>CM056587.1:4793166-5393166 GCA_029721435.1 Gymnothorax reevesii | reverse complement strand
TTTTGCAACCGATATGCCGGTTGTGATAAGGAAGGAAGTTGTTAACACAGGGGTATTATGCACCTAGCCTTATATCACCACAGTTTGAGGTTCTGTACACATACTTTGGATCACTGGATATGCCTGCTCACCTATCTGTATTGTAAACACATGCCTTTACTCTTTTCCCTGTAGACTCCCCCCTCCTTTTCCCATAATGACTACGAATGACAACACTGGCCATATCAATGAAGACTAACTTTGACGCCTTGGGGATTCCCCCATTTTCAATCAATGTGGAGGCTTGGGAAATGGTCCAGTGATGTACTTCTCAAGTTGTCTATCACTTGGTTAGAATTTTTGGATGTCACCACGAAGCCGTAATGTTTACTTTTGGTATTCAATTATTGATTGATTAGTTTACGCAAACTAAGGAATCACTTTCATATCCGTTCTGAAACTGAATTATGTAAACAGTCGCGTGAAATGATTAAGATATACAGTAGGAACCACCTGAAATATGGCCTGTGCAACCCAGACATGATACAGGGCGGAGGCTTACTTAAGATCTCTGAATCCACAGCTTCTGCTCCTGAGCAAAGAGATTGATGTCAGGGAGCTGGATTTCCTGCTCCGCTTCAACATTGATCTCAACTATACCAGCCCTCTTGACTTCCTGTCTAACTCTGCGTGGAGCGCGATTAAGGTACTGCCCTGGTGTGACCACTAGTCCAACACCAGCATCTGTACTGATCCTTAGCTAAAGGTCGGATATAAGCATATACAATATAAATGCACAACTCAGGAGGACCACTCACAGCCCTGTTCTCTCCCTGTTACTGACAGACCATGAGCTTCACTGATGAGTTCCGTGGGCTGGATCGGGACATTGAAGGATCTCCTAAGCGCTGGAAGAAGGTTCTGGAGTCCGAGTGTCCAGAGAAGGAGAAGTTCCCACAGGAGTGGAAAAACAAGAGCTCCCTACAGAAACTCATTATGCTACGTGCCCTCCGCCCAGACAGAATGACGTACGCACTCAGGTAAGCCATCCGGACTGATGGACTGACGTTGTACTGTTAGGTAGCTCGGACTGACAGAATGATGTATGCGCTCAGTTAGGCAATTTGGTCTAACAGAAAAATGGGTGCACTTAGTGAGGATATCTAGACTGGCAGAATGATTGGTGCTCTATATCTGGACTGAAAGAATGATAATCACATTCAGCTAGGCCGTCGGGATTGACAATGACATATGCACCCAGGTAGGCCATTTGGAGAATTACGGACATGCATGCTGAGGTTGGTCATCTGGACCAACAGAATGATTTAAACACTCAAGTAAGCCATGTGGACTGACGGAATGACGTACATTGGCTATCCTAGCTGACAGGATGACACACTCAAGTCAGCTGTCTGTGTCCTCAAGCACCATGTCTGGCGTGTAGGTGCTGCATTTGAGTAATGTGGTTGCAGCGTGTGAGCGCTGTGTGGGCAATGTGTATGAGCTGTGTAAGCTGTATGAGTGCTGTGTCTGCAGTGTATGTGAGAACTGTGCCTGTGGTGTGCGTTTGCCTTGTTTCCAGCTTGTGAGCGCTATTTCTGCTGTGTTTGAATGCTGTGTCTGCAGTTTGTTCGAGTTGTCTCCGCCGTGTTGGAGCGCTGTTTCTGCCGCCTGTGTGAGAGCTGTGCCCATAGTGACGTAGTGCTGTGTCTGTAATGTATGACTGCTGTGTCTGCGGGGTAGATGCTGTTACTACAGTGTGTAAGCGCTGTATCTGCAATTTCTGAGTGCCCAGTATGTCGTATTTGAGTGTTGCTGTGCAGTGTGCATGAGTCCTGTGTCTGCAGTGTGGGAGTCTCTCTCCTTACACCCGCATTTTTCTTGAGCTTTTCAAAGGTGGTCGCAGATGCATGAGTGTGGAAATGTGTTGTCGTTCTGCAGGAACTTTGTGGAGGAGAAGTTGGGAGTGAAGTACACGGAAGGGCGAAAGACAGAATTTGCCCGATCATTCCAAGAAAGCAGTCCGGCCTCCCCGGTTTTCTTCATACTGTCTCCTGGAGTGGATCCACTCAAAGATGTGGAGTCCCTGGGTAACAGCAGTGATTCTCTCTTATCCAATCACATGGTTTGGTTCCTCACTTCCTGTGCCAGGACAGCAAATTCTGCTCACCTCTCTAAAATTATTAATTCAAATTGGGGTGGATTTTTAACATGCAGTGAGTTTGTTAATACTGATGAACTCGGATCACTCAATCTCTGAATAGGTATAGGATAACTTACAGTAAAATATTTGCATTTATTATGTACTATTTGATGATCTACTCAGCTCCTTGTGTTAAATACAGCACTATGCAGAAGTCCAAAGGCCAGTTGAGACCGAGGATTTGCACCGAGACAAGTTGATACGCACAACTGCTTGTAAAAGAACCTCAGTCCATGTGATTGACAACCTTCCGCAAACCGTCAGTTTACATGAATGCAATGAGAGGAGACAGGAGGAGACAGTGCATCGTTTCCATGGCAATGAGTCTCTTCACTTTCATGTCTCCAACTACTGACTCTTTAGGTTATTAGTGGCTGGATTTAGAAATGGGAGGTTTGACTCTTTTTTACTGACTAGTGTTTCTATCAGTCGCTCACTTAGAGTCGGGTAGTTGAGTCACTGGAGTCACCGAGTCCAGTACCCAGAGACCCGGGAGTCTCCATAGATGGTGTGGAACTTCCCCGCAGGCGCACCAAAGAATTCCGGCTGCCAAGAAGCCTCCACATACTCCAATAAGCTAAAATTATTTAATTGTCCGCCGCTGCTAGACTTTCCAAATGTTATCGGACTTGGGGCTTGCTTGATTTTCGTTGTCTAAAAATAACACTGTCTCCTGTGGAGCGGGACAGTTGAGTGCATGCACCCACATGTACGTCTTCAAAAAGGAGTGGTTGCGAGCATTCTTTAATTTGATAACTAAAAATGCCTATGAGCAAGACTCTGATACAAAATACCAGTAGTAAGAAAATAAATTAAATAAGTGTGAAATAACTTTATTGCATCCGTTATAAGGTCAGTCACACTACTTGAAAGATGTGAACAGCAAGTCCGTCCAATCTATGATAAAAATGGCATCCATATAGCAACACAGTCTGCTAATTATAAATTACAGATTATTGAATATCATGACTCTTCAATCGGAATTGAGCAGCAGTGAACGACTGGAAGGGGATCAAATCAAATTTCGTGGACAGTTACTGACTGAGGCATGGAACTGGTTTGTGAGTGAGTGATTATTATATATTTTTTTAAATTTGGCATCTCCAATCCCACCCGAATCTGGAATGTCCAATCGGGCAACTATTGCCGACCAAGGAGAGTGAAACACGCCCGTCGCCACCGCTTCTTATACACTCATTGGTCGAAACCCCGCAAGGTAACAACGAGGGCGGAGGATACTCGAACATGAGCGAGCTTAGAGTCTTCCTGAACGAGCGCCCATCTGGCCTATAGGAGGCGCCTGAGAACTTGTTATTTACAATACCCTATCCCGGCGGACCCTTCCCAATTTGCATACCTGTAGCGAAATGGCCAATTGCACACTACGAAAAGAGCTGCTGACCACTGCCGGCTGGTATGAGGCAGGGATCAAACCCGCGCCATGATATGTGAGTGAGTGAGAGATAGTCAGGGTTGACCTTCAGCTCAGGGCGGGGGGTGGGCTCCAGGCTGGGAGAGTTAAAGAGCGAGTGATGTATGCAGCCGGAGTTATACAGTCTGCTCTCCGCTGAGATGGCATGTAGTTAAAATTGGCTCCGGAGTAGGTGCTTTTCTCACAGGACTCGGTCGTACATTTCCGCATATACAGTTAATATAAGCGTTGCACAATTGTGACACGTTTTCCAGCCTTTTCTTTGCATTTCGCCGTCACGCCAGTTAGTAGCAGGTAGGAGGGGCAAGTCCCGGTGGTGTCAGTGGTGGAGGTTATTCATTTTTATGTGGCACTTTATTCATTTTTATGTGGCAATCAAGGTCTAAGGCTGAATTTTATTGTTTTTTTTGTGGTAATTCAGGGCGGAAGCTGGGGTTCACCATTGACCTGGGGAAACTCCACAATGTGTCTCTGGGTCAGGGGCAGGAGGCCGTGGCTGAGGTTGCTCTGGAGAAAGCATCCAGGGAAGGACACTGGGTGATTCTGCAGGTACCAGTCCTCCAGTCTGAGCCTTCATTACTCACACGCACTGCACCTCTAACAGCACAACGTCTGTGAGGTTAATGCAAGAGGTTTCAGTCAAGAGAAGTTTGAGATTCTTGAAGTGAAGCTTTGCGAGATTGAATTTGTTAGAAATAAAAACCCAGAGCACAGTTTCAGAAGTGGCACAGAAATGGCTTTGAAAAAACAGTGTAAGGGGGCTTTTGCATGATTCACAAGAAGTAATGACAGATTACTTCAATTAATTCTTCTCCTGTGTGAATATGAGCCTAAAAGTTGCCTGATTTTACATTTCATGTATGCATCATATGATCCAACTGCATTTTACCAGATGGATCATGGGATGTGTATTTTTTCTACGAATAAGGGACTTAGCATGTCAGCAAACTATTAAAACTAATGTAAATTATGGTGGACTACGGTGTAGGTAAACAGCATGTACTCGGAAATATGCACAATCTCAAAATCAAGAGGCTTAAAAATAATGGGAAGTACTTCAAAAGTGACTTTTGAAATCTCTGTACGTAAAATAATTGTGCATTTATAGTTCTGACATCAGTGTGGGGTCATTACCTTCATACTATATGCTAACATTTCACATAAAGTATCTTTGTTATCAGTCATGTTATGTATTTACTGTATACAGTAAGCAATGTAACATTTTTATGCCAATTCCCATACTGTGTGTATGCATGTGTGGCAGAATATTCATCTGGTTGCAAAGTGGCTGGGCACGCTGGAGAAGCTTCTGGAATACTACAGTGAGGGCAGCCATGTTGATTACCGTGTGTTTATGAGCGCGGAGCCTGCCCCCATGCCTCAGGAACACATCATCCCCCAGGGAATCCTGGAGAATGCCATCAAGATCACCAATGAGCCACCCACGGGCATGCTGGCCAACCTACATGCCGCACTTGACAACTTTGACCAGGTTCTCGGCCGAGCTCAGAAACACGCATTGCTTCACCATGATTCCTCCTCGGTCCGCTCCTATTGTGGGGATCTAAATGCTGAGCACTGAATGTGGACTGTAACGCAGATGGAGTCTGAAATAATATGAATACTGATGAAGACTAACAAACTGGGGACTGTATGACTGAGATACAAGGGTGATGAAAATTAGATGGTGACTGTATGACAGAGATACAATGGAGTCTGAAATTAAGTGAAGAATATATGAGAAATATGATTCTGAAATAAGATGGGACTATATGACTGGTAAAGTGGAGTCTGAAATAAGATGGGACGGTATGAAAGATAAAATGAAGTCTGAAATAAGATGGGACGGTATGAAAGATAAAATGGAGTCTGAATAGGACCCTTTCATGGCGGTGAAATCGAAAGAGAAAAAAAAATGAGAGCTGCACTTCTGTTTCTTCATTTTAACACGACTTTAATTTTGCGTTTCATGTTGCATGTCGTTTTGCTCATAAAAAATTAATGTTTACCTCTGTTTTGAAGTGGACAAGTATCAGTTGCATGTTTTTCTATCAAAACGTGATTCTGTCATTCATAGCCCTAACATTCCTCACAATAATAATGTGCACATTTAAATCATTATATGACTACTTGAAATTGTATGTAACTGAACTTCAGTCTGTACAGTGTGATGATCAGTCCTAAAGCAGAAAGAGCTCAGGCAGGATTTTGACTGGTATAATTGCTGAAATAGTGGGGACGGGGCCTGTTGCTACTGTCTCACGGAGAGATGGGCAGCTTTTCCTCTGCCTCCTGTTCTCAGTCTCTCAGAGGGAGGGGGACCTCTGCGTCCCTCAGGCTCTCATATTAGCTCTTTAGTGGGAAACGGGCCGCTCTCTCCCCTGTGTTTGGGTCCCTATTGAGAGACCGAAAGCCCTCCTACCAGGTGAAGCTGACTGCTGTCCTTATCTGTATTCAGGATATTCTGGACCAGTGTTCGCGGGAACAGGAATTTAAGACCATCCTTTTCTCCCTCTGCTACTTCCACGCTTGTGTGGCAGAGAGGCGAAAGTTTGGGCCTCAGGGCTGGAACAGGAAGTACCCCTTTAACACTGGAGACCTCACGATATCTGTCAGTGTTCTCTACAACTACCTGGAGGCAAACTCACAGGTGAAGTATGATGCTTACAGCAGCCCGTGGCGAGTTGTTCAGCATGGAAATGATATAATAGGAAGAACAATACTGAATGTACCTTTGGGAGTGATGTAAGAGTATTATTATGAACTATTATCAGTGATTTTAACATAATTATAACTTTCCTATCAGACAAAGATGACATGATACTGAATCTTGCTTAACTGACAGATATTTCTGCTCTACGTTAGATTTGCCAGTAACATTGGTTTTATGTTATGCCCACGCGCTTTACTGGTGTTACTCAGTTTGAAAGCTTATTTTCATTGGATTTTTTGGGAATCAATTGAGGTTTTGCACTGGGCCTTGACAGCATAAGCATGCATAAATGCGAGTAAGAGGACTTGCGTTTCAACTCCATTGGCCTCCATTCATTTTCTGAGCGCCCACTGCGCCAAAAAGAAACCCTCACAGAGCTTTTCAGACTAAATTCCTCCGTTGTCACTCACAAAACTTTAGACAAGGACCAAAAACTCACTGTTTCCTCTTGTTCATCTCCTTTGTGTGGACACTAACTTTGAAGCACTACTCCTCCATTGTTACTCAACATATCATCATGAAACTTGCTCTACATGTCAATGCGCGAGGTTTAACAGAGTCTGATTTTGCAAAAAGGGCAGAAGGCCTCCCTTGGGGCCTGACAACCAGCCCGTCAGGAGCCACCCTGCACAAGCACTCGCTAATTACATGCCAATGTCCCAAAGACATAGTGAGTTTAAACTCGTTATTTTTAGCAGCACTCCGAAATCAGATTAAAATTAAAAGACTGTATCGTAGAGCAGTGGTTCCCAACTCAGTCCTCAAGGACCCCCTGCCCTGCAGGTTTTTGTTGCAGCCTTACTTTAGCACACTTGATCCATTTAAGGCCCAGTGCACCTTCATGCACACCCTTTTCAGGTAGATGTTTTATAACCAATCAGCATGAAGCCCTTATATGGATCAGGTGTGAAAGAGTAGAACTGGAGCAGAAACCTGCAGGGCAGGGGGTCCTGAGGACTGGGTTGGGAACCACTGTCGTAGAGGATCAGTTCATTTCTTAATAGATCCATTTTACTGGTTTTGTATTAGAGCTTTATACATCCATACCTAATTTATTGTAACATAGTGTGGGCCAATACCAGCCCAACCAAACTCAATAAGCTTCACTTACAGCAAAAACCATTTGTTAGAGCTGCCGCAAACTCAAACTCTAGAGCTCCATCCTCTCCACTATTTTATAAACTAAGGATCCTAACCATATTTGATATCAATATCATACAGATATGCACTTTTGTTTACAAAGTAATTCATCAAAATCAAGAACTGCCCGATCACTTTCAACAATATTTTTGCAGAAATTTCAGTTTTCACTCATATAGGACAAGACGAGCAGAACACTGGCATCTTCCCCTCCGCCACACCAGCAGAGGGCAGTACTCTGTCAAATACAAAGGGAGTACATTGTGGAATGAACATCACAATCTTGCTGACAATGCCCCCTCCTTGTCAATATTTAAAAAAGAAACTATTCTTGAAATTATTAGAAAAATATATATAGTGGTCTCTTAGGACCAGTTCATCTTGTGGTGCAATCTATGTTTGCTGCTACTTCTTTTAATTAGTTTGTTCTTGTTTACCTGTATTTATAATTTTTTTTCTTCTTTTTTTGTTGTCCTTTTCTGCTGTCGTGTATTTTATCATTCTCATCTTATTTTCAATCACTTCTCCTTTATTTTTCCCATAGGATGTACATTATTTCTTTTCTTGACTAAGCATTCATAAGGTCAGGGTGAGGCCGCTCTATAAGTCCTCTCGGGCTTCAGACCTCACCTGCACATTTTTTTTTTCTTCTTCTTTTTAACTCACTCCTCTTGAGTGATCTCTTTTGTAATGTGTCTCTCACTTGTTCTACGAATTTATGACACAGTCTGTACAGTTTTACCTTTAGTACTGTATTTGAGAGTTGTACTTTGAAGAATGGAGAATGGTATGTAAGTTCAACACGCTGTCCTAAATTAAGAGGGCTTAATGCTCACTAATTTTACTTTTGTTACTTTCTGAGGCCTATAGCAATAATCCATAGTCTTGTCTTGATTTGACTTGTATTTGAATTGGATGAACAAACCTTTCATGAAAACTGTCCTTGGATATGATAAAAGCGTAGGGTGACAGTGAGCACTGTCTTTTACAAAAATATATGAGAATAAATATGAGAGTTAGGATATCGCTAAGCACTGTCTTTGTGAATGGTATGAGAGTTGGGATCACACTGAGCTTTGTCTTTGGGAAGCATATGAGAGTTAAGATGACATGGAGTGTTCTCTTTGGCAATAATATATGGGTTAGCGCAACACTGAAGGCTGTATTTATGCTTCAGGTGCCCTGGGAGGACCTGCGCTACTTGTTTGGGGAGATCATGTACGGTGGGCACATTACCGACGACTGGGACAGGAGGCTCTGTCGCACTTACCTGGAGGAGTACATGCAGCCTAACCAAGTAACCAGCCTATACGCATGTGCTGATATTTGTATGTTCGTTTTGTGTTTGCATGTATACTTAGTAGTGTGCAGTGATGATTATACACCACCATGTTCGTTTAAAAGGGGTCCTAATGTATTACTTCTCAATAATTTTTTTGTGAAAATGTATTGAAAAATACTATTGTAGGCAATAAGAACAAAAAATCATTCCCACAAGCACATTGAGGTAAAAACATGGGTAATGAACAAAAACATTTAAAACATCAATTTTTTAAATAACAATTGAAAGGTGTCGCAGTTTTATTTTTTTGCTTAGCATGAATGCATGTTTGAAGGGTCATTCCATAATTTTTGATGCTAAAAAATTTGTTTTAAACTGGTTTGAGGTTACATTATTCTGCAAAATTACCTCTGACGGTCAGTTGATCCAGTCTATATGGTGGCATGAACTTTAAGCAGTGTCACAGTGTTAAATACGATGGCGCGACAGAAGGCGCAAACTGAGATTATTCATAGCCACATTGTGGCCATACATGATGCTGGTTGGTCACCAAGAAAAATTTCTGAAGATGATAAATGCTGCCATGGCACTGTAAGAAATGCCATCAAGTGTTTCAAATAGACCAGTTTGCTGAAAACTAGCTGCAATCGAAGTGCAAAACTGAACTTAAGTGCTTCTGATGTTCGATATCTGTGTATGGCAAGTAAAAAAATTTGGCAATTGACAGAACGACAACTCTTTGACGATATTAATAGTGCCAGAAGTGGAGAGATGAAACTATCAAGATCTACTATTTCCAGATGTTCGTGTGACAATGGTCTGTTGGTCATGTTGCTGCCAAGAGTTGGCAACATCAAAAGAAGAGTTGAGTTTGCCAAGAAATTCAATGATTAGACACCAACAAACTGAGAACAAGTCCTGTTTGCTCAAGCCAGTGATCCCATGGAAATCGACGGAATCATGGATCAAAAAACAAATACAGCTTTCTTGAGGCAGGCATTACCATCTGGAAAGAGACTGATTGGCCTGGGATTTCATTTTCTTCAAGATAATGACCCTGAACATACTTCTAAGTTGTGCAAGAATTATCCCATTTGGGAAGGATCATCAGCTGACATAAATCATGACTTGGCTGCTCAAAATCCAGACCTTAATCTGATTGAGCAAATCTGGGATTTGCTTGGTACGAAGATAAACAAATCTATTGTGACATTGAAAGAATCTCTTTATAATGAACTTCAAACCAAATGGAATGGTTTAGCAGGTGTAAAAATAGAATGTGTGAAAACTATGCCCAAAAGATTAAATGCCAAAATCAGAGCAAAGGGTGGCGACACTAGATATTGACTTTAATTTTTGTTTTTCCTATATATTGTTCTTTGTTTTATCCAATATTACATGAAATAAACACTTGAATAGTACATGGTTTCTGATTTGTCTTCATTCTGTTAATTGAATAATCATCACTGCACACTACAGTATATACAGCACAAGCATGTGTTTGCGGACGATGGGTTTGGATGACTGCGTGTGTGTGTGCGTGTGTGTGTGTGGGCGCGCACGCGCATAAGAATTTGGGCTTTGATTTTGGTCTTCAAACTCCACAAAAGAAAAGCTCATACTGAGAAAGTTTGTGGGACCCTTTTGAAACCTGTGCCAGCCAGGCTGAAGGTGTCGATTGTTGCAGTTTTGATAGGGCTATCAAAACACAATCAAACCAGACTCTAACAACACCGATGATAACATGTTCTATGCTGCTGATAGCACAATACTGGTGATTGGCTTATTTGCATAGCAGGAATATGCCTGCCAATTGATGGATTGGAAATCCTCAACACATTTAGGTTGGTTACATGCATGGCTGCCACTTACTGGTATCTGTATTTGTTGTGATTGAAGGAATGGCGACCGCAAAAGCCAAAAGAGGTTGCGCTGCAGACTACCCAGAAGAAGAGATATCATCAGTAATTACAACCGCAATTCTAAAATAATATTATTATTTTTACTATTAAAACCTTTATTTAACCAGCTAAGACTCCTTGAGATTTAAAAACTCTTTTTCAAGAGTGACCTTGAAATAGTCGGGACAAAGGGTAAATTGTGAATAAAATCAAAATGCAATGACTTTTAGATCACATGAGCCAATATTTTATTTACAATAGAATGTAGATAACATTTCAAATGTTGAAACTGAGACATTTTACATTTTTATCCATTAAAAAGAACTCATTTCTAATTTTCTGGCTACAATAGGTCTCAGAAAAGTTGGGACACGGGCAAAAAAAAGGGCTGAAAAAGCTATTAATATATAAGAAAATCTGCTGAAAGAACATTTAGCAAGTAATTACATTAACTGGCATCAGGTGTGTAACATGATTGGCTATAAAAGGGATGTCTTGGAGATGCTGAGTCTCTGAAGTGAAGATGGCCAGAGACTCTCCAACCTGTGCAGGCTTGCTTAAAAAAAATTGTGGGATACTTTAAAAACAATTTTCCTCAATGTCAAATTGCAAAGGCCTTGAAGGTCTCATCATTGATAGTGCATAACATCATCAAAAGATTCAGATAAACTGGAAAAATCTCTGTGTGTAAGAAACAAGGCCGAAGACCTTTACTGGATGCCTGTGATCTTCGGGCCCTCAGACGCCACTGCATCACTCACCGACATGATTTTGTCTTTGACATTACTAAATGGGCCCAGGAATACTTCAAGAAACCACTGTCTGTAAACACAGTCCGCCATACCATCCACAGATGCCACCTAAAACTCTATCATGCTAAAAGGAACCCATTGTTGAGCATTATCCAGAAGCGCTTCTGTGTTCTGTGGGCCAAGGCTCATTTCAAATGGACTGTAGCAAAGTAGCCAAGTGTCCTGTGGTCAAACGAGCCCAAATTTGAAATTTTTGTCGAAAATCATGGGCATTGTGTCCTCCGGGCTAAAGAGAAGAAAGACCACCCCTCCTGTTATCAGTGTTCAGTTCAAAAACCAGCATCTCTGATGGTATGGGGATGCATTAGTGCATATGGTGTGGGACACTTGCATGTTTTAAAAAGCACCATGAATGCTGAAAGGTATATAAAGGTTTTAAAGCAACATATGCTCCTCTCCAAATGACATCTATTCCAGGGAAGGCCTTGTGTATTTCAGCAGAACAATGCAAAATCACATACTGCAGCTATTGCAATAGCATGGCTTCGTAGTAGAAGAGTCCGAGTGCTGAACTGGCCTGCCGGCAGTCCTGATCTTTCACGGATTGAGAACATTTGGCACACAATTAATTAAGGGGATGCTACACCATGGTAAACAGGCCCCTGTCCCAATTTTTGAGACCTGTAGCAGTCATCAAAATGAAATGAGCTTATTTTGTGGGTAAAATTGTAAAATTTCTCAGTTTCAACATTTCCTATGTTACCTCTGTTCTATTGTAAATAAAATACTGGCTGGTGTGATTTGAAAGTCATTGCATTTTGATTTTATTCACAATTTTACACTTTGTCCCAACTATTTTGGAATTGGGATCGTAGATGCAAATTTTTGAAACGCAACAAAATTTTGTCATCCAAACAAGATAATGAAACTGCACAGAAAATGAAAGACAAAATTTACAAAGATGTAGCAGCTGGAGTGAATGTGATGGGAGCTTCCGGAAGGAGTCTACAGAGCATTAAAGGCAGGTGGTGGCACGTCTGCTTCTGCACGGCACGTTGAACTTTGAAGGCACGATGACCGGCACAACACTTGAGTTTCAATGCTGGCAACACAGTAAAGATGCTCTTAGCGCCGTGAGATGATATATCAGTGCTGATAGCAGACGGCATTGATGGTGTATCAGTGCTTCTCTGTGGCCTTTAAATGACAGGATATCACCAGTGACTGAGATTCCTCAGTAAACACATTTCTTTGCGCCAAATATTTGCCATCAGTACTGTTATGGCCCCAATTTGTTATTACATTTATAACACAACAGCAACAGCAAGGGATGACAAACACAGTTTTAACAACTAAAACACATTTAATTTTTAACAAAGACAAAGACTAATAACAACCTACAACTAAAGACCAAGATTGATAAATAAGAAAAAACAGAAATGATTACAGTCCCTTTTTGGTGGGGTGGCTTGGTGATGTCCTGGATGAAGAAAATGCTCAAACACAGGCAAAGAAATCCACAAAAGAAACGTCACAGGTCTTGAACAGAATGGCAGGTCTGGTCATCTTCTTGCAATTTCTCCTATTCCTTTACTGTCTCAATTCTTTTCCTTATATACTCTTTTGCAGACCCCACCCACATTTAGACCTCTTTTTTTTAATTTTCGGGGACTTGCCCCAGACATGTCTGGAAACATGTCCAAACATGACTCCAGTCTGAGCTTAACAAAAAAAGGTAAATACTGCCATCTAGTGGCCTATATTCACATTACACCTCCATTCCAAAAGGGAAAAATTTTGACTCACAAAGGCAAAATTTTTCTTTTCAATACAAAATGGTTAAGTGAACACTTGTCTATATATACATATCATACAATATTCAAACACATGATATATATATACACATTCAAACACGGGATAAGCAATCAGCAATTACATTGTCTGTACCCTTCACATGCTTAATTTCCAAGTCAAACTCCTGTAAAATCAAACTCCAATTCAACAACCTCCGATTCTTGTTTTTCATCTTACTCAAAAACATTAACGGATTGTGGTCAGTGTACACAATCATTGGCTTTTGTCCTGTACAAACATAAACCTCAAAGTGTTGTAAAGAAAGGACCAGAGCCAACAGTTCCTTCTCTATTGTGGAATAGTTCCTTTGGTGGCGATTGAACTTCCTGGAGAAGTATGCCACGGGATGCTCAATGTCATCAGAGTCACTTCTCTGTAGGAGCACAGATCCACAAGCTTGGTCGCTAGCATCGACCGCGATGGAGAACGGTTTGTTGAAGTCAGGAGATTTGAGCACGGGGAAGTGACACAGCAGAGACTTCAGGTGATCGAAGGCTCTCTGGCATGCATCATCCCAGGTGAACTTTACGCCTTTCTTAAGTTGGTTAGTTAGACTGAGAGCAATCTCAGCAAAGTTCTTGCAGAACTTGCGGTAGTACCCGATCATTCCAAGGAAGCGGCGCAAAGCTTTTTTGTTGTGAGGAACTGGAAAGTCCATGATGGCTTGGACTTTAGCATTTATGGGTGCCACCTTACCCTGGCCTATGACGTAGCCAAGATAGGTGACAGTAGCACAACCAAAGTCACTCTTGTTCAGGTTAACAGTCAGGTTAGCCTGGGTCAGGCGCTGGAACAACGTCTCTACATCTTTTAGATGTTCTTCCCAGGAGTCACTCCATGTGATCAGGTCATCGATGTACGCACCGGTGTGTGGCAATCCGGCGATTGTAGACTGTATCATCCTTTGGAACGTGGCTGGGGCATTTTTCATGCCAAAGGGTAGGACTTCATACTGGTACAATCCAGATGTTGTGGCAAAAGCAGAGATGCTCTTGGCCCTCTCAGTTAAAGGCACACACCAATAACCCTTCAATAAATCAATCTTGGTCAGAAACTTTGCTTGCCCTACACTATCAATACAATCATCAATCCTAGGTATTGGAAACACATCAGTTCTAGTTACAGCATTGACTTTGCGATAATCTGTACAGAATCTAGTACTTCCATCAGGTTTTGGAACTAGCACACAGGGTGAACTCCAATCTGAGTTGGAGGGTCTGATAATATCATGTTTTAACATGTACTCAACCTCTTTCTCAGCAATCTTTCTCTTTTCAGGATTCATCCGGTATGCATGCTGTTTTATTGGTTTGGCATCACCAACATCTACATCATGAGAGGCTATAGTAACTCTCTTTGGAACATCAGGAAACAAATCCTCATATTTCTTGATCAACCTTTCAAACTGATCTCTCTGTGAGGGTTCTAAGTGCTGGAGTTTTACATCAAGATTTTGCAACACTTCAGTGTTTGACAATTTACATGAAAGAACTTCAGCTTTAATTCTTGGTTCATCATCTTGAAACTCCCCCTCATCTTCACACGTTTCGACCATTGGAGAATCTGAAGTGACAGCTGCAACCCTAGCATTTCTGTCATGATAAGGCTTTAGCATGTTAATATGACACAATTGTTTTGGTTTTCTCCTATCTGGAGTCTTCACAATGTAATTGAGATCATTGAGTTTTGTCAGAATTTCATAAGGACCATGAAATCTAGCCTGCAATGGATTGGACTGCAAGGGAAACAACACAAGGACCATTTCTCCTGGTTTAAACTCACGGCTTCTAGCCTTATGATCATACCAAGTTTTCATTTTTCCCTGACTTGATTTCAAGTTCTCTTTGGCAAGGTCACAAGCTGCACGCAATCTTTCCTTGAACTTGCTAACATAGTCTAACAGACTGATTTGCGGCTCTTTCTCTTGCCATTGTTCACTCAATAATAGCAAAGGTCCTCTCACTTCATGACCAAACACTAGCTCAAATGGACTGAATCCAGTAGACTCCTGCACTGCTTCTCTAGCTGCAAACAACAGCAAATGAACCCCTTCATCCCAGTCTTTCTCATGGTCATAACAATAAGTCCTCATCATTGTCTTGAGAGTGGAATGAAACCGCTCTAAGGCACCCTGACTTTCTGGATGATAGGCACTAGAAAGAATCTGCTTTGCACCTAGTTCATACACAACCTGCTGAAACAATCCTGAAGTGAAATTGCTACCCTGGTCTGACTGAATTTCCCTGGGAAGGCCAAACAACGTGAAGAACTTTATCAAAGCCTTCGAGATTGCAGCTGCCTTGATGTTACGTAGAGGTATGGCTTCAGGGAATCTGGTAGATGCACACATGATTGTCAACAAGTACTGATTTCCAGATCTAGTCTTGGGTAATGGACCAACGCAATCAACAATGACCCTAGAGAATGGCTCCCCAAATGCTGGGATAGGCTGCAATGGAGCTACAGGTGGGTCTAACTGGTGTTTTCCAACTATCTGACAAGTGTGACAGGTTTTGCAAAAGTTGGAAACGTCTTTCCGAAGCCCAGGCCAAAAGAAGTGTTTCATGATCTTATCAACAGTCTTGTTAACACCAAAATGACCTCCTAAAGGTAAACTATGAGCCATTGTTAAGATCTCATTCCTATAGACCTTCGGAACAACAATTTGCCTGACCACTGCCCAATCTGCATTGGCAGGGATATCAGGAGGGCGCCACTTCCGCATCAGCACACCATCCTTGAGATAATACCCAACTGGAACTGCGTCTATTTCTTTATCAGGAAGGGCTCTCCTCTTTAGTACACAAATTTCAGGATCATTAGTTTGCTCCTCAATCAACCGCTCTCTGGACAGAGACAAGTCTCCAGACACATCAGAATCACCAGACCCATCCGGCTGGCTGAATAGAGAACTGATAAAAGTATCTGATAAGTCCTCAAACGGAGAAACCATAGTAGGCCAATCAGAGTCATGAGGCGAACCACCTGAGTCCTGACTATTCAATGTACTGGACGGCACCACAACATCATCTTCTTTAGCCTTCTTGGCCATAGCACGAGTCACTGCGCAAGAAGGATACAGAGATGGGTCCTCATCCCCATTTTCAGTGCTCGGCTGTGAAGTAAGATGTACAGGGGGAACTACTTTGCCCCCAGCCAGGTCATTGCCTAGCAACAGAGAAACACCCTTTATAGGTAGACTTGACATAAGTCCCACCTTTACCTGTCCTGTAACTAAATCTGACTTCAAGAATATAGAGCGCAGGGGTACAGATACAGTCCTCCCTTCAATACCTTGTACAAGTATGAAATCCCCTGAAGCGGTCTCATCACGTAACTCCAAGGAGTCCATCAACAAAAGTGACTGAGAAGCTCCGGTATCCCTTAGGATATATATGGGGACAGGAGTAGTATGCTCATTCAGAGCCACAAATCCCTCTGACACAAATGGAAGAAATTCCTCCCTCACAAAGTCAGCTGTATTAGGCTTTTTAGCCCCACAAGAAGCAGGCAATTTAGCAGATTGGTTATCCACTACAGGGGTTTCTAACCTTGTTTTCACAAAGGCATTTGGTTTGGTATCCTTTTCTTTTTCTTTCTTAGCTTTAAGGAACCAACAGTTAGTTGTAACATGACCAGATTTCTTGCAATAACTGCAAACTAGACCACTTCTGTCACTGTCAGCTTTCACACTTTGATCAGACCTGTTACTGGATTTCTGAGCACCATCACCAGATTTGTCTTTGTCTTTGGGTGAGGAATCTTGGGTATCACCGTAACCCTTTTTCTGAAATTGGGACCATTTATTGTTACTGCTAGACTGAAATTTGGACTTATGAGTGAGAACATATTCATCTGCAAATTTGGCAGCTGATTGCAAGTTCAGTGCTTGCTTCTCATTAAGGTAGGTCTTAACATCATCCTTAACACAGTTCTTGAATTCTTCAACTAACACCATCTCTTTTAGTGAGTTGAAATCATCCTTGACCTCCATAGAAGTACACCAGCGCTCAAAGCAAACCTGCTTTTCATTAGCAAATTCAACATAAGTCTGATTTTCAGATTTCTTCAGACCTCTGAATTTCTGTCGGTAAGCCTCTGGAACCAACTCATAAGCTCTCAAAATAACCTTTTTGACAACCTCATAATCAGAGGAATCATCGGCAGACAAAGCCGAATAGGCTTGTTGAGCTTTACCCTTTAGGACAGTTTGCAACATCAGAGGCCAGTGTTCCTTTGGCCACTGGCAACTCTTTGCTACCTTTTCAAAACACTGGAAATAGTTGTCAACGTCCTTTTCCCAAAATGGAGGCACCAGTTTTACCTCCTGGCTAGCCCGAAATTTATTTTCAGTTTGAATTTTTATTTTTAGTTGCTCCATTTGGAGTCTTTCTTCTCTATCGAATTTCTCTAATTCAAAATCTCTCTGTCTTGCAAATTTTTCTAACTCAAATTCTCTTTGTTTTTCTTCTCTTGCTAATTTTTCTAACTCAAACTGCCTTTGTTTTTCTTTTTCTTCCCTCTCAAATTCCCTTTCTTTTTCTCTTTCCTCCCTTTCAATCTCTAGCATTTTTAATTTAAGTTCCATTTCTATATTTGGATTTTCCACTGGAAACTGTTCCAGATCTCCTGGTGCAAACACATTTTCATCAATGTAATATTCAACTATCTCTCTAGCCAGTCTTGCTTTTCGCATGGCTGGTTTTACCTCTGTCAACTCCAACTGTCTGCAAATTTCTAGCAGTTCTGTCTTTTTAAAAGACTTCAAAACCCCTACGGTTGGTGATGCCAAGAAATCATCCATTGCTGTTGTCAATATATATCTAGGAAAATTCACAAAAACAATTTCACAATTTGGAATGTTAGATTTTCAATAAATTACTCACACAATGGTCTATCCTGGACCTTGAGCCCCCAATTTGTTATGGCCCCAATTTGTTATTACATTTATAACACAACAGCAACAGCAAGGGATGACAAACACAGTTTTAACAACTAAAACACATTTAATTTTTAACAAAGACAAAGACTAATAACAACCTACAACTAAAGACCAAGATTGATAAATAAGAAAAAACAGAAATGATTACAGTCCCTTTTTGGTGGGGTGGCTTGGTGATGTCCTGGATGAAGAAAATGCTCAAACACAGGCAAAGAAATCCACAAAAGAAACGTCACAGGTCTTGAACAGAATGGCAGGTCTGGTCATCTTCTTGCAATTTCTCCTATTCCTTTACTGTCTCAATTCTTTTCCTTATATACTCTTTTGCAGACCCCACCCACATTTAGACCTCTTTTTTTTAATTTTCGGGGACTTGCCCCAGACATGTCTGGAAACATGTCCAAACATGACTCCAGTCTGAGCTTAACAAAAAAAGGTAAATACTGCCATCTAGTGGCCTATATTCACATTACAGTACTGATAGTAGTGCTAATAGCCAGTGGCGGTTTTTCGCGGAGGCCAAGGGAAGCCTGGCTTCCCCAAAAATTATTCCAAGAAAGAAAAAATATAAATAAGCTTCACCACAATGTATTTTATATTGTTGTCATTTCCTTGTCAAAACACTACATCAGCGTACTTTGGCTGACCGTGAGGAGCAAAACAGCGCCCCCTCCTGTCAAGCTCTCATTGTGTCTTTCACTTCGTGTCTCATGCCCTCCGCCCTGTCTGTCAGCTCAGAGGCCAGCTTCACTTGGCCTCCCTTAGGGAAAAAAACAGCCCGTAATAGCCAATCAGATTGAAGCAAGGCTCATCGCTTAATGGTCGATGCATCATTAAAAAAAAATGAGGGAGGCCAGATCAGATCTGGCTTCCAACCAATCACAAACTGTTCCGGAAAATACTCGCACTGATCCAACTGTCCCGCCAGGCACCACCCAGCCCACACAAAGTACAGCCAGTGAGTCAGAGAATGGATGGTGACAGGGACCCTGAGTTTCTTGTAAAAAATGACTTCACAAAACTTCCTTTTGAGGTTCAACTACAAGTCAAGCGGGACGGTAGGCCGACTCCAAAGCTCAATTTAACTAACGCGAGAGCTGATAGAAAAATTCGCTCTTTTTGTGAAGCTAACTATGCTAGAAACGAGTGGCTAACAGGAAGTGCCGAGCTGAACCGGCTTTTCTGCTGGCCGTGTCTCCTATGGCCCGCCGTGGCCTTTCTGATCACCGGGTTGTTGTCACATTTTTCTTATGTGATGCATAAAATGTGGTGTTTTATTCTTTATTATTCTTGTCGTGTCAAGTGGATTTCAGAGCATGATGGCTAAGCTGTACTGTTTTTTTTATTCTTTCAATCCTTACCGAGGCTGCATTTAGGTCCGCTGACATCAGCTGCACTATCAGCTGACAGCTGTAAGGTTTACAGTTGATAGCGCTGCAGCACAGTTGATATCAATTTTTATATAAATCTTTGTAACTTTGTGTTTTATATTTAGTATATGTAATTCAGACGTTGCGCACGTGTTGTGCATTCATGTTGAGTGTGTTTTTGCATGTATGAATATTGGGTATCCTTGTGATTTGTTAATTTCAGTTGCGAGGCTGCCACATATGACATTCTTACTTCTAATATTGGTGGAAGGGGTTTGCCTGTGTTTCTGTACAATAGTCCACGGCTGTCTTGCAGATGCTTTTGTTGCCAATTAATTAAATATGAGCCAGAGAGAAGCATTGTCCACAAAACGGAACTTCATTAATACTGTCTGTGAAAGCAATGGCTAAAATATTTTTGTTATATCTAGATCTTGTCATAGTTGGCGTCTGATCGCTATGTGTTTAGCTTTCTGCTGTACTAAAGCTACGAGACGTTTACCAGCTTCGCATGGGCTTTCTCTAACTGATCACATACTACTGTGTGTCAGAGCCATGAGCACACGCACAGCCTGAAGCGCGCATCCGCAGCTCTCCCTCGCGCTTTCACTGTCTCCCACACACGCGGTCCTCTTTTTTAACCTCTTTTTTTCACTAAAATGAATGAGAAGTCGGTAGAATAAAGGTACTGTAACAGTAGGCTAATTTGTTTGCAGGAAAATGACACGTAAACACTGAATTAAATTTGTTGTTCATTCTGGCTTCCTTGGTAATTTTTGTCACGCGCCGCCACTGCTAATAGCCCTATCAGTGCTTCCATGCAGCTGGCACTGGCTTATCAGATCGCCCTCTCCTGGACATTTGGGGAATTAATTTTTTTTGTGACTTTACTGTGTTTTTAATGCCTTTGCAACTTACATGTAATCTGTATGTGATGGCATCATGGGTCTCGTATCTTTCCAGTTTGACAGGAAACTTGTTCTGGCTCCGGGATTTGTGGTTCCATCTAACTTGGATTACCAAGGTTACCATGGCTTCATTGATGAGATGCTTCCGCATGAAAGTCCAGTGCATTATGGGCTGCATCCCAATGCAGAGATTGAGTTCCTCACTGTGACATCCCATAATCTGTTCCACACACTGCTGGAACTCCAGTCTCGTGACACAGCCATGGGAGAGGGAGCTTCACAAACCATGGAAGAAAAGGTCCCCAATCCTGCCGTTACAGGGGAACAGAGGTCCTCTCTGTCACAGCAGCACCACAACATGTCCTCTTTTCAGAAACACAAAATCCCATTGATGCAGAGGAAACTCAGCATTCTTGAGAATCGCAACATTCTGTCAACATGAGAGAAACGACCTGATGCCGTCACAGAAACACAACATTCCACTAACACAGAGGAAATGCAACATTTCAGCATCGTTTCCTGTGACACATGAAAACCCACCGCCACAAACATGCAAAATCCAGCGGTTACTGAAATGCGGCATCCTGCAGTTTTGCTGCAGAAACAACATCCTGCTGCTACAGTAACACAGTAACCCAAAGTTACATAAATACAGCATCCTGATGTTACGGTAAAATAGCATTCTAACATTGCGGAAACATTGCATTCTGCCTTTACAGAAACAAAGCATCTGGCCATTAAATAAATCCAACATCCTGCTATTACTGAAACCCAGCATTCCAACAATACGTAAACACAGCATCCTGTGGTTACAGTAACACAGCATTCCAATATTTCTAAAAAAACAGAAACAGGGCATCTTGCAGTTACATAAGTCTAACATCCTGCCATTACAGTGCTACGGCATCCCGCCATTACAGCATTTTGTTTTTACAGGAGCACAGCAGCCATCATAGACACATGATCTTCAGTAATTACAGCATAGACCCAGTCACCACAATCACTGCCTGATACCAATATCAGAAATTACAGTCATAACAGTGCAACACAAGTCTGAACACAACACCAAATGCATATAATATGTACCCATGAACTAAGTATATTATTGCTTTACTGTTTCATTGTAAATATTATTACACAAGACAGTTTTCTTATTACTTAACTGCAGAAGGAAGGGGAATGGACTATAGCGACCTTTCAAACCAGTATGATTGCCTCCTCAGGTCAAAACAATCCTTGATGATATTCTGGAGAAATTGCCAGAAGAGTACAACATGTCTGACATCACCTCCAAAACGGCAGAGAGATCCTCATACATCCTGGTGTGCTTCCAGGAGTGTGAGCGAATGAACATGCTGATCAGTGAAATCCGTCGCTCACTGAGAGAGCTTGACCTGGGCCTAAAGGTGCATTTCTGTCCTTCTTATCTCTGGATAACAGTATACCTGCTGAACATTCCAGCTAAAACTTGGGTAATCCAGTAAAGCTGGTTTTTTAAGTTGTTTTTTTATTTGACTGTTAAATTTGCTCAACCAGCTGGCCAGCCTGTACAGTCAGCTTGTCCATCATTTTGACCAGCATCTTACTCTGCCAGCTTAAAGTAGTGCATATTTTAAAAAATGTTTGTATTTTATGTGCAAATATGCAGTAAATGTCTGGTATGAAACATAATGTTTAAAGTGGGGAAAAAAACTTGCACATCTTTTAAAAGCGGGGAGAAAAACATTGTTATTGAAACATTGTTATGACTGGATTCCATCTTGAAAACAAGAGTGTTCTGCAGTCACACACTGTAGAAGAGACGTGACGTAAAAAGACGCCAATCTAGTGCATATTACCATTGATAAATAAATGAAATGATGCGCTGAAAAACGGACATGTCTCCTGTGTGAACGGCCCCCTTGCAGGGTAGATCATGGTGCCCAGAGCCAACGACGATTTTGGTCCCTGCATTTATTTTCCTGCTGATGCCTGTTTCTGACCGATCTTCTTTCACTCACATTTTCAATTTTAGGGCGAGCTGGCAATTTCATCTGAGATGGAGGAACTGCAGACTGCCCTTTTCTTCGATAATGTCCCCAACACCTGGACCAAGCTGGCCTTCCCATCTGCTCTTGGCTTAGCTCAGTGGTGAGCGAGAGAACTGTTCCCTGCGTCTGTCTCAGCTTATTCCAACCCTGACAAATCTCCATTTTAATAAGCTAAAGAGGATATTTCCCATTTTGAATGTATTGTGTTTTAGAAGATTGAAGGGAGAAGGGTCAAACATGACAGTCGGAGAGTTGTTGACATGGTAAAATTACAAAATTGGAGAAGCCCAGTTGCATACTCAGCCACGATGCGATAATAACCGATTTCTAAAATTATTATGTAGCCTATTCTTTTGAGCACTGAAAATATTTTGATTTACTGCATTTTTAAAAAGAATTAGGCTTTACTGCTGGAACACAATGCTAAAATGGTGGGTGGAATTCGGGGAAAGTTTTGGATTAATTCATTATTTGTATTATAGCCATCATCACAATATCACAGTTAAACACATTGTCAATGTAGCCCAATGGGATCTCTGTCATTTCTTTGTCGTTTCTTAGTCATTGTGGGCAAATGTATTGGTCTTGATTATTCAGTCATAAATTGTATGATTAATAATCTGACAAGCTTAAACAGGAACAGGTTGAAAGCAGTAAGACGTTTAAGGGTCAGAAGCTTACGGCTCGTCACTGAAAATCCTGTCGCACCAGCTCTACTGCTAGAGGGATGTTAGGTTTTTAAAATCACCTTAACAACGTACAGTATGTCAGCTGTGGTGTCGTTCGAGCTGCGCTCTCTTTAGCTCACCTGTGAATCCCTCTGCTCTGTTGTGCTTCCTGTGCATCCTGCTGTTACCCTTCGCATCCTCCACTCCCCGTCAACCTCCTCTGCTCCCCTGTTCTTTCTCTGATCGCCTGTGCTCGCCTGTGCTCAGGTACAGTGATGTGCTGCTGCGCTGCAGAGAGCTGGACGGTTGGACGCAGGATCTTGCCCTGCCCTGCGTTGTGTGGCTGCCTGGACTCTTCAACCCCCAATCCTTCCTCACAGGTACAATCCATTCATCCTCAAATCACCGCTGATAAATTCACAAATTAAGTGCTTAACCCCATTCACTAGCCAATCACTTAACCGCATTCACCAACCAACTGCTGTATCCAATTCGCCAAATAATCCCTGCACTCCACTTACCAGCCAATCGCTGCACAGTATTCACCAGGTAATTGCTGGAATGTATTCACCAACCAGTAGCAGTACCTCATTCACTAACCAATTGCAGAGCCCCATTCACCAAACAACTGTGTATTCACTGGTCAATCGCTGTACTTTGTTTACCAGAAAATCGCTCTACTCCATTCACCATTCACCAGTGAATCAATGAACCTTGATTTAGCAGCCAATCAGTGTACTCCTTGCCAACTAATCACTGTGCCCCATTCACCAGTCTACGGCTATACTTCATTCACAAGCCAATCACTATACACTATAAAGCAGCCACTCACTGATCCCAATTCACCAGCCAATCTCAATGTCCCATTCACCACCAATCACTGTTTCCCACTCACCGGTTGACCACTGTTCCCCATTCCTCGGCCAATTACGTTACCCCATTCACCAACCAGTCACCGTACTGTAATCAAAAATGAATAGCTGTACGTCGCAAAGAAATCATTGTACCCCTTTCACCAACAAGTCAAGGCAACCCCATTCACCAGTGAATTATAGTAGCCTATTGAGCAACGGATCTCTCCATTCACTGCCCAAACTCTTTACACCCCTCACAGACCAATTTCCCTGCCCCATTTTCACCAGACAATCACTGTTCCCCATTCACCTGAAAGTCCAGTACTCATACCTCCTGCCAATCACTGTCATATCCAATTCACAAGCCAAGTAGCTCTACTCAATGTGTCGTCAATCACTTTGTTCACATTACTGTTCCCCAGCTGTGATGCAGAGTCTGGCGAGGAAGAATGAGTGGCCCCTGGACAAAATGAATCTTACTGTTGATGTCACAAAAAAATTTAAAGAGGATTTCAACCAACCTGCGAGAGAGGGAGCGTACGTGCATGGGCTTTTTATGGAAGGTGAGTGCATCTCAGTCCAAATGAAGATTCAAACAATAGTTTTTAGGTTTCAACTTGTGCTTTGTATCGCTACTATTAATGTGCTCGTATACATTATATTCACTTGAGTTTCAGGTTTGAAAAAATCATTTGGATTGGGTGCGTCAGTAATATTCCCTGTGTACAGTAATGTAGCAAATGAAAGTACTCAAATGGATAGGAGATGCTATGATGACAGCTGACTTCTGGTACAGTGCAGTGCAGATGCAACAAATGAGAGTTGAAGTGGCCGTACAGGTTAGCAGTGCGGTCAAAACAAACGACAGCTGAAGGCGCTTTCCAGCTCTGCAGATGCAGCAAACATCAGCTGAAGTGGCCATACGGCTCAGAGCTGTGCAGATGCTGAATTGTACAGATTGGGCTGCAGTGTGCAAGGCCTTTTCTTCAAGGAGTGATGTATCTCAGTGGTGTTCCCAGAAATGAGAGCTGATTGATTCTACCCAGCCAGTCTTCCAATGCAAGCTCCTGTTAGAGCTAGTGCAGCACTACTGCATTAGATATCAAGCTGTGCATTACCATGCAGAGCTCTTATTCGAGTCAGTTATCTGGTGCGGCGCTCCCATTGGAGATAGTCATCTAATGTATTTCTCGTGCAAGAATTTAGTTGTGATGAAGTACTCCTGCTACTGTTTATCTCATAAAGTGCATTGCAAGCTGGCCGTTCATCACAAACCTGTCCCCGGCAGCCAGGACTGTCAGGTAACTACAGTAACTCCACGCCCATCCCTCTCCAGGGGCCAGATGGGATGTCCAGGGCGGGACCATTGCCGAGGCACGACTAAAGGAGCTGACGCCAAGTATGCCTGTCATCTTCATACGGGCCGTGCCCAACGATCGGCAAGAAACGCGAAACATCTACGAGTGCCCTGTCTACAAGACTAAGCAGCGGGGCTCCACCTACGTCTGCACCTTCCCTCTGAAGACCAAAGAGCGGCCTGCCAAATGGGTGCTGGCAGGCGTAGCTCTACTGCTGAGTGTGTGACTGCTGCAACTGTGTGCCTGTTTTCTTGGATTTGTGTGACTCCGTTGTATGTTTACGGGTTTACGTTAACTGAAATGGGCTCAATTTTATCTGTGTTGTGCTTCTATGGAGGAACTCTCTCAAAGATGCTTTACAGGTTAGTAGTGGGGCAGATTCCCCGTCTAAATCTCCATTACCCGTGGAGGTGAAAGGCTCTCAGAACGGAAAAAAATCCTCCCAACAGTGGTGAGGAATAATGAAACTCCCCAAAGGGCACAAACTGCAGGAGGAATGCGGCTATAGTGGGGGAGCCCAGCCATTGTTGGCTTGCCAAGTGATTAGTGAGTGGTTTTATGGTTCGGTCTATTTTAAGAAATAATAAGTATTTCTGAAATTATACTAATGAATCTAAGTACACAAATGAGCTCAAAGCAAGGGTGGGCATGGAGTCCCCAGAATAAGAAAATGTGTGTGCGCGCGTGCGTTTGTGGGTTAGTGTTGCATTTAACTCTATAGAGCGTATGTTTGTCTGTGTGTGTGTGTGTGTGTGTGTGTGTGTGTGTGTGTGAGGGTTTACAGAACTACCAAGTGTGTGTTTGCCTTATAACTACCCCTTATGGCTGTGACTGCATTTATACAACAGTAAAGAATCACACATATCAGCAGTTGGATTCTATCTCATGTACTGATGGTGGCATTGAAATGACAATTTGTGTGCATATAAATGTGAAAAAAATTCAGAAGTATATGTGAATGTGCAGGCTGTATTTGTCTTTTAATTGGGGAAAAGAAGAGTGTACAGTTAACATCCTCCTCCTTTATCCATGCTTGTTGATCCTGAAATGGTCATTTTTTTGAATGCATCTCAATATTCAAAAAATGCATCCTGTTTTCCTCCACTCGTCCTCTCCCTCTTGGAGATTATTCCAAATGTTTACTTTCTGCAGCCTTTAGTCTTTTTTTGTTTTTTTTACTTTTTATTCAGTAAAAAAAATTAATTCACAGTGTAACATAATTACCTCTGCTAAGGAGGTTGTTTTTTGCTGGTGTTTGCTTTATCTGTCTGTCTGTCTGTCCGTCTGTGTACAAGATAACTCAAAAAGTAATGAACGGATATCTCTGAAAGTTTATGGGTGGGTTGCCAATCCATCTGGGATGGACCCTATTGATTTTAACCGCGATCAGTCAAACAGTATGGCCACCATGGCATCCATCTTGAAATCCTATGATGCGACAACTCAACTTCGCTCTCAGTGATATCACTCCAATTTTTTTTGGGATGATTGGTCTCGCATCAGGGACGGAACCCATCCTTAAATTTTGAGTCATGTTCACTCAGCAAGATTTCAAGTGATTTCAAGATTTCAACAGCACAGGTTCTAAATGAAGGTGCAAACGTGAGTTGAAAAAGTGGATTACAATAGGCATATGGTATAGTTTGCAAAAATTGATTTATATGATATACAAAAATAACGAATGAAAGTTGGCTGAATATTGCAGCGTGCTATGGTGAAAACTAAGACTTGATAAACAACTTTTTAAAAGGCAAATGTACTAGATACCCCACATGATCAAGTTTTTTTTCCCCAATACAGTAGTAAAAAAAGGAGAGTTAAAGAAGTAGTTATTTGTATTATGAATGAAAATGGAGCAGTGCTTTGTAAGAATGAGGTCATTGCTCAGGCCATCAAATTTTTTATCCCCTGACATATAATGCAGGGGGGATATAGTCATGGGTGCAGTTGTCTGTCCGTTTGTCTGTCTTTAAACATTTTGTTTCTGGTGCATGACTTGAAAACCGTTCAATATTTTCCAACAAAACTTGGTGTGCACATTAATCATAACCTGAAGTGGTGCCTTTTGCTAATCCGAAGTTGATGAATTTTGTATTTTTCCTGGTTTCCATGGAAACATTTTGAACCTAGAATTTTAGGGGGTATGGTTTGTTTCCAGAGCGGGTAGCATTTTCATTCTTCGAATATGTGGGGCCGGGGGGATCTGCCATCTGCTGACGGCTCATGTTCTTTGTGAATGTGCTGTGTGGTTTGTTTCTTCTATTCACACGCGTCCTCTGTATTTATCTCAGGATCACAGTTAGAATTCATAAGATATATGGTACTAAATGCATCCATCCATCCTTGTATCCATTATCTATACCACTTCTTCGCTTGGGATGCGGGGGAGCTGGAGCCTATCCCAGCTGAATACTGGTGAAATGCCCGCACGCACCCTGCCAATTCATCGCTCGATGCAGGCAGCGTTCACACGCCATCCATGTGCGCACTCATACCTGTGTGCAGCATAGAGTTTTCAGTTTGTCTGAAATGCATGTTTTTCGACTGTGGGAGGGAACTGGGCTTCTTGGAGTAAACCCTGCAAACACAGAAAGAACATGCAAACTCCACTTAGGCTCCAGTACAGATACAAACCCCTGGCCTCCTTTCTCTGAGACTGCAGTGCTACCCACTACGCCACCCCGATCTACTTATGACAGCTCGTGCATTACTTTTAGTATTAAACATGCTTTTGTATACAGTAGTGTGCAGTGATGACTATACACCACCACTTTCGTCTGAAAGGGGTCCTAATGTGTGTATCACTTCTCTAGAATTTTTAGGTGAGAATGTGTTGGAAAGTACCATCACAGGCGATGAAAAAAAAAAATCATCCCTGAAAAACGATATGCGCCTGTCAATGAGGGCAGATCGTCTGAATGGTCTTACTCTCATTGTCCCAACGTGACCTTCCTGTTGGCCCTGAAGTAGCTGTAGACTCCTGTGCCACAAAGTTCAGATCCCTTATGCTCCTACCTCCAAAGAATTTCCTTTGAGGGAATTCTGGATTCTTCCTCTGTCCCTTGCCCTCTATTTTTTGTGAGTAAATTACTGTAATTATCTCTCTCTTTTTTTTGTCTGTTTCTTCCTGTGAAATAGTGTCATTTTCAGAGTGCTTTTTGAAATTATTACGGTGTCATACTATTATTATTTTACATCAAGCAGCGTGTTATGTCAAAGGCATGAGGAAAACTATGGACAAGACATTCATGGACAGAATTTGTAATTCACGTCATTTGCGTGCTATTAACGACTGAAAAATGGCTTGAAGAGGGAGGCAGATGGTGGAGTTTGCACTGAAAAACTCAAATGCCCCTGCAGCTGCATAATTGCTTGGTCTTTGTCCATCATTTTACATTGTAATAATTGATATTTTTTGGATTGAAAAACCTCATAAGGTCATATTGCCTTGAATGCTGACAAAAAAAAGGAAAAAAATGTCCCCCTCTAAATATTTTTTTATTATGGAATGAACAAATAACTGCAAAGTCTGTTTCCTCGTCAGGCAACATGTTAACTCCAGTAGGATACAGTTTTCTGTCTTTTTTCTCAAAATCTGCTTTTTGTCCTTCCTAGGTTTTCCCAAAACACTGTAGATTTGTTGGGAATCCTTCACTAGGGCCATAAAGAAATTTAAATAGATCAGGTGCAGATATAACATGTCAATACTACAACCCCAGTTTCAAAATAGTTAGGACGAAGTTTAAATTGCAAATAAAATCAAAATGCAATGACTTTCAAGTCACATGAGCCAATATGTTATTTATAGTAGATCATAGATAACATTTCAAATGTTGAAACTGAGAGATTTTACATTTTTATCCACAAAATGAGCTTATTTCAAATTTTCTGGCTGCAGCAGGTCTCCAAAAAGTTGGGACACAGGGTCAAAAGGGCTGAAAAAGCAATTAATATACACTGCCCGACCAAAAAAAAAGTCACCGTTTGGAAATTCATGAACAAATTCTATAATTGGATCATTATCGCGGTTATTAATGTTTCAGCGGGCAATAATCATTTTCACCCTGGCTGTTGAAGCGCGTCGCTACTAATTCTTAAAAAAATCATGTTGGAAGACGCATCCCCTGATGGTGGAAATTCTGGAAAAGATGTTACAGTATTTCAGAACAGGCAAGTTTTTGGCCTGTAGGCAAGTTTTTGGCCTGTATTTAGCAAAGAAAACCATTAATGACAAAAACAAGTATGAGGAATCATTTTCGCAGGCAAATTTGCTGCCACAAGTCCTGACCTTCAGCACATTAAAAGTTATTGTGATGTGCTGAAGAAAGACCACCGAGTGGTTCAACCATTATGTCGAGAAGACAAGATCTCGACCAAAGATTTTGGCATATCTGATGGAAAATAAATGTTGTGGCATTGCATATACAGCGCCCTCCATAATTATTGGCACCCTTGGTTAAGATGTGTTCTTTAGCTTCTAATAAATTCATTTTTTTTTTCTAAATAATACGGGACCACAATGAAAAAAAAGAGGAAAATCCAACCTTTAATTCAAGTGCATTTATTCAGTGGGAAAAATCCCACATTAAGAAATCATTCTTTTACATGAAATTGCGTGTGCCACAATTATTAGCACCCCTGATGTTCATACTTTGTACAACCCCCTTTTGCCAACAAAACAGCACCTAATCTTCTCCTATAATGTTTCACAAGATGGGAGAATACAGAAAGAGGGATCTTCGACCATTCCTCTTTGCACAATCTCTCTAAATCATCCAGCGACCTGGGTCCTCTCCTCTGCACTCTCCTCTTCAGCTCACTCCACAGGTTTTCAATGGGGTTGAGGTCTGGGGACTGAGATGGTCATGGGAGGAGCTTGATTCTGTGTTTGGTGAACCATTTCTGTGTAGATTTGGCCACATATTTTGGGTCATTATCTTGCTGAAAGACCAAGTGAAAGACCATCTGGTGGCTGAGGCCACCAGATTTTGATTTACAATGTCCTGGTATTTCAAAGTGTTCACGATGCCATGCACCCTAACAAGGTCCCCAGGGCCTCTGAAAGAGAAACAGGCCCACAGCATCACCGATCCTCCCCCATACTTCACAGTGGGCCTGAGGTGCTTTTCTGCATACTCATCTTTTTTGTTCCGCCAGACCCACTTAGTGTTTGTTGCCAAAAAGCTCCATCTTGGTCTCATCTGACCAAAGCACACGGTCCCTGTTGAAGTCCCAGTACCGCTTAGCGAACTCCAGACGTTTGCGTTTATGATTGTGAGTGAAAAAAAGTTTTTTTCCGTGCATGCCTCCCAAACAGCTTGTTGGCATGTAGATAGCGCCTGATGGTTGTTTTGGAGACTTTGTGACCCCAAGATGCTACCATTGGTCGCAATTCTTTAACAGTGAGCTTTGGAGAACTTTTTATTTCTCTTACAATCCTCCTCGTTGTGCGTGGTGCAAAATAACCTTGCATCCTCATCCAGGCTTACCACTGTTCCTGTTGTTTTAAACTTCTTAATGATTCCTCTGACAGTAGATATGGGCAGATGCAGGCGAGTGGCTGTTTTCTTGTAGCCATTGCCTGACTTGTGAAGGTCGACACACATCTGCCTTACTTAAATGGTGTGTTCCTTTGTCTTTCCCATGTTGAGGAGTGGATTAGGGAAATGGCCTCTGTGTCATGTCATATTTATACCCCAGGGAAACAGGAAGTGATGAATTACTAATTAAATGTTCCTAGATACTCTGATCAACTTTGTAAACTACTGTAGAAATGACAGAAATACTTCAATTACATTTAATTCCAAGGAATTGTTAGGGGTGCCAATAATTGTGTAACAGGGGATTTTATGAAAAAAAATTATTTCTTAGGGATATTTTTCCCCCCTTAAAATTCACTTGAGTTGAAGGTTACATGTTTCCACAATTTTCAGTGTGAGAGTATGCTTCTGCAATAAAAATAGAATTTATTTTTAGGCTTTTAACACATCTTTACCGGGGGTGCCAATAATTACAGAACAATGTCTGCTTGTTAAGGCCATGTAAACATCGACTCCATCAAAACAATGACGAGAGGAATTTGCATTATAATCAAAGCTACAGGGGCTCAACGTAATATCTGAGTGTGCGACTTCTTCTTTTTTTTTTTGGCGGGGCAGTGAATAAGAGAATCAGCTGAAAGAATATTTAGTAAATAAGTAAGTCAAATGGCATCAGGTGTGTAACATGATTGGCTGTACAAGGGATGTCTTAGAGAGGCTGAGTTTTAACTATAATTGTTATTTTTTTCTTATGGGTAAGATCCTTGCACTGGGGTACACGAGCAGTACCCTGACAGCCACTCGCTGCTACTGCCATGACATTACAAGCTAACTTGCCATTCCGTGGTGTTGCTCTAATATTAAAGATTCCAGATTCATTAATCAATGTGTCAATCAGTAATGAATAACAACCTTATTAATTAACTGTGCACTTAGCGGGATTGATTTTCCCACAAAGATTCTGCTTGTCCCTGACTGCGGCCGCCCAGCTATTCATCTAGGTAAACGGGAATTGGTTTCTTTGGAAAGCTTTCAGAGTACGACTAACAAAAGAATTATGGGGATCCCTAAGCGCAGTCATCATTCTAATGTTCTTGGGGCACTCGATATTATGTGATTTGAATCTATGCTCACTGGGCATAAACTTTCCTTATATCATAGAATTTTTAAGAGTGCATCCCCTGCCAGGGATTTGAACATAATCTTACTGTCTGAGTATATAAAGTCTGGCCATCTTGCGGCTGTGTATTATTTCTCCTTTTTAGGAGGTCTTAAATAAATAAATAATAATAAATAAAATTCCAAGGGATTACCAAAGTAAGACCTTTTGTATTCCATGCAAAGTCAGCCACATTCCAACCATCGTTTTGTTTTGTGCATCAAGACAGGAAGTACTGCCGACTTCCATAAATACACCTTCGCCTCAGTTACCAAACCTGGGTACGAAAACCCCACACTACTCAACCCGAAAGCTCGTTTCCTGGCAGACGAAATCCTCAAATCAGCATGTGACTGGTTACAAGTAGATGAACCATCTTTAAACGTAACAATATATACGAATATCAGTGCTTGGAGCAATGTCATGATTAAAATTATGTAAGAAAATTTTGCTGCAATCTAATTAATGTAATTACGTGCGTCAGCTCCAGTTGCGGCAAAAATTAGTTAAATTAAAATAGTCGTGTGACTGGACCCTGAGCATCGCCTCAGAGATCTCACACGGGTCACCTCTGATCTATCCATTCAAATTCCATCGAGGGCATGCAGCAGGGCTGCAGATCTTCATATAACAGCGCAATCATCAGAAAAAGGACCGTATTTTCCTGTTTGTTGCTGGTCAGTGGAGGTAATTCTGAGAGACGAACGGAGGGTCTCGCCGAAATATCCTGCACGAAATGGCGTTAATAATAATAATTTGATTATTATCTTTAAGCATTTTACAATTGTAGCTTAACTGCCGAGCCGTGTAGTAAGCCTACATTTTTGCGTAAACACCTCTTAAATTAGCGTGCTGATACCACTGGCGTGGCAACTTTATGGATGTATTCTAGAGTGAGGCATTGTAATCTGTAATAAATGATATCTTTATTGTGTAAGGAGATTGAAGTCCACGGTAGACTGAGACTCTGGAAAGCACACCGAAAGTGTATTCGAGAGATGAACCACATTTGAGCGCTGCGACTTTAAGAGGTCGCCTGTTATTTCTTCAGAAGTGCAAGTTCAGTAGGAGGAGTCTTGATTTCTTATTGAAATATTTGTCTCATTTCAGCTTATGACTTCTGCTTGCTCGATAAGTGATCAGCATTCAAGTAGAGCCTTCTGCCAAGAAGTGTGAGTATTTCTGCATATTCATGCTACTCCTGGACCTCGAATAGAAAGAGAAATGCGGTTTATTGTACCAAGTGATCGTCATGTGTATTTTTAACCCCTTTTTCTATCAATACCATTACGTACTTTGTTAAATTAGATATGGGCAGAATTTAACGGAAAGCTTAGTAGTCGAATACAAATATCGAAAAATCGAGATTCAAGGAGCACAATATGCGTTTAATGAATCGTTGACTGTGTTTTCTCAATGGTTCGTTGGTGTTGCAGCAAGTGCTGTTCGTCAGTTTAAGTAAATACAGTGAAAAATGTTCGGTTCCAGTTACGCCAACTAAGTGGGTTCGAGGCAAAACTTCCCTCGGTTTGCTTTGCGTCAGGCAGTGCGAGTTAATCATTACAGTATTAATGCGATGTTGCCGCCAGAGTGCACGACCAACTGTCACCACTGGAGTAATATGAATAGGGGCATGACTTGCGCGTTCACTGCACGTCTTGAAAACTTTGGGTGATTGTCTCCACAGAGCATAATGGCATATAAATTCCAGTGCCTTGCAGAGGATGGCAACAGATACTTGCAGTCATTCCGGCTGTTCTTGGAGCGCTCTTCAGAGCACCAATGCATGCTTGACTTCATCCGTGGCGTCTTTTCTGACATACTTGCCAGGTAATGTACTGGTTTTGTGCCAAGTAATTTTGGAGGGTTATTCTGCTTTTGTCCCGTGTGCGCAATATTTACTGAAGGATTGGATATATTTTGACCAAATCAGAATGGATACTTCCCCCAGAGGGCAGATGAAATGATTATGTTTTGGAAGTCATCAGGACCAAAGTCAAGGTTGCATAAATTCAGCAGTATGCAGGGACCAAAGATGAACGTTTAGGCCGTATGAAGCTATGGCGAATGGAGGCATAGCCTTCAACGCTTTGCATTGACTTCTACCTTGTCTCTTTTCTGTTGATTTTTAGCTTGAAGTAATGAAGTCAATGTTTACATGGCCTTAACCAGCAGAGTGAAGAGTTTTATCCCAAGTCACAGGGTCCTAAATGCCTTAAAAAGATGGCCTTTTCCCCTTTCCGCTATATTACTTCTTTACCTTGTTAGCCTCTGTCCAAATACTTAAAGCATGCATAAGCACTGCATTTTTATGTATTGTGTGCTTTCTCATGGACAGTCAAAGCACTTTACAGTCATGGGGGGGATCTCATCTCACCACAAACAATGTCAAGCACCCCCCTGGATGATGCTTGGCAGTATTTTGTGCCAAAATCCTGTTCGCGAGTTGAGGTAGAGAGGGATGGTTAGGTGGCAGGTTGAAAGAGCCTTGTTGAAAATTTAGCCAGCACACCTGGGAACACCGTAGCTTTGTCAAAGAGTGCCATGGGATGTGTTTTAACAACACTGAATCTTATTTGCATCCACTCCAGCGAAGATACTTCATCAACGACTTCATGATTGGAAAATGAGGATGACGAGTTCCTTTAAGCTCAAACACTCATCAGCTCATGTTTATGATGCAGCTCTGTATATTTCTTTGTTTCACTGCATAATGATTTTGCTGCAATGGCAAAAACTGTATGTTCACAACGTAAAAATAATAAATCAATTCTGTTTCTGCAGCATTGGAGAGGGGAGTTCAAGTCTTAATGTTTTGGGTGTCGGGAGCGGTGCTGGTAAGACAATGCATGTAATGTATTGCTAGTTAACGATAAACTACAAAAGTCAAGCATAGTGCCTCATCTATTCTGATCAATAGAATCCAAATATGGGATCAGCAATCAGTTACAGAAAACGTACAGTTAAATCGTTTGCATTTTTAGTCATGGATGCAAGTAATGATTGATTCTGCTCGACTAAATGTGCAAATAGATTTCGACTACTTGCTTTTAGAATCTTTGCACTGCAGAACATGTACTTTTTGGAGGCGGAATACATTTCCATTTCTCAAGCATTCAAGTCAACTCTTCCCAAATTACGAATCCACATTCTATATTAAAGCTATAAAGCAGGTGATGGGGAAATGGCAGAAAAAAAAATTCTTTTACAACCACAATTCTGAAAAGTTGGCAAATCATGGAAAATGCAAATAAGATCAAAAAGGACTGATTTGATTTGTCCATTCACCCTCTGCTATATTGAAAACAGTAGAGGAACACATTATTTGATTATTTGATGTATCTAACTTGACTTTTCATGCTTGCTGAAGATATGCATATGTGATGACTGCGACGAATATCAATGGAAATTCAGAGGTCTCTGTCCAAATTGTCATACAAGAATAACCGAATGCGGTTTGCACCCACCTGGGTGATGCTTGGCAGTCATTTGTGCCAAAATCCAAAGACCCGGTTGAGAGGGATGATTAAGTGACAGGTTGAAAGAGCCACGTCCAAAGTCTTGCTCGGACACCAGGGAACACCCTAGTTTTTTCAAAGAGTGTCATGGAATATGTTTTGACCACAATACATCTTATAAGGTCCATCAATGCTTTTGCTCTTTATTTATTTATTTATTTATTTATTCTTTAATATTTATTCTGAATATGCAAATAGTGCAAGGCTTCCTGATTGCTACTAAACAAATTATTTGCACAACACAATATAGAAATGCAAATTGAGGAAGCAAAATGATAATAAAACACAGAAAATAAATGACATATTTGAAAAGGAGTGAGAAGAAGCATAGCTTAATAGCTCTCACCCCTTTGTCTAAATAAAAAATTATATATATACACATACATACATACACAATCATACAGCGTACATACACATATACACACATATATACACAGACATATATATACATACATACATATACAAGCAGGCTTCTCTGCCTCTCATCACCATGCCATATCAATTAAAGGGGACCTATTATGCTGATCCTTCTTTCAATAAATATTAGTAATGTTATAATGTTAGTTGTCCATACCCAGCCTCTGAAAAGTTTCTAAACATAAGATGCAGGGGTTTTGCCGTGATCCAAGAACATGATTTCGTGAACGTGATTTCCTCTCTGAACTGCTCCTCCCGAGATCTTCGTGAGATCTGGGCAAAACCTGACGTCAGGTTGTGCCGTCAAATTAGTGCAGACCAAGCCAGAGCCAATCAGGGGCTGGACCTGCCCACACCGGAAACTATTCTAGCAGGCACTAACAACGGCAGATCATACTATGCCTTAGTAGCATCAACACTTTTGGAAATACAAAAGAAGAAACGCAGATCATTTGAGGTGCAGTTTTGTCATTATCTCTCCCAAAGCTGCTTGTCCGTTTACTTTTGGACGCGAAGAAATACACCAATTGCTCTTTCAAAAGAGGATGCCGTCAGAAATCAATGGGTAGCTTTTTTTGTTTGCTGGCAGCAAACAGCCACGGCCAAAGGGAACGTTAGCTGTTTGTGCTCAGCATTTCACCAAAGACAGCTTTATCAATAAAGGATAATTCGACACAGGATAAGCGTTTCAGCTGCTTCTCAAACCTGAAGCAGTTGCATCGATCAAGCACTCAGAGCCACAAGCTGTAAGTAAAGATATAACGGCAAATAATGCAAGTGAAGCTAACGTTTTACGGGTGGCTTGCAGGACCGCTAGCGATAGTCAGCACTAACAACTGGCCTCAAATGCAGGCTTTGTAAAATATCTGAAGATAAAACCTGTATCTGTCGCAACTGTCCGTGACTCACAGACACAGAAGCTGTAAGTTGCTTTTATTGCATAAGCCAACCTGACATGATAGCCAGTTGATTGTGGCTGTAGCACAGCGGCTAACGCAGCCAAGTTACTGTTGCTAATGTTTGTGTCCTAAATATGCAGGAGTGATATCAGGGGAAATTCTGTGCTGAAGCAGGGAGAAATCTAAAGCATGCAGGACAGGGGGGCCTCCGAAAGAGGGTTGGGGAACACTGCTCTAGTTGTTTTGCTTTGTGAATAACTGCAATGATTTTGGAAACTTTTGACTGTACATGTTTGATATGTGGTTTCCAACTCAGCCTGTCATATACTGTAACCCCAAGGAATTTGTTTTTGCGCACCCTTTCAATTTCAACCTCATCTATTTCTATTCGCACCTTTGTGTTTACTCTGCATTTGCCAAATAACATAAACTTCGTCTTACTTACATTTAAAGGGGCAATAAGCGAAAATGCGTTATTTCTAGATTGAAGGAATTAAAAATCGCTATGTGAAGAACGAGAGGTGTAATTTCATCTGGAATATAGCAGGATGTCGCACACCCGCTCTCTGTGCTGATCTCCAGCCCATTGTTTACAAGGTCGGTCCAGCCACGCATTCTTGTACGTTCATGTGAATCGCCACCTCCTCCTTCCCGAAAATGCATTCATTCAGCCATTGAGCAGTGGCAGCGCATATTTTTTATCAAGCGAAATGGCGGAGAGCGGAACGAAACGTTCACCTGAAGATGAGCAGGATCCAAAATTACTTCTAAAGAAACAACGGTTGTTGGCGAAGAATTTGTTGGATAGAGAAAGGACGGAACCCGGATGAATATTGGCCTTGCATTTCCAAGGTGGAGAGCACTTTGAGAGCTAGTTTGACTCAGTTTGACTCAGAGCTAACGTTAGCTCTTCTTCTCCTAGACAGGTAAGTAACAGCATAAAGTCAAATGTCTGCTTCAATTAGTGTTACAGTAACAATAGGCACATGTCGCTATTTCGATTCAATTAAATTTAATGTTACAATCGTCACATAGGCTCATGTCCGGAGCTTGAGTTGTTAGCAGCTTGGCCCAAGCAATGGTTGTGAATAGCCCGGCAGCCAGCTATCCTTTGCAATTAGTGCAAATCTGCAGTATTGTGAAGATTTCAGGTTCGATGTACTGAGTAATAATACCGCGAAGCTTAAACTGGCCCGTCATTCTGCCGAATAGTAGAGGTAGAGGGCGGTGTGGCTCAGTCATGACACACTTTGTTTTGGTCTACAAGCAGCGCACAACAGCAAACCTTGCGGTGAAACGATTTTGCTTATTGCCCCTTTAATGATTATTTGTTCCACTCAAACCATATTTTGATTTTTTTCATTTCCTCCTTTATAACAGTTTCCACTTGTTTAATGTTTTCACCTGAACCAAAAATATGTGTCATCTGCAAGATTAAGGAATTTTTACCACCTAGATACTTTGCACGTCATTTATATACAGAATAAATCATTTGGGGCCCAATACTGACCCCTGGGGGACACCACAAGCAATTGACCACAAATGACTTTGAAAGGTCAAACTCGAGGTCAGGGAAGATGTTAACAATGTTCAAAGATATGACTTGAAATTTCAAAAAATTATTTCTCAAAAACTGTGTGATAACTTTTTTCTTTATCTGGCAATCAGCTCACCTTGATGCACTTATTATACAGTGCGAGTGGCATTTTGATTGAATTGATGAAAGTCGGTGTAGAGGGGGCGCTGTACTTTAACTTTAAGTCTTATGGAGAATAGGCCAAACCGCCTGTGCAAGCTAAATGGTTGCAGATAAGGATTAAGTTTGTTTTACTGACATATACGAAGTTAAATATGACCTATATTTCGGCCGTGTTAAAGTTGACCTCAGATGACCTTGAAAGGTGAAACTTGAAGTCAAGCAAATTGTTACAATTTTCAAAGGCTTTTATGGCATCAGTGCATCTCAAGTTAGATGGTGGCTACACTCAATGTTGGCACTTTGCGAGTGGCTCAGCAAGCCAATTCTAGAATGGCGGGCCTGGTTGCACAGATAACACTTGAACTCGGTGGGTCCTGCCGGCCCTTCCTTCCGTCATCTCCTTCATTCTTCAAACACAGCTTTCCTTGTTGTCTCTGACTCTCGAACCTCTTTCCTGACAGCAAAGCACCAGCCAGAACGAGCGACAGTTTCTGTTCCTAGTTGGTGACTCCAATCTTGATCTTTTTGAGGTCCTGCTTGATGACACCCTTGAAACGCAGTGTTGGACGACCAGTAGGTCTATTGCCATCATGCAGCCTTCATGCAGTTAAAGTTGACCTCAGATGACCTTGAAAGGTGAAACTTGAAGTCAAGCAAATTGTTACAATTTTCAAAGGCTTTTATGGCATCAGTGCATCTCAAGTTAGATGGTGGCTACACTCAATGTTGGCACTTTGCGAGTGGCTCAGCAAGCCAATTCTAGAATGGCGGGCCTGGTTGCACAGATAACACTTGAACTCGGTGGGTCCTGCCGGCCCTTCCTTCCGTCATCTCCTTCATTCTTCAAACACAGCTTTCCTTGTTGTCTCTGACTCTCGAACCTCTTTCCTGACAGCAAAGCACCAGCCAGAACGAGCGACAGTTTCTGTTCCTAGTTGGTGACTCCAATCTTGATCTTTTTGAGGTCCTGCTTGATGACACCCTTGAAACGCAGTGTTGGACGACCAGTAGGTCTATTGCCTTCATGCAGCTCACCGTAAAGAAGGTCTTTAGGATATCCTCCATCATCCATTATTTCTACATAGCCAAGCCATGTCAGCCGTCTCTGACTGAGCAAACCAGGTATGCTCAGAAGGCCTGCGAGCTCTAACACTTCCGTATCTGTTCTCTTGGCCTGCCAGGGGATTCCCATGATGTGTTTCAAGCAGCGTAGGTGAAACGTGTTTAGCCTCTTTTCATGCTTCGTGTAGGTGGTCCATGTTTCCCTAGCGTAGAGGATTGTGGAGAGAATGCATGCCTGGTACACGGAGACTTTAGTCTTAACTATCAGGTTACGGTCTTCCCAGACACAATCCCGAAGTCTTGTCTTTGCACCTGTAGCCTTTGCTATGCGATTGCTTATCTCGTCATCAAGGAAGAGGTAGTTTGTTATGGGTGACCCCAGATATGCAAAGTCGTTGACCACCGCAATGTTGGAGCCCTCAATTTTCATGCAAGGAACGGGTGGGGTTCCTTGTGCTAGTGTATTAGTCTTCTTGAGGCTGATGGTTAACGCCTTTCTGCAGATGTAGACGCCTGCGTACATAGGCCAGCTCTTTTTTGGACGCAGTTGCACTACTCTATCACAAGATGGCACCCCGGATCAGTTATTTAATGTTCACAAGCAAGCAGAACTGGAAGACAGTCTAGAATATTGACAAGTTCACTCCTATCCCTGTTTTTCAGGAGTTGCATGAATTAAACTCCTCAGCTAAGCCTGATGTGCAAAATGCTCAATATCCCTGCCCATAGTGTCTATCCAGCATTTATAAAAAATGATCTCTCGTGACAGAAAAATTCATTGTCCTCTGTAGCAACCACTTCAGTTACAGTGACCCAATGTTATTTTAAATAGTTTAAAAAAAATCAGTTTCCTGAGGCAAAAATTGGCCATAGTGTTGACACTATGTCATTCTGTTATCAATTTCACTGATCACATATTAAAAACCGGTAATTTCCTATCGTGGATTAACGCGTAGATATTTTGGATGGAGAATTTAGCTGTCTTTTTAGACCCTCATACAAGCTCTCACGGAAATCCAATCGCTTTGATGGTGATTCAAAAGTATCTGCATGAAAGCCCAGCTGTAGTACACGCCCACGTGAAATTCTCCTGGTAATTACCAGTTGGTTGACGCGATTTTTATCAAATTACAGACAGTATAAGCTTTCCTCAGTAAGTGAAAGACATTGATTGGATCTTAAAAAACAAATTAAAATACTTGCGTAATGGGGTACGTTGTATTCAATTACTTTACGCAGCTCAGACTGAGGTGGTTTCATGGGAACAAAAAACCTCCAGAATTGAGCCTGGAGAGCTGAGCTTATTTGCGGGCTGGAAATGTGATTCTGAGATGGGACGTATCTAGATCTAGGACATGATGTCATCGCAGTAAGATTTCCTGCGTATGCAAAACCATTTCAGCATTTCAAATGGTGAATGTCTCGAGTAAAAGTCGAAAAATGCTGTCTCGTTGCTTTGCGGTTGGATTTTCCAGTTGCCCAAGTGAGTAACTTTATTTAATTTTCCAAATGACAAAAACTGTAAAAAGCATAGACAAAGCACGGACAGAGGACCAGGCCTAACTGAGAACCTAGTAGCACTTTTGTCATGTGTAGTAACCATTTTATTGAAGATTGCTTTGAAAATCTACTTATTAATTGGCTTATAAATGAATATGAGAATAAAATGATTATGGTGGCTAAGCTGGTATTGCAGTTTTAATTATCAAAATGAAACATTTACTGAAGTTATATACAGCTCAGTTGATGAAACTATAAGCTAAAATCTAGATATTTATCAATATTATTTTGCTAAGAGGTAAATAAGAAAAAAATATCCCAGTTGCAATAATTCGACATGCGTACTGGCCTACACCTCAACTAATCCCGTCATAAAGTATGCTAATATTAAATCTCGGTTCATTTATTTAGATTGATATATATTTGCAGTAGTGGATCATCAGAAGCATTCAATACAACCATGATCTAGTTCGTTTGTATTTTTTCACCTTTTCGCCTTCAGTATTGGACGCCTGCACATCACTGTCATCTGTAGCATGAAGCTCTGACATGTAGTGCTGCATTTTCCCCGTTTACACATTGTCAGAAGTCCCTGCTTCTTTAGGGGAGATGCCTCTCAAACTGAGTGGACAAATCTCTAATCTCAGTGGAATGACCATTCACCATTAACCATTCTCTGACTTTGCTCATGCTTCGAGCCGTTACATTTCCCCTTGTTAACTACTGTGATGAAGGCCTCAGCATAACTTCCGGTTTATGGAAGCCAGTGAGAAGCTGAAAGAGCTATGCTCTGTTCACCAGAGTTAAAATTCATCAATCCTTACTAATGTTTCACCGAAATTGTTTAGAATAGTATTGAACAAAAACAACTGTTTGTAGTTTATTTTAAAATAAATTCAGTATGATGTCAGTCACACTTTGATCCATCAAATAATGTGTCTTCGAGGTGTGTTCAATATAGTAGAAGGTGAGATCTCATGAAAAATTACTGTAGTTCCAGGCTCGTCATCCCATAGTGAATGGTATTTTTGCCACCATAGTGTAGTATTACTATAGTGATACTATAGTTATTCAAAGTACAGCAATACAGTTGTATGGACTGTAGTAATATCATGGTACTGGTAATACTACAGCTATAATGTGATGGCTATAGTCCTACTCTAGTTATACTAGGAAAACTATGATAGTACTTTAGTTATGTCATTATGCTATTGTATTACTTGGAAATAATTCTAGGATATCTTCATAAGGGAGTGGAATTTTCAAATCACTCCTTTTGGATTTTATTTAGATTTTCTACACATTTTCACTTTTTGCGCTGTTCATTTCTGTCTGGACAGTTAAAGTCACGCACCACAGCTTATTATTGAATCCAGTCTTTGTAAAATGATCGAAGAAATGTGGGAGGGGGAAGCTTTACTGTGGATACAAAGGTGCAGCTACAGGCCCAACATTTGTATTTTGTTTCGTTATAATGTTCAAGTATGACGTGATCGATGTTCAGACTGTTGGCTCATGAGGTTTTTATGTCCGTATTAATACATTTATGATTGAAGAACCCAATATTAAAAAAAAAAATTGTGAAGTGAATTTTGGTGAACCTGTTTGTTTCTTAGGTGAAATTGACCTAGAGATGTTGTCCCAGTTACATCGGACACACCCAGGATTGATGGTGGATAACGAGGTGGTGGAGCCAAGCAGTGACATGCTGCTCAAGTACAAGGGTGATGTGGCCTCTACTCAAGAGAATTTACCTGTCAGTTCCTGTCATGCTTGTATCCAGCAGCAGACTGTAAAGACTCATTTGCTAAACACTGTACCTCATGTGGCTCTGCTCAAAAGGATTAATCTAATTCAAGATGTTTTTTTGTGAATACACATGGGCATCTGGCATTTCAGGTCTCCATTGTCATAAGAAAGGTTTAAAAACATATGTTGAAGGCATATTTTTTCGCAATTCAATTCAGCCTTTAATAATAATTCACAGATACATTGAGGCAGATATCCCATTTACAATATGCTTGAGTAAACAATAAACAAGGTCCTATATACCAGAGACATAATTAAAAACATTCGACAGTGATGGCTATAGAAAGTAAAGATAATTCAGCGCATTTTACATTTGTTTTATAACTGGTCAGTGGTATCACAATTGTTTCGGAAATCGTCTTTTTGCAGCGTCGGTGTCAAAGGCCTCAAATCTTGATCATGTTCTCTTCAAGTGGAATGAGATGACTGCATCTGAATTTGAAAATCACTGGCGAGAGAAGAACCTCACGAAAAAGATGGACTTCATCCACATGATTGAGGTTTTGATATAGTGTCTGTAATCCTGGTGCAGTGACTGCCAAAGAGCTATGAATTTTACCATTTTATTGACTAATTTGTGTGAGATTAGTTTTATCATAAGAACATCTTATCAAGTGGAGAATCGCATCAAAAAATCTGGTTATTGTAGTTTCTGCCATTGCTTATTTATTTATTTTTTATTGAAAACTACAACAGCGCTAGTGAAGATGATCATAATGCTATTGCTGTCTTGCCTACGAACTTGTCTGCAAATCCATGACAATCTGTCTTTTCAGATGCTTTACTATGTTCCCAATCCGCATGCTGCTGTGACCTTCTTCCGAAGTCTCTTAAAGAAAAATGGGAAACTTATGATCATCCTTGTCAGTGGTAATGTATTTATGCAAATACAGTGCACAATCAGTGGCCTCGTTCAGTACACCTTTGTAATATTGGATGAACTTCACCTCCTTTTGTTCCCAGTACAGCATGAATTCTATATGGCATGGATTTAACAAGGTGCTGGAAACTTTCCTCAGAGATTATGGTCATATTGACATGAAGGCATCACATAGTTGCTGCAGATTCCTTGGTTGCACATGCCAGCTGTCTATCTCATGTTCCAGAGTGTACAAAATATTCTTTATTAGATTCAGATCCGGTGACTTTGGAGGGTACTGGAGTACACTGTACTTATTGTCAAGTTTGAGGTGTGCTTTGCGACATGGCATGTTATCCTATTGGAAGTAGCCATTAGAAGATGGGTAGACTGGTCATGGGATGAGCGAAACACTCGGGCCGGCCACAAGAACGGGCCTGAATTTTTGGAATGCACTCAAAATGCTGTCAGAATTTTTAGACCGCACTTCGAATGTCCAGGAACGTACAAATAATTTTCATTCCGACGGCATTCCGGCTCATTCCGCCTCTAGTGTAACTAGGGTTTAAGGTAGCGAGTAAAAGCATATAAGGGAGCAAATATGGTCAAGCAGTTGAACTGTTGTATGGATCAAACATCAAAATGTGGAATAAATATGATCTACATGATTGTGACCATGGAATGATTGTTGGTGCCTCAGATTTTTACACAGACCAGTCTCTACAGTGTACAGAGAATGATGCAAACAAGCAAAAAAACAGAAAAAAATGCCTTGTTCATGAGGGAGGTCAGAAAATAGTTCAGGCTGACAGAAGAGGTGAAAATAATTGTAATAACCATGTGTTACGACAGAGCTATGCATAAGAGCATCTTAGAACGTGTAACCTGTCAAACCTTGAAGTCGATGGGCAACAGCAGCGTAACCCCACATCAGGTTCTGCTTCTGTCAGCTAAGAACAGGAAACTGAGGCTACTGCCGGAAAACTTAATAGTTAAAGATTACACATACATTGCCTGGTTTGACGACTCTTGAAAAATGTAGATGATAGGGACAATTTTTTACAGAAACAACCTGACTGCATGGATGGATCCTGAATCATGGTGACAGTTCAGGCTGGTGGTGGTGGTGCAGTGATCTGGGGAACAATTTCTTGGCTTCTTAATACCAATCATTTTATGCCATGGCCTGCCTGAGTATTATCCCTCATCATGTGCGTCGCTTGCCATTCGAAGTGGAGAATTATCAAACGGGTTTTGAAGTGTATTCTAACTGCCTACTGACTGCATTATAAATATTCTTACGGCACTCCAACAGCATTCAAAACATTCTAATTGCATTCGAGGGAGAATCGAAACGGCAAACCACGTCAAATCCTGCCAGAATGCGCCTCTAATGAGCCAGAATGCACCTCGAATGCATTTCGATTGCTGCAGGAATCTATTTTGATATTAAAACAACTCAGCAGGAATGTGCTTTGAATGCCGTTGGAATCTTTCGATTGCCGCTCGAATCAGTGGCGGCTGGTGAACTGGCTTAAATGATTGGTGATGACCTGTTTTCAGTCATTCATTTAAATCACCAATACAGAAACTCTGAAAACTCTCAACATTATCAGGTGTGGCCAGTTTTAGTTAATTATGCATACCTGTTAACTGTCATGCATTTAGCATCAGTTTTAGTGGCATATTTACGTTCCCCTGCTGTAGTCCGCAATTTTTCAATCAACGCATATGGGACAATTGTGTTACATTCAAAGTATACTTGGCTCCATTTAAAACTAAGATGATTGAGGGTGAGCGCAAGTACCATTTGAAGCCGTCTACGTGAGCAAAACATGCGTGCGCACGGCCCCTACAGAAAATCAGTTTTTTGCCCATCAAGAGGAGTAGGACTCTTCACTCTGACTGTGGGCACCTGCCTCTGTGTCATTTTTTGCCACTTTGTTTCCCTGTTTCTGTCTGAGAATGGAAAACAGGGACTGTTGCTGACTGACCCCACTAAGGGCAGCTATGCGTAAATGGGCAAAAAATGGGTTTTCCGTAGGGCCCGTGTGCACACATGTGATGCTCACATAGACGGCGTCAAACAATACTTGCACTCACCCTCAATCGTCTTGGATGCCTCGTCTCATGATCAGTTTTGATTGCTGTCTGGAATCTGTCACGTACAGGCTGTAACCAGATGTGGCGCTCTTGAGCTGCCATCGTCGCTCGTGGCTGCCCTAAGCGGGGTCGGTCAGTGACAGTGCCTGTTTTCCATTCTCGGATAGACAGCTCACTGATTGTTGAATGGTGACAGTGCAAATGACGCACCACCTCTCAGCGGCTGAGATCTGCCTGTAACATGCCAAAGGCTCTTTTTCTCTCTCCTGTATCACAAGCAGTTGCATTTTCTTGATGCAGTAGCATTTTTCATTTTTTTTGTGTTGGCTGTATGTAGGCTATTGACCACACCAAAAAGAACAAGTGTCACTGTACACATCACAAACAGGTCTGTTATTACTGAAGTGCTTGGCGTGTTCATGTGGTGCGTCAGGATTACAATACCACACGCTTTTCTTTATTTCTTCTCGTGCCTCACTGGAAAAGCAATAAAAATCAATCGATTCTTCAATTTGCCGCAAATTCAGTACATACCTCACCCGTGCATATTTAATGGAGTTAAGTATACATTCTGAGTATTCGAGCTGCATTCTGTGCAAATTCTTGGACGTTCCAACTATATTTGGCGGCCATTCTGGGAGCTTTCTGACTGCATTCTAGGTGAATTTGTACAGTATTCGAGGCACCTTCCAACCAGACTTTTGGTGGAGTTCATGCAGCAATTGAACCGCACTGGTACAGCATTCAAAGTGTATTCTAAATATTCTGACTGCATTCTGATAGCATTCTTAAATATTCCTACTGTGTTCCAACTAAATTCAAGCTGCATTCGAGAGCTAATACACCCAGAATGCAGAAGAATCATTTGAGGCGGGTTCGAAGTGCATTCTAAGTATTCGAACGGAATTCTCTCAGAGCTGCAAGAATTTTGGTCAATTTGAAATTCCCGCTGGAATGTTGCGCAGATTCTTTATTCCGGTTGGTTCTGCTTGAATCTTGCTGATTTTGTGTTTTTGTTTGTGTGTATGCGTGTGTGTGTGCGTGTGTGTGTGTGTGTGTGTGTGTGTGTGTGTGGAGGGAGGGGGGGTGGGGATACACGTATATATTACACGTATGCTGTGGGTGTTGAATATGGTTCTTCCAGTACATTGACTCTTAAGAGATTTCCATTAAATGCTTCTATAATATTCAGCATAGTTGGTAACATCATGCTGAGCCATGATACTGATCCTTGGCATCATCTTTGCAGAAAAGAGTGGCTGGGGAAAGCTGTGGAAGACTTACCAGGCTGATTTGTGCAAAGGAGACATAAGCCAGTGTTTGACGACTGGGGACGTTAAAAGCTTTCTTGATGCCGATGGAGTCAAATACAAAAGCTTTCAGCTGCCATCTCAGATGGACATCACAGAGTGCTTCATAGAGGGGAATGAGAAGGGGGATCTTTTACTTGACTTTCTGACAGAGGTTGCAGAATTCAGAAAATGTGCACCCCCTGACCTAAAGGAGGGAGTGCTGGACCTTCTTCAGCATCCAGACTGCAGCACTGAGATGGAAGGAAGGATTGTTTTTGACAACACGTTGGAGGTTTTAGTTCTGGATGCTTAAGTGGAGTGTAGGATGCAGGTCACTCAGTGAGCGATGTTCACGAGATTTATGGTTGGCCTGATTGGGAGTCTCAACTGTGCCTTTAATAGCATTCCACTGTATGAGGTCTCGCTTATTTTACCCTCAGCTGAGAATGCTTTTGTGTCTGTAATCAGAGATCTTGGAACTATTTTTGAAGGATTTAATTTAGAATAATTTGAGATGTATAGGCTACAGCGAAAAAAAAAAAAAAAAAAAAAACAGGAAGTAAATCTCAGATGTTCTCAAAGCATTTGTATTATTATGACAGTAAAAAATATCACACATGCACATATGAATCAAAAACTTAATAAAATCTTCAATAAAACTTTCATAATGAAAACTAACTTAGGCAAATCATAGACCTCAAAAGGTGAATTAAAAAAATATTTGTTGTGTGCTATTTGAACAAGAGAATCTAGATAAACCCAAAAATAAACTGTGTGAAACAGAGCAGTTGCACTCCCTGCACCCCCACTTCCAACATCTATATCTGTACTGTGGAATTACAGATTTCCCTCAATCGGTAATGGCTGGGGAATGTTTTGAGTTGGGGGGGGGAGGGGAAGTCTGGTTATTTGGCCTTCGAGTGGCTCACATCTAAGATGTGGGTCCAGTAGACTTGTGGTCATGTTCGAATACCCGCCCTGCATTTCCAGCTGCAGCTGGAGGTCTGCATGGTTGAAGCAACAGCTGGTTCAGCCTTGACAGGGATAATTGTGGTTGATTCGGTCGAAATTTGTTTGTCTCGCTGCTAAATAGCGGCCACTACTGGTTGGCCAGGCGCACATAGCTGTTTTTCTTCAGTCTTCTCACGCAGCTAGCAAAATAGAGACAGACCTTTGGACCAAACTAAACAAAACACACCAATTAAATCTTTGCATTCCAAGTGTTGCACATGGACATTCAGGGCTAGAGTACGTGCGTAGTTTAAATTTTAATATAAATAAGAACATTAAACCTTATCATTTCTACAACCCCAATTCTGAAATAGTTGGGACGAAGTGTAAATTGTGAATAAAATCAAAATGCAATGACTTTCAGATCACATGAGCCGATATGTTATTTACAATAGAACAGATAACTTTTCAAATGTTGAAACTGAGTCATTTTACATTTTTATCCACAAAATGAGCTCTTTTCAAATTTTCTGGCTGCAATAGGTCTCAAAAAAGTTGAGACACAGGCAAAAAAGGGCTGAAAAAGCATTAACGTATAAGAGAATCAGCTGAAAGAAAATTTAGCAAGTAATTACATTATCTGGCATCAGGTGTGTAACATGGCTATAAAAGGGATGTCTTAGAGAGGCTGTGTCTCTCAGAAGTAAAGATGGCCAGAGGAACCCGTGAAGGCTTGCGTAAAAAAAATTGAGGGATACTTTAAAAACAATGTTCCTCAACGTCAAATTGCAAAGGCTTTGAAGGTCTCATCATCGACAGTGCATATCATTATCAAAAGATTCAGAGAAACTGGAAAAACCTCTGTCTTTAAGGGACAAGGCCGAAGACCTTTACTGGATGCCCTTGATCTTTGGGCCCTCAGACGCCACTGCATCACTCACCAGCATGATTCTGTCATCGATGTTACTAAATGGGCCCAGGAATACTTAAAGGAACCACCGTTTGTAAACACAGTCCGCCATGCCATCCACAAATGCCACCTAAAACTCGATCATGCTAAAAGGTAGCCATTGTTCAGCATGATCCAGAAGCGTTGCCGTGTTCTGTTGGCCAAGGCTTATTTCAAATGCACTGTAGCAAAGTGTCCTGTGGTCAGACGAGTCCAAATTTGACATTCTTGTTGGATATCATGGGGGTTGTGTCCTTAGGGCTAAAGAGGAGAAATACCACCCCTCCTGTTACCAGCGTTCAGTTCAAAAGCCAGCATCTCTGATGGTATTGGGATGCAATAGTGCATATGGTGTGGGACACTTGCATGTTTTAAAAAGCGCCATGAATGCTTGAAAGGTATATAAAGGTTTAAGAGCAACATATGCTCCCGTCCATACAACATCTATTCCAGGGAAGGCCTTGTGTATTTCAGCAGGACAATGCAAAACCACATACTGCAGCTATTACAACAGCATGGCTTCATAGTAGAAGAGTCCGTGTGCTGAACTGGCCTGCCTGCAGTCCTGATCTTTCACCGATTGAGAACATTTGGCGCATAATTAAGCGAAAAGTCTGTCAAAGGAGACCCAAAACTCTCCAGCAGCTGGAAGCCTGTATTAAACAGGAGTGAGATCAAATTCCAATGGCTAAACTCAAGAAACTTGTCTCCTCAATGCCCAGACTCTGTGTTAAAAAGAGGAGGGGATGCTCCATCTTGATGAACAGGCCCCTGTCCCAACTTTTTTGAGACCTGTAGCAGCCATCAAATTTGAAATGCACAGAAGGTCCTTGCTCCTCCTACAACCACTGAGATACAGCAGTCTCTGGCTTCTCCCACCTCCCCCAAAGTATAGCAGCCACTGGCTCAGGCCACCTCCTTCACCACTGTGCCAGGCCCAGAAGACGTGGCCCTTCGCAAAGGCCGGTCCAAGGAAACTAGTCCAGCAAACAAACATGACTTGTGATTCTGAGTAAGGTACAGGGTTTGCTCGATGAAGACACACGTCATTGAAAATTGCGAGAAGTTCAGACAGTATTTGATCAAATTCTGATCATATTATTTGATGAGGATGAATCAATGCAGAAAATCGGCCAGCATGGCTGACATGTTATCGTCCATACAATATGTTCTTCGGTGTTTTTGATCATGCACACACACACACGCACGCACACACAGTTGCTTTAGTTCTTCATTAGAGAACAATTTTGTGTCAAAAAAGTTAAATACTTCATCCAAGGCAGTTTAACATTTTATCAAAACGTTCTGGCCATACTCTGACGGCAGTTAATCTATTCAATTCTCTTTGTTTCATTAAATGTTATATTCATAATTAATTGTTATGAAACAATAGCTTTACTAAAGGCTTGATTTTTTTCACTGCTGAAATTCCTTGATTTTACTTCACATTACAGAGGACTATTCAAACAAATAATCACCTGGTTCAAATTATTGGTTTAAACACATATGAATACATTAATGGGGAGGTCGTATTCATTTCAGAAATTATTCTGTATTTCTATCCAAAAATAAATAAATAAACTAGACCTGCAAGCAGCTTGTGCAGGTCACGCATGTTGGATCTTTTGGACCACGGTCACAACACCAGTCGCAAGAGATGGGAAAACATCCCAGCAAGGGAGTATTTCTCATGTATTTCATTGCAGAGTCAACAAAATGCGGCCGATTTAATTTAAAATAGTTTCTGGACATTGGGTCTATCACTTTTTGACGCTGAATATTCCTTTATGTATTTGTGATCATGACAGTGAATAGATAAATGCAAAGATTTGGTAAGATTCAACATACAGAATGTTGGCTTATTTTGTGTTTTATGAAACATAGACTTATAGTGCTTCAAACTGACTGTAAAACGAAAAAGTCTTCTTGTATCTCCCAGTGCATCTGACGGTAACACTGGCATCCTCTTTACAGGTCCACCTCATGCCAGATCTTGGCCATGCAGCGGCCACTCAGGGCCAGCCAAAAGGGCAACTGTGCCATCTTGTGGCTCGAACAAAAAACAACACATCCCAACTGGGCTAGATATCAATAATAACAATATGATGCTCATTATCTTTATGTTGTATTGTCTGCTTTTCTGGTTAACAAATAATCACGCAAAGAGGGCACATGTTCAACTCATTCTAATTGAGTAAGCAACCTGGAAATATAATGTTTGCTTTTAACAGTGTAATTAATACAGCAGCATTGATCGCTATGGAAGATATCATTTAGACACGTAGAGGGAGAAATTGAAATGCAATACAACCTACAGTGCCATCGATTAGATAACTCACCAGTTGAAAATGGTACTAGGGTGGTCATGATCAAAGTCATTCCAAAATTCACTGATGGGTTTTCAATGACATCACCCTTCCTGTGAATTCAGCACCTCCCTAGAAGCGCCAACTACACCGCAATCCCAATAGTCTGAGAGCTAGCTGAGATTTATTTGACATGGAGCCTATAAAAGCTTTAATTGTTTGATGGGGTAGGGGTACCCTATCTGACAACAGTAATCATTGTCTTAAAGGATCCATTACCTGGTATTTACACCTGTTTAAAATAAGTGATTTGGGTCTAAAACATAATGTTTTGCGGTAATTTGCAAAAATTACGCAACATTCATATTTATTTTGCCCTTTTTATCAAGCCAATCTTGCTCTTGCGAGAAAATTTTGAGATTTTGACTCAGCAGGAAGAGAGAGGCGTAGCTGGGCAGAGGGGGCGGTGCGAAGGAAGAGGGTGGGAGGAGGGAGGAGTGGCTTTAAAGCGTAGCCATAGCGACGCGTGCATAGCAACACAACGTGTGATCTTATCATGGCTGAATCCATCGACCACTCTGGGTGGCTTTGATGTCCTCCTGCCATCTGAGTGTGATGCACTGAGCCCTGCATGAAATGTACTAGCGAAACAGCCAAAGAACGGGGAATATAAATGTCACATGCAAGCTAACATTAGTACATCTAAGTTCCATGATCATATAATCAAGAGTAACACGCTGCGTTTGGAAAGCATAAAAAGACAATAATATACAGTAATCATCAACAAATTAACAGAATGTGCATGGTTAAAGCTGGCCCAAATTAACTGAGCGAACTAATGTTAGCTTTTTGCTTGAGGAAATTTAGCGTAATTTGATGCATTATTTCGCCTGCTTAACATCATCATAGCATAGCGTTTTTGGCATCTATAGATTCCTGAGGTTGTCTAGTTTCAAATGATGTGTGCATCTTCACTTTAGCTGAAATCCAATTTTTATGCCTCTGGAGTAGAAATCCTCCAGATGAGGAAAAAAAGGGAGGACAGAAGCTGCTTTGACTCGAAAACATCTCAGATTGTGTCAGAGTGAGGGATGACTAATGTATACATGCAATAACTGGGAAAAATGTGTTTTCCAGGTAATGGGTCCTTTAAAAGTGCAGCTACTGGTGGGCGTGGCCAGGGGGATTTTAATTACTGCCCCTAATGAACTTTTACTGAATGTAGCACTATAAGGCTGGGTACCACATTGTTTCATCAGGAATGTGTCACCAAAGACAAATCTGCAACTTAAGACACATTTTTCGGTGGGAAGGTTACTTAAGACAGACACTAATTAGTGCTTATTAAGGCTTTCATTTGACATAGAAGCTACATCACTGTAATCACCTGGAGATTGTCAAGTAAGGTCTAAATATTATAGATGACCAAATTAGGACTGGATTTTTTCAATGGAAAGGTCGTTTAAGACAAGGTCAAGTTTGTCACTAGATGGTTAATACTAATTTGGGCTTTTATTTGACGTATGAACTACAACACTGCGACCAACTGGAAAATGTTAAGTATGGTTTGAACATCAATAATAGCCAACTTAAGACAATTTTTTTTGGTGGTGAAGTCATTTAAGACAAAGTCAAAATCATTGCTTGGTGATTGGATTAGATCTATGATGGATTGACCTCATCTGGTGAAGTAAGTATATTGTGTAGCATGACTGTAGATTGGAATGTCGACTAATGTAACATTGTAAACACAAAACAAAAAACAGGCAATCCTACGGCTGTAAGGCAAATAGAACACAATGCAGATAACAATCAAAGAAGGGGTCAAATGAAACTTCAAAGGAATTTAATTTATTTGTATACAATAATGTCCATGGGAACGGCTAAATATCCTGTTCTCTAAGGGATATGGTTACCAGGAAGTTAGCACACCCGGGTGAACTTTTTGCCTTGTGTGGACCGACATGTGCCGTCCTCCATCAGAAGAGGATTCTGATAGCATAGATAGTAGGCCTACATGTACAGAGGTCAGTCTGTGGTGAATCTCCAAGAAAAACAAGGAGGTAAGGAACTCCAAAACATGGTGGACATGGCAGTATAGCCCATTCAATGAGAAATTAAGATGATCCAGTTCTCTGAAAACTGTAAGTATACTTTAGATTGTGAATTTCTGTGGAGTCAGGTCGGATTGTAGTATAGATGAATGTATTTATCTATGATCCCTCCTCAGCCAATCAATTAATCAAACGACCTCATACAAATTGAAGGTCAGATGAGGAATGAATGATATTCTAGTGGGGGAAGAAAAGGATATTCTAGTATTGCCAGACCTCAACCAAAGCAGGGGAAAAAGTAGCATTAACCCCTTTGTGCGGAAGCCAAATTTGGCTTTTGATGCTACCTTATTTAAAGCTTTATAATTCAGGATGGCAGCGTCATAGACAGGAAAGGAATGGCTCACCTGAGTCAAGACACTTGAAGCATTTTGTATTCCATCGTATTTTCATGATTATGGTAGAGAAAAAGGGCTGCAAACATAAAAAATCTTCATGAAAATTCAGCACTGAAATTGTGAAAAAAAAAACTGAGAATTGAATAATGCCTGGGGGTTAAAACTACGCATTTCTCAAATCATAAACTCCTTGACCACAAGTGTGATCCATCTCCAGCATTAAATTCTTAATTACCAACTCTCTAGAAGGCAAATAAGACAGCTATCCAGGTGGCTCTCCAAAGTCTGAGATCCCTCAAAATGGTGCACTCTCAAATGATATAATAATCATATATTTGACACAAATTTACTTTTGATGCATTAAATTCAAAATGAACCATTGATTTTATAAATGATTTAGCACGAGTTTATCAATATAGGTGCAGTTGGACATCAGTGACCTCTACTCAAGAGACCTTACCTTGGAGCTTTTATTGAGAAACAGATTGTAGAGACTTGTTTGCTACATACTGTACCTCATATGACTCCTCTCAGAAGAATTAATCTATTTCAAGATGCCTTTATCTTTTGCAAAAAAATGTGTTGGCATCTAGCATTTCAAGCATCCGTTGGCATAGAAAAATATTTTAAGAAGATCTGTTAAAAATATTTTTTTCCACTTCGATGCAGTCTTTAATAAAAATTCAGAAATATGTCGTACATTGATTTACAATACACCTGAGTAAACGATAAACAAGATCATGAGTAAAAACATTAGATAACAATGGCAATAGACAGTAGGAATAATTTGGTGCATTTTACGTTTATTTTCTAACTAACCAGCGGCATTTCAAGTGGAATGAGATGACTGCACCTGAATTTGAAAATCACTGGCGAGAGAAGGATCTCAGAACAAAGATGGACTTCATCCACATGATTCAGGTTTTGATAAAGTATCTGTAATCATGTTGCAGTGATTATGCCGAAAGACCATGAACTTTCCTCTTTTTCTTTTTTTTTTTTTACTAATTTCTGTGAAATTACTCGTGCTGCAAGAAAATCTAAACAAGTGGAGAATCAAATGGAAAATGCATTCACTGCAGTTTCTTCAACTGTTAATTTCATTTATCGGAAATTAGAACAGCACTAATGATCACGATCATAATGAAATTATTGTCTTGCCTAAAAACTTGTCTGCAAATCTTGAAAATCTCAAAAACTGTGTGAAACTGAGCATCCCAATGATGACCAGATGAAGATCCAAGTTGGATCGAAACGTCCTATTTTAATGAATAAAGATTTTCTTGGTGGCTTGGAGTAAGTGGGCAGGCATCTCTTCCTTTCTCCATTGATACGTTCTACCTTCTTGGTTGACATTTTTTTGGGGGCTTCTGAACACTCTTCTCTAATTTCTTGGCGCAGCACAGGGTGGCCCTGCGTGGCGTAGCTTGACACAGCCCACGCAGTGGTAATTTCGTCCGGCGCAGCCCGCGCAGTGGTAATTTTGTGAGGTGCAACACTGTGCGCAGCCTTTGGTAGACGAATGTGCGCCGAGATGGGTGTGGCGGCGTAGTACGGGGACGTGTCACATATTCATCAAGACGCAGTGACTATTTCATAGAAAAAGTCTCCACTGAAGTGTCCCAGACAGCTCGCCAGCTCCAACCTGATTTACTGGTTTAATTTGGCTGACCGGTGCACAGTGCGCACACGTCACCGAAACCTCACAGGCAGGTTTCCAGAATGTCAGGCACATTTCAATGCAATAAATAATTACAGCAAGCACTATTTGATGTAATTATCTGAATCAGGACATAAATTAAAGTATCTATATCGATTGTCCTGATGTCAGATTAAAAGCGGTTGGCAGGCTTAATGGAAGCTCGACCTGACTTAACGCAGCTGAATCTGTGATGAAACTAACAAATTCACATCTTTCTCAGCCAACCACAAACTGCTTATATATATATATATATATATATATATATATATATATAAAATGCTTGCGTTCTATGCTCAGTAGAGCCTCTTGCACACTGGACGCGAAACAAATTTTTCGCACGGCAGATTTCTTTGCTGTGTAGAACGCAGTGTCTACGTGTCTGAAAGTCGGACAGGGTTTCAATATAACTCTGTGTCCTACAGTCGATTATTGTTTTTAATTTCTTCAAATCTACTGAATCTTTTAGATATTAAACGTGAATGTTTTGATAAGAGAGCTCAGTTCTTCAAGATGAGTACCGAGAATTTCAATCAATGTTTCTGTTTAAGCTCTGCTCAATAAAATGAGTCGACATTGGCGCGGGACAATGTACAATGCCTGTGGAGCATTAAATGCAAAATACTCCGTGTCTGACAGCCAAAGAAAAAAAAAAGAGGACAATTTGAACAGATTGATAACGAAATAAAGAATAAAAAGAAACATATTAACAACAAACAGAACATCCATTGAACACTGCGATTTATTTATTTGCGGGCCATCTTTTTTGGATGTTCTGTTTATTTGTAGCTATATATTTTTATTCTTTATTTCGTTATAAATCTGTTCTCATATCAATACCCCTACTTTTTGCTGGCTGGCGGACATGGAGTATTTTGCATTTCGCGTCGGACAGTCTTGATCGTGCATGCGATATTTAATTCACAATGTCAATGGTCATGGAATAGATTTGCTCACTGACTACAAGCACTATTTTATCTCTGGTGTGGAAATAAAGCATGAATCTTTTCGATCCATCTGACTAATTTTCAAAAGAGAGACCGAAAAAACACTGTCTTCTATCTTCAACGGAAGAAAATAGACGAATAAACAGACGCGTGTATTCGCGTCTTTGCATTGACTTCGACTGAGTTAAAATCACAGATTGAAAATAAATGTGTATCGTATCTTGCATTGTGGTCCATGCATGTTAATCCCAAAATTTTAAGCAGCAACAGGGTGTAACAATAGAACACGCTATCCATCGTTTCTCTTCCCAATGATGCAGGCAGGAGAAATAAATGAGCAACCGTCGTATTTCATTCCAACTTCATAAGTTTGAACGATCTGACGTAGTTTCATTTTGAAATTCCATTCAGGTTCGCTAATGGTAATAATTTGAGAATGCCCTAGCTAGCCAGCTAACTCATATTCGTAATGCTTAATATAGACATAAGCGGTGCAGAAAACATGCCTGAAGCAGCAAAGTAAAATGCAACATTAACACATCATGCAGATATAGGACAGAGGCTTCTATATTCCAACACATTAAAGGTGAGGAGAGGAGCTCATTTGATTGTTGAAGATTTGACGCGGCTGTGTTATACCCAAACACGCCTTCTTTGTCACTTGCGCAGGAAGGCGGGACAGAGGCGGGACAGAGGAGTACTTGCGCCAGGCTACCCGGGGCAAGAAATTGTGAAATACGCCTGGATACACCCCGTTGAGGCGGCCCACGCCCCATTCGTCGCGCCTGCGCCTGGTCCACGAATCTAGAGCCCCTGGAAAGTTGATTGTGAGAGCGTTTTGTCCGAGCATAAAGAGTCAATTTTTAAATCTATATATTTTGTCCAATGTCATTACGTTGGTGAGCCGACTTTTCCCAATATTTGATGATTTTACATGTACTCAAAGTGAGACGGGTCAGAAATGCATTTCAATTTTTTTTTCTTTTTTTTTCTGACATTTTTGAGAACATTCATCGACAAAATCTCCAGCAAATGGTAACTGATGGCTTGTTTGAATGGAAGTGAAGAATAATGATAAACTGCTTCATTGCATCAGTGGCAACCAGATAAACTATTAATGATGACTTGTGCCCGGTTGAAAAGTATTTTCTTTAACGGTTTTTTGTGTTTGTTGCTCCCTCCTTATTCTGATGCCAGCAGTCAGAGGTGACTGGTGTGTATGAACTTCCTAAAGCCCAACGTCCCTCAGACAGTAACAACAGCATCACAGTCTTTTCAAATTACGCGAGTCTCTGAACCTGCTTTCAAGTTGTGGTTATTGCGTGGTTAATACTCACACAATTAATTTACTGAATAATCAAGACCAATATAAGCTTTTGATTATTAAGAAATGACAGATCACAGAAGAGCTACATTGAAAATGTACTTATGTGATTCCAATTGTTAACTTTGTTATTTCTCTTCCAACTGTTCTTATTCTTGTTGATTCATTTGTTTTATTCTTAACTGCCTTATCTACTCTTATTATTTATCCCTTATCTACTCTCATGATTTTATAAATCTGGCTTTTTATTACTTTTACTTTCTATCACCATTGTCATCTATTGTTTTTCATTATTTTTTATTTGCTCTACTCTTAGCTCTACTGTAAATGAGGCATCTACGTATATCAATGTATTTTCTTGTCGAAATAAAGGTTAAATTGAAATGAATGATTATTCAGAGAGGTCTCTAAGTATTTGGACAGCGACGTAATTTCAAAGGGCTGTAATTCCTACATTCTTCACTCCACATGGATCTCAATACACACAATCTGTATTTTAATTTGAGGATGTTTACATCCATAGAGGATGAACTCTCCCTGTTGGAATTGCACCAGTTACAAGTGTTTTTCTGTCCAAACACTTATGGAACTCACTGTAAGGAAGCCCTCTGCCTCACTGGTGATGCTGCATTTTTGCAGCCCAGGGAATGAAGCATCTGACGGATGTGCCGAGTGTAATTTACATTCGAAGAGAAAGCCTCAGAAGAGGTCTATTATTAGCATCCACTCCTGAGGGGATACTTATTCATTTGCTACTTCAAGCTGAGAAAATGAGGAATGACCGAGCTTCCTGAGCTCAGACGCTTATCAGCTCATATTTAAGATGCTTTGCTTTGTATTCTAGTTGATTCACTGCACCGTGAATGTAGCTGCAACACAGAAAATGCAGTTTGGTCAAAATGTGAAAGTAACAAATCGACTCTTTTTCTACCGCATAGGAGATGAGAGTTCCAGTCAAAACGTTTTGGACAGACAGGCGCCTGTAAGATGTTAAGTTACATGTGAAGCACTGGATGTTATCAATAAATATAATTAAAAAGCCATGCTTTATGTTTTGTACGATCTGACTGACAGAACGAGAATATGGAAGCAGAAATTAGTTGTGGAAAATGTAAAATGAAGTCATTTGCAGTACTAATCATTGATGCAAGGAATAATTGATTCACATTCATAAAATGTGTGAGTTGACTTCCACTAATTGCATTTAGAATCTTTCTATGCCTGCAAGCAGAACTTTGATTTTATAGAAGCTGGAAATTTATTTATTTTTTTCCCCTATGCATTCAGTGGTGCTTCCCAACATTGAGAATCAGCATTTTAAAATAAAGAAATGAAGCGTAGGTTTTGTGGAAATAACAGACTGAAAAAAGTTACAATTCTTTTGCAACCGCAATTCTGAAAAAGTTAGCACATCGTGTAAAACAATAAAATAAAAAAAGACAAATTTAAGGTCCATTATCTATATTTAAAACGGTTCAGCTTATTATTACCCCATCCCCCAAGATCAAGGCGATCCAGTACTATCTCTGCCATTTTCTCAGGGGTTCAACTGAAGCTAAAGCAAGGTGGCTTTTTATAGGCGAGTTAAATCGGGAAGTGGAGCCGCATGTGCACATGTGTCCAAGTGGACGCGCCATGAGGCCGTCTGGGCGTGCTCTTGTAAAAGCCCAAGGTGGTTTGAGGACCCGCTATATGCTGTCCCTTACGTGTGCGGTCAAGATAGAATTTGTTGAGAAAGTGCATACACACGCCCACGGGCACACCTCCAGGCGCAAATACAGGAATCGGCATAATGTATAGCGGGTAGTGTGGCTGCAAGATACCGTTTAGGGATAGTGGAAGCTGCTAACTGCGTAATTCACGGGTAGCGGGTATTGGCAACGGGTAGGGCTGTACGAAAGATAGAGCCCTATGTCCACTGACGGGAAACACATTCTCAAGAGATAAATTAGGGAATCTTTCTTTGAGCAGAGGTTGCAGCATAAAAATGACTCTCATATTTTGTTTTGCCCACATGAAGAGTCACTAAATAATTGGAGCCTGATGGCAGTGCAGGACTCTCTATCACCGAGGGGTTGCATGGTTGTATGGATATATCACAGTTAGTGAAAAAACTGGCTTGGCGTTTTTTGCCCTTTGGAATGAAAGTGGATGTTTAACCCTGGAATATATAACGTGTTGCTAAGGGCCGAGCTTAGCACGACTACCAGCCTGCAAATGATGATCTTGAAGTGGTGGCTCAAAAATGTTGAAAGTGCCATTTATTGCATTTTGCAATTAAATGCTTCATTTCCATTGCACTTGCATGATGGGTCTTAAGACGGTGACATCTGAGAGTTTGGAGTCAGGCATCAGGATGTTTTTCGGCCTTTACCTTTAACACTCCGAGAGTCGGCTGTATTCCTTTTTATTTATCCTTTATTTATCCTTCTTTTTATTTTACTAATTTACAGTGATTTTCAGTGTTGGCCAAAGATATCTATTATCAGCATCATTCAATGTGCGGTACTCTATTTTTATAATGATGTTCTAGTGTGGGTTGGTATGGTGGTGCAGTGGGTGGCACTACCGGCTCCCAGGAAGGTGGTTATGGATTTGAATCTGGCCTGGGGCCTTTCTGTGTGGGCATTACATGCGTTTCCTCCGGGGGCCCCAGTTTCCCCCCAAAGACATGCATGTCAGGCTAATTGGAGACTAAATCACCCACTGATAGAATTGTGCAGGTAAATGGCGTGTTAATGGCATGTGCGCCCTGCACTGGATTGGCGAACTGTTTGGGGTGGGGTCTTGCCTTTCACCAAATCTGCTGGGATCGGCTCCAGCTCACCTGTGACCTTAATGAAGAAGTAGTGGTAGAGATAATGGATGGATGGGATGCTCCAGTGTGGCATGACTGAGGCTCAGACTGATGGCTCATGATGACTTATGTCTCCCACTTGAAGGGAGGGGGGACATATGGTTTTTTCCGGTGTCCCGTGTGTGCACACGTCCGCGTCGGCGTTCCCACAATTTCCAGACCATAACTTAGAAACCGTTTGATATACAGTGCAGAAGTCTTCAGCACATTTAAGCAATTTTGTTGGGCAAATATGCTTGCAAAAATGATTAAATAAAAATGATCTCATAACTGAGAAATGTACTATACTGAGCAGTAACCTGTTAATACCTAAATAAAATCAATATTTGGTGCAACTACCCTTTGCCAAAATATTTGGGACATTTTCTTGTTGCGCTATAGTTTCATGAGATAGTTGGTGTTTGCTTGTTCTAAGCAGAGTGGAGAACACTGCTCTTCTACAGACTGACTGTCTCAGTCGTGTCTCTCCCTCTGAGAAATTACAAACAGCCATGATGATGTTAACATCAAGGCCCTGTCAAGACTATAATACCTGTATTGACTATTTTTAATGGAATACAAATATTTATTTTTGAAACGTTTCTTTAAATTAGCATTTGGAATTTCAAATTTACGTTTTATCTTCAGGAACTCTAATATGGCATCAAAAAGTAAACATAATACAGATTTAAATTTTAAAAAGTGCAGGGTGCCTGAGTCTTCTGCATAGTTTATTTCCGTGAAAAATTGTACACATTTGCATCAGGTCCCATAGATGCCTTTTTCTATTTTGAGGTTATTAATATTTCTAGTTTCTTTCTAAATGTCTGTGAACATCACTGAAGGGTGGTTCAGTTGAAATGGGGGGAGATATTAGTTTTTTTTCCTGAAAAACAATCTCTAGTTTATGCCTGAAGATCACAATAGAAAAATGATAAGAGTGACATTTTCACGTTGTGGAGAAATGAAGAACTAAAAATTCAAAACGATCTTAGACACAAAGCACTGAAAAAAGATGCAAAAAATATGAAATATATAAAATAATATAATAATATTATTATTATGATTATTATTATTTATATTACTATGCATTATTATTAATATTGTAATAATATATAATATATAAAAAATGCAAAATTTGGACTCTGATAGTTTTTCCTTTGTGCTGTTCAATTGTATTTATGCATTCATAATTTAAAAACCCAACGCTGTTGATAAAACATCTGCCAAGTGAATTTTTTGGTAAATCTATTTGTTTCTTAGGTGAGATTGACCTTGAGATGTTATCTCAGCTGCATCGGACAAACCCAGGATTGATGGTGTGGAAGTGGAGGGGCCGAGCGATAACATGCAGCATAAGTACAAGGGTAATATGACCTCTACTCAAGGAAATTCAGCTTTAGTCCAGGACTTATTCAACAAAAACTTGAAAGGTCTTATTTGCCACATTCTGTACTTGATGTGACTGTACTTAAAACAATCTCTTTCAAGGTGCTGTCATTTTTTGAAGACTCAGATATTGGGGATCTGGCATTTCAAGAATCAATATGCATAAAATGAGCAAGAGGATCTTTCAGAGGAGTATTTCACGTCGGTTTTATTATCGGCCAGTTTTATTACATTTGTTTGTATAAATGTCTTTGTGCAACGTTGGTGTCAAATACTCCAAATTCTGATCATGTGCACTTCAAGTGGATTAAGAAGACTCCCTCTGAATTTGAAAATCACTGGCGAGAGAAAAACCGCTCAAAAATTAAAAAAAACTTGGACTTCATCCACATGATTGAGGTTCTGATGTATTTTCTGAAATCATGTGAACTTTCCTGTTTAATTTAAAAAGCATTGTAAGAACATCTAAATTAGTGGAGAATCACATGAAAAAAAAAATGTATCCCAGTTTCTGTCGTGGTGTCGGCCTGCAGGCCCCTCCCCCTGCTGCATTCTCTGCCTTACCTTAACGGGCAACAGGTGTGGCTCATTAAGGTGGAGGTGAAGGTTCCCTATTTAAGGGCTGCTGCACTCTTAGTCATTGCGGCAGTGTTCTGTGTGCTGGAGTCCTGATGGTTTCTTGTGTGCTGCTGCTCCCCTCTGGGCTTTTATGTAATTTAAATTTAGGTTTTTTATATTTGTACTCAGCCTGTGCATTTGGGTCCCTAAGTCTGCTTTTGTGTACATGGTCCCTGTCCCAGTCTCATTTGGTCTCATTTGCCACATTCCAACTCTTCCAATTCCAATTCCGGGGACCAACTCTAGTTCTAAAGCCAGTTTCTTGGTCAGGGGTACTGGGTGGAGTGTTCCTATGATGCATGTCTTTGTGGGTGGGGGAAACCGGAGCACCCTGAGGAAACCCACACGAACACGGAAAGAATATGCAAACTCCACACGGAAAGGCCCCAGTACGGATTCAAACCCACAGCCTTCTTGCTGTGAGGCAGTAGTGCTAACCACTGTGCCTGTGTCTGCCCAAAGAAGGAGAAGGTTAAAGACTGTGTGCTCAGTGAGAGGTTTTTCATTTCATTTAATTTCATAATTTCTCGTTGGGTATGGTGGACCCAAATGGGACACAGTATTGTATTAGGAGATCACTGATCCTTAAGTATGTTTAAGTTTGTTTTCCCCTTAAACAGTCTTTTCAAGCATGTCAACATTTATAGGGCTGGGTTTTCATTAGGGCCTCGTTCCATTCAAGCAGTATTCATCAGAAATTAAGGGCATGTGCCATATATTTGGATGAGATATACTAAGAGAAGTATGAGGACTTTTAAATTCAAAAATTTTAAAAAGTCAGCACAATTTGTGTCAGAGTTCCAGGTTCACGAAATTCTCAACAGAAGGCATTGAAGCCCAGGAGTATTTTTTACCTGTATGATTTGCAAAATACTGGAGAAACTTTTACAGCTGTTAAAATTACACTGTGGCAGTGTACACTGAACAGAAATATAAAACCAACAGTGGGGTTTAATTATGCGACCAAGATTGTGCATCAGTGGTCTGTGTGCATTTCAGTCACCTTTGCCATGTTATTGTCAACTTTGTGAAAATTGGCCTGTCAGACAGATGGGACAAGATACAATGTTATTGAAAGTCCGTATGGTCATCCCTGTCACACCCTGTCCTCTGGTAAATAAAATGCCACCTCAAAAGTCCCAGTTCAGCCATTGAGATGAGATCAAAATCTCATAATGCAGGAATGTCTCTCAGGGCTGTCTAAAGGGCTCTTAATGCCCATGTTTCAACAATTAGTCTCCTAAGACCCCATTTTGTAGAATTAGGCACGACAGCAAACCCTTCACATGTGCTACGACCACTTGTGACGACCCCTGCCCAAGACTCCATCTCCGGGTTAATCTGCGACCAACAAATGCCACGGCAGATGAGATAGTTGATCTCCACAATTGCCACATTTCTTCCCAAACCAGGAGAAATTGTCTCTGGGAAGTGCATCTCTGTGCACATTGTCCTGTTTGTGGATTGGACTGCACCATGTTAGATGAAGAAACTGGCTCGAATGGGCGAAGAGACATGTCCGATGGCCGATGACGTGATGATGGACTGTTTTCTTTACTGCTTCACAGAGTGGACGACTGGCAGCATGTCTGATGCTGCATTGGGGAAGATTATACTGACGTGACCGTGGTGCGCAGAGTGGCGTATGGTGGTAGAGAAGTGCTGGTTTGGGCAGGAATATCCTGTGGACATTGCGCCCAACTGCATTTCATCAATGGTCACTTGAATGCAGTGCAATATTCCGACGAGATACTGCGTCCTGTTGCCCTGCCATTTGCCTGTCAAAACAACGCCATATTACTGCATGACAACACCAGACCCCACACAGACTCCCACAGAATTCCTTGAGGCTGAAAACATTCGCGTGCTTGAGGAGTCAGCTTATTCCCTGGATTTCTCCTCCATCAAGCATCTATGGGGGTTTCCTCGACCGACGAGTTCATCATTGGTTCCCACTTTTCCATGCAGTACTTCAAGAGGAGTGGGAACACGTCCCCCTAGTCATCATTGACTATTTGAGGCTAACAGCTGACATGCTTGATATTAATTGATTGATTAATTGATTGATATGTAATCTGGACAATAAACCCTATCTCATTTATCAGCTATGCCATCGTGAGATTCTCCTTTGTTTCAATCAGTGATTGAAATGAGTTTCAATATGGTCATAAAATCTGTGAACAATCAATAAAAGTATATGGACTTACTGAACATGATCATATTTCTCACAATAAGTTGCATTTTTATATTTTTTTGATGTGCCTCACATAAGAAGCAATAAATTTCTAGAGAATCTATCTGGTATAAATGGCATTACAGGAAGTTACATCACATGAAAAAAAAAATATTCATCTCTATTTTTGAGTTTCTTTTGAAAACAATTAAAAACTTAACACAATTGAAATGACGGAATAAAGACTTCGTTCTTCAGCCCTGGCCAAGGTGGACTGAATATCTGTTTATCATGTGATTGTGTCTGTGTCTGAATTCTGAGTAATAGCACAAACAGCAGTGATAAATCATGTTTGTCTGTGATATGCCTCATTATTCATCACTGACAAGCGTTGATTAAAATCTGAAACAAAAATCACCCTTGCATGGAATGGTAATTAGACCTGTCTTTGGAAGAAAGTTAGTTCCTGAGTCACTTATGGAATCAAAAGACCTAACTGTAAATAGTTTTCAAAGGAGCTTAATGCCACAGCTTATCTCACTACCACTCATCCTGCCTCATTTAAATTCCTTGTGAAACGAGATGTGTATGGGCGGTGCACATATATAGGCATTATTACTTATGTGTGGTTTATTAATTCCTTTGCGCTGAGGAGCTGATCATGAACGCTAGCATCTACTGACCTGCTCGACTGATGCATTCAGTTGCAGTATCCTAACAATATGAAGTAGATGATACACATACAGTACTGAGCAAAAGTCTTAGGCATCCTGCATTTTTTTTAACTTAAATCAGTATGACATGTTTACTTTTTGATTCCATATTAGGTGTTCCTGAAGATGAGAAGTAAATTTCAATTTCCAAATGCTAATTTAAAGAAAGGTTTCATAAATAAATGTTTGTATTCCATTAAAAATAGTCATTACAGATATTATAGTCTTGACAAAGCCTTGATGTCAACATCATCATGGCTGTTTGTAATTTCTTGTAGGGGGAGACCCAAGTGAGACAGTCAGTCTGCAGAAGAACTGAGGCAAGTTCTCCACTCTGCTTAAAACTTTTTCGGCAAAGGGTAGTCACCCCAAATATTAATACAATTTCGTTTTTCACAGTTTACAGCTCTGTCTAGTACTATTCTCAGTCGTTAGAAACTTTTTATTTCATCATTTTTGCAAGCATATTTGCCCTAAGAAATTTTTTTAAATGTGGCTATGACTTCTGCACAATACTGTATAATGAATATTCCTAAGTAAATAGTTCCCATAAACTATTTAGAATACAGATGTTTTAAGTCCCTTAATGATGGCCCAGGAGTTGTATGAATTAAGCTCCTCAATCGTCTGATCTGCAGACAGTCTAGCATATTCGCCAACAGCATCCATTCAGCAGTTGATAAAAATTGCCTTTCTCTAAACAAAAAAAAAAAAAAAATTGGTGTCCTTTGTCGCAGTGAGCTAAAGCCACAAAAGCCCAAAGGTACGACACATTAGTTGTGAAAAAAAAAAATCAGCTTTCTGAAGGAAAAATTCAACATGGTTTTGATTTTATGTCATTCCAGTGTCCATTATAGCCATTAGAAATTATAAAAATTACACTAACATTGATTGACATTCCTCAGAGGATTCAGTGGTCATTTATCACTTCAAAAAAAATTTGTCCTGAAAATACAGTGTATTTACTTCCTGCTGACTTTGTTCTGAGAAAAGCATGGCTGCAGTTCATGCGCACATGAAACCTTCCTCATAATTATCTGTTGATTGACATTTGACACGCATTTTATCCAAGAGAAGACAAGATGAACTTTCCATGGTAATTTAAAGAAATTCTTTGGGCCTTCAGTAAAAGTATGTTAAACCTTTGCTTAGTGGTAACTTATGGTGTATTTCTTCTTCTTTGCTTTTGAATTCTGCTAGTGTGTTGAAAAAAAAATAGTACCAGATGCAACCTGGGGGTGTTCATGTTACTTAAAAGAGATGGGAAATCAATACAGATGTGGACAGCCAGATTGATTCAAAATGGGACTGGGGGGTTCCCTGAGCCTGACAGCCTTGATTTTCTGGAGAAGGAATCCTATAATGGGGAGTCTTTCTCTTCAATGTGAAAGCAGACCTAATATTGTTGGGAATATTTCAGCAACATTGCTAGCTATTTTTATTTTCCATTTACCACCATTGCCATGATTATCATACTGTTGCAGCTAGTTAGTCACATTGGTTACTGTCAGAGACCATTAGCCTTTGGTAATTATACTGTGGTATATAATGGTATTTGTTATGCTCAATGCACTGATTTTTGTTCAATCCAGGGTAACATATTGCCTGCTTTTTCGTGATAGTGGAATATTTTTTTTTTTTTGGTAAACATAAGGTATATTTTGGATATTAATGTGTCATACTTTCTCCTTATGGGGCGTAAAATGTGTTTGAAAAAGCATGCTTTTCAGATTTGTGCTAGGTGAATACTAGCATGTAAGCTAAATGGGACTGAGTTGTGGGATCACAGTATGTGAAAACGCCATTGACAAAAGGAGGTGCTACACATTTTGCCACTGCAGGAAGAAGCTGAACAAAACATTGCACTGGTGTCTTTCTTTAGTTGTCTCCCTCTGCAGTGTGGCAGGTCGCATCTGTTTTACTGATTGCCTTGACTGACAGAGGAGAGGGGCATTGAGTTTCCTGCAAATAATTTTCGCTTTTTTTCCCTTCATTTTGCATATTTCCTGAAGTCTAACGCTTCATTCTTATTGTAAGATGTAAATAGTGGTTGGCACTATACCACATCGACTCTCCTTTCTTGTATGAAAAAGTAAAATGTTCATTGCATATTTATATTACATATATTCGACAGATGCTTTTGTCCAAAGAGACTTATAGTAAGTGCAAAGAATTCAGTTATTGTTAGGAGCTGCCCGATAGCTCACTAGGTAAAGCATTGCGTTGCGAAACAGAAGTGACTATCACGGCATAGGTTTAACTCTTGCCTCGTATCAGCTGGCAGTGGTCAGCAGCTCAAAGTAGCGCCCAATTGGGCAATGTGCTACAGGGATGCAAATTGGGAAGGGTCTGCCGGGATACAGTATTGTAAATAATACAACCCCAATTCTTAAATAGTTGGGACAAAGTGTAAATTGTGAATAAAATCAAAATGCAATGACTTGCAGATCACATGAACCCAGTGGCGTGCCGTCAGATGTTGGGAAGGCCTTCAGTAACATCGCCCTTTCCTGTATAATTTCTCGTAAACGGTTTGCGATCAGCTTTGCCTTATTAACAATCAGTTGATTAACTGAACAGCCACCGCCAATGCATGACACTTAATAATTAACAAATGACAAAGCAATTACCTGTTGGCTATGTTGATATAATTGATGTGACTCCGCAAGGATGACAATCTGCAAAAAATCCGGAACTTTCGCTGACTTTGCGGCAATTACTTTCGTGATTATCACTCAGCTGTGCGTCTAACAACGCACTTGAGCTGTCACTACATTCAGACGAGAGAACAGATTCTCTTGGCTTGTTGCTCAATTAACCTCGCGAACTAATTTACGCAAATCTAGAAATTATAAAGACGTAGGCGATTGATATTTTCCATCGTCATTGATGTGCGGAAGTAAACGCCGTAAATAATCCTTGTGCAATGTATAACAAGGCTTTAAAAAATAAATTAGATTCTCGTCGGTTCCACCAATCAGTCTGAGCAACTGTTTCTAATCGGGGAGGTAAACTGCGAGAGGTGTCTGTCATTAAGAAGTGAAAGGTGAGGTTATTGCAGGCCCTGTGTGTCTGCCGACGGACCGCCACTGCATGAACCAATATGTTATGTACAATAGTGCATAGATAACATTTCAAATGTTGAATCTGAGACATTTTACATTTTTATCCACAAACTGAGCTTATTTAAAATTTTCTGGCTGCAACAGGTCTCAAAAAAGCTGAAACACAGGCAAAAAAAGGGCTGAAAAAGCAATTAATATATAAGAGAATCAGCTGAAAGAACATTTAGCGAGTAATTAAGTTTACTGGCATCAGGTGTGTAACATGATTGGCGATAAAAGGGATGTCTTAGAGAGGCTGAGCCTCTCAGAAGTAAAGATGGCCAGAGGCTCTCCAGCCTGTGAAGGCTTGCGTAAAAAAAATTGTGAAATACTTTAAAAACAATGTTCCTCAACGTTAGATTGCAAAGGCTTTGAGGGCCTTATCATCGACAGTGCATAACATCATCAAAAGATTCAGAGAAACTGAAAAAATCTCTGTGCGTAAGGGACAAGGCCGAAGACCTTAACTGGATGCCCGTGATCTTCGGGCCCTCAGACACCACTGCATCACTCACCAGCATAATTCTGTCATTAACATTACTAAATGGGCCCAGGAAAACTTCAAGAAACCACTGTCTGTAAACACAGTTCGCAGTGCCATCCACAGATGCCACCTGAAACTGATATCATGCAAGAAGGAAGCCATTGTTGAGCGTGAGCCAGAGGCGCCACCGTGTTTGGTGGGCCAAGGCTCATTTAAAATGGACTGTAGCAAAGTGTCCGGTGGTCAGATGAGTTCAAATTCGACATTCTTTTTGGAAATCATGGGCGTTGTCGCCGTTGTGTCCTCCAGGCTAAAGAGTAGAAATACCACCCCTCCTGTTATCAGCGTTCAGTTCAAAAGCCAGAATTCCTGATGGTATGGGGATGCAATAGTGCATATGGTGTGGCACACTTGCGTGTTTTAAAAAGCACCATGAATGCTGAAAGGTATATAAAGGTTTGAGAGCAACATATGCACCCCTCCAGATGACATCTATTCCAGGGAAGGCCTTGTGTATTTCAGCAGGACAATGTAAAACTACATATTGCAGCTATTACAACAGCATGGCTTTGTAGTAGAAGAGTCTGTGTGCTGAACTGGCCTGCCTGCAGTCCTGATCTTTCACTGATTGAGAACATTTGTCGCATAATCAACCATCAAGGAGACCCAAAACTCTCTAGCAGCTGGAAGCCTGTATTAAACAAGAGTGGGATCAAATTCCAATGGCCAAAAATTAAGAAACTTGTCTCCTCAATGCCCAAACGCCTACACTGTGTGTTAAAAATAAGAGGAGATGCTACACCATGATAAACAGGCCCCTGTCCCAACTTTTTGAGACCTGTAGCTGCCATCAAATTTGAAATGAGCTCATTTTGTGGATAAAATTGTAGAATTTCTCAGTTTCAACATTTGCTATGTTATCTCTGTCCTATTGTGAATAAAATACTGGCTGGTGTGATTTGAAAGTCATTGCGTTTTGATTTTATTCACAATTTACATTTTGTCCCAACTATTTCGAAATTAGGGTTGTAAGTTCTCTGGCGCCTCCCGTTGGCCATACGGGGGCTCGTCAAGAAGATTCTAAGCTCATTCATGTTCGGATATCCTCTCCCCTCGTTCTGAGCTTGCGAGGTTTCGACCAATGACTGTATAAGAAGCGGTGGCGACAGGCACGTGCTTTGGAGGAGAGCCGCGAGTTTTCTTTTCATTTTATTTTATTTATTGATTTTCATTTTTCAAAATTGTTCAGGAGAGGGGGCCTTTTGGTCAGGTGCTGTCTAAACAGGTCAGTCTTTTGGTTACAAAGGAAGATCTGCAGAGACAGCAGTTCATAGGGAGGCGGGGAGGTCATTCCATCTCTTGGAAGCAAGATGGGAAAATACAAGTGATCTGGATGAGCGACTGCCATTCAGATGGAGGGCAAGGGGATTAAGTCATTAAGTTGCAGCAGAACGAAACAGCCAAGCTAGTATGTATGGGGTGATTAGTGCTTGTAGGTGGAAAAGGACTGTCTTGTTTGCTGCAGCATAAACTGGGGTCAGGACTTTGAATCTGATTCAGGCTGCTACTGGCAGCCAGTGCAGGAATTTCGGCAGGAAAGCAGGAGAGTCACATGGGAGAACTTGGAGAGGTTAAAGACGAGATGATCACAGGATGGAGGACCAGCAAACAAGGAATTGCAGTAGTCTAGGTGGGAGATTACTGTGGCTTGGAGCAGGAGTTGCTCTGAGTGGGTGGTCAGGTATGGTCAAATCCTTCCAATGCTTCACAGAAGACATCTGCTGGACCATAATTTGCTGCAGTGTACTTCTTGAAGTCTCGTTGGTCCTCCAAGACGACCCCTGGGTTTTTCATAGAGCAAGTAGGAGCTACTGCAGTGCCGTCAACAGAGATGGCAAGCCATTGTTGAAGGGAGGCTCGATGGGGTATAAGATAGCTTTTTGTGGGCATCATCATGGGGATGGGGCAAGTCTTTTAATTGCTTAATTATACAATTCAGATAGATCGCAAACTCGAAGAAATCGGTAAATGAATTCCTGAAAATGCAAAGTACACACCAAATCTCATTCAAAAAGAAATAATTGCGACCCTGGCCAAAATTATTTTGAAAGAGATTAGAGTCAAATATACAGAAGCTGATTCTCCTGGACTGTGCATTAAAAGTGGTGGAACCAGGGATTACTGAAACATTGAGAATTTGTCAATAATGATAATATTTGTTGACAACTCCATCCCCGAAGTATAGGAGTTGATGCCATGGGCCAAATTTAAACTAAATATGAAATAATGTTCAGAAATAATTTTTAAAAAACTGTCTTGCAATCAAAGCACTTATCGAGCCAAATGGCAGGTGATTGAGCACCATTTAGGGCAGGGGTGGGCAATCACGGTCCTGGAGGGCCGGTGTGTATGCAGGTTTTTATTCCTATCAATTACCCTGACTAATTGAGTTAATTGATAGCATGCACAAATATAGATTTTCGCAATGATTCGATCAAAGGAAAATGTTTTATGAAGGGAGACAAGACTAGTCTTTGTAGTTTCATGATAATTTAAAGAAATGCGCATGAAACGTCATATTTCATAAATGGTTTGGCTAATTGAGACAATCAACTAATTAAAGACCAGACGTTGGTGTGAAAAACAGGGACAGATACGGCCCTCGCTGCCCACCTCAGATTTAGGGTATCTGTTCACACGCCTGAGCTCCTTAACATGCTGGGTCTTTCTTTTCTTGCCCACCCATATGTAGTTCAAATGCCCACCCAAAACAGGGAACGTGAGAGGTAAAGCAGTGTATGTGAGTGGTAAAAACGGTGAATAGGACAGGTTATTTTGTGAATGTGAGAGGTGAAACAGCGTATGTGAGAATGTTTTCTGTGCATTTGTGAAGTAATGTTTGAATTATGGCCTAAAGGGCACCTTATGAAGAGGAGACAGGCAGTAAACGGCACAGGTTTCAAACCTGGAGGCCCGTGGGAAGGACACAGCCTGTATATGGAGAGTGTGTTTGACTGATGAGCCAACGAGACCCTCTAGCTGCAGTTTTTTACTCAGCTCAAATGTCCTTTTCATCCCTGAAATTATATGTTATGAGGGCTCAAAGATGCTGTAAAAACGCGTATTAAAAAGCAAGAAATTTCAACGCACCCCAGCGTGCTTCGAGGGCCTGTAACTCGGAAAATATTCATGATATGAAGGTAAAATATCAGCTGCTTCTGAGGGGTTCAGGTGGGGAATTTTTTCTGAATTGGTTGATTTAATGTGGCATGACCCATAAATGTCAGGATCTGCTCTTATTCCATGACCAATGATCTTACAGCAGTGGACAGCTTTGAAAAATTGCTGTTTTATTTACCCTCAATTTCAATTGAAGCACCTATTACTAAAACCCCTAGACTTGACTTGACTTGTGGGGTTTTAGTAATCAGTGCTTCAATTATGTCTAGATGTTAAGATTCAAAAAAATGTGTTTTAAATTGAATATTTGGCCAAGAACTTAGACAAAAAAAAGTTGCTAGACAAAGCTGTGCTGATGCAAGTCATAGAAGTGATAGAGCAATGGGGCTGAAATGAAATGTTCACATCATTTGGGATATGGGACTGAAATAGTAAAAGATTTAAGACAATTCTGAGACCATGACCTAATGAGCTTTGGTAATTTTGCATGGAATGACCCAAAACATTAATAATTATCAGTGATTCAGATAGTGGCACGCATTATCTCCGAGGAATCTGCATGTCCCTCACGTCATAAATCAGTAGTTTGCTGCTGGGACAGAATGTGTTGTGACAGACTTTGCATTGAATGGAAAAAAACCTACTTAGGCAATCCCTTGGAATATCAGTTCTTGAAGAATTTCCCACATAAAAAATTGGTTTCAATTTAATTCATCTAATTATGCGTGTCAGTTCCAGTTAAGGCAGAACTGAATTAAAACGGTTATGTCATTGCTCCGGTAGCAAGCATCTCAGAGATTGCACACACCTGCCACCTCTGATCCATCCATTAAAGCTCCATTGAAGGCACGCTGTTGGCCTGCAGATGTCACCATTACACTGCATTAACCAGAACAAAGGCTATATACACTTTTATGATTTTTATATATTTATTCATTTATTTTTCCGAAGTGTAATCTGACTAATTCTGAAAAATGTCGATAGAACCTGCCTGATTTGTACTGATGTTAAATAATGACAATGTTAGAATAAGAATCAACTCCAGGAACTTTGCAGTGTTAACACAGCACCAGTTTAATTTAATGGATGGCAACAAAAATGCAAAAACCCACCTCTGGCAAGGTTAAGAGAAGGTTAAGAGAAGGTTTTCTTTATATTTTAATATGAAGAAAAAAACTAAATAAGTTGATTGTCTCAGAATATTTAGACCAGCTGTGACCCAAATATCCAGATAAGCGCAGAGCAAATGTCATAGCAACAAACCAAATTTGGTCTTGAGTTAGCAATTCTTACAAAGATGCGAAAACAGTATGAAACATCCAGATTTCTTATTTATTTATTTATCTATTTTTACAATATGCTATTGTGAGCAATAACCACAATAGCTGCCAAGAGTATCACTGATATCAAGGTAGAAAGTATTTATAAGTTCTTGTTTTGAAGGATGGCAGGCCATTGTCCGTGATGTTTCCCACAATTAGAGATCTTTGAGATGCCTGTGCACATCTGCACAGAAGCACGAGTATTTAATACATATACACTGCCCTCCATAATTACTGGCACCCAATAATTATTGGCGATTATTGGTTAAGATATGTTCTTTAGCTTCTAATAAATTCAGTTTTTTTTCAAAATAATATAGCACCTCAATGAAAAAAAGAGGAAAATCCAACCTTTAATTCAAGTGCATTTATTCAGTGGGATAAAAAATCTCACATTAAGAAATAATTATTTTACTTCAAATGATGTGTGCCACAATTATTAGCACCCCTGATGTTAATACTTTTTACAACCCCCTTTTGCCAACAAACCAGCGCCTAATCTTCTCCTATAATGTTTCACAAGATGGGAGAATACAGAAAGAGGGATCTTCAACCATTCCTCTTTGCACAATCTCTCTAAATCATCCAGTGACCTGGGTCCTCTCCTCAGCACCCTCCTCTTCAGCTCACTCCACAGGTTTTCAATGCCGTTGAGGTCTGGGGACTGAGATGGCCATGGGAGGAGCTTGATTCTGTGTCTGGTGAACCATTTCTATATAGATTGGGCTACGTGTTAAGGGTCATTATCTTGCTGAAAGACCCACTGATGACCCATCTCCAGCTTTTGGGCAGAGGCCACCATATTTTGATTTAAAATGTCCTGGTATTTCAAAGCATTCATGATGCCATGCACTCCAACAAAGTTTCCAGGGCCTCTGGAAGAGAAACAGGCCCATAGCATCACCGATCCTCCCCCATACTTCACGGTGGGCATGAGGTGCTCATCTTTGTCATCTTTCGTGTTCCGCCAGACCCAGTTAGAGTGTTTGCTGCCAAAAAGCTCTATCTTGGTTTCATCTGGCCAAAGCACACGGTCTCAGTTGAAGTCCCAGTACCGCTTAACGAATTCCAGTCGTTTGCATTTATGATTGTGAGTGAGGAAGGGTTTTTTCCGTGCATGCCTCCCAAACAGCTTGTTGGCATGTAGATAGCGCCTGATGGTTGTTTTGGATACTTTACACAGCATCCCAACTTTTTTTTTTGAAATTGAGATTGTAGGTCATTTCTGATTAATCTGGCCAAATCCAGATGCTATTTATGTCAAAGGATCAGAAAGTCTCCAAAACTTTGGTCACATGCCTTATACGCAGCAACAAAATATTTTGGAGGACAGCCAGACAAAGTCCAATGGTCATCAGAAAACAAACTTTGGCCAACTGTGTAGTCTGGAGGTGGATCTTTGATATTGTAGGGCTGGTTTTCTTCCAAAGGCACTGGACAACTTATAATGATTCATCAAATCATAGATTCCATTAAGTATCAGAAGATATAAAATGAAAGCCTGTCTGTCGCCACCAAACAACTTAATGTGGGCCGTCGTTTTAACAGGCCAATGTTTAGCATGCTTCGAAGTCGACACAAAAATGGTTCTCCGACCACTGAATCAAGATTTTTCCTTGACCTTCGAACCCCTCCCAATCCTATAAAAGCCTGAGGGATTGGCTGCAGAGGAGAGTCCCTCAATATGGACGTGAGAATTTGAAGGATATTGAAAGACGTTGTCTGGAAAAATGGTCTTAGGATTCTTGCTGTCAAAATCTTTGTTTCTTCATAATTGTCCGCTCCCCCTTCTTAACCATCTGTGTGTCTTTTTGAGATATTCTTTCCTTAATTCATTTGGTGTCTTGCGTGCCTCCTCTCGCCCACATGTCATCCATTATGTGCCCCATTCCCTTGGTGTCTTGGTGGTGCATCAAAACCTTATTTCTGTCATGCTGCATTACTCAAAAGCAACTAGTTGTTTTTTGTCTTTCTGGATTGGTAATGTGTCTTTTGAATTTAGCATAATTATGCCCTTGCCCCCCAAAGAGGAGAGGGGGCATTATGTCGACACCATGTCTGTCCGTCCGTTCGTCCGTCCGTCGTCCGTTAACTTTTCGTTTCCGTGGGATAACTATAGAATCCCTCGTCGGATTGATGCCATTTCTTAATGGCGTATTGGGAGTGGCTAGAGGAAGGTTCCTTTCGAAAACCAGCGTCATGCGATATCTAATATGGCCGCCACAGCAGCCATCTCAATATGCCCTTGATCAACATACAGGCGGGGGCATCTGCCACGCTCTGCGTTACTCTTGTTTTTGTATTGTAGAGTTATTGTAATAGGAAGGAACACCCAAGCATTGCTTACTATCAGTCGTCAGGATTGGGACCGCTTTCTCGTATATATCTGTACAAGTCTGTTCCCCTGATCAGTTTATTAAGAACACCTCCCAAGCCATCATCAGTCTCCAGGATAGGGCCTGCATTCCTGCTGTACCCTTCAGATCTGCTGTCCAGCACCCCTGCTTTGGTGAGGACCCTCCCATTAAGCTTCGGCTCTGGGACACCACTGGCCAGGCACAGCCACCCGCCCATCACCCTCACCGCCAATACCATCTAAGCTGGACTGCTGCTTCCCTATCCTGGGCTTTGGCCCTTTCTCCAGTTATCACCACATTCCTATCAATATACACTTCCTATTAGACTGTACTCTGAAGCGGCGTCTGGTTCCTTGTCCAAAACATTATATACCATAATCCAGGAATTAAAGCCAGTTCAATCACATAGTTTACTACTTAAATCTGCGAAGTTTGACAGTCTACATTAACAGGGGACTGATCAGGCTTATTATCACGCTAAAACAACTCCAACTATTTATGAAAAAACCACAGGGGTGTTCCACAAAGGTGGATAAGTGGGCAAGACAGTCTTGTTGAGCAGAAAGCCAGGGTTTACCATTTTATTTATTTATTTATTTAACCCTTATTTAACCAGGGAAGTCCCATTGAGAATGAAATCTCTTTTTCAAGGGAGCCCTGGGGGAAGAGGTGGGGAGGGACAGAGGAATTGCACAGCCAATTAAATCAGGGGATGATGAGGCGGCAGATCGAAAGAGCCAGGTTGAGACTTTAGCCATGACACCGGGGAACCCCATACTCTTATCGAAGAGTGTCACAGGATCTTTTCTGACCACTGAGAGTCAGGACCTCGGTTTAACGTGTCATCCGAAAGACGGACGATATCTCAGAGGTGGCTCTTTTAACCTGTTATAAGTACGTATGGCATCTCTGATTGTGAGTTTAGGGTCTGTCGATCCAGATCATGCAAAGAAAGCTTGGTTCACCAATTTAAAGATTTTCATCTTGGATTTAAAGGTTGTTTCTGAGACATACAAATGTGTACCATTGGCTAATGTAGTCACTGTGGAGTTTGGATTTACTTCAGTGGATTAGTCAATTAGGCATAATTAATTCATGAATTATGACAGCAGAAATTCTAGATCAGTGAATAAAAATGAATTTTGTTGGGCACTGAATGTTACCAAGCAAGTATTTTTCAATAAAGTCTGCGCTTCTCATTATCTATTTCAGTAAAAGACAGGTCATGGTGTTTGATGGGTAGACGCCTAGTGAATGATCTGAGAATTTTGTTTGTTCAAAAAGATTAAAAAGATCTGTGTCAGTAAACTGAAAATATATCTGCGGTATGATATAACAATGGACGTGTCCTTGAAAAAAGTTCTGAATTCTCACCAATTTTTAATCAGTAAACGCCCAGCTGCCTATTGATGGGAACATGTGAAAATTAATAATAAGACTTACCTTGGAAAAATGTGTTCTTAGCTAACAATTAAAGTGAAGTAACAATACATTTTAGTCCTTATATACACTCTTATAGATTAAACCCTTGAACCAAGCTTTGGGGCTTTTGTGCTCTGGAAAGAGTGTTTGATCTGGACCTTTGGGAACAAGCCAGCAGGCCAATAATCTGTCTGTCTCCGTGACTTTGTAACAGAAATTAGTTCCACATCCAGGAGAGAAATTTTAGAGCCCCAAGGAGCTGATTCTCAAAATGAAGGGGGAAGGTTAAAGACTGTGAGCCTAGTCAGAAGTTTCTCATTTAATCTTCTTTGAGTCGGGGTATGGTGGACCCAAATTGGCAGCCGTATTGTATTAAGTGGTTAGCAGTGTTGCATTAAACGGTATCATTGATCCTTTAGGATTTTTCCCCCTTGGGCATTCTTTTTCTCAGCATGTCCGCATTAATAAAACGTGGTTTACATTTTGGCCCTGTTCCACTGAAACAGTTTTAATTATTAAATAAGGGCAAGTACAGTATATTACAATGAGATAAACTGAGAGAAGTATGAGGGCATCACTTGACATGCAAAAATTAAGACAACTCAATTTGGCTGGAAGATCCAGGTTACGGAAACTCTCAACAGACGGCACTGAGCTTTAGATTGTTACACATAAAATGCTTCTGCACACAAGTGATATGCCATATACTAGATGAATTGTATAATAGAGTGTCATACTTGGGAGTTTAACACATGAGGAACTATGTGTCTTGTTCTGGATGTTGGTCCTTTGTACATCCTGTTTTTTAAAAAGCCAACAACATCTTTACAATTTGGGCTCGATTTTCCTGAGAGTGCTGGGCTTGACAATACGCATGCTGCCAGATCGCAACATTTCTACTGATCATTCAGCAGCCACAAGGACTAACTGATCATTTCCTTTCAGCCTTATGTGTAACTGGGCGGAGGGTTGAATCTCAGGAGTTATATTTCAGGAAGGGTTTTCTTGTCAGTTAGATGGCACCAGGTGGAGTGTAATTTAAATAATGTTGTGCAAGGCATCATTACTATTTTTTTTCTGCAAAAATAAAGCCATCTGAATATTGTAACCTTAATATCATAAGGTTCTATTTGCACCAGAACCATAAGCATGATAAGATTCTATCGTACTGAGGTCTTCATATCACTTCCAAGAACCACATCTAAACTATAATGTTGCCTGTTTCTAATTTCACCGGAAAATTCAATGTCATACTATTGACGTTGTGAACTTGAATAATGCAGCATAAGTTTTTCATTGTATAGTCAATGTAAAATTAGTGTTATTACTTGCAGACATGCATTTTTCAGTAATAATGATGTAACTAATCTGGTACCTGTATGCTATTTCTCACAGCCAGCTTCACCCTCCTGCATGTGTATTTAGGGGCTTAATCAAAAAATATCCAAAGCAAGTCCAAGAAAGTTTGTGTACAATATGAAGTGACAGTCAAAGATTATCTGTTTACTTGATTTTTTTTGATTCTACATGCACAATTTGGAACAGTAATTTTTGGCATAATGAATGCGTGCTATAGGTTATATTTGTGTTGCTTGAAAGTGCATGGAATGCACTTTCAGAATCACCATGGGCTGTGTTCTGTTGTACTGGGACGTGTTAACTTCAGCATGTACAATGCTAACTTTATAGTTATCTCCTCTTGACTGTTGCATTCTGGTACCAAAGAATTAAAAAAAAATGGATGACACCCTACCTGAAGAGTCGCTGTCAATCACATCTGTCAATCATGACGTAACACCCCCTTTTTATGGTATCAAATAACTAAATATAACCATAAAATATATATTTATACATATATTTATATCCTTCTATATTATATATAAATATAATATAGAAGGAAAAAATTAACACTTTTGCATACATCAGAGCAGTAAGAACTACTCACACGACGGAAAAAAAATGATTTGACAAGTACTTTAATTTTTTATTGTGGACAATATCCCATCTACTAGCATGGAGGGGACGGGCCTATAACCTGAAAAAGATTAGGCATACAGTTTTATGCAGGTTTTTTTATATCAGCAGGTGATTTTAATCATATTTTGGTGCTAAAGCATCATCCAAGAAAGGCCAAGTTTTTAGGGGCAAAAAACTGGCTGAGGATCACTAATTTGCCCACAGATGCATGAGAACGGTCTAAAATCAATGTTCCTCAGAGAAAAGGCATTAAAGTCTATAACATAATCAAAGGAGTCAAGAAATATGGAGGAATTTTTCTGCCAAAAGAGCAAGGTATACGCTGGGGGGTCTGCAACAAGAATCGTCATTTATCTATAAGTGATATACTTAAATTGGCTCAGGATTACTTAGACAAAACTTTATCAAGTACCACAGTAAGTGATTGCCTCAACGGGGTGGCAGTATTGGCATTAAAGTTGACTGAGCCTCATTAGACAGATGACAGCTCTTTCTGTCACGCCCACTTGTGGCCATCATGTAGCACATGCATCTCAATTAACACAGGAGAACCAATCCTTTCAGCAGATAGCGGAAGAAGTGCGATAGCACTTCATTTTATCGTATATGATTGAAAAAAATCGGGCTGTTAAACTTGAAATGAATGACTGAGGACTTTCTACTCTGGACGAGGAGAACTGAGTATCGGTGTCGTGAATGTGGCGCAAGTCTGAATTCTCAGTAACAGCTCAAACAACAGTGATAAATCATGTTTGTCTTTGAAACTCCTCATTATTCATCAACGACAAGTGTTGATTAAAACCTGAAACAAAAGTGGTCCCTGAATAGAATGATAATTAGACTTGTCTTCGGAAGAAAGTCAGTTCCTGAGTTACTTAAAAGACCCCGTAGAACCTATCGCAAATGGTGTTTTCAACAAGCTTAAGATGGTATATCCAGCCACGCCTCGTTCTGTCTAATTCAATTATTTGTGAAATATTAGTTTTATGTGAATGCTGCACCTATTTAGGGTTTATTATTCGTCATGGATGTTCATACATTTCAGCAGTTCTGTGAGCATTACAATTAATGGAAATTAGGCTTATTTCAAAATTATATTTTTCAGACATTTTTTCTTCCCCCGTTATTTTCACATCAGAATTATATTTATTTTGCACAATGCCCTCCCATAATGAATGGAGCCACACAAAAGTACTACAGGACAAAGTATCGAGGGCTCAGAGGCATAATGGTTTCTCTCCAAATTTGCATATGGAGAAAAAACTTTTTTCCAGACAAACTAGACATGATTTGTAACTTGTAGCTGCACTTAACCCAGAATGCCCAATTTTGGAGATAAGTCATTCTGGCTCTGAACCCTCGTTATGTTTCTGATGAAGTAGTATTATCCGTCTAAACCAGGGATGCTTTGCACATACATTCAAGTACCACATTATATTAAAGGAGACCTATGCGCTTTTCCCATTGTAAATTTTGTCCGTGCCAAATCAAACTACACATTTGCATTTACATTATCACTTTCAGCCCAGTAGTGTCGAGCCGCGCCTGAGATGGACTATTGCCAGAGATGGGCTAAAGTATGCCGGACCGGACCTCAAGCAAGCTGCAAAGATATCAGAGGGCTTCTTCATCAAACACTGCATGGTACTAATGTAATTCGTGCTTACAGGAGTGCTGATTTGAAATGGCATTGCCAAAAATTAGACGAGCGCATCATCACTCAAAGATAAGCCTTCAAGTAGGTCGCCCTGTTGTAATGGAAACTCAATGGGCTGATATGGCAATCAAAGTGAGAAAAGCCTGACCAGCATGAGTAAGGAAAAAAAGGCCACCAGCGCCAAACAGACAGGCAGGTACATCTCTTACATAAACCATGATTCTGTCGGTACTTATTGAGGGTCTTCTCTTTCAGCTTTGTCCAAGGACACATTTCGCTGGGAGGATTCATGTGAGGCTACATTCCCCAGGCTGATTGTTGCTACCCACCAAAGTTGATTGCATATATCCTTTCGCTTTAAGGGTGTAGAAAAGCGAGATTTAGAGACCGCATGAGCAATGGACATTGTGTACGGCAGAAGAAAGACTGGAGACCGTTAACAAATCTGCAGTCAGCAAGAGGAGAACAATCTCTCACACAAAGGCTCTAACACATGGCTCTTGTGAGCCTGCCGACCATATTTCACACTGGTAAGGCTGGATTCAATACACTACGGCCATAGTTGCTGTGTGAGTCAACCAAGTAGCCAGCCAGTCCCGCACAGCTATCAGTATCTTTGCGATTTTTGTTGTAATTGCTCCGACGGTGCTCGGTGACATATTCAATCTTGAGAATCTTCTTTTAGCCACCACCGGATTTATGAAGGTCTGACCATCTGCCTCTTTTGAACTGACAGTTGTTTTGTTTTCTTCATGCTGTTGGAAGACTAACGGATATGGCCTGTGTGTCGCCTCATTTTTATACCCCAGTGAAACAGAAAGTGATGTAATGACTCAATATAAAACTTAAATAAGTGGAATTTAATTCCTGGTTTAATTTTGATGGGTATAATTTACAGTAATCTTTAAGGGTGCCATTTGGACGAAATAGATTTTTTATAAAATCAGTAAATGATTTTGATTGGTCCCATTGGAACATTAATATCATACGGTCTTTCTCACATGTTGCTATTTAAAGTTTCTCTATAAATATATTTTTTAGAATTTTTTTTTAAAGTATCGTTTGTGCTTTGCCAGTCAGGGATGCCAGTAATTTTGGAGCCCACTGTAGGACTCAGGAAGTGTTAAAATGCTGAAACGCAGATGTACAGGTGTTGAGCATGTTGCGCTATCATGCTTTGATATAAAATGTGCATCCACAAAAGGCCTGGTTGTTTACAAACTATTAATGGATGGGGCTTGAAAATTTACAAGAAAAAAAAATTATGGATGAATTATCCAGTAGTTTAAAACAAAGTAAACACCACAAAACCCCACTGTCTACAGTGAGTATTATTATTAATAAAAGATTCACGGAATCTGGAGAACTGCCTGTGTAAACAATGGGGGAGATCAATATCGAGAGCCCCAATGTATGATTGGTTTCGACGCTTAAGGTGACAATACATTGAAAGTAAACATGCTTTTGTAAACCACATGGGTGAGGACTGCTGTGGCAAAAAAAAAACTCAATTCTTCATGCAATGGTGAAGACTATGGACCAAGGTAGCCAAATGTCAAAGATGGCCGAAAATGCTGCTCTCTTCTCTGGGCTTGTGCTCATCTGAAATTAACTGATGCATAAAGGAAATATGCTTTTTTTGGACAACCAACCTTTCAGATTGTATGTGATCATAATGCATGTTGTGCCCTAAAGACCAAAATAGAAAAGGACCATTCTAGTTGTTACCTTTGTATGTTTCAAAAGTCAGCATCTGTCGATAAATAAGGGTGTGTTAGTGCCAATGATATGAGTAATATGCCATCTTTTTTGGTATCATTGATGCAGATGGACATTTATACATTTTGGAGCAATATGCTTTTTGATGATGTCTTTTCACTGACACCCTTGCTTATTTCCACAAGGCAAAAATAATCCATACTCAGGAAGGGTGATGGTCCTACCCTGCAGGCCCTCCCCCCTCCTGCTGTCTGCACCTCCACCTCAATGAGCCACAGCTGCTGCTCACTGAGGTGGAGGTGCTGTGAGGAATATAAAGGAGCTGCACTGCCAACCAGTCAGTGCAGCTGCATTCTGTGTTTTACCCCGTGTGTTATGGAGCCCTGTTTTTGGTTGCCGCTGCTCTCCTCTCTGTTTTTATTCTTTAAATTAAATTTTTATTTTTATTTTTACTCAGCCTGTGCATTTGGGTCCCTTTCTTTGGTGTTGGGTACATGGTCCCAGTGCCCGCTGGCTGATTGCCTTCTGCTGGCGGGACTAAACCATGACAAAGTGTTATAACAGTGTGTCTTCCTGATCAGGGAGAGATTGGCCAGCACTTGACTCCCAAAAAAATGATGTGAGGTGCTGTAAGAAGTGCAAAATATAACAATGGCATCTGAGCCTCAGAAAACATTTATCAAGGAAGAAATGGGAGTCCAGATTCAGAAATGAGTGTAACTAGTTCAGGCAGGCAACTCGAGAAGAGCTACGTCAGCTGACAGCAGCCTGGTAAGCTACCAGCACGTCAGCACCAGCAGGCGAACAATTGGAGGATACACATCACGAGGTCATACAGCGGTCTATTTGAAAGACGTCAAGCTCACTTGCTTCTGCTGCTGTTCGCAATGACGCTTCATGCTATGCAACATGCTGTTTGGTTTTTGCTTGCCGCCTCCACCCCAGCCTCCACCTGTTTGGTTCTGCTCACATCGGGGGGATTTTGATTTCTGTTCCTGACTATGTTTGTATGTTTGCTGTGCCTAAGTAGATTATTCTTCCAGAGCAGAACTGCCGCCAAAATACAATGTAATGCTCATATCCATGAATAAATTGTTCTATTTCATTGAAACGTGAGTTGTCCTGACTGAATGAGTGTTAATTTATTTTCCAAAAAGGAAATAAAGTTAAGAAGAAAAAGCATAATATGTTTTGTCTTTGCACCGTTGTCAATTTATTTCAGGTCAAGAATGAGTTACAAATCTGTTTCAGTCCAGAACCAAACACAGGATCAATTATGCGACAAAGTTGGCCTTTAATAACAGAAGGAGAGAACATGAGTGAGCTCTCGGTGCTGTCGTGTGTTTTCTGGAGACTGGTTCAGGAGCACTCAAAACATAAGCAGCTAACAGAGTGGAGTTGAAGGAAGTGGTCTGAGGTCAGTAACCGGGATGGCAGTAGTGTGAACCGGGGCACACGAGGAGGGTGCGTGCCTTTGAAAAGGAGCAAAGATGGTGCCTGGTAGAAGCCACACTCCGGGGCTGAAGACACAGGAGGGAATATTCCTAATAAATAGAGTTTAGTCTCAGTAAAGATAGACCAATGATCAAGGACACTTGACACAAAACAACAATCCAGCAAAGGGAAGATGGGGTCAAAGAATATAAATACATAAGACAACAATCAGCAATGAAGAGGAATGAAACAAGCAGGGAAGGGTGTGAAACGAGACAATTTAATATTGAGAATCAAGTAAGGAAATGGAACCGAAAATGACACAGCTGCATTGTGGGTGAAAAACAATTAGTAAAACATTCAGGATGTACATTTGTAACATATATAAGAGTTTTCTTTCTTATTTGCATCATCTTTAAGGTCCCAACTTTTTCCAGAAATGGGATGTTATTCATGATGATGATAACGACAACAACAATAATAAAACAGATGATTGAACAACCAATCCAATCACTGCTGAGGGAATAAATCACATGCAATATGGGTCATTTTAAGATAAATTCATTTATGAGCAAAGGCCATAAGCACATTATTTTAAGGAGTTGAAGATAAGTTCAGAGGGAGCGCAAAATATCAAGTCAAATGATGCTAATAGTTTGGTTTCTCGGGAAAAGATTGTGAAAAATCTAATGTTCTTTCCTTTGAAATGTCGTAAGGTCCATGACAATCCATTATTGTTCCAATAAGAAGACTACATCAAATGACATGTCCAATCATCCAATCACTACAGTTGAGAAATATTGTTGTCCATGATTGATTATTCTTTTTATCCAAGGTTGGTTCTGAGTTTCCTCTTGGAAAAAGGCAACGGGAGAGCTATCAGTTACCTCTCCATCATGAATTTGACAATACTTGTCATGGCTGCCAATACACCCACACACACACACACAAACACACACTTTTAGATCATGAATCACGTACATTCTTTTGGAAGGTTACCTGTTCTTTAGAGAATTGGAATCCACCCATTGCATCAACAAAAAATCATTAAGGTGTGAAATTTAAAGGTTTATCATGTGTTTCCAGTGTGTGACTTGTCTTGAAAACTTGCTTCCCTTTCATGGCGAGTTCAGTCTGCTGGTTGGTATACATCTGGAAGTTATGTGGAAGGATCTCTCCATATGGGAAGTACCAGAAGAACTTTCCCAAATATGCAAGGTGTACAGGTGTTTTCTGGTCTTGGTACACCTCTTTTCATGCAGCATTTATAACTTTTGATTAGGACTTGCACTGGTCATTTTGTTTTTGAAAACAAAAGTCATGTCTTGTCATTTCCCTCGGTGGTCCGGACACACCAGGAATTTGCTCAAGCCTTTAATTGTATTGATTGGCCCAGTGTAATATGAGAACCAGAGAGAGAGTAGAGTTATTGCAAATACTCTAACGTAGGCCAACAAGGTAATTATTCCTTTACTATTGTCCCAGAGATACGGCGAGAATGACTAATTTCCACTAGGGGATGCTAAAGCGCTGAAAATGATTTTTACTTTCATCCGCTCCGACATTAAGCGTTGCTGTGAGAGTGGACTTAACGTGAGGCTTGAAACACCAGAGACGTTCTGCGGCTATTTTTATTGTTATTTTGCTGGAAGGAGGATGCATACTACGTTGGACTTGCATGTGGAATCACCCATCACATCTCACGACATGGACGGAGTAGTCTAAACCCTTTTCCGTTTCCACATATTTGCGTGGCCAATTACTGTCTGTCAAAGGATTTAAGTGCTGACCTTACGGTTATGACCTCAGCGGAGATCTACGAGACGGGTCGTCGCCTTCTGTTTGCGCTTTTTTTAATGCTAGCTCAACTGATCCAAACTATTTTTTGAAAATCTCAGATGTAAACTGCGGCATCTCCAGATCGTTTCTGAAAATCGAAATAGTTTCTGTTTCTTGGCTTCAGCGGTAGCTACTTTCTGGTTGATTCAAGCATATTTTTTGGGAGACCCTATGAACTGAATAGTGATGGGTCATAAAACAACCCTCGCGATTAAAGCAGTGAAATATGGCTTCACATTTACTGAAATCTCAGTGTAATTGACATTCTTTTAAAATGCTTGTCTGTTTCTTTCGGCTCCTGTCACGTCAGGCGGAATTTCTGAACCCCGGCCGCATTACAAAAGGTCCTTGCTGTGGAACATCCTATTAAGAAATGACAGAACATTTGTCATTGAGGTAATAACCCCGCAGAGCAGCTTGTGAAGTACGTCAGAGAAACTGTCCATACTCAATATTTCCCCGCACCAATTGTTCAACGTATCGCCGTACAGTATCTGTTTAGCTGAGGCATTAGCTAGTCCGAACCATTTGAGGCTGCTATATACGTGTTTTAAATGTCTTGTTTGGCTGCATTGTTTGACTTAGGCTTTGCTGAATGTTTTTTTAAGCACATGCTGCCCGAGTAACTGCGTGCATGTTATTTGTGAATCTTGGGTAATGGTTGAGTCATCGTTCTCTTTGGGTAAACAGCTGAAAAGTAAAATTTTACTGTTTTACACGTATATAAAGTTCTACCGTGCATGGAACTTAGTTCATCTTCGTAAGCCTGCAATTTTGCTCTCTAGATCCAGCAATGATGCAAGCCCTGCAATCCAAGCATTTCATTAGTGAACACTGACAAATGCTGAGAAATACCGGTATTTGGGGAAAAGACTAGTGTAGTGATTGCAGGGCTATACCTATCAATAGTTGTTCCACTATTTACATTACGTATGACATTTACGTTAAGGTCCTTAAGTATTTGGACAGTGGTGCACTGTTAATGGGCGGTAATGCACATGCAGTTCATAGTCTATGCAGAATTCACTTTTAATTTGAGTGTATATACAGTACTTTTCAAAAGTCTTAGCATTCTACATTTTTATTACATTTAAATCTGGCTTCAGATGTTTACTTTTTGTTTTTTTTTTATATTGGTGTTGCTGAAGATTATAAATACATTTTAAATTCCAAATGCTAATTTAAAAATAGTTTTATGAATGAATGTTTGAATTTCATTAAAGACAGTTGATCTTGACAAAGCCCTGATGTCAAAATCATTATTGCTGTCTACAATTATTTGGAGGGATAGACACAAGTGAGACAGTCAGTCTGCAGAAAACAAGTGGCAGGTATTCCCCCGGGGGAAAAGTCAGTAATCTTATGAAACTACACCACAACAAGACAGTTCTCCCAGATTTTTAGGAAAATCGTTGTCACACCAAATATTGTTTTGGTTTACAGCCCCAATTCTGACATAGTTGGGACAAAGTGTAAATTGTGAATAAAATCAAAATGCAATGACTTTCAAATCACACCAGCCAGTATTTTATTCACAATAGAATAGAGATAACATAGCAAATGTTGAAACTGAGAAATTTTATCATTTTATCCATAAAGTGAGCTCATTTCAAATTTGATGGCTGCTGCAGGTCTCAAAAAAGTTGGGACAAGGGGCCTGTTTACCATGGTGTAGCATCCCCTCTTCTTTTTAACGCAAAGTGGAGGTGTCTGCGCATTGAGAAGACAAGTTTCTTGAGTTTAGCCATTGGAATTTGATCCTACTCTTGTTTAATACAGGCGTCCAGCTGCTGGAGAGTTTTGGGTCTCCTTTGACAGACTTTTTGCTTGATTCTGCGCTAAATGTTCTCAATCGGTGAAAGATCAGGACTGCAGGCAGGCCAGTTCAGCACACTTCTACTACGAAGCCATGCTGTTGTAATGGCTGCAGTATGTGGTTTTGCATTTTTCTGCTGAAATACACAAGGCCTTCCCTGGAATAGATGTTGTCTGGAGGGGAGCATATTTTGCTCTAAAACCTTTATACACCTTTCAGCATTCGTGGTGCTTTTTAAAACTTGCAAGTGTCCCACACCATATGCAATAATGCATCCCCATACCATCAGAGATGCTGGCTGTATAACTGAACGCTGATAACAGGAGGGGTGGTGAATACAGGACACTTTTCCACTTTGCTACAGTCCATTTTAATTGAGTCTTGGCCCACAGAACACGGCGGTGCTTCTGGTTCATGCTCAACAATGGCTTCCTTTTTGCATGATAGTGTTTTAGGGGGCATCTGAAAATGGCACAGCAGACTGTGTTTACTGTCAGTGGTTTCTTGAAGTATTCCTGGGCCCATTTAGTAATGTCAATGACAGAATCATGCCGGTTAGTGATACAGTGGCGTCTGAGGGCCCGAAGATCACAGGCATCCAGTAAAGGTCTTCGGCCTTGTCCCTTACGCACAGAGATTTTTTCAGTTTCTCTGAATCTTTTGATGATGTTATGCACTGTTGATGATGAGGCCCTCAAAGCCTTTGCAATCTAACGTTGAGGTGCATTGTTTTTAAAATATTCCACAATTTTTTTTACGCAAGCCTTCAGAGGCTGGAGAGCCTCTGGTCATCTTTACTTCTGAGAGACTCAGCCTCTCTAAGACCTCCCTTTTATAGCCAATCATGTTACACACCTGATGCCAGTAAACTTAATTACTCGCTAAATGTTCTTCCAGCTGAATCACTTATATATTTATCGCATTTTCAGCCCTTTTTTGCCTGTGTACCAACTTTTCTGAGACCTGCTGCAGCCATAAAATGTGAAATAAGCTCATTTTGTGGATTAACGTCTCAGTTTCAACATTTGAAATGTTATCTAAGTTCTAATGTAAATAACATATTGGCTCATGTGATCTGAAAGTCATTGCATTTTGATTTTATTCACAATTTACACTTCGTCCCAACTATTTCGGAATTGGGGTTGTAGTTTTCAACAGTTTGCAGCACTGTATAGTACATTTCTCAGTCTCTAGAAACTTGTAATTTCATAAATTTTGCAAGCAAATTTGCCTGACTGAATTACTTTAAATGTGCCAAAGACATCTGCACAGTACTGTACATATTAAGAGAACTGTGTACAACATTATGTCACTAACATTTAACTTTACCCACTGCTTATGGAACAAATTGTATAGTTTGATTTTTGATCTTAGCAGTTGAATCTTATAAATGTATTGAACCAAGACTAGTATAAGGAATTGAATTCTCGTGGCTGACACCTGCCAGGCACTGTTTCAGGTTAAAGTTTTGGCTGGGTTGATCCTCTTTGTGTGGAATTTGCATGTTCTTCCTGTATTCAAGTGGGTTCCATCTGGGTACTGCGGATTAATCTCTTTCAGAAACACACTCATATCTGGTAAGGTATTCTTCTTTACCAAGGCACTAACCCCAGAACTGGAGCTGGTCTTCAGGCGATTAACAGTGAATCCCACAGCCGAGTAGGATAGATCGCATGGGACACTGTCTTCATGAAAGCGTATGTGACCATTCATCCTTTCCAGCTGTTGCGCTGCTTTGGAATGCACGCCATTTTACATGTTTATTTTGAATGAATTTTCTTAATGCTCGTGTAATCATTGGATTCTTTGCAAGGGCCTTGTATACATATCTTTTCTGCTTCGCTTTTGGTCTGCAGCCAGTTAGGGCCTTGGATACAATCACTCACTTAAATGAAGCAGTTAATGCTCTGAAAACTGGCAGTCAGTAGCAGCCCTCCTGGATTTTATAATGACCCATATCTCAAGCTGTATGAATTGCATTTGATGTATTGCATTTACTTTTATCCCACTGAGAAATGTAATCTTCTTGATATCCATGTCATGGCATCTGGCCATTTCTTCTAGAGTACAGTTTAAATAAGACTGTTTTACTTGGCAAGTTACCACTGGTAGAGACAGAGCTAAGTACCTTACTTACAGTGAAATAGGTGCCTCTCTCAAGATTTTAAGGGAGAACATTTAAGCAAAGGATTCCTTTTTGTTTTTTGTCCAAGGTGGTATGCATTGAAGTAAGTGCAGTCTGTAGATGTTCTCAGGTGACAGAGGAAGTCTCAACTCCAAAGATTCTACTTTTTTCATTCAACTCTGATGGAGCCTGACACACTGTATGGTCGTGAGTGCGTCATATCAGAATTGCACCAAGTGTTAGTTCGAAGACCGAAAAGCTCAGAGTGGAACGTTATTGGTTTTACATGGTGGTGCAAGCCTGCAGAAGTTTAATGAACGGCCCGGCCCCCTCTCCTCTCTCTGCCTCTCCGTCCCTGCCGCTATCAATCAGGGCTCCTTATATCACATGCCGTGTCAGCATGTAGACCTGTAGGAGGTTGGAGCGGGCCATAAACTGCCCCTCTAATGTTTCAAATGGAGTTTAATGGGGAGGAGCTGGAGCGCAGCCTTGAAATATGGCCCTGATACGAAGCCTGTAAATGACTGGCCCTAGCTAACCCCCCTCTGTATTTCATCTCGGGGAATTAGTGCTATTTAGCGGTCGTGGTTATATAGTGTCTATCATCATTCGGCCAGGAGGACGATGTCTCTGGATGGATGATTTCTGCCACCCTATTCTTTTTTTTTTTTTTCCCATTTTTTTATAAAGAGCGTTGATTTAATGACATTGGAACCTGGGTTAGACTGGAGCCAGTAGCCTTGAGGTTTTACCATGGCTGAAGTTCAGTGCTGCGTTAGCCAATAGGCAGCTTCACTCATTGTGCTTCAAGGGATAAATTGGTTCTTTTGCTGGAAGTAAATTCTGGGGGTTGCTCTCAGCCCAAGTTGCAGCAGTCAAAAGTTCTCTCTGTTGAATTTAAGAAGTGCAGGTTTATAACGAGCTTTTAGAGTGAATGACTTATCTACACCAAGAATTGCCAAGTTGGCATTGCCATGGATATTTGCCCCTCTTACTTCATGCTGTATGTGGAATGAAAATATGCTGTGAGGTTTTTTTTTTTTCTTTCAAATTATCTCAGTACAGCATCCACTGAATAATCATATTGTTTACTGCAGCAAATTGTCCACTGCAATATGCCTAGTTTGAATTGTGCTATGCACTTTATTTGTCTCCCAGGATATTTATCTTTTCTGGAGGAAATGAGCACATTTAAACTTGTTTTCATTAGTCTGAAGAGGGAGTGACAAAAGTGGATGTGTAGTTAAATGCTTTGGGCAACTAGCCAAATTCAGAAGGTAAACCTTTACATTTTCACTTAATAAAGACCTTTGTGAGATGTTAACTTTGCAATACACAGAGCTGTGGGCAGTATCCGTCATAATTGTTCCCAGTAGTGACCATCACTGAGCAAAGCACAGACTTATATTTTATTATTTGTAAAACCCTAAACGGGGTAATACACAGAGCGTCATACTAAAAGTATGGTTAAATCAGAGTGAGATAAATCAGTGTAGTCTGTATGTACCTTGTGGTTAGAGTGATGTAGTGTGCATTAATGCTGATTTATCGTATACGTCTCATTTAACAGGTCATCACAGTTGCCTGCATTAGGTGGTCAGGATCATTGGAGAGTCTTTCCTTCAAATGGACTGCGCAGAAATCCACTACACAGGTGAGAAGAGCATTCATATTGTTTTTGTTTCACTTGAAACATGACATTCAGGTGACAGTAGACCTCCCTCTGCACTGTAGGCCTGTGTAGTGCACTTACCTTGATTGGCTGTTGTGTGAGTGGGTGTGTTTTTCCGAAATGTTGCATTTTGTCCAATGGCCGCAGTGGTCTTACCTTTATCAATCAAAAACAATTTAAATTTTCAGAAGGAAGTTTTTTAAATCCTGCAGCTTACATTCCTCATTGTTTTAATCATTCACATGAATACTATTGCACAGGGGTGTCTGCAGCCTGTGACAGTGCTTTCTGAATGAAATGGGCACAAATAATATTTATAATTGAATAACAATGTTAATGTTTGTCTGAAATGCAAGTCAACTCTCTGTGAATACATGTTTTCACCAACTGATGCTGCCTGCTCCATGTTCTGCCGGGAGGTTGTCATTGTATATGGTGAATTCTGCCCACTTTAGTCATCCTGGTACAGTGGAAGAAATGTATGTCTTTGGATGGTTTTTGTCATATTTGTATACTTATTTATGAGGAATGTCAAGTGTCAGTCCTGTAAAGATAATTTTGCTTCTGATACAGCCAATTTCCTCAGATAATTGAACAATTATACAAAAGTTTGTTCTTCAAAATCCCTCAAAAATTGCATAATTTTTGCCAGCCTTCTGCCGATGAGGTTTCTTTGCAAATGGGTCTAGTTGACAATTGTCTCAGAAGTAAACCCCACATTAATTTCTATGATCGTCTAGAATTTCTCTGAAAACGGGATGCGGAAAAACTGAATATTACTAATATCTCAGAGCACACTCGGAAAAAATGCGCTATACATATTTTTTTTAATGAAATTTGTGGCATTTGTGGATTTTTTTTTTTTTTTTTTAATTTGAAAAAGATTTACTCTGATCAGGTTTGTACCGTGGAAAAATCTTTTAGAACATATTATATGTTCAAACATTTCTTTCTGAGCACATTTACTTATTTTTAAAATGTCCAATAACTTATGTGTAATATTAGCAATATATATGTTCATTGCTTTGCTTTAATCGGAGACCAGTTTCCAAGTGTGAAGTGCATTGTCGTTGGATTGAACAAACTATTCAGCGCAAACTCTGCCCCTGCTTTTAAGCACAAAAAGACTGGGTCCTACTGAGTTATCATCCATGTCTGAAACCATGTTGTACCTTCTCCAGTGCGCATCTATTCTGCCGATAGGACCACGTCTTCTCCTGGGAGGGAGCTCAATTGTGCATGTGAAATTAGTTTGCAACTTAATGCACTATTTAAAGGCTGCTGTCCCTCGAGTGGGCCTTTGCCTTAATAACATCTAATCATGTTCCCATGGTTCCGTTTTCATTTAGCCTTTGTGTCATTTCCAGAGAAAGCCAGTCTAATGAAGTGTTCCTTTATATTGTCAAACAGCCATGTTCCGGACCTATAAAAACCTGTTTACAGCTCCCCCGAGAGCCCAAAGATAATCAAAATGGCAATTAAGCATTGCGCAAAGATATTACAGGTGGCGGCTGACATTTACTGTCTGGTTTTAGATAATCTGTGTTTACATTTTCAATTGTTGCCAGCTGCAATTAGTTGAAATAAAGAACCTTACCCTGCTAACAATTCTTCATTGAAATTTCATAGCTTTCCTGTTATGCAGAGTGAAAGCATGGAAACAGAATGAGTACTGCATTAGAGAAAAATAAAGGATTTATTAGAAAAGAGCTGAGAAAAATTCATGTCCCATTTTACTTCATTGTTGGACTCCGCACTATCTGTTCATAATTTTTAACCACAGATCTGCTTGTCGCTGTTTTACTTTCACTACAGCTGCTGTTCTAGTTTTTTGTTTTCTCTCTGAGAAAGTTTTCTGCTAGTTCACATGGTTAACTTTTAATTGCGAGACCATTTTGAGATGAGCAAATGTGGAATATTTGTTGGGTTAAAGAATGTATCATGCTGGCTTCAAATGTAGAATATTTGTTGGGTTAAAGAATGTATCATGCTGGCTTCAAATGTAGAATATTTGTTGGGTTAAAGAATGTATCATGCTGGCTTCAAATGTAGAATATTTGTTGGGTTAAAGAATGTATCATGCTGGCTTCAAATGTAGAATATTTGTTGGGTTAAAGAATGTATCATGCTGGCTTCAAATGTAGAATATTTGTTGGGTTAAAGAATGTATCATGCTGGCTTCAAATGTAGAATATTTGTTGGGTTAAAGAATGCATCATGCTGGCTTCAAATGGGTAAAAGAATGCATCATGCTGGTTTGCTTGTTCTTACTGGTTGGGCTGAAGTGAACTGTGATAGAATTGCCAACACAATTTTAGTGTTTTACATTATAATACTGTTTTATCGTGAAGATAATTCACATTTCTATCCTTTGCTCTGCTTTTTTTTGTATTTAATGACTATTTGTTTCGTGAATCGTAACCAGAGTTTGTTCTGTGTTTTGATTGCTCTATGGATCAGTAGTGGCATTGATGAGTATCCAATAAAAACCATTAGTTGCCAGTCAAAGGTTGTTCTCTTGTTGAATTGATTACAGATTGTGAATGATCCATCTACAGCAGGTCTGTACAAAATGCCATGTTGTGTTTTCCACCATCTACCTCATAGAAAGGCATTGTTTATCACAGAGACACCCTGTCTTCTCTGTCCAATAAGAATAGAAGTAATGAAGCTTCGTCGAGTGTTTTCACACCACTGCTGATTCCTAAAGAATGTCACACTCTTTTTTTAAATGCATTTGCAGAGACAGTAATTCCCAACAGTAAACCTGTGTTTTTATTGTTTTTTTCCCTGATGTACTTAACACTAGCTGTTTATGCAGTTAAGTAGTAATCTGTCTTTGACTAGAAATATGAAATATTTGAACCGTTCGCTCCTCTAGGAACGCCTTTTCTTGATTTCTCTCCGCACTCTGCAGTTTTACATTTGTAATCACATAATGTGCTAATTATTAAAATGCAGATGGTCAACTTTTGTAAAAGGGCATTCTCATAAATATTGATTTTTTAATGTCTAAAGGAGCACCGTTTTTACATGGTTTCCCTATTCCAGGGGGGTGTAAATTTTAAGGAATGTGCATTTGCTTCAGATGAATCTTGTGCATTCATTTGTTCTCTTCATGTGGAGATCTTTTTGTAACTTGGGTTGATTCTTGGCTTTAAGCTTAAACTAGTAGGTGTAATTGATTTGATATTAATTTTGATGCATATGTAATAGTTTATTCCTGTTAAAGTATTTAGGAAAGTGATTGGAAATATTATTTCCCACAACATAATTATATATTAAGTGCATATATAAGCTTGTTTACAATACACGTAATTTTAGGATGGTATGGAAGATGCACATGAAAACAGATGGCATTGATTTCGGAACTTATTGACTTCATCTATCTATAAAGCAAGAAGCGTCTGTCTGTCTGTCTGTCTGTGGCTCACATATGTCTCTGACTGTTTGTTGGATCGGCCTAAGCTTTCGGATATGGCTTGCGCATGGCACAATGGTGTGCATCCTTCATTTTGAAGCTTTTTCGATTAATTTTCAAAAAGTTACCATCCCATACGCCTATGTAACCTATCTAGCTTTGGATCTCTGCTGTAGCCGTGCCTCAGGAAAAAAGTTCGCGCTCTCAGCAATAGCCTAGCTTCAGGAAAAAAAAGTTAAAAGAACCCCATATGCTACTGCTATACCGCTCTTGGTCACCGGAGAGTTTGCATAAGCTTACGGGATTCTCATCTGTAAGTAGGCTATTTCTTAAGTTTCACCACACTGTTCTCATCTGCTCATTGTGTTTGCTGACATGGGTAGAACATGGTCTGATTGACTAAAACATTGCCTAAAGTTCCCATACCAAAGCATGTTTTCAATATTTAATTTTTATGAGCAGATCCTCTTTACGATTCAAAAGACTGCGTATGTGCTGTCTTGATTGATACTCCCGTAGTTTTTTTAATAGCATGTGGGAGGAATTTGGGGGGGCGCATACACGTCCCATTATGACAATTAGCCCTGGCCAGTTCTGAATCATTTTCCTTTACTGACGCGTTTTCCAATTATCGTAATTGGCAACTGAAGACACGGTTTCTCTCCATATGCGATGCAACATCGATGAAATCATGGCCTAAATTCAGTATAATGGCGGAACCAGAACCGAGAATTGTGACAAAACATCCGTTTAAAACAGTTATTAGTCCTGACCTGTTCTCAGTCATTTTCATAATTAACAGAAGGTTCACTCCAAGAGCACTCCACACTTAACAGGTGTTGCTTGTTCTCCCCGATTAGGAAGGATGACAATCATTCATCTAGACGCGTATTTGCTGTATTTAAATCAACGTTATTCAAATTTGCATACCTGTCGACTCTCATGCTAATAGCTTGAGCAGCACACTGCCTATTTAACTGCCGAGTGCCTTTTTTTTAATCAACCCACGCAATATCGAGAGTGAAAGGAGATATTTCATTGGAACGTGGACCTGATCAATCAACGTGAAGCACTGGCCGATTAATAAGTAAATAATTATTCTGTACTGGATTTTGCTCATGATTTCATCGCTGTTCGATCGCATGTGGAGAGAAACTGGCGTGTCTTCAGTTGCCAATTACGATAATTGGAAAACGCGTCATTAAAGGAAAATGATTGAGAACTAGCCACGATTAATTGTCATAAACGGAGGTGTCAGCCCCCCCCCCAACTGGTGGATTTATTGCTTCATCACATTCATTTTGAGACCACTGTCCATTCTCTTCCCCGTGATTTCACTTGCTAGCGTTTCTAACCTATTGCTACATACCGTTCGAAATGCTGCGTCAGCAGTTTATTTTGTCCATATCTCCCTCTGACAAATAAACGCTGCTCTCAGAAGCTAACACAGCCTCATTTGACCATCCATGAAAAAGCTACTTAAGTTCCCACTTTTCTATAGGAATACATACTTCCTACGGGCACTGCACTAGTTTCATTGCAAACAATATTAAGACAAAATATTTAATGTTTTGTCAGCTTAGTATCATTTTATTTTTACAATATGCATCCATTCCTGATGTTCCAGCCTTCAACATATTATAGAGGAAGTTGGAACAAGCACGCTTAAAAGGACTAGTGAAGATATTTAACCAATATATGAATACTGATGTAATATGAAACACCTGGTGTCAGTGGTTGATTTTAGTCATGATATGGCAAATAAAAACATCATCTAAGATGGGCTGAGAATGGCCAATGCGCCCTCAAATGCACGAGAAAATTGAAAGGCTTAAAAACAACATTCCTCGAAGAAAGATGGGGTGAGATTTGGATATTTTGCCCACTAGGGTGCAAAATATAATTTAAAAATTTAAAGAACCTGGAGGAATTTGTGCGTGGAAAGGTGCAGGCCTTAGCTGAATAACACTGATGTCCGATCGCTCAGATGGTCCTGCTTAAGAAACAGTCATTTACCTACAACTGATATACTGTAACCACATGGGCTGATTGCTTTGTACTGCAAAGCATGGTTACATCCACAAATGTCGGTTAAAACCTTTCTGAGCTCGAAGCCATCTATGATGGTCCATCATGCAGTGGAAATGTGTATTGTTGTCATGCAAATTAAATTATTTGGAAATTTCTAGAAGAAATTGATGATATATGCTCCACACCAAAAGAGTAGAATGATCCAGTCTGTTACCAGCAAGAAGTAAAAAAAAGCTCTGAGGTTGGGCCAGCACCCTGGGGTTACTTGTACTTCCGTGAAGACACCATTAATGCTAAAAAGTACACAGAAATTTTGGAGCAATAAATGCTGCCGTCAAGAAAACATCTTTTTCCGAGATGTCGATGCATAGTTCAACATTGTGTGTGTTTTAGAAAGACATGACTGCATGAGAAGAGGGTCCTGCCCCCAGGAGAGAACGTGCGGCACATTTTGAAGTGCACAATGTGACAAAGTGCACAAAGATCCCGTACGGTTGCACACCTGAAGCATTGTCTGCAGTAAGAATGGGACAAACTTGCTCCTGCCGCCATTCATAACATGGCATCTTCAGCGCCTAAATGTTTATACAGTATTGTGATAAGGAACGGCTACTTTAAAAAAGTGTTAAATACTTTGCTATCCCTGCGTTACAAGAATTAAGCTTGAAGCAAGTGTTTGTTTTTAAAATTCTACGAAATTCATGCGACAAAACGTGAAAATGTGCTGTTGTATCGTTTTCAATGTAATGCAGGTCAACGATCATCTACGAAGCGCTGCTTTCAAATCTAAGTTTAATTTAACATAATGTAGCAACGTTTTCTAATTTGGGGTTGTAAAGTGTTAGTAATGAGGTGTTATATGCCAGCAAATCCTATCATCTAAAGGAAGTGAAAGGAAATGACTCAGTCAGTGCTTTATTACACATTGAGATGTGGTCATTTGTCTAACAGCTCGAGTGCTGCTCTCGTTTGCTTTCTCTCCTTTATTCTGGCTCTTTGTCTACTTGTGAACACATAACATTATGAAGCATACAAATTATGCTCCTAAAGTATGTAAAGAGGCCTCTGGATAAGAATCAGTGGAAATCAATTATAGCCGAAATGCATTAAGGAAATAACGTGTAAATCTTTCATCAAATTCCTTCAGAGTGAGTAGAACACCAAATAGCCTACCTGCAGTGCTCGTTGCATTGCGTGCGTCACAGTTTTTGCCTGAATGGCTGGGGTTTTTTTGTTTTTTTGAGATGGCATTGGGGGCTGCTGGGTTGCAGACTAAGTAAAGGAACCGCCTGCGGTGCGTGAGCGAACATCGCAGCGCAAGGCCACCCCAGAATTGGCTTTGAACACATCCCTTGGGAGGGATTGAGTCCCTGAGGATGGCTGTCATCGCCTGAATCTCCCATTTAGCTGTGAAGGTACCCCAGCTTGTGCTCCGCTCATGATTGGGTTTCTTCTGCTGAGCACATGGCTGTCTTTAAATTCTAGACACCCATACATTTCCTGACCCATTTTCTCCTGGTCAGGTTATGTGGGCTTAAGCCCTCTCCTGAAGCCTTGGGCCAAAGGCTGGAGTATGTCCTGGACAGTATTCAAATCCATGTCGACTGCTTATGGCTTTTGGTGAGAAAACATGCAACTATCTGGCCCTGCATGTTCCAGTGGACAAACATGAGTTTCCTTCATTCTCCGGAGCCAGTAATAGAGGGCATGTTTAAGCAGAATTGTAGCTTTGTAGTTCTCCCACCTGGACATTACAATTTGGGGGAGAGGGGAATTGGAAATGCTAAACATTTTGATAACAAAAAAACATCAGGTGGAATACTTCTGTCTTACAGCTCCTAGGCCTGTTTATCAGAGCATTTTTGCTAAATTACAGTCGAAATAGCTAATATGCGACTTACCAGTGGAAAGAATAACGCATCAAATCCATAACGTGACAGTTCAGCTGAAACCCTGGACTGGGGAGCTATAGGAAGATGGCGCATGACCGCATGAGCCCCGGGAGAGAGTTTTCCCCCTAAGGGCATGGGTGCGTCATACGGCGCGCCTCACAGTCCTCCGGGAAACACATCTGCACCCAGATAATCTCTGTTTGGTCTTATGCATCATATTACACGCACCGCTCACCTCCCTGTGATTCTGGCACAGAGTCTCTCTCTCTCTCTCTCTCTCTTTTTCTCTCTCTCTCTCTTTCAATCCACCACATGGATTACATCGGTATACGAAGTTAGAATGATATCCCCATCATTTCAATTCAAGCCCCGAGCCCATGACTGCAGTTTGGGCAATGTACTGTAAAAGTACCCAGCTCTACTGCAACGCTGTTGCTTATATTAGCATATTTGCGCATAGACAGTGAAGCGTTTTAATAGCAGTGCTGTTGACCTTGAATGTCACTCCTTCAGACAAACATTAAAAATTGCCTTATTCTGAATGAAAATAATAACAAAATGAAGAAGAAATGGCAATCATGTGTTCTGTGTAAATCTACATGAAAAGCACTTGCATATAGCAGACCAAATGAGGATCAGCGGGACTATAATTGTGAAAGAGCTGCTTTAAAGTAATGGTTTTCCAGTGAGTATTTTGATTATATGGGGACTGAGGCATGCAGTAACTATCAGACATCCACTTCCTTGGGGTCATATATTTAATAAACCAAATCTGAGACATGCAGGACGGAAGAAAAAATGTACATGCTGCACACTATGTCGGAATTAATTATGGGAAGAATCTTTTTCGCATACAATGGGATTGAGCCTCCATTATCTCCCTGAAGAGTCTTGTACTGATTCACCTGCCATGATTTCTAACATGCAGTGATGAGAGTAATTATTGACATTAGCTGTGAGTCATATGGACTCTCTGCTGAATTTTGTATGAGAGTCAGCTGCACTGTCGACATGAACAAAGCCTGACATTGAAACACCACGGGGAATCGGATCAAAATATAAATTTGACAAATTAGGGCTGAAAAAGCAATGTTTTGCTGTCAAGTCCAAAACCTGAATCTTTTGACTGAAAGCTGGAAAAAATTCTGTTTTCCCTTGCAAATGGTTCATATTGCCAGGCATTTGCAACAGCTCAGAAATATGTGGAATAGTATTGTCAAACTTCTTGAAACAGCCATAATTCTAAAGCTCCATAGCTAAATGATAAAAAAAATCTCCTGCAGTTTACTGTAAATGGAATTGTAATGCGAAGGAGGGCTGTTCTATTAATCAGGGCTTGATGTTACGATTATAATTTTGTTAAGGGCCGTTATCACGCTGCGAATGAAATCAAACGAGTGAAACGCCGGGGGTGAGCAGTTCCCTGTGAAATCTTAATAATAATGAAATGTATTTATGAGCGCTGAGATGGAATGTAATACCAGTTGCCGGCCAACATGTTTATTTATTAAAAGAGGAAGTGTCTGGCTCGGTCGCTATCAGTGTAGCTTGACAGCCGCAGAGCTCTGGTGATGCATGGCCCAATACGGAGACCTGAAAGGGGGGGGACGCTAACCGTCAGCTCAACGTCGCACGTCGACATGAAAATCAGCCTCTGTTGGAAACAGCCCCCGGCAGTACATCCACCTCCAAAAAATGAATAATCTTGGAGGTCGTAAACCTCGAAAAGATGCCCTAGGCTTTTTTGTACGAACAGAAATGTCATGTCCATTCTACTCGGGCGAGAAATTAACTCCACTAACAGATTTAAATGTGTAACATGTTGTATGTGCGTGTATGTGTGAGAGTGTACGTTCGTGTGTTGGTGTGCGTGTGTGAGTGTGCTTATGTGAGAACATTTATGTGTGTTTGTGTGTGAACATAGGATTGACCATAAATAATGCAGACTTAGACAGTAAGTAAGGGGCTTTTCCTTTGGGGTACAGAGCGAAGTGACCTTGGTCTTCGCAGCATGAGAATATGACACCTGACAAGAAACTTCCCCATTCATCACCAAAGCATGTGCCAAGTCAAACCGACTCAAGCTTTTATATTATTCGCATCCGAAAAGTCAGCCTAGTGAGGAAATTAGCGAGGTTTTTAAGAGCTAGTGGTCAGAACTGTGGAGGAATTTAGCCCTTTCTAATTGTGTCCAAATATTGTCCAAATATTAATGGAACCCATAGTATACATCTGACTGTATTTTGATCTGTTTTGGAAAGTGTATGCAGCACATGAACGGAGATATCACACTTTTACACAGTGGCGTTTTCCTGAAATAAAATGTAACCGAAAGGTGCTATGACAAGGTAGTAATCCTAATCACTGACCAAACTTTATGGAGGCTGCAAAAGACTGAGAAAGTGCATTCGCTCACAAGGAAACAATAGAATTTCCATCGCTGAAATGGATTTTATCTCAAAGCTTGTAGTCGTGCGGACTTCACTTGTATCTTGACTGAATGTTGTAATTACTGTTGGACGACTTACTCTAAGTCCTTGACCCAGTTGCGATTCTTTATCGCAGCTGGCTGTTCGAAGTCAAGATTACTTTCTAAACTTTACGAGAAGGGTACTGGAAAGGAGAGGGGAGTAGCTCACGCTATTTCACAAATACATAAAGGACACACAGCCCTGAGCCATTTAGAAAGCAATAGCCCATTCCAAGATGCAGTGTGAAACTGGCATCTGCAAAGCTCTTACATTCCCTGTACCCAGCCAGATGGCCGCAGAATTACACATTTCTAATCGAAAATAGGAGCTACCCTGGGCTGTGGGAGAGCATCTGAGAATATCCCTTTTAGATTTTTTCTTTGTGAGAGAGAGGGAGAGATTTTTTTGGGTAAATTGATACCCTACGGGCCGAATGCATTTGTTGGTGATATACATTGAGGTTATTTATAGATGTGTCTTGGCCGCATGTTTGGCCCTCCTGCAAAATTACACCGGCTAAATGGGGTCTGGAGCAATGAATTTACAATGATGGGTCTGGTGAAATATATCTGGTCTTCCTCTCCATCTCTTTCCCTCCATCTTTTTCTCCCCCTTTTCCACCTCTACACTATCGGGTTGATGGGATGGGCTTAGTGCAGTTTAATTCGAAGTAAGTTTTTGCGTCAATACTGTTTGATCATATACAATGGTCTGAGTGAATGAAGCAGGCCTCATTATGAAAAGGACCGTGTACATCTCATTTCAAGTTTGAGTCGGCAGTGCAAATGTAACATTTAATTCTTTTAGCTCCTTGATAGTGGATGTATTTTGAATATGTATGTTTTTAGAGGGCAGGAGGCTGATATCGTTCTGCCAAATTTACTGCTGGAGTTCATTTTTCTTTTGGTTGCTGATTTGTGTTTGGAAAAAAAATGTGAAAGTAGTTGATGGAAGAAAAACTCTTCACAAGACTTAATTTTTTCTTTCACTTTCTCTACCCTCTCCATCCACTAATCTCCCCATCCTTTCTCCTCTCTCTCTCTCTCTCTCTCTCTCTCTCACACACACACAAACACAAGTAAATTCGCATTGAATAAAGTTAAGTCAAAAGAAGAGCAGTCCAAGACTTTGTGATAAGTTTGCATTAGCACATAACATTTCCACGCTTTGTGTCTAGAACAGCATCCTAACTAAGCCTCCTTCAGGATTGTAGCATACAGTATACTGCTCTTTACTGTACTTGGCAAAACTCATGCTGGATTGATGTAGTGAATGAAAGGCTCCATGATAAACGGTACTTCTCGAAAGGATGTTGAGTTTTGTTTCTCCACCAGCAGGCTGCCTGTGCTCGCTCCCTGAATCACTGCAGAAAACAAACGCTTTTTCATGGAACATATCAGCGGCGAGTCGAGGGGTTTCCTCGCTACCATATAACGCGGAGACAGGACATCAAGCGATGCACTTAAGGTTAATTAGAAAAATTATCTCATCAGCGGAAAACAAATGGAGCAGCGGAGACTCTTGGCTGGGTAGACATGCTAATCTACAGTGGGTCTGTTCCAGGTACCCCAGCGATTCGTCACCGTCAAGTTTCCTGCCAGCCCCCATGGGCCGCTAAGACGTTCCACTTCGTCGCGTTGTTGTGACCGGGGTACTAATGAAAACAGAGGAGGACACAGGCCTAGTTTGCCTGCAGAAGCCTGACCATCCTCTATTACTCCCTATACCCGAACCCTTGGAACTTTTAGTCCCAAATACAGTTGAACTCTGCGGCCTCTATCTGACACTTAGTGCAAAGCGTAACGCAAGTGTCTTTGCTACTTTATGACTGACGCAAATGCCATTTTCCCATCCAGGGACGACGCTGCATTTGTAGCCAATCCATTTGAGCCAAATTGAGCACCCATGGGCGTGTTGGTCTTAGGATGAGTTGTAGTTGGTTTTATAGGTAGCCTAAAACTATTGCGCGATTGACCAAAAAAACCTGGTCTAAGGTCAGTAGTCAGTTTTAAAACTGCGATTTTGAAGTGGACATGTTTTGAGAAATCAAAAAAATGGGCAAGCTATACCTCTATGGAAAGCTAATGTCATGGAGATGATGAATAAAACAATCTCTGGACATGCACTCAAACAGGAAGAGAATAAAAGAGCCATTTTGAGCACCGTTTCAACTCATGCAACTCATTGGGATACGCACCCACAGCTTAGCCCATTTCACAGTGCTGTTCAAAGGTAATATTGGGGGGTTGCTAATAGCCAGTTTTAAATCCATGATTACTCTATGCCACTATCATCTCCGGGTGAAAAGTATTGATAGTTTGAGAGAGTGTTGAATGCCGTTTCGGATGATACCAAATACAACAATTTTTCAAGAAGTCAATACATGTCTACTTTAGGGACGCATTATTAAGATAGTACTATGTGCATTTGAGGTGAATGCACAGTGCGCGTGCACTCGGCTTGTTACATGTCTGAGGACGTGCAGCAGCACACAGACATGCAAGCTATTAAAAGTAAAAAATTACAATGTGAAAAACTATTATCGTGTAAATCAAGTTATTTAAAAACTTATGCCGTCGGAGGCGACGGCTTGGGGTATTTCCCCGAACACCCCCAATCCTCCAATTCCCCAATCCTCGAATTGACCCAATACAATATAGAGTCCTTCAGGTCATGACCTTTGCACTTGATTTGAGGTCAATCGGACAAATATTTCCAGAGATTTCATAAAAACAGTGATTTTTCAGTTTTTGGCCCCTGATGGCCAATCTAGAAATTGTAAATCGTCCAAAATCGAATCACTTCTTCCTCTTTATGATACTTACTTATATGCAAAACATGAAATTTCTAATTGAAATATTAGTGAAGTTATCGCGTTAACACGTAGGGCGGCGTGGTGGTGGCGGCAGCGGTCGGACCAAAACCATAATATCCCAGAGATGCCGTTCGGCTTTCGGGGATGTAAATATGATGGAGAGTGTGAAGTTTTGCACGCCTCTGCAACTGTGTGCCCGATCATTGAATGCTCTGACTTATTTAAATCGTGAGGGAACCTTTGTCCTTCAACATCCGGGTGATTCGCAATTCAGCATGCAAGATTACGCATTTAGGTATTCACAAACTATTCAGGATTAAGCCATGACTCCTTTCTACCAGCAAACTGCTATTCTTGTATTCCTCTAGGTCAGGAAGGATAGCAGTTAGGATGCTATGGCATATCATGCCTAATACTGCCTCATTTTCTTGTTCCATTGAAAATAGGAAACACAAGTTAGTTAATGTACTCACATTGTTACAAGTGGAAGTGACTGACAAAGAAATATTTGAAGAAATGAGTATTTGCTAATAGTAAATGATATTTTTATATTACACACATTCTTATTTTGTGGTCAGTCTTCCATTATATTTGTTTCCTTTGTTGCTCACTGTAAAAAGAATGTGTGAAATGCTTAAAACGTTTGCGTAAGTCCATGTGCTTTCATCTCAAAATCAATTTTGAACCAAACTGACCCACAAAAGCAATACCTGCAACCTTTCTGTCCCAATTTTGTTGTCAAATTTGCAACTCCGCATTCAGCTTGAAATGTGCTTATTATATTTTATAGTTTGGCTGACTGACGAAGCAACAGTATAATGTGCACTTTATAAACATTAAAACGGCAGATAAAATTGTGGTTACCGTCTATAATTAATACAGATTTCTTCCATACATCTGATGTCAACAATCTATGCTGTTATAAACTGACTGAATTTAACCATTAAATGAACGCATGGTTTCCTGGTTATTATCCCCCGCCAACACAAAGTGGGAGGGGGATATAGGTTTGACCTCTGTCCGTCCGTCCGTCCATGTGTGTGTCCGTCCGACCGTCCATCCGTCCGAGAGAAAGGGGACAACTTTTCTCAGAAAATATTACAGATAGGACAACCAAATTTGGTGTGTAGCTTCAGACCATAAAGGCCTTGATGGAGTATGAAAATAAGAAGCACACAATTGGCGGGGGATGTTGTTTACTGTGTCGACTTGTTTTAATTGCAAGTAGAGTCCTGTGCAAATTTAACTGTGGTTTACACTTAAAATGCATAGAATTCTGTTTTAAACTTATTGTCAAATGACAGTTAAAATAACTGGCAAAAAGGTGTCTGTTAGGTGCAGGTTTATAACAGTGTAATACTCACTAACTGTTATATTCATTCTTATGCACTGGGTGGATCCTTTTCTTTCCCAGCCTCATTGTCAGTAAAGCAGAAACAAATTAATTTCACTCCGGCGAGATCTTATTCAAGGGGCTACTGTGACGTAATCAAAGTGAAATTATTTTATTTCTCTCTCCTAAAATGTTCTTTTCCGTGCTCATCATAATTTCTCTTAGTCATCGCCCCATTCCCTTATAATTATGTTTTCACCTGCGACCCTGAATTAAAAAGAGTTTTAAAAATTATTTATTCATTCATTTTTATTTTATTTCCTTGTTTTTTGTCACCTTCAAATGCAACTACAGGATTCAAGGCATATGGAGACTTTTTTTCATTGGAGTGTGACTGAAACAATTTTGAAAACTATTTGGAAATAAATTTCTTATTAGCAAACATTTTTGGATATGACAGAGATCAGGTTTCAGCAGTGGTTTGAGTGCCTTCACCTTGTGCACGAGTCGACCCGTCTCTGCAGAGCAGCCCTCTATCTTACACCCAGCGCATAGTGACACAAAACGTGACATGAGTGTCTGTAGAAGTTTATGTGCAGGTGAAGTCATTATCCCGTCCAGTGCCCTGTTTGCATTAATAGCAAATTTAATTTTGCCAACAAATGAAACATCCTCTGTCAAAGTTCTCTATCAGAGCTGTTTTTACTCACAATGATATTTACTGGTGCAATAAGGATACTGTGTGACACCAAAAAGTGAGCTTAGCCTTTGAGTACATTATATGCTTTAAGGCTCATGGGGAGCTGATCGGCAGTACATTGCTTGTCCTTGCCATAGACAAAGAGAAGAGGGAACTGATCAAGCTGGCATGAACATAAGAGCATCATGCGTTGACATCCTCAAGGGCTTTACCCCTTGACCTTCACACCAAACGGCAGTTATGTAACACCATTGGATCCTAATATTCATGCTAAAACTCTCAAAGCATCAAAAACATTCTTCTCGTTTGCTCAGAGTCCGTTATCTTCCCTACAATAATGTCAGTTCCACCTCTTCTTTGAATGACTCCATTGCCAGAACTTAATTTGCTGCCTGTTTTACATTCATGAGGAGAAGTCCAATGAGAGCTTATCTTCATCATTCATGTCCAGCCATTTGGCGTACCAACGAATAGGGCAGGTGGTCAAGGAATTAGGGTCAGGAGCGTTCAAGACATGTATTGACACTCTTGCATGCCGGCACAAACATGTACAAACCGCTATCGAGTTTTGTTCCTGGAATATGTGTGTGTATTTCATGTCCAAGAGTGTCAGCATGATGGTATATATTTTGTAGGAATTTTCATTAACTTGACATTGCATGCTTCAACTAATAATAATTGTAATAATAATAATAATTATTGTTATTATAATAGTAGTAGTAGTAGTAGCAGCACTAGTTCTGTTGAAGTCATAAAAATTTTCCAAACCTACAGGGCTGTGAAAAAGTATTTGCCCCCTTTCTGATTTCTTCTTCTTTTTTTTTTTGCATATTTGTCAGACTTAAATGTTTAAGATCATCAAACAAATTTCAATATTAGACAAACATTACCTGAGTAAATACAAAATGCAGTTTTTAAATGATGATTTTGTTTATTAAGGGAAAAAAGCCATCTAAACCTACCTGGCCCAATGTGAAAATGTGTTTGGGTATCTGAGGAAAAGGAATTAACTATTTTCTGAAAATATGGTAGCGCCAGCATCCAGCCCAAATTAATTGATTACCTTATGCTTGAATTTTTGGTTGCAGTAGAGAGAGTGCAAAGTTTTACTTATTTGTTGAAAATGACATCAATTTTTATTGAGTTTTACGGACGTTATGGTTATTTTAGTTAATTTTCGTAGTTTTTTTCAAAATTGCATTTTGATCACACATTTTGTTTTGCTCACACTGATAAAATAGCCCACAATTTTTTTGCTTTTTTGGGGCAGATGACCTAAATTTCTTTAATACTTGAGGTATAGACAAAAAATATATACTCGTGACAGTCCACAGGAAAAGGGTGTATAAGGGATTTTTTACATTTTAGAGAAAACAGTTTTTCTATGTTTAGTACATGGTAAGGGATCATCAGATGCACTTAACTCAATTTGACCAAAATATCCCTTGTACACCCTTTTCCTGTGGACTGTCCCATTTTTTGTCACATACCTACACAATACAAAGAAGTTCTTTTTCAAATGTATAAAGTGTAACTTTTCCACATTAAAATTTTTAAAAATGGCTATGTCCATGTTATATATTTTATGAGTTGTGTACTTCCATTATCCTAAATGTTTCCGACAACAGAAATCCATAATTTTTATTAAGGTAACAGTCCGTTTCATGTGGTCGCTAGTCAATGGTGCCCCAATACACTTTTAGTGTCAGTGTTGCTCACTCGTGATGGATCACGATTATTCACTCGCTACCATTTGTTGTGCATTCCAAAGCTGTCCCCATAAAGCGCATATGTACGGGTGAGCCATAAATGATCCAAGAGGTGGAGGGGACAAGATGTTTTTGTTTATTTATTTATATCTTAGCGGCACAAAATTCTCGAAGTAATAGAAATAAACCACAGAACGTGCATCACAGCGTTATCTAGATATGTTTTATCTTTAAATGCACTAATCTTACAGTATCAATGCATTTCTAATACTTGACAGGAGATGGTGGCGTGCCAAAATCAGTGCTATCAGAAAGATGTTATGGATTGTCTCAAGAGGAGAAAATCATGATATGCATTCAACCTGAACTGTCCATGATCACTGTAAGCCTTTGACAGCTCCTGTCATAACAGCACTACACACACTCTCAGTGATAAGGACAAACAATGGAAGTGGATTAACCCCTTTGCACAGAAGCCAAATCTGGCTATTATCTTATTTATGGCTTTGTAATTCAAGATTGCAGCTTCACTGAGAGGAAAAGAATGGCTCTACTGAGTCAAGACACATGAAGCATTTAGACTCCCATCGCATTTCAGTTTATTTTCATGATTTTGGTAAAGATAAAGGGCTGCAGACATAAAAAAACTTCATGAAAATTCAGCAGTGAAGTTGCAAAAAAATACTGAGATTTGAAAAACAGCTTGGGGCTAAAACTATACATTTTTGGGATCATAAACTCCTTGACGCACAAGTATAATTCCTCTGAGCATTAAATTTTAAATTACCTTCTCTCCAGGAGCCAAATAAGAAGGCTATCCAGGTGGCTCCCCAAACTCTAAGATCCCTCATTTGACGCTTGAAATTCAATATGAACTAATGATTTTCTGGTTGAATTTTGCAATAGTTTTTCAATATAGGTACAGTTGGACATCAGTGGTCACCAGTAACCTCTCCAAACACAAAACATCTCTTTTCTCCATGATAAAGTTGTAGAATTTCGTTCATTTTTCTTAAGAGTTCCACAAGCCAGCACACATACGCATTAAAGGAACTGCTTATTTAACGGTCAGAACCTTCATCCTGTAATGAAAGGCTGGCAGTTCCGACTTCTGAACTTGCAACCTTAAATAAACACATTCTGCTCCTTATAAGGAACAAGTAGAACTCACTAACTCAGGCATATCTGAAATATACCTTATTTTAGCTGAACAGACATTCCACTACCAGGGAAAATCGGGTAAAATTCCACCCTAGATGGAAGAGAATGGTGCAGTGAATGTACCAGGGGGGTCTACCAAAGTGTTTGAGCTGTTGGCATATTAAACAAGCCAAAACCTTGGCATTTGGTATTGTTGAATACGATATAAATTCTAAAACAAAAAGCCACATTGAGAAAAATGCTACTGCAGTATTTCTTCATTGAATCCCTCCTCCAGAGACAGATGTACCCAGTTGAAGGAACCTTCCAATCATGTTTCATTCGGAATAATTCTCATTGACCATGTCTCTACTTTATTTAAATCCCGCAAATTTAACTGCTCTTCAAGCCGGTTTTGGAAGTAATTATATCCCCGAACGCCGAACGGCATCTTGGGGATATTATGTTTTTGGCCCGACCGCTGCCGCCACCGCCGCGCCGCCCTACGTGTTAACGCGATAACTTCAGTAATATTTCAATTAGAAATTTCATGTTTTGCATCTAAGCAAGTATCATAAAGAGGAAGAACTGATTCAATTTTGGACAATTTACAATTTCTAGATTGGCCATCAGGAGCCAAAAACTGAAAAATCACAGTTTTTATCATATCTCTGGAAATATTTGTCTGATTGACCTCAAATCAAGTGCAAATGAAAGTTCATGACCTAAGGATGACATTATTATCCACGATGATATTATACCTGTTTGGTTCAAAATTTTGACACAAAGTGGAGCTTTGTCACATAAAATTCACCATTTTTGCCATATCTTTGGAACCATTTGTCCAATTGACATGAAACTATGTGCAACTGCAAGGTCATGACCTCACAACGTGTCACATGATGACATCATACCTGTATGGTTCAATATTTTGCCACCAGGTGGCGCGTCGTGATTAAAAATTTCCATTTTGGCCATATCTTCAGAACCATTTGTCCGATTGACCTGAAATTAAGTTCAAATGAAAGTCTATTCAAGGTCTATTCACGGATTGGGGAATTGGAGTATTGGTGGTCTACTCTTGCTAGCTAGCACCTTAACTTGAAAACAAAGTTTCTTTACATTTTACATCGCAAAATACAAAACCCAGAGAGCACGGAGACATGCAGAGGGCGCTATGCTGATTGTGCTGATTGGAATTTGTTTCGCCTCTGATCGCAGTGCTAAATGGGAAGGGTGACGTGAATGGCTGGAAATTCCTCAAATGAAATTTTGTAGCAATTTGCAACTTCAATAATGAAAATATGTTAGAATTGTCCCAGCAGCTTTCAAAGACCGTTTGAACCTTAAAATTAAAGTATTCAGCTTTAGAAATAAATTTTCCTTAATTTGTTTTCAGCAGTCTCATCTGCTCAATCCATCTCACAGTAACATTATTTACATTTTTTTTCCTGGATTGATCTGATCATTCGTATACGGTGAAAATGCCACACAAGTTATAGACCAAGGTGGATCCACATCTGCCTTTAATGTTTTAATGTGACATACTTTTTTCGAATAACGTGAAATGACATTCAATTTGTTAAATCTGTTCTGTTATTCCAAAAGCCTCTGGTGAAATGCTCAATTGTTGAATTGGTCTTCACTGCATTTCACAGTAGGAATTATACTGTCGTCTGTATTTTGAACCTACCTTGAAATTCTTTGTGGTGAAATGTCCACCTCTTGTTGTTGTTTTTTTTCTTTGAAACAATTCACACCCTCTTTATATAATTACAGTTAGTGTAATGTATGGAATTCAATGGTCATATAATTATGCTTTACAAAAATACACATAGGAAAGAGAAACTGATTTAACATGACAATTTTCATCTTGTTTTGGTTGGTTCATCCACCAGGATAGATTTTGGAAAGGATCCAGGGTAGGATTAACTACAGGCCTACTAAAAAACATCACTGACATTGCTGAAAACACATGATTTGTTTTTTGTTAGGGCTTTTCTCTGGACAATAATAAACTGTAATAACTGAACTTTGATAAACTAAATTTGAAAGACTAGTGTGCTTCTCAGGCATTCATTAATGTTACTCTCATGCACAGGGAGAGGGACATTATGGTGTCCTTAGAAAGTTATACTCTGGATAACAAAGTCGGAGAGAACAATACATTTACATTCATGTTATGGGGTTGTATATGAAAGTTTTATTTCATTTTGCTCTGTTTCTATAATTTCTTGCTCTTAATTGTAAATGATGATGTTCTAGAAAAATATACTGTGAATCACAAGGCCTTTGAGAAAAGTGCACTGTAGCGAACTTACACTGTATAATTACATATTTACAGTGTAATAGGTTGTGAAGTCAAGTGGGCAGGTTTGAGGCATGGAACTGCCAGGCTGAAAATGAGTCCCACTCTGGCCCGGGGTTTACCTATCAGGACATCTAATGTTGCCTGACTCTAGTACAGCTATAATCTTTTTCAGGAGAAATTTGATTCTGATAGATGTATTGCTTTATGTTTAAACTTGTACTGCATAACACAATTCAAGAAACACCCTTCTACCATAAATCAATTCACTATTTTCATAAAAAAAAATGTAATTTTTGAACAGTAAGGGAGATTGGGCAGTATATTGCCAAAGCAACAATTATATGCCCGTGCTCAAGCGTACAAATGGCCCGCTTTCATCCTGCTGCATTGAAGAGGGAGAGTAACTGCAGAAATATTGTTGCCCAATTACATATGGGGAAAAAACAGCCGCATTTCATTATGAGATGAGAATGACAGCGCCATCCATTGTCGCCAATAAAACCCACAGTACTTATAGCAGTCGGTTATACATTATACCAAGATCACATGACTGTACTCCCGGGGAGTATGGATGTATTTTCCCTGGTGAAGTAACCATATGTTCTACCTGCTGGCAAATGACAACAAGTGACCCTGTTTGAGACGGAAAGAGAGGGACCCCCTTCCTGCTGTCCCCCCCAGTGCGCTGTCAAATCACGTCACAAATGCTCCCACCATGCAACTGCTGTCGTCGAACAGGATATTAATGGCTGAGATGGCTAACTTCATTGCTGTCTTGATGGAAATAAAGCCATTTAGATGATGGAGAATGTGTCTATTGATAAACGCTTTTCATCTGTTACTTTTAATGTGCACAAGGGCTTTTATTTAATGTTTTTTTTTTTTTTAATCTCTGCTCATCTCGGGAAGAAGAAATAGGTCTAATATAAGTCAGCCAATTGGCAAAAGTAATCTTATCAACAATGGTTTTGGGGAGTGCATGTTCAGGACTCTTATTTGCTGTCTGCCAAGGTTATGCTTCATGGTAGGCAGCATGGAGTGACATGCTGGTGTTCAATAATAACTGTATGGCATGGCATAGAGGGATGTTTTATTGATAAGATCTGAAATCATACAATCGCTATCTCGAGCACCTGTGCTACTCCCAGTCTGCTGTGACCTCTATGTGCCGCCCCAAATGCTTGTTTTTCAACTGAAGTCTCAGTTCTGTTGGGAGAACGCTGCAGAGCAATCAGGGTGGCTTGACATTTCTCGACAGACTCATGTACCGTTTCAGAAAGTAATAAGCGTCGGCATATGAGTGCGAGGTAAGGGCTTACTTTGGCTGTGAGCTGGGTGAGAGAAGATGTATGTTTTCCAGACTGCTTTTTGCTGCCCTCTGCACCCTAACAAATTTAGTCCCAATCCAGCTTTGTTTCACAGCGCCGAGAGTTTCATGTCAATATAGACGCATCTTGACCTTTTTTGTTTGTCAGTCTGCCTGCTATGGTTTAAAGCTTGTACTGTGGTTTTTGTTTTTGCGGTTGGAGGTGATTGGCTTGAAAAGAACAACGTGTGTCTGGCCATGGCTCTGCCCCGTGAGCTTACAGCGGACGAGAGAGGGTAACAAAATCAAGAAGGGACCCTGGCGCTGCATCAGTGGCGTGTGCAGTGGGAGCCCCTGTCCGCACCGCTTGGGCTATCGGCGTCATTTTTATCAGCTCCGATTCCAGCTCTCCACCATCATGAAGAGTTATGGCCAGTGGTGGCGTGCCAGTAACAAATGTCAGACATTACACCTTGATCAATTATTCTGCGACCCTCAGACATCACGGCCTCATCGTTAATATGGGGTGGCCAAGCAATAGATCAAAAGATGCCTCAGTGAAGCAGCCCTGGGCTAATGTCTGCCATTGCTCATGTACTGGTTCTCCCTAACGCTGGAATCTGTCACTGGAGACTTTGGTAAGAAGGACTTTCTCAACCATAATTTTTTACTCACACACACACACACACACACACACACACACACACGTGCGCGCGCGCACACACACACACACACACACACACGCTCGCACGCACACACACAATCTTGATGTCCTTCTGACCATCTAGTGGATTATGATAGAGCTAATTGTCATGAAAACAAAATCCCCTTTGTAATAGAATCTCTGATCTTCGATAATCTCTGCTCATAAGTAAACAAGGTTAGAAGTAGGACTTTGTGGATTGACATTAATGATCCTTTCTGATCTGGGGTAGTATTTTTGGCAGATTTGAATCTTTCTGTTTAGAGTTTAGTTGTTCTCCTGTTCCCTTTGAAGGTTGTACATGGGTCTTAGGCTGATGTGAGATGTTAAATTGAGTGTGAGTAGATGGTATGTGAGTGAATGGTGTGTGTGCCCCAGTGGTGCGCCTTCAGTAACCTCAGCCTTTACGACATGATTGGTCTCAAGCTGTTCCAAGTGAATTTCACCTGATTAACAATCAATTTGTTAATTTATTGACTGAACAACCAAGACCAATACATGACTTGCAATGATTAAGAAATGATAATGATAAAGTGATTGCCTATTGGCTCCATTCATAAAATTGACGTTGCATTTGAAGGATCGCAATAATGAATGCAAAAATCCAAAACTTTTCAGACGTCCACCTCTCTTGGATTTTTTTTTTTTGCATTTATTCAGATTATCGCCATCCTCACAGTATCTCTCCAATGTGCTACCATGCCTAATAAAGCCATTCAGCCATGACTATATGCGGAATATAGAACGGAATCTCGTACCCTATTGGATCTTGCAAAGCTTTTTACGAATTCTGCACTGTTTCTTGAGCTACGTGACTTTAGAGTTTATGAAGACATATTTTCATTCATATGCAGTTGAAAAGGCTTCATATCTTTGTGATTAAATGTACAACAGTGCTATCAAAAATAAATTTGACAGTCATTTTTCCGACTAGCCCTAGCAACTGCTGCGAATCAGGCTAAGTAAACTGTGAGAGGATTAAAAAATTAAACATTGAAAGGTGAGGTTACCGAAAACCTTCGTTGTCGCTGAATGACCGCCACTTGCGTGTTCTGTGATGAACTTAAGAATTACGAATCAAGTATTCCTGCCTCTCTTTCAATGGATGCTGAAACAGACCCACCCCTCTATGTACCAGACCAGAAATGAGCATGTTGGTTGATTAATGGCTGCTTAGGTAATGCTGCAAATATTTTTGACTGTAACTGTTTAGTAACAGAATAAAAAGTAAAGAAATACTGCCCTGTCTCAATGCTTCCACATAAGTGGTATTCATTCCCCAGTTGTTTCATTTTTTCCGTCCCTTCCATTGAATAATCCGATAAAAACAGTCCCGCTAGCAGCATACGTATCTTTTCCAGATATAAGTCATGACCATTAATGACTTATATCTGAATGTGAATGTGAATGTGGCTGTTCTCCCAACTGGTAGCTGGTAAGTTAGCATTATTCTTTCTGTTGGCGTCCTCAGGTGTCAGATGTCTGCCTACTTGTCAGGCCTGTTCAGCTTGGTGTCTGGAGTGATTTATCTTGTTGCCAGGATCATTAACTTCTCTGTCGAAAGACTGACAGCGAAAGGCCAAAGTGGGTTTTGAGAGAGTCTAAGCTTCTTGTCAACACCTCTATATTAATTCACTTAATATCCTGTTGAGATTTTTTTTTTTTTTTGCAATTTTTGCTTTTTTGTTGCTTTAATCATCACTGGCAGCACATTTCTGGGAAAACATTTTGAGAAGTGCATTACATTACACTAATGTTAATGGTGCATATTTTGTTTTTATCTATCACATTAATCTTAGGGATATTAATTATAATTGCAACTCGGGAACTTTCAGAAATGAACAGTTACTATATATTCATTAAGCCAAAGTGCATTTTAACATCTATGAATTTAATGGGTTTATTATGAGACGACTCATTTCCGGTAAAATGGTTCAGTTCAGGTAATGCTGCAGATGCACATTCCCGTTTGGATAATTGTTTATCAAGTGTATGAACTAGTTGCTACACTGATCCTAATGTGCCTGCACGCCATCTTATTAACCTCTTTCCAGTACATTATGTTCTGAAATGAAGCAAGTTCCAATGCAATTTATCTAAAACTTTATGTACATTCATAAATTCCACTCATGCATGTTGCTTCTTTTGAAGTTTATTCTTTTGGACATGATTTAAACTTACATTTCATGTCACAGCATGGCTTGTAGGCAAAATATAGTATAGTAGAACAGATGTTCTCAACCTTTTAATGCCCAGTCGATGCCCTTAACCTCCCATTAGAAAAAATCCTGAGCCACCTTTTTACCGGAGACATGATACCCAACCAGTCTGGCTGTTATCGGTTTATGAAAAAAATTTTTGTGATTGAGATGTTCAATAATTCCTTATGGTCTCAAGCTCCACAAGGCTCCTCTGGCAGTTTCCTTAATTGGGGTCCAATTCCTTATTGAGAACTATTAACATAGTGCTTCATGTTGTATTATGACCATGAGATGTTTCATGAATGACCAGACGCACACACACTCCTGCTCTTACTGCTTCCTGTTCCAAAATTATGATAGAGTTTGTTCATCCCTGTCCGGCAGTAATGGCCTCCTCTCTTCTGGGAAGGCTGCCCATTCGGTGAAACAGTTCCCCTGAATTTTGGTAGCACGTCAATGTACACTAGCCTGGAAAGTCCATCCTGATCCCGGGATTTTACATTCTCTTTTGGTCCTTGGATTAATCAGGACTTATGGTCATCCACCTCAAAATTACGATGTACCTGTGCTAATCAGGGACTGTGCCGTAGTCCTCTTTTTTTTTGCCTGTGTTTTATTATTCTTTGCTGTTTCTCTGAAAAATAAGAAGGGATGGTGTTAGTTACGGGGCTCAACCCGTAAATCTTTTTCGCAACCAGGATGTTTTGTCATTGATGACAGAGTGGAAATAATTTTTTGTATATTTCACACTACTGCAGTCACTGTAAAATTGTGAGTATTTTGTCTCCTACTGAGTCTATGGTGATGTCCCGAGGGGTATATTGAATGTAATCACTGTGCTTTGACCTAGGATTTCATGAATAAGCAGAGGTATTTCTTAAAAAAACTTATTCCTCAGACATTTTTTCTTATCACAGTCTCTGGCAAACTGAGGTTATGTGACAGCCGAAAAATTATGTTTGTTCATACTAATAACTCAAGGAACAAAACAGTTTTTTTTTGTTGAGATGCAATGGCCCACTGTATTCTAGAAAGTACTTCAATTCACTGCTGTGACCTTATGCTGAACTTGAGGAAAAACAAAATCCATATCATTTACTTTTGCCTATGAACATCTTTGACCTGGTTTTTGACCTTGGTTAACTGAGTTAGTGTGTTGCTTTTTTGTACTGAGCCACTATTCATCTTGCAGTTTCGGAACGTGCTATAGGATGTCTTTATCTGACATTGCAGGCAGTCATGCCCAGTGCAGGTGACTACAGCTTTCTTTACTCCGTCCTGCTCACTATGTTGTGTTTGAAGCACAGGTTTTATTTAGAGGCCAGTACTGCACCCATCTGCCTGTTAGCATTGACAGAGCAATACAGGACATACACACATCTTGGGCCTATTTGTGCTAGTACTTGCATGGGCTTCTTGGTTGCGTATGTGTGTGCTTGTGTGTGTGTTTTTGCGCGCGCTTGTGTGTATGTGTGGTGTGTGCGGGTGTGCATGTGTACATGCATCTGTGTATGTGTGTGTGCATGTGTGTTTGTGTGTTTATGCATGTGAGCATGCGCACGAACGCCTATTTCAACATCTCTTATGCCCATACACAGATATTACACATATATAGATATTTGACGCACAGATTTGCTAATGTTTTCTTTGCTTGGATGATGGCAAAAAAGATGCAATTAGCATGGCAAAGTTTAGATTCGGTAGGTCTGAGCAAGCCTTGTCCCTCACAGAAAAATGTTGGAGCAAAATGAGTTCTTACAGAATCAAACAAACATTTGCATCCATTTGAGCCCAATTCTGCCCAACCTTGCCACAGCTGAGCTCTGGTTATTTTACTCTGAGTATTTTCAAACTCTAAATGACTTTTATCAAATACAAAGAATTATATGTAAAGCCAAGGTAACCTTCATGCATGAAGGAAATCACAATGGCATTTATGGGCGCCTTTAGGTAAATGTGATCTGTCTGGAGTTGACCACGACTCTGCAGCTATGATACGGTACGGTAGACTCCACAGGCAGTTGATTCTGTCGTTCTCCTCTGTGTGTTACTCATCTTTAATGGGACTATGGTAAAAGGCAGGCGATAATAGGATAAATACTGAACTCAGGGGGGGCTCGTCTCCCGTTCCTCTACTTGATTAGTCTTACGGTGTTTTTGTTGTTTTTTCATGATTGAAGTGTTTAAGTGGAAATGCGAGGCTGGGACGGGGTAAGGGGGGGGGGGAGGTTGGGGTTGGGTGTGGGGGATTACTCCGCCTGTACACCACCGAATGCCTACGGGTCTCAACATCTTAATGTCAGGAGAAAATTAACTCCTATGGCTGAAGGCTTGAATCTTAATTCATTACTGCACAAACAGTGCAAAGTGGGGAAATTGCTTTTAGGAGCAAGGTCAGTAAATACTTATTAAAAAAGACGTGAATGCTGACCTTTTCATGCAGGTAGAAGGCAAGAAAACCTCTTATTTGATGGGTTTTGTTTTTTTACCCTCTGGATCAGCTTTGTTTGGCTATTAAGGTCAGTTATTATTATACCAGTAAGAAAAGATTTGGAAAGAGGCTTCTTGTTTTATCAGATATTTTCAATTATTGTACAGATGCATTTTCAGAACATTTTAATAGGCTTTGCCATACATGGAATTTGTGCACAACTGATATGGGATTGAGGCTGTTACCAATATCGACTTCATGATGAGGGGAATTCACCAATAACTGATATGGTGGCCGATAGTGAATTTTTGCTCTTGAATTAAAATGGACCTTTGCTGAGTGAAGTGAGCACCAATTTTGGACCAATATGGCTATGCAGATGTACTGAGAAATGACCAGTTGTCAACCAGCTTTGATCAGAAATAAATACTGATCAACTAAAGAATAACAACAAATAGCTCAGAAAACATCAGCACTGTATGCTGAACTATAGTAAAGTATTTAATGTTTCAATGATGAAAAATAAAGGGCTAAATAAATGTCAGTACGCTGAATGACAGTCATACTGTACGTTTAAATGCTGCCGGTCCATTAGTGGCCAATTTTAATGCTGGAAGCTTTGCTTCTCTGCATTTGCTCCTGTTAGGGAGCTCCGCATAAATGTTCGCTGTTGCGTCAAAAAAGAAAATAAGATAAAATTTTAAAAACACTCTCTGGCTGGAGACAATGCAAGGTGGTAGAGTCAGGAAAGTACATTTTATTTAAGCTGGGAATATTTGAACTACACAGTGTGGTTAGTATTATTTAGTTTCTTATATTTACTGCAATTATAACGTTTTATTATGGCTGATTATTCCAGTATCTGGCAAATACTACCCAACAGTCTGGGGTGTCCATTGTTGTATTTTGCGCTTCATAATGTGCCACACATTTTCCATGGGAGACAGGTCTGGACTGCAGGCAGGCAAGTCTATTGCCCACACTCTTTTACTATCAAGCCACGCTGTGGTAACGCGTGCAGAATGTGGCTTGGTATTGTCTTGATGAAATAAGCAGGGGCGTCCATGATAAAGACGACACTTAGATGGCAGCGTATTTCTGGGTGTTGTTGATATATGGTTTTCGCTTTGCATGGTAGAGTTTTAACTTGCACTTGTAGATGTGGAGACGAACTGTGTTAACTAACAAAGGTTTTCCGAAGTGTTCCTGAGCCCGCATGGAAATATCCTTTACAGAATGATGTTGGTTTTTAATCCTGTGCCGCTAGAGGAACCGGCGGTCAGGGGCATTCAATTCATTCAACTATTTGCTCACGCAGTTGTTCAGAAAGTGGTGAACCTCTCCCCATCCTTGCTTGTGAATGACTGAGCCTTTTGAGGATGCTCTTTTTATACCTAATCATGACACTTGTTTCCAATTAACCTGCTCACCTGTGGAATGTTCCAAGCAGGTGTTTTTTGAGCATTCCTCAACTGTTCCAGTCTTTAGCTGCCCCCGTCCCAACTTTTTTTGAATGTACTGCGGGCATCTAATACAAAATAAGCGAATATTTTCAAAAAAACAGTGAAATTCATGAGTTTGAACATTAAATATCTTGTCTTTGTGGTGCACTCAATTGAATATAGTCGAAAAGAATTAGCAAATCATTGTATTCTGTTTTATTTGCATTTTACACAATGTCCCAACTTCATTGGAATTGGGGGTTGTACTTAGACAGACAGACAGACAGACACACACACACACACACACTTACACGCACACACTCAATCACAAACATCCAAGCTGTCGTTAACTTAAGCTTGCTTGCAATCAAAACAAGTGGCATCAGTACGTCAAATGGCCAACGTTAATTCCTTGATTTTATGCAATATGCCTCCGCTTCAGTTGAATTAAAGGGGACATATCATTAAAAACTCAATTTTTAAGTTATTGCGCACATACTTTTTGGTATCTGGCGTGCTTACTAATCCACTTACTGTGAAGTGTAACAACCCAGCTGTTTTTTTAGTGGGCTGACTTTTCATAAAACAAAGCATTCAGCATGGCATTCAGATTTGGCTCCCCTTACTACGTCACATGCAGGCTCATGGGAATGGTTCTGCCTGTCATCTGAATATTCCCATCCAAGGCTTATTTTATATGGCAACATTGCAGCTTCTATTGAGAAATGCCCATTAACAGCCTGTTTGAGTGCTTTACACAACAAACTTAGATCAGTACAATACCAGTCTGGCTTCAAAATGTAATCTAAATGGGACCTCTTATGCTTTTTGGAAGATACTATGAAGTGGTGGCTTTATTATCAAGGAGAATCTGTAACTGGCTTTTGCCAGTTGCCTTAAAATTTGTACTGTATCAGTTGGGAAGGCGCTGTGAAATCCCGTCATTGGCACTGGGCTGTGAGTCTTCGAATTGAAGAAATGCCGTGAATGGTGTCTCTGCCGCTTTCGCTTAAGATCATCACTCTTTATTTCACAGAGCTCCTCAGTCACCCATCGACTTTCGAAAAGGTTTTAGTCACTGGAATGCTTGCACGCTGGAGTTATCTTCTAGACACACCTCACGACACAAGCAATCTTGCAGCTTGTAATGTTATGTCAATATCTCCCGACAAGAAGACAAATGTTGTTATTATTTTACCATTTCAACATTTGCACAGGTTTGGAGATCTGCAGGGGCTCTCTCTCTTAGAATGTCAAGTAATGTGAGGGTAACGGGTAAAGAGCACCGTATTTGTTCTCAGTGACAGATGGATATTATAGATTCTGCAGCACGTGCAAGAGAAAAAAATCCTATTGCCATCCTTACTGAGGGAGCCTCCACCATATTTTCTGTGAAGATCAGTACTTTCATTCCTTTCGATTCCTTTTTTATTTTTAGTATGGTCTCTCACATAAGAATGCTTATATAAAAAGATTGTTCCCTTAAATCATACCCTTTCTGAAAATCAGGTTTGCTTCTTTCAGCATGGCTTCAGAGAGAAAAAAAAAACCAATTCTACATTTGTTCATTCATATATAAATCAAATCATTAATAGTTTTGTACATTATCATTATTTTCGTTTCAGGACCTTCAGCCAGGGCTAAGCCTATCGTGACATTTTTGCACTTAGTGATTGTTTAATTTAATCTTAAAGAAGTCCTTCAAAAATGAATTGATCAATCCCATTATTTCATTGTGTTCATCTAGGAAAAATTTAAGAAAGAAAAACGATTAAGTAACACAAATAGCAGAAATGACAGCGTGGCGGACAGATTCATGGGTCCAGTAACTTTAGATTTTGACATTTGACTTTCAGACTCGCTGCAGCTTTGTGCATATCAGGTTGCAGGAAAGAGCGCTGATGACAAAATAGCTTCCGATCGCCCCTTGTGAGGATTCACAGTAAGAGACAGTGGACGAGGCAGCTCTGTTTGCCAGTGGCCAGTGATGCTTACTGCCGTTCCTTCCTCTGAAGCCACAGTCACCCATTTCATTCACAGAAACAGAAACTGGTTTAATCACCCCTAAAAAAACAGCAAGGCTCATAAACTTCTATTGACCTCTTTGTTTTATTCTCAGCCCCTGTGATTTCCATGTCGCCTCCAACTTCATGTCGAATTCCATTCTGTTGTGGTCACATGACCAATACTTGTTTGGGCATTATTCATGCCTGTCTCTGGCTAATTAAATCAGAGAGCCACCTGGATATTGTGGATTGTGAGCGATGGCGATAAAGGGTGAGATGTGCCTTGGAAGTGGAGGGGGGGGGGGTATGGGAAGGGGGGGGGGTGAACAGGGGAATTGTACAGCCACTCACGCAAAGAATCAGATCAATCCAATTAAATTTGCACTAAAGTGACTTCTCCCAGTCGTCTATCTTGGGAATTCCGCCACGGTCAATTAGAATTGTCGTTTTTAATCTGAGGCGGTTTCCCAGACACTGGTCAGTCCCCATTAGAGTCATTTTCCTGGATTCCTTGTCGGCCGATAGACATCTCTGTGGCTCAATGGAGAAGACGGTGTGGGCGACAATAATTAAAGAGCTGGCATTTGCTCCCAGCCAGCCCTCCCAGAGATCTGAATCTGCAATTACCTTCCAGAAAATAGCGTTGTCAGGACAGGGCCAAACGTTAATAATGGCCTTCATCTCTGTAGTGGTCTGCAGAGGACTCTCGTTTTCAGTGGAGCTTAGTCCTCTGAGACTGTTTTGTGCTTTTGCTGAGGTGATTGTTTTTAGTGTAGTTTACTAAATGTAAAAATGAAATGGGGGAAAAAAAATTTCTAAGAATGAATGGTTACTATTATTATTATTATTATTATTATTAATCTGGCCTTGGGCCTTTCTGTGTGGAGTTTGCACGTTCTCCCCGTGCCTCATGGGTTTCCTCCAGGTACTTCAATTTCCTCCTACAGTCCAGGCTAACTGTAGACTCTCAGTTGCTGATTGGTATGAGTGTGTGACTGAATGGTGTTTGAATGGTGTTTGGGCCCTGCAATGGATTGGCAACCTGTCCAGGATGGGTCCCTGCCTTTCGTCCGTCGTCAGCTGGGATAGACTCCAGCTCAACCGCGACCCTAGAGAGGAAGAAGCGGTATGGAGAATGGATGGATTATTATTATTATTATTATTACTGTCTCTCAGTACAGGAAATGAGATTGAGTATCATTGAAAATAAATTTAATTAGAGAAGGATGATTTACTATGTTTCATGAAATTCCATATATCCTCTCTAAAAATGGATGGAAAGAGAAATGAAACAGGTTTGTTTGGTAACACACTGCTTTGTTAGTGCACGTCCAAATACCTATACAGATTTATCATATGGTAGGTGAGAGGCTGAAATCTGTTGTACGTTTGAACACTCTGTACTGATCAAACTGTAGGCAATGGTTACCAGATGGCTCACAATAATTGAAAGAATTTTGTGTGTGTGACCAATGAACACTACACTATCCCAACCACTATGGCTGAAATGGCAAACTAGTGGAGGCAACAGCTTTATATAAATGTCAGTGAAAAACAATGCATAAAATAAATTATATTTAAAATCCACAGGAACCCTATATGAGCCTGTATATTTAGAAATTATTCACAAATGCTATCAATTTTGTGATTAAGTTTTGTCCTTAAATTTTTATGGGGGAAGGTTTCATACACAACTGCGGAGGAATATTGGCCCACTCTTCTTCACAGAATTATTTTAATTTAGCCACATTGGAGGGCTTTGGAGTATTGACTGTTTAACCTAGTCGAGCCCCATTGTATTAAAGGACAACTCTGTTGTGAAATTGACTTGGGGTGTATTGAAACATGATAAAGAGTACTAACTTTTGTTGAATATCCCACCTCTAAATGCACCCAACATTTCGAAATACAGGGCTTTTTAGCCGAAGCTCCCAACAGGCTTACAATGGTAGTGAATGGGGCGTAGCATTGCCATGCAAAGAAATCGCTATTTTTATATCATTAACAGGGCTCAAAGTAGCTCCACACTTCATTAGTACAATTCTGAGGGCCCTGACATTTAAAACGAGGCACTGAGAACTTTGAAAATGCACAGGTAGTTTATTAAAAAAGACTGTTTATGCAGCCAGTACCTTGAGGTAATTTACAGTCGCCGCCATCTTGAAAGTCATGATAAGTGGATTGACGAGAACGAACAAAGAGGTAGGATTGGGGAACAGATTGCAATCTATTTGTTCATGCTCGTTAATCGACATGTGACTTTCAAGATGGCGGCGACTGGAAATAAGGAGATGGGGTATTCAACAAAGGTTAGTACTCCTTATCATGTTTCAATACACCCCAACTCAATTTCACACTAGAGTTCCCCTTAATCAACCATTTAAATTTTAAAGCAGTTTATCAAAAACAAAAAGAGCCCATTTTCACCCATTGTTTTATCTAGTCTTAAAGAAAGCCCAGCATCTTCAAAAGGTCAGGAATATGGTTTATTGTTTTTTTTAACTATGGAGGTACACCTTTTCCACACACCATCCAAAACCACTTCAGGGCACGCAAATGCAGCCATGTTTCCTGGCATAAACAAATCAATGTTGAATATTGATCATTGTGGGCGCAACATAAAAACTGATTTGGCTGTATGGCAAGTAGGGCTGACCCTATTTAGTCGACTAGTGAGTTTTTTGGTTGGTGGGCTGTTGGTCGGCCAAGATTTTTTCAGTTCGAGCAGTCACATAAATAGTCTGTATCTAAATAATAATCCATTCTGGATGCTGCAGGCATGGAAGTGATAGTCCATTGCTTTTAGCTAGGTCTACGTTTTCTTTAAATTACACAGTTAAGGTAATATGAATGTTGTGAATAATTCAGCAAAACTAATAAAAAAAACATTTAATAGCACCCCAGTAGCTCATCGGTCTAAGCATGCAGGCCATTAAGGCTGCGTCCTTTCAGCAGCGACCCGGCTCGATTCGGGCACGGGTCATATGCCGCATGTCTTCCACATTATTCTCCCCAACTTTCCTGTCTCTCTCTACTGTGTGACTGTCAAATAAAGGAGAAAATCCCAAAAAAAACTTTAATAATAAAACAACATTTTGTAATAAATGTTTTTATCAACGTAATATGTGTAATACCCCCTTTCATTCCAACATTGTATCCATCTTGTTTAAACATGAATATGCATTTTAATTGAAGCCTTTAATTTTTTTTTTGAAGGGGTTGGAGTCTTCAACCACAGTATCATGATTAAAAAACTGTAGTGCTTTTCATACCTTGATTTAATCATGGACCATATTTTTGCGTATTTTCTACAGACCCCATTCATTTTTCCTATTGGAACTGGACTGTCGGACCTGGAACTAAAATAATGCTAGTGAGGCCGCATACCAATATGCACAGTGACTGTATTTGCAAGTGATCAAATTGAATTTGTGTGCGCAGAAATATCCTACCTATCTGTATGGGTTGCTGTGGTAACGTAGGGGTGAGTAAATATGCTGGTGACACTGTAAGAGTAGGACCAAAAATTAGCCACAGTCTAAGTGCCAGTTGACAATTTACTTCATTCACTAATGTTCTCGTCCATCATTTGTTTGCCACCTTGTTGTTTTTATGCTCTGGAGTTGATTTTTAATTTGCGCTCTGCATTGGAAGTGAGGAAAAAAAGTTTGAAATCCGATTTGAACAGCCAGAGCATCCAGGCTGGGACTCATCTGTAGAAATCCTGTTGGAATACATTTCAAACCACCTTCTAATGTGGCTTCGATGCTATTAGCATTGGTTTTTTGCTGTCGAGGCATTTTGAAATAAATCTGGATACAATCTGGACATGCTGGAAAAATTGATTTGGGCGTATAGTCTGCTCAAGGCCTAAACGTCTGGCTGACGGAAACTGTGGGGATGTGTCAATACCGTTACCTCCTCTACTTCAGGAATAACTTACATTTTTAAGCTCATATTGCTCTACACATTCATCAGTCTCATGATTAACTTTGCAGAATTGCATAGACAACTGTTTTAACTGATTAATCAATTTTAAAGTTCAATTAATCAAGAGTGGGAGCGGACTGGATCACTATCTGCCTACTTTTGTTAAGAATGTCTGCGCTTCTTTGCCCTGAATAGATAGCTGTTTTGATGGATTAATAATATGTGTGACAATGGTGTTAGTTGTGTTTCTTGTGGTGCCAGTCTGCCATTATATAGTAGGGTCCATGAATTGGGTCTGTCCTGTAATTCACTTGATAAAAGTGGCTTAAATAAAAACTGAATTGTGAATGAAAACAATTCCAAGACATTATTTTAATATTCCATTCTTGATTAAATTCTTCTTTTTTACACTTTTATCAGGGGTGTCATAACTTGGAGTGGGCTTGTGTATTACAGATTGAAAGGTTGGCTATTCAGCAACATACAACCTAGCACATCACCTACTATAAAATATTCACCTCCGCTGCGTAAGTCACTGTGCCATGGCGATTTACTCTGACCAAAAGATGATACCATAAACTCTCAATGTGCTGGCTAATTCATGGGCTAATCCTCTTTTCACAAATTTTTGCATTTCTGTGAATGTATGTACAATGTGTCGGCATTTGACCATGATAATACTACAATCACCTTCAATATTATTGCCACCCTGGTTAAAATGAGAAAAAAGGTTATAAGAAATTCAAATTTTGGTGAAATAACTTTATATCACACTGAAAATTTTGAAAAAAAATCCAACCTTTAATTAAATTCAATTTATTCTGAGAAAAAAAAACAGGGGTGCCATTAATTTCTGAGGGAACTACAATTTAGGGGCAATAATTTGGTACAAAAGTAGAACTGATGGAGTTGACAGAAAAAAATTGCAGTCAGTTCTCATTGTGGATGAGGGAGATATGGGACATGGGAAACTTTGACAAGGGCCTAATCTTTATAGCCAGATGACTGAGTCAGAGTAACTCTGAAGTGGCAAGGGTGTGGCCTACTTACAGAAGTCTGAGGAGGAAAAAGCCACAAACAAAGAAACAGGGTTTTGGGCATAGAAGGGTCATCACTGCAGGATCCCGTCTGGTACAAACCGACAGAAGGGCTACTCTCGCACGTGGTGAAAAAAATTTATGGTTAATGGTTTCAGGAGCAATGTTTCACAACACATAGTGCATCAAAATCTGCTGCATATGAGGATTTGCACCTGCAAGCTGGTTGGATTGACCTTTCCAAGCCCGTCCCAACATCAATAGCACCTACAATGGGAGCTAGACCCTGGAGCTATGGAAAAATGTCATATGTTTGACCTGTTGCCTGGTAACAGGATATAGTGGGAGGAGAACTATTCATGTGAACATCAGTTTGACAGAGCCATTCTGGGGGCACATGGAGGACCAACAACATGATAGGCAGGTAGTCATAATGTTTTGGCTCATTGTTGTGTGGCTGTATTAGTGTGCAGTCCTGGCAGCTGATGAGCTGAAAGTAAAGCAGGCAATAAACACCCTTTAAAATGAAAAACTTATGATTGGTCTCAACCTGTTTTTAATCTTTCTTCCTCTCTCTTTTTTTTCAATTTTAGGCCTACATAAACTCTAAAAACAATAAACACTATCGGTTTATTATTCTGACTCAAAATTGCTTTTTAATCATTGTTATTCAAAATTGTGAATACATTTTGGTAATTTGTGTTGTCTTCAACATAATTTTAGCAATCTTGAAGCATAGATTAGATAGCATGCATTGCAGGATGTGCTAAAAAAAAAACAAACACGGACTTAAACAGAGTAGTTTATATTTTTTGTGATTTATTATTGCAACATTATTTTTTTAATTGAATATACTATTTAATTGCTGCGACGTTTTATTTGGAAAGAAGTTGTGTGTTTATCGGCGATAGATTATTCTAATCAACGTGCTAATCAACAAAAATTACTGAAATAAGGACAAGACCACTCATTAGTATAAAGGGATTTTTTGTGACTCCTCTATTTTCAGTCAAGCGGCATATATAAAAATTTACCACCTTCAAAATCTCCTTATCCCCCCAGAAGTCTGAGAAATGGAGCTATCATGTGCTTTGTAGAGCTGACCCCTGCTGTATGTTTTGAACAGACAGGAGGGAGGAGCGCTCAGTTTTGCACTTTCCCCTCCCTCACCTGACGTTCCCTGCCTGCTCTGACACTTCATCAAGTGTGACGCCATTTGCACAGAAGGCAATTAAAAGCTTTGGGGGTTCCTGCATTCAGAGCAATAGTTTCAGAGCCCCAAACCAATGCATGAAGCCAGAGTTTTATTGGAACGGCCTCCTCCTCATGCAGAAATGACATCGGCAATTTACCCCCAAATAGACTCCAGGTAGCATTTGAGAGCCAGCAGCCCATCTGCATTAATCAATATGAAATGATCTCGCATTTAGTCCACAGGAGCCCAGCCACACACCTGTCCACAAACACAATGGAGCAGCCATGCTGATGCACACACTGGGAGTCAGCTTTCAAGGTGAAGTGATCTATGTAATGAACCCAAACAACTGGCAAAGAAATTGCTTCAATTAAACCAGTTAACCACATTTCTTATCTATGCAATCGAAGGCTTCAATTAAGATCTTAATTTCTGTGGAGCCTGGAATGAAGGAAAATGCTACATTTACATTTTTTAACCACTTAATTACTTTATACATGATTTTAAGTGGGAAAATAAATCATCTTGTTCTTCCCTGTTCTCACATCATTAGTTGTTCGTGTTGATTGCTCTTCATTATGGACTGACATGCAGCATACATGATAGCAGCTCATTTAGTTTTAATTTGTGCTGTTAAAATCCATGACACTATCAATATTGCTCCTTGCAGCATGTTTCATACAAACTGGATCAATATAGACAGTTAAGCTGTTTTTTCTTCGTGCTTTTAGAGCAAACCCATTACTTACTTTTACAGGCATGCGTACTGATATCTAGCTTTCATGTGCTATCGCCTGATCTGGGAGCTGTGCAGATCTCTCACAGCTCAGACTTGATATACAGGATCGGATTGCTCTGATCGGCCTCGATTAGCAGCCAAACGTCGACCCAGAGAAATGAGAATGATCCCAGGGATGCTTGTGCTCTTTACAGTGCAGTCAGAGGAAACGCGTAGCTCAGGACGCATCAGACCTGCTGCCAAGGTAGCTTTTTTTCCGTCCATGTATATGAATTCACACAAGCCATCAGGCACACACACACATGTATATTTGAATGAAAATTTGCGTAGATACTGTATGTTGACATTATATGTGCAGATGTGCATACACATGCAGGGAGACATACTGCAGCTGTAAATGCCTTAATGCAAACAGGCACACTATCCTGTGCAGTAACTACAAGTGGAAACACACATAGGCATTCTGTCACATTGAAAAATCCCCCTTTATGCACAAAAAAGAATGCTGTGAAGTAGCCTCGGACTATGGCTCCTGACAGAAGAATCCTCAGCGCTGTGTACGAAACTGTAATATCAGTTTGGTTTCATCACATCAGGCAAATGTCACTGAAAGAAAATCATGGAGATTTCTGCACGCTTCTGAAACTCCTCATTGCCTACATGAAACTTATTACAATTCTCCAAAAAAAGAATAGCAACGATCCAGAACAGTGCTGGAACAAGACTGGAAGAAGAGGCTGATGTCAACCTTTGTTGATGTTGACTAATCTTTGTGGTAAGAGCTCTTCCACTTCTAGTATAGTTGTATGTGTTATGTGCTCATGTAGTGGTGTAAACCTACGGTGTAAACTCCTTCTATGGCTGTCAAAACTGTCCGGTCACAATCAGACCAAAGCACGTCAGATATTTGTGCTGATTGAACGATTATCATTACAGTGCCTCTCCGATGCAGCATCATTATCGTGCCTTTCCAGTTTATACACTGTCTTTCCGTTAGGATGGCTGAGTATTATGTCACAACCAGACCAGCACCTGATAGCCATGCAGGCTGAGGGCACATCGAGATTAGAGTCATTTAGCCTATATCCAGTGTTCAGATTCTGTGCTTTCTGATTTTAAAACGCGAGACTAGGACATTTACCTTTTATAACATTGCAGGAATTTGTTTTTTTCCACAACTTTAAAGTGAATATTGCTTACGCTGTGAAGGGCTGGCCGCACAATTAGGCGTTGAATGGCCAGTTTATTGTACTGCAGCAATATGTCCCATCAAGGCAATGCATCCTCTCTCAAATTTTTCTCTCACGGGCCAACTCCGATAGGCACAAAGATCTGCCATTCAGTTCTTCTTGCGCATCATACCAATCCTATTTAATGGCCAAAGCCTCGCATGACTACCCGACTGTGAAATACGATGATAATGAACGGAAGCTTGGCAAAGTAACCTTGCTTTCGAAAGCAAAGCCAACTGCTGGACATTATTGCCTGTCCCAACTGATTAAATAAAAGGAAGTGAAAAAGAAGTGTTTTTGAATCACAATGCTCTTTATATACTCTCAAGTACATTATTCTCATCATGATGAAGTATTAATAATACAATGAAGTAATGAAGTAGCAGGATTGTGCTGTGTTATAAAATGTAAGAGTTGATTTTCACTGATGGACATACAAGCAGAGTGATCAATAGGTAAACCATCATGGATAACACTAACAGAGTGAATGCTCCTGGAGCCAGAGATAAGCATGTCCTTAAAATGACCAAAAGCACAGGCAGATAATTAAGATGTGTTGTGGATTAGCTCATTTGCATGTCTCCTTATCACAAGCCCTTCTGATGGGTCATTTGACTCAGGCCTTGTCTCAGAATTGAACCATTGACGATGAAAATGCTTTGTGGCACAAAAGTATGTGGACACATCTTGCTTTGGGGTTGTTTTTCTTTGCTTGGGCTAAGATTCTTAAATTATGCTCATGATATTCTCGATGATTCTGTGCTTCTATCAGCCAGAGGAAGATTCCAGCCCCCATGCACTCAGAGAGATCCATAGATAGTTTGTTGAGATCAATGTAGAAGAACTTGACTGGTCTGCATGGACTTATAAAGTGACATAATATATGTGCGTGTGTGTTTTTTTTTTTTCTTAATCGTTTACGCTAGTATAGTTTCGTGCACTGACATGAATATTAATCCAAATTAAGCACAGTCCTGCATGTTTTCTCTCTTCAGGTGGCTAACTCATGTATTGCATTGAAGACGGAGTGCCTTTTTTGACATGGATGCACATTGTATTTCTGTCAAGTCTGTGAGCACCATTTATTTCAAAATGGGTTCACAGAGTGCGCATATTTTCAGTAATAGAAAAACTCAGGGGGAGCATTTTTCGTTCTTTGAGAAATATTTTTTCTAAATTTACAATGATGGCAGGATAATGTTCTTCTTGGTAATGAATTACTACCTACACCTTACCACCCTGGTGGAGAGCATTGGTGCCTTTCTCAGAGCTTTTTTTTTTTTCCCCTGATAGCGTGCTGCCTTAGCCCCGTTTGTGTTTGAAGCGTGTGGCGCACATGTTCAGTTCATACATCGGGATGTGGCCTGAGGCCCAAGTGTGACTCTGACTCCTCCTTTTTTCTTTGACTTGTGTCCTGGTCCTCTGTAGAGTCCGACTGGGGAAGATCAGAGATGAACGTTTTTTCCTACATGTCCTTCGTTCTTCCTTTAGCCCCCGCCCTCCAGAGCACCCCGCCCCTGCGCCCCAGCGGAGGGTGACCTTCCTAATCCTAATCTCCCTCCTTCGCTGGCGCGGTCATTTGCGCCTTCGTTTTTTTCAGGTTCGGGGACCCAGCCAAGCTTTATCACCAAACGGTATCAGTGATCGCTCGCCGGGCAGTTTCACCGCGTTAATGCGATGCCACCAAACCGCTGTGTCTAACTGTTATCAGCATGCGCAAACACAAAGACTCAGCTGCGTAAAAAACATTCTGTGCTGGTTCTTTTTTTAGTGCGCAGCCTAAAATGTTTGTGATCCTGGAAAACTCGGGAGATAGCTTAACATCACACTGTATAATGATTGCCACGTGAATCATTGAAATGGAGCCTGATTGCAGACTGTAAGAGGTGGCATGTAAGATTGATTTATCACAAGACTATTAATTTAGCAAAACACAAACTGCTGTGGTCGTTAAAACCCTGCTAGAGCCTTTTTGTATTACTGTCACTGTGCAGGGATGACATCATCACTTGTGTCTAATCAATGATCTTTTAGGTCAAGAAATACAGGCACACGCTCATGTCAAAATTATGCAGTTGCTGCTTGGACTCCACACTGCATCTTTGCTCTCTCTGTCGGCAAATTCCCTCATAAAAGTTGAAGTTTAGCTGCTGTGTTCCAAACCTTGTGTTTTTGCAGCTGTCTTCCTCTTCTGAAAAAAAAAGTACAAATGTAGTCATAAAATACTGCTTCGAAACCCCGCTGTCAGAAAGTGAGATTAAAAGTGGGAATGTTCAGGGACCTGTCAGGCAGCAGGCAGCCCAGTTGGGAGTGTGTGTGTGTGCATGTGTGTGCGGGCACACACGCGCAAGTGTGTGTGTGTGTGTGTGCGTCTGCGTGTGTGTGTGTGTGTGTGTGTGTGTGTGTGTGTGTGTGCTTGTGCGTGTGCATGTGCGTGTGCACGCACGCATCTGTGTGGCCTGGGTGGAAAAAAAAAAGAGTTATCTGTAACTCTGCTTAAGAAATGAAATGTGTTCCTGCCACATAACTGAATTACTACACCCCACCCATCCCCCCCTGCCCCCCCCACAGCCGCCATTTTACATCAAGGTCTCCTTTCATTTGACAAGTGGGGGGTGGGGGGGGGAGTTAAGCTCTATAAAATGGCTATAGGTGGTTAAATCAGAGATTCAGGAGTGTGGGGGAGGGAGTGAACTGTATGCATATTTCTACAAGGCAAGTGCATTCAGCTGTTATGTAAATCAGTATTTTTTCATTTTTATGCAGTTTATCCACACAAAAGTGCTAATTAAACACCCAACCATAATTTTCATTCAATAGCCTTTAGCTGGATTATTGAATCTTTAATTAAACTGAAAATTAAATGAGAAATTCAAACCGTTATAAGCCAAATCTTTTAGTATTTATTTGAAATTATTTTCTAATCATCCTCAATCAAGCACTGAAAATTTCCATTGAAAAAATTTGCCTCAGTAGTACATAGTATGAGTTGCACATTCAGTCTCAAACAGCACCTAAGCAACTAGGAACTTTATCCCTTTGTAGGAACCTTCCGTTCCAATTCCAAAGTACAATGTGGGGCAATATTTAACACTAAATTATGGACTACATACACGCATAAATCTATATACTATATGTACATATGGCATATACTATTTGCCTGACATAATAAAGGGAACAATAACTTCAACTGTACAGTTTTGCGTCACACTTAATTTAAAAATTAACTATGAAAAAAAGCATGTGCATGCTGGTAAAATTAGTTGCTCATTCCCGACAATAATTAATAGGAGATCACTTCTGTGCTATTTCTCTCCTCATTCTATGGGAAATGAGCTATGAAGAATGATGGTAATTGTCAATGGACGTCTTAGTAATAAAGCGTCTGCTTCATATTTCACACTACATAAGCACTGCTGTCACAAGTGAAAAGCTGAGATTGCTGGAAAGAGAAAACAAGGGGGGGAAAAACACTGTGAACTTAATTAAGTTCATATGAAGATAATTAAAGCAATTTTAACTTGTTTTCAGTTTCATTTGATCCACTTTCCAGGGTCTTCACAATTCTCAAAATTCTGCCAAAACGATTTCACCCCAATCATCAACTTTCACGCGATGCATTTCCATGACTTTGTATTCTAAAAACTTCTATCTTCCTAGTATGCTGTTAATGCACCGTCAAAGAAAATGAATAAAAGTCATATTAACGTCACCCTCTTTAATTTCACCTTTCAGTTTTGAATGTACTTTACTCCAAATTCACTGCTCTGTGACCTCGGTTATACATTTTTTTAAAAATACGGCAGATATGTTTGAAAAGCATTTTTAGTTTTGAATACCTGCGAATGTGATAAAAACCTGTGTAATGATGTTGTTCCTCCTGAAAATACTGAAGCAGTATTCAGCACAGAGGACATCTGTAGCTTTTGATAAAATAATGTGCATTTCTTTTTATTTTCCTCATACAAGCTTTGTTTGCAGCACGTTGAGAGCGGAGAAACCTCATTTATTGTTGGCTGTCATTTACATTCCCTATTTTCTAGAACAGATTACAAAGATTAACGTTGGTCCTATCACGGTGAGCTCCCCTCCTACTGTGGCAAGACTGGGCACATATTTTTGTAAATCGCTTGTCAATAGGGTGGCACTAAATAAATGGTTTGGATTGCTTTATATGACCAGTTTTACAAATATACTTCCTCATCCCTTATCCTCCTATCTTTTTATGTGATCTGTAAGAATAATACCTGGGAAATATGCTGTAGCTCTTTTCTGTTCATCTTATATCATCTGTGTTTGACCGTATATAAATCCTTTTGTGCTGCTTAAAACCCTGAAAAGGATCTCATAAAGGAAGTGTTGAAATGTAGTACTCTGTGTTGGTTATGGATTTAGCTTTCAAAGCAGTATCACTGTTAAAGCTGGGAGCTTTTCTGAACTTGGCATCTGATAGTCACATAATATAAAGGTAAAGAGGTAAGTGACCAGTAAAACTGACTTAAGTGCAGATGCAGTGCCCAATGTCAGTGCCACTCTTACAAATGCATGGGTGTTTGTTTAGCTGAAAAGAAAGGGGATAAACATCTTTTGTGTTGTCGCTAGTGAACTACTTTAAGGAGGTATTTATGTGCTAAAACAGCTTTTCTGTGGATGCCCCATGGGTCACAGCCGGTTTGCAATGCTTTTTCTGTGAGTTCTGAAGGTTAGATAAGGGGTACAGGACTTTAAACACTTGCTATACTATGTGGAGCTCTCTGCAGAGTTAGCACGCTTATTTTGCTGAGGTGAAGGGTTCTGCAGTAGCAGCCAGCCCAGCGTGGATGCTGCTTCAAGGAAAACATCTCCGACCGGTGGCTCCCTGAGAGCCCATAACTGGGGCAGTGCTGAAAGGCCCCTCGGGGAAGTGCAAAGCCACTACTGAACCTGACACATCTTCATTGTGATATTTTACAGAATCCTTTTCATTGTGAACGCTGCATATATTCCAGCTGTGGATGGGTTCCATGAAATCTGACCAGTCAGATCACTGGGAGCTGAAAATGAGACTTTCTTAAGATTCAATCACAGCGGCCCCACAGACCTTGCACTGCCCAACCGGAACTGATCTTGTGGAGATTAAGAAGAATTCATGGTAAAAATGGGAGAATGATGGGGATGCAGTCTGCTCAAGCAGATTGTACATGCAGTCATTCCAAAAACTGTCTCACTGTACCCACCAGAAGTATACAGTGGCCTTGTCTTCTCCTTTGACCTCTTCCTGCTGCCTTAAGTGGCACTGAATGGGTATTTTCTTTGTGGGTGACATTTTCACATTACGGAGCCCTCTGAAGGCTCGTTTCAGCTTAAACAAGACTGTTTTGCATAGTGGTTGTCATATAATCAAAAGCATTGTAGTTTTCCATCTGATTTGTTTACCTCCCTGGTTGTCCAACCATGCTCTATTTGGAGATTAATTAATTAAACACTCTTTTTTTAGATCGGCCCTCCCTGTGGAGTTCCATTTGTTGAAGTGCAACTTCTTCCCAATTTTTCTAAATGCATACTTCATAAAACAATTGTAGTTGTGTCAGCCAACTTACGTATGTGTAAGCTGTCAATAACAGCAGTGACAAACAGATACAATGATAGTTTGGTGTCTTGGCTCTGACTCTGAGACATCCTCTGGCCCGCTGAGCTTGAGGAGAAGAGAGCAAGGAGGCTCAGAATTTCCCGTCTCCCCCGGGAGAAATTTGCAGCCTACAAGTCGATGATGAAGTGGAAGTGGGGGGTTAACCAGCAGCAGGTAAGTGTACTGCAGCAGTGGAGCTATGCAGCACAGTAGCAGGTAGAGGCATGTTATGCCATGAAGGCCAAGCAAGAAAGCAGCTTACACAGCCCACCTACCAAAGGGGCAGAGCAGTGTGTGATATGCATGGGAGTGTCAGTATTTATGTAGCCATGTTTCAAATAGTCTGCAAGAGCTAGCTCTGCAATCTGCGCCCCATATTGAAATAATAAAAATAATAATTACAATCATCATCATCATAATAATTCATTTATTAACAAAATTTTGGCTGTTACCCTAGCTCAGATCTGTTACCTGTATATATGTTTTTAATTGCTGCATACTGCAATAAGCCCAGCACCAAAAAAAAAAAAAAACATTTGACACATATTTTAAGGTTCAGCGAAGGCATTACCTATAATCAGTGGCTTAGCTAGCAGGGGTGCTAAGACACGTCCCTTTTTGTCTGCAATTAGTAGTTCTCGATCATTTTCCTTCATTGACATGTTTTCCAATTATCGTAATTGGCAACAGAAGACACGGTTTCTCTCCATATGCGAACTAACAGCGATTAAATCGGGCGAAATTCAGTACAGCTGCGGGACAAGAACAGAGAATTGGGTGCACAAAACTTCCGTTTAAAACAATTATTAATCCTGACCTGTTCTCAGTCATTTTCATAATTAACAGAAGGTTCACTCCGAGAGCCCTCCACACTGAACAGGTGCTGCTTGTTCTCCCCGAGTAAGCAAGACGAAAATCATTCATCTGGAGGCGTATTTGCTGTATTTAAATCAACGTCATTCAAAATTGCATACCTGTCGATTCTCAAGCAAATAGCTTGACCCGCAGGCCTTTTACAGCCTATTTAACTGCCGAATGCCACTTTTTTTTTTCCTACTCACACAATACCGAGAATGAAAGTACGCGTTTCATTGTAACGCGGACCATTTCAATCATTGCAAGGCATTGGCCTATTAAGTAGCTAAATTATTTTTCAGTACTGAATTTAGCCCATGATTTCATCGCTGTTAGATCACATAAGGAGAGAAACTGTGTCTTCAGTTGGCAATTAAAATACTTGGAAAAAGCGTCAATAAAGGAAAATAATTGAGAACTACTAATTGCAGTCAAAAAAGGATGTGTCTTGGCACCCCCGCTCGCTTCGCCGTTGCCTGTAAATGAAACATAAAAGCACAATGTCAAAGTTTATGTGAAAAAATTAATCCTTTGCTCATTATGAGCCAGGAAACCACCATGAATTTTTATGATTTTGCTAAGTGTATCACAAAATGGATCAGAAGAAATTTTCGTCTTATTTTTTTCTCTGTACCACAATGGCAACGTCATTGCAAGGAAATATCCAATTGTTGGGGGGTGAAGATCTGACATACAAAAATAAGGCAAAAATGGCTAGCTAAATGACAACAAAGCGTGGGATGACTGAAGAAAACCAATATCTTTTCCCAATCACTGGTATAGACGTGGAATCCTTTGTGTAGGGAGGTATACAGTATTTGTTGCCGGCAAGCAATCAGTACAGTTTTCAAATTGTAATAAAACAAGCCCAATTACACTGAAGCATAAACAAGTGTGCCTGCCTATGGCACAGAATTGCTTTTTGTAGTTTCCCCAAGGGCATGCCATCAGTTTAGGTACAAACTCAGCTGTAATTCCTGCTAGCATTGTTGTCACTGCCATAGTACTGTACTGGGTGAACTGTGAATGTAGCAGGCCGAAGGAGGGCCCGAGCGGGGACTTGAAGAGTCATGCGCGCTGACAGGGCCCTTCAACTGTCACATAACCAAATTTGAATGCAAATCAAAAAATGATGAGAACATCATAGATAGCCTCTATGTCGTTATAAATTATCTTGCATTGAGCACTTTGCCGAGGTCCTTCATAAGAATACATTGCAAAACGTTCAGGCTTAATTCAGCTCATAACAGACTAAATGTGAATCCAAGTTGGATGATACATGGTCTAAAAATTGATTTTACACTTGGCATTATGCACTGTGTGAAAAAGCCTACAATCTGTCTGTGTTTAGGGTAAATCAGGAATAGCAAGTTGGCTGACGTAGTGTAATTCTAGAGCGACGATAACACAAACGTTTTGGCTGAGAATGTTCTTTTGACTGAGTATAAAATGCAAAAACTGACCAGTGTAATGACAAACCACAATAATAAGAGTACTTCTTAGACTTGGCCAGTCCCAAACCAGATCATATCTTTCATTAACTGCAATTTTTTATTGGTTGTTTTGTTTGATTTATTGGGTCTTATTGTGAAATTTCTAAAGTACCTAACATGCTACTATTTGGAAAAGTCATTTAAGCATATGGATCACTTCACAGCTATCAATGAAATGGAAACCATTTAATTGGAAACAAAAAGAAAATGATTGTTATTTGACAGTATTTCAATACATTCAATAAGTTTATTTCTGAAGTATTCTTAATCCAGTGCAAAATCACTGATGCATTGACAGGGAATAATGGCTTTGTGTTTTCAATACGGATATTGACATAGAGCAATAGGTCAGCCTGCAGTTCGAAGCTTTGTTCCATGAATAACTTCCCATTTAACACATTTTCATTTCTAGAGGGCTTTTCTTTGGAAAACACAGTTCAAGACATCTTGTTAATCAGGTGTTTGTCCAAAACTCCACAATATTACAGCAATATTACAATATTGCAATTTTCAATTCACTCCTCTATTCATACAGGTCATATGGTCACATTACCTCTAATCAACTTGCATTTTCTTTGGAATTCACTAATATAATGATGTTTATAATTTTGAATAAACTTTTTTGTTTGAACTGCACTAGTTTCGTTTCACATTTTTCATTTATGTCTAATGTCCTGAGCCGCTTTCCACAGTTGATTTTATTTATCACCACTTAGTTGCTTTTCATAATGCTAACGTGTCTCTTCGCTCCCCTCATGTGTCATTTCATTTTGTTTTAGCTCCTCCCAGTGAGGATGTTAGAGAGAGGAGCCGCCGCAAGGACGGAGGAGCAAAAAGTGGCCAAATTAGACATTTTTCGTTCCATTAAGTGACGTCACCTGGAGGTGCGACACGTAAACGTTACACCACAGGATAAATGGCTTCTGCGATGACCCATCTGTGTTTCCTTGCTTTAAGCTCCTCCACAAGCCTCCTCTCTCCTCGCTCCTTGTCTGTCGAGGTGCATTTAATGAGTTGGAAGACGCTGGAGACGGAATGATTTCCAGGTCATGGAGGAGGAGAGGTGGCATAAGTCAGCATAATGAAAAGCACCCATTATCGTTCCTCTTCCTTCTGACTTCCTTCCTGCACCTTTCCCTACTGTTTCCATGCCAGTCCTGAGTATTTAAGCCTATTTTTGGTTTATGCTTTTTGCCAGACTGTCATGGACCTTCTTTGTGCTTGCTCATGCTTTCCAGCAGCTTTCTGGAATATTCCCATACCCTCTCCAGCATCTCCTCCCCTTTGTGCCCTGTGTTTGCGTCATGCTCCCTGTCTAACTTTGTCATTCTCCCCTCTTGCCCCCCTAAAATTGATCTTCAGATTCTGACCTTTGTCGACCTCTTCCTGGCCACCCTGCTATTTCCTGGCTGCTGAGCACTGACCCTCGGCAATCTACTGACCACGAACTGTCCCTGATCATTAGTGTATCATACCCTGACTGCCGACATTGATTAGAGAGCCTGATCATTGCTATCCCCGGGCACGCTTGTGGTTCCTGTGTCCCAAGCCTGTTAGCTATTCTTTGTAGTACACTGGCACTTCTGAACTTCAATTTTGGCTTTAGGCCAGTGGAAGAAAGTGGCAGCTACTTTTTTTGAAATTATCAGTCAATTGCTGTCTTGAAAGATTTCCAAGAAACTGGAAATTTCACATTTGGTGTGCTCCTCTGCTTTGAAAGACCGGAGCCTAATTAGTCTGACCAGGACAGAATAAGAAGTTGAGGGCCCAGATGAAGAACCTATGCAACAGAAGTCTGTCAGAATCTGTGTTTAGAAAAATCTATGCCTCACAGTTCCTCAGCTACCTGCCTCCTATAACAGTTCCTGCCAAATTTCAGCATCTTCCTCAGTGAAGAGATGGCTGTGCAGTGCTGACCTTGCATGCCTTATTGACTGTATACCCATCAATTTTGTTTTGTCTTACCCACTTAGAAGTTTTGTTTCGTTTGCCAGATTCAGATGTGACTTTTTTATGACCCTGCCTCAAAATAGTCTTTTCACCATTGCATTGCTGATGTTTACTGGTTGTTTAATAAAGTAGCACCTGAGGCCACCAAACTGGACTTCCTCCAAACCTCAGCTGCGGCTTGATGACCTGTCTATGACAATCATGAACAGAATAGGTCATACGGCACAGCCTTCGCGGAGTTCAACACCAACTGGAAATGAGTCAGACTTAATGCCGAGAATGTGGACACAATTCTGGCTTTGATTATACAGGGATAGGATGGTGCGAAATAATGGCCCAAGAGCCCCATGCTTTCATAGCGCCCCCCACAGTGAGACATTCTCATAAGCCATCTCCAAGTTGACAAAATACATTTAGACTATATGGGCAAACTCCCATAAGCCCTCCAGTATCTGTACAAGGATAAAAAGTCCATTGCTCCAGGACCAGATTAGAACCCGCGTTGCTCCTGCTGGATCAGAGATTCGACGATCGGGCAAAGTTTCCTTTCCAGCACCCTGGCATGAGCATTCCCTGGATGGCAGAGCAGTGTGATCCCCCTGTTGTTGGAGCACACACTCCAGTCCCCTTTTTTAAAAATGGGAACCACCACCCCAGTCTGCCAGTCCAAAGGGTACTGAATCCAACGTCCACGCGACGTTGTACAGGGGTGTCAATCATGACAGCCAGACAACATCCAGAGCCTTCAGCATCTCAGCACAAATTTCATTCATCCTTGATGACTTGCCACTGCGGAGCTTTTTGACCACTCACCAACTTCCACCAGGGAAATGGACCAAGATTCACCTGAGTCCTCCATCTCTGCCTCCTCAATGGTGGGCTTGTCTGCCAGATTCAGGAGTTCCTCAGAGTGCTCCTTTCACCACCAAACAATATCAACAGTCAAAGTCAACAGTTCCCATTCCTGCTGAAAACAGCTTGAACACTGTCCTGCCTCCCCTTTCTGAGTTGTGTGACAGTTTGCCAGAACCTCTTTGGACCACTCGAAAGTCCTTCTCCCTATCTTCCCTGAACTCCTCCCAGGCCGAAGTTTTGCTTCTGCGACCACCATGGCTGCAGTCCTTCTAGCCTGTCAATACTGGTCTGCCAAGTCAGGAACCCCTTTGACTAACCCTGTTGTGATCCTGCATCTCTGCCATGCTTTGTCTGTTCCATGTTTAAGTTTTGTGCCTGGCTTGCCATGTATGCTTTTTGTGTTTAAGTGACCACTGCCTGCCCCTGACCATCCCCATGATTATGTATTGTGTTTTGTTGTTTGATTTCATGTTTTATTATGTTTCATGTTTTGTATTATTTATGTCTTTGCCAGGTTTTATAGTCTTGCCATGTTTCACAGTCTTGCCATGTTTCATAGCCTTGTCATTCTTTCATAGTCTTGTTGTGATTTCTAGTCCTGCACTTCGTTTACCCTGTCTTGTCTTGTGTAGGTCTTTGCCCACGGTCCCTTGTCTGACGTGCCACTCATTCGGGTGATTTCCTGGTTTCTGGGATTTCAATCTTTCTTCATATCTCATTTTCTTCCTTCCTCTCTCTTTATGCTATCTACTAACCCTACTAACAGTTTATTGTTTTCGATAATTACTAACCCCGATTAACATTGTACATTTATACTAACTGACTAACTTGCACTCGGGATTGTATAGCTGCACATACTAATAGACTAACGATCTCTCAGCATTCGCCCAATCTGTATCTCCGCCCTCCTTGTCTATCACTAATTATCTCCACTGCGGTTTCCTCTTATATCTCTTGCTTTCCCTTTTCTTTAGACTGTACACTTTAGTACTCCTTAACCGGAGCTGTTTATTCGTTCATAGGAATGTCTCGTTATCCCTGTCTGCGTTTCGGCATTTCGCCAAATTCATGTAATTAGTTTTCCTCATGTGTCACTCCCATGTCATTGACTACACCTGTTTACCCTAGTCATGTGTTTAACCCGGATATGTATATAAGGTGTCTACACTTTTAGTTCCTTGTCAGATCGTCTTTACTCCTTTGTCTTGTGCTACGTTCCTCGTCTTGCTCATCGTGATATTTTCTTTCTGACTGGATTGCCCGACACTTGTTTTTGGTTTGCCCTCTTTGGATATTGTCGCATCTGTGAGTTTTGACCTTTTTTCTGCCCGACCTTGATTCTGTCATTACTGCCCTGGTTTTGGATTCGGACTGTCTTTGGCTTATGAGTTTGTTTCTCCTCCAAACCTACGCCTGTGTACCGAACCCTTTTTGTCTGATCACGAACTTTGTCATTGGTGCCCTGGTTACGATTCTGGATTACGCCCATTGGATACTGCTTGTGGATTGTGGACATTGTACTGTTGCCAGCTCTGTTGGGGGGTTTCCCCCTTCAGAAATAAAGCCTCCATTTTGCATTTATCTGGTTCTCGCTCTTGGCTCATTTCGTAAAACCTCACATTACGATCTGACCATGACGGAGCCAGCGTCAGACCAGTCTCTGAAGGAGGCAGTGCACCAGCAGGGCACTCAGTTGGAGTTTCAGGAACGTCAGCTCCGTGCTCTGATGCAGCACATGCAAACCATGAGCCTCCAGATGGCGGACCTCACTCGCTCAGTAGAGGAGGCGCAGCAACTACAGTCAACCCAGCCTACCGCCTATACTCCTCCTGCTCCCGCTTCCGCCCCGCCCCTACCCAGCTGCGAGCCACGTCTACCACCGCCGGAGAGATACGACGGGAACCCGGGAGCATGTCGGGCGTTTCTCACCCAGTGTGAGCTCATCTTCAGCCTGCAGCCTTCGTCCTTCCCCACCGAAAGAGCGCGAGTTGCTTTTATCATCACGCAACTGACGGGAAGAGCTAAGCAGTGGGCTACAGCGGCTTGGGAAGCTGATCTCCCATGTGTACAGACTTTTCGTCTACTGGGTGAAGAGATGAGGCGGATCTTTGATCGCACCAAGTTGGGTCACGAGGCAGGACGAGAGATCCTGCGCATGCGACAAGGTGGGCGTCCCGTAGCCGACTACGCCATTGATTTTCAGACGTTGGCCACCAACAGCAGATGGGGACAGAGAGCTCTGTATGATGCCTTCTTTGACGGATTATCTGAAGCGCTTAAAGATGAGCTAGTGTCGCGGGAATTACCGGAGAACTTGGACGACCTTGTCGACCTGGCTATTCGCGTGGATTCGCGATTGGAGGAGCGCCGACGCCTCGCTTCCCGCAGACGACCATATCCAGCTCCCCAGAGTACTCCGCCTCGATCACCCCCTACTGACAGCCGCCCCCCTGAGCCCGAACCCATGCAATTGGGACGTACGCGCATTCCTGTGGAGGAGAGGGATCGCCGCCGCCGTGATGGGGCCTGCTTTTACTGTGGCAAGGGAGGACACCTTATCGCCCAGTGCCCTAACAGGGAAAAGAAAAAGAAGAGAAGAGGTCCTCCTGGTGCCCGCATAGCGACAGTAATAGGGGTGACGCCGGGACAGGAAACTAACAATCGCACATGCGTTCCTGTAACTTTGGAATGGGGGGGCGAGAGCAGATCCACCGAGGCTCTCGTGGACACCGGAGCGGAGGAAAATTTAATTGATGTGGAGCTGGCCCGGAAATGGGGCGTTCCCACAGAGAAGATCTTCCCTGATCGAGTGGCCAATTCGCTCAGCGGCCAGAGGATCGCTCAAATAACCCATACGACCAGCCCCATCAAACTCAAGGTGTCAGGAAACCACCACGAAACCATTCAGTTCCTCCTGTTACACTCTCCCCATGCTACTATCGTCCTGGCCCATCCATGGATGGCCAAACACCTACCAGAGATCGACTGGCGCAAGAATGAAATTAAGGGATGGAGCCCCAACTGCTCCCTGACATGCCTCCGCAACGCCCTCGACCCTCTACGCAACCCATCTCCGGAAGAGATTCCAGACCTGGAAAAGGTTCCTCTAGAATTCCGTGACCTCAAGGAGGTTTTCTCAAAGTCTCGGGCCACCAGCTTACCACCTCACCGACCCTATGACTGCACCATAGACCTGAAGCCAGGTACTATGCCCCCTAGAGGCCGACTCTATTCACTCTCCAGACCAGAAAACCAAGCTATGGAGAAGTATCTCTCAGAGTCTCTCGCTGCAGGCCTTATACGCCCGTCATCATCACCTGCTGGTGCGGGGTTTTTCTTCGTAGCTAAGAAGGATGGATCATTAAGACCCTGTATTGATTACCGTGGCCTCAACGAGATAACTATTAAGAACCGCTACCCACTTCCCCTCATGAACACCGCTTTTGATCTCCTGCAAGGAGCCAAGGTCTTTACTAAGCTCGACCTCCGGAATGCTTACCACTTAGTGCGAATCAGAGAGGGGGACGAATGGAAGACCGCCTTTAACACTCCCACGGGGCACTGGGAATATTTAGTTCTTCCTTTCGGGCTTACCAACGCTCCAGCAGTGTTTCAAAACCTCGTCAATGATGTCTTAAGAGACATGATAAACAAGTTTGTTTTCGTCTATCTTGACGATATTCTGATTTTTTCTGAATCCCAGGAGGACCATGTTAAGCATGTTCGCCAAGTGCTCCGTCGCCTCTTGGAGAACCGCCTTTTCGTGAAGGCTGAGAAGTGTGAGTTTTTTGTTGAAACCACCACTTTTTTGGGTTACATTATTTCTCCGGGCACCATTCGCATGGACCCAGTAAAAGTGGAGGCAGTTACCAAGTGGCCCCGACCAGAGGACCGTAAGTCACTCCAGCGTTTCCTAGGATTTGCCAACTTCTACCGGCGGTTCATCAGGAACTATAGTTCTGTTGCGGCTCCTCTTACTGCTCTCACCTCCTCCAAATTCAAGTTTCGTTGGTCGGAGAAAGCAGAGGACGCCTTTAAAGAATTAAAGACCAGATTCACATCTGCACCCATCCTCACTATTCCCAACCCAGAGCTCCAGTTCATCGTCGAGGTGGACGCCTCCAATATTGGAGCTGGAGCCATCCTGTCTCAGAGGTCCACGGAGGATGGAAAGATCCATCCATGTGCCTTCTTCTCTCGCCGCCTCAGCTCAGCAGAGAGAAATTACGACATCGGCAACCGGGAGCTGTTGGCGGTGAAGTTGGCCTTGGAAGAATGGAGGCAATGGCTGGAAGGATCCAAGGTTCCCTTTATTGTCTGGACTGACCACAAGAATTTGGAGTACCTGCAGACAGCCAAGAGACTCAATCCTCGGCAAGCCAGGTGGGCGTTATTCTTCTCCCGCTTCAACTTCCACATTGCCTACCGGCCTGGAAGTAAGAATGTGAAGCCTGATGCCCTATCCCGATGTTTTGAGATCCAGGAGGAGGAACTTAACAATGACACTATCCTCCCTAAAGAAGCGTTTATCAATGCCATATGTTTAGACATAGAGAGAGAGGTTAAGAATGCCCAGACCAATGCTGCTACCCCCAGTGCGTGTCCCACTAACTGCTTATATGTTCCAGCTGCCCTGCGCCCCAAAGTCCTGGAATGGGGACACGCATCTAGACTGTCCTGCCACCCTGGGATTCGCCGTACCAAGAGCTTTATCCTCCAGAGGTTTTGGTGGCCAGAACTTAGCCAAGATGTCCAGGGTTTCGTTACAGCTTGCTCGGTCTGTGCCCAGGCTAAGACCTCTCACCAACCACCACAAGGTTTACTCCAGCCCCTTCCGACACCACATCGTCCCTGGTCCCACATTGCACTAGACTTCATCACAGGTCTTCCCCCATCCAATCACCACACCACCATTCTCACTATTGTTGACAGATTCTCCAAAGCAGTTCACTTAGTTCCCCTCACTAAACTTCCCTCCGCTCAAGACACCACCAATCTGGTCATTCAACATGTCATTAGGCTTCATGGCATACCCACCGACATCACTTCCGATCGTGGTCCCCAGTTCACAGCACTTTTTTGGAAAGCATTTTTTAAAGCCCTAGGCACGTCAGTCAGTTTATCATCAGGTTTCCATCCCCAGACCAATGGCCAGACCGAGCGAGCTAACCAATGTGTGGAAAGTGTTTTGCGTTGTCTCTGCATTAGGAACCCCTCCTCCTGGAGTTATCAGTTGCCATGGGTGGAGTACGCCTTGAACAGCCACACCTCTGCTGCATCTGGCGTCTCCCCCTTCAAGGCCTGCCTGGGCTACCAGCCTCCGTTGTTCCCGTCCCAGGAGGAGGAGGTAGCTGTTCCCTCTGCCAGAGAGTTCGTCCGTAGGTGCAGACGCACCTGGATCGCCACCCGCCAGGTCCTGCTCAGGTCGGTCGCCCGGATGAAGGAACAGGCCGACAAGAAACGCACAGCGGCCCCTACGTACCGACCTGGGCAACGGGTTTGGCTTTCTTCAAGGGACATTCCCCTCAGAGGTAACGGGGGTAAGCTTTTCCCCAAGTTCCTGGGCCCTTTCACCATTGAAAGGGTCCTAAGTCCCACTGCCGTTCGCCTCCGTCTCCCCCTGTCCATGCGACGCATACACCCCACTTTCCATGTGTCCCAGTTAAAACCTGCTGTAACCCACCACCTGTCCTCTGGACCTGATCCCCCTCCACCCGCCCGGATCATCGACGGAGGCGAAGTCTACACGGTCCGTGCCCTCCTGGACTCTCGTCGACGAGGCAGAGGTCTACAGTACCTCGTCGACTGGGAGGGTTACGGACCGGAACACCGCAGTTGGGTTTCTGCCCGACACATTCTGGATAAGACTTTAATAAGAGACTATCATGCTGCATCACGTTCTTCGAATTGAACACCAGGAGGCGTTCGTTGGGGGGGGGGTTCTGTTGTGATCCTGCATCTCTGCCATGCTTTGTCTGTTCCATGTTTAAGTTTTGTGCCTGGCTTGCCATGTATGCTTTTTGTGTTTAAGTGACCACTGCCTGCCCCTGACCATCCCCATGATTATGTATTGTGTTTTGTTGTTTGATTTCATGTTTTATTATGTTTCATGTTTTGTATTATTTATGTCTTTGCCAGGTTTTATAGTCTTGCCATGTTTCACAGTCTTGCCATGTTTCATAGCCTTGTCATTCTTTCATAGTCTTGTTGTGATTTCTAGTCCTGCACTTCGTTTACCCTGTCTTGTCTTGTGTAGGTCTTTGCCCACGGTCCCTTGTCTGACGTGCCACTCATTCGGGTGATTTCCTGGTTTCTGGGATTTCAATCTTTCTTCATATCTCATTTTCTTCCTTCCTCTCTCTTTATGCTATCTACTAACCCTACTAACAGTTTATTGTTTTCGATAATTACTAACCCCGATTAACATTGTACATTTATACTAACTGACTAACTTGCACTCGGGATTGTATAGCTGCACATACTAATAGACTAACGATCTCTCAGCATTCGCCCAATCTGTATCTCCGCCCTCCTTGTCTATTACTAATTATCTCCACTGCGGTTTCCTCTTATATCTCTTGCTTTCCCTTTTCTTTAGACTGTACACTTTAGTACTCCTTAACCGGAGCTGTTTATTCGTTCATAGGAATGTCTCGTTATCCCTGTCTGCGTTTCGGCATTTCGCCAAATTCATGTAATTAGTTTTCCTCATGTGTCACTCCCATGTCATTGACTACACCTGTTTACCCTAGTCATGTGTTTAACCCGGATATGTATATAAGGTGTCTACACTTTTAGTTCCTTGTCAGATCGTCTTTACTCCTTTGTCTTGTGCTACGTTCCTCGCCTTGCTCATCGTGATATTTTCTTTCTGACTGGATTGCCCGACACTTGTTTTTGGTTTGCCCTCTTTGGATATTGTTGCATCTGTGAGTTTTGACCTTTTTTCTGCCCGACCTTGATTCTGTCATTACTGCCCTGGTTTTGGATTCGGACTGTCTTTGGCTTATGAGTTTGTTTCTCCTCCAAACCTACGCCTGTGTACCGAACCCTTTTTGTCTGATCACGAACTTTGTCATTGGTGCCCTGGTTACGATTCTGGATTACGCCCATTGGATACTGCTTGTGGATTGTGGACATTGTACTGTTGCCAGCTCTGTTGGGGGGTTTCCCCCTTCAGAAATAAAGCCTCCATTTTGCATTTATCTGGTTCTCGCTCTTGGCTCATTTCGTAAAACCTCACAAACCCAGCATCTCTCTGGTTGAAGGTTTCCCTCACTGCTGGTGTCCACCAACGGGTCCTAGGGTTGCCACCACGACTAGCACCAACAACCCTTAGGCCATAGCTCAGGGCAGCTGCTTCCACAATACAGACTTGGAACAGGGTCCACTCGGACTCCATGGCCCTAGCCTTCTCCGAGATGTGGGAAAAGCTGAGTCAAAATTGTCCGGACAGGGTCCTGTACCAAATGATTCCACGCAACCCTCACAATAAGTTTGAGTTTGCCGGGTCTATGTGGCAATATTCCCTGCCATCTGATCCCGCTCACCACCAGGTGATCAGTTGACAGCTCTGCCTTTCTTTTCACCCAAGTGTCGAAAACATACGGCCACAGTTCTGATGACACAATTACAAAATCAATCATCAACCTTCAGCTAAGGGTGCTCTGATACCAAGTACACTTATGACCACCCTTATACTAGAACATGCAGTTTGTTATGGATAATCCATGACTAGCACAGAATTCCAATAACAAAACACCACCCAGGGTCAGATCAGGGAGACTATTAAAAAAAAAAAATCACGTGGGTGTTATAGGGTTTGAGTAACTCTTTACCTTCAATAAATGAAAAAAAAAATCAGAGAGGGACAAATACTTTTTCAGCGGACTGAAAAAACATGAAACAAAATTAATCCATAAAATCTTAACAATGTGTTAAGTGTTGTATTTACAACATCAATCTATTTACTGATTTTCCATGCTGTTCATTTAGGACAGACAGTCATTGAGCCATTTTTAAAAATGAGGACTTAAAGCTAACTACAGAGTTAATCATCTTACTGCTCATTGATTCCCCAGTCCTCAAAATGGCAACTGAGTACAGGAAAGTGTCCTTCCCCATACAGCTCTTGAACCTAAAGGGAGCCAAATCAGTTGTATTCCTTCTTGTGGTGTAATTGTGGTATTTATTAATTGTGATAACGCAGTTGGTTTGGTACGTCGGGACAACATTATTGACAATCTTTTTAATTAGACAGATTTTAATCTGAAAAACTGTCTTCTCACTCTCAGCTATTGGAGACTGATGAAATGAGCTGGAAGAGGATAAATCCTCAATCGAGGTTTAGGGTACAACCATACCAGTTTGTTTTCTGATATCAGTAACTTTGTTCAAGAATTATGCGTGCACTTCTATACCAGCAAAGACATTGTTGAATAAACTGTTATAGTTGATCCTTAAACTTCCCCTGCCCTTGAAAATATCTCCAATGCTTTCCTACTAAGAATCTTGATACTCTTCCTTGGTCCAACCAGGAATCAATTGTGAAAGCAGAGTACAATCCAACAGCTAGTTTATTGCCGGCTTATTGGGCATGGAAACCGCTGACGAAGAGGTGGGGATGAAACCTCGCAATAGGATAGCACTGTTCAGCACAGATGATGTGGGTGAAGCTGAGCTGTAAATCACCTGCCAGTGGCTTCCAGAATAGCAGCCAGTTGGAGTCCACTCTTACCAACACCGCACTGTCCCACAGGGAAATGGAGTAGCTTGAGGGGAACTCTGTTCCAATCCTGATGACCGTAGCAGGATTGGGAGATTGTTCATAACAATCTGGACTGAGGAACAGCCTGCTAAGGTTAACAAGAATGCGGTCCCAATCCTAGACCCTGATTAGGCTTGGGAACTTGTTCCTAATAAACTTGACTGAATAATTGACCTGAGCTGGATTAACTTGAAGGCGGTCCCAATCTTGGACTTTGCTTCGGCTCGGAAGCCTGCTCGAGTTAGCAAAGTTAAGAGGAAAGTATTCAGGAACTGCTGTCATAAGAGTAGAAGTTACACTGGACAGAGACGAAGAGTTTCTATTAACAATTCTGACTGGTTTAAAGCACAAAGGCAAATCACAGTCCTGCAACTTGCAAGACAAAGCAGAGGGCTTAAATACCCATCACATGGTAATTGGAGTATAACTGTGTAACGAGACACTGCAGGTTGGCAGACACGCAAGACATAAACCAAACAAAGGAGACAGACATGCACTCAAGGCATTCACATGAGGGTTATGACTTATTCTGACAAGAAACCTGATATTTTGATTGACTTTCATGAGCACCATTTGTGCTTTGCTTTCTCCAGATAATCAAGTCCTTGGCTGTGACCTCAGCATCTCAACCCTACTATCCTAAAATCAGCCTCCACTGTGCCCGATGTAAAGGCAGTGGCTTCTCTTGTTCCACCCATTAACACAAATACTTAAGGATAAATTGAATGTCACTACATTAGAGTAATAGCAGCGGAGACTGCAGCTTTTAAATCATACTTACTAAAATAAAAATAAAAAAACCCATTCAATTAGTAAAAGTACTTTGTAACATTGTGTTAGCTGTGTGTTATGATCAATTTAGTGCTACCTCTGAAAGAGCACAAAAAATATGAAAAAGTACCACAGATGTATGTAGCAGGAGAAAATAAATGTGTTTACCAACTCTGTTTCGGCATTAACATTGTGGAATTCCATATCTAACTGAAGCTGGATAGTTCATCATCACTCTAAGGAGAAAGTAAATGCCAGAGGTTCCAAAACTCATTACGGATCCTTTTAGCCTGAGATTATAATTTACAGTCAAACAATGAGTTTAATCAATAGTGATCATTGTGGAGCATAAGCGTATTTTAGGGTGAAATTAATGGCAAGAACGTAGACCCCTCACAGTGGAATAGGATCAAAGGTTTTTGTTGTGAGTCATGTGTATTTCAAATCAACCGTCGCTCTCCTCCTCAGATATAATTTATTTTAACAATATATTCACTGCGACCCACAGATGTATGCTACACATATCTTAAAACAAAAAGATGACTTGTGTGAAGGTGTAAAAATAACATTTAAAAAAATCAGGCAGTACCACCATTCTAAAAAGAGATGTCTGTGAGGTTTAATCGTCTTAGAGCAAGATTTGCTGTATTCTGTATTCTGACAGAAAACTTATGATGTCTAATTGGGTTATTCGAGGCTAGAGGCCAAAACAGACATCATTGCTGATATAAGGTATGTTCCAATTCTGAATTTCAGAGGGACTCTCTGAAGTACTCATCTCACTAAATCTCAATGAATTTGTGAGTTATACACTGTTATAAACTGACTGTATTTAACAGTTAAATTACCACATTGTTTCCTAGTTATTTTAACTGTAGGTGGAGTCCCGTGCGCATTTAACTGTGGTTTACACTTTAGATACAGGGGACTTTGTTGTAAATTTATTCTAAAATAACAGTTAAAATAACTGGCACAAAAGGTGCCAGTTAAATTAAATGAAAAAAGGTGCAAGTTTATTACAGTGCACCCACACGAGTGGTGTAACCAGAGCTGAAAAATGGGTGGGCAAAGAATATCCCCATTCTACAATTATTGGTCTTGACTTGTTCTCAATTACTTTCCTTTATCAACACATTTTCCATTTATAAGAAAAATCTATTGGCGATTGAAGACACAGCTACTTTCTTAATGCGATCAAAGGGCAACTAAATTATAGGCTAGGCTAGGTTCAGAAAAATAATTTGCTCAGATGTAAGCATGCACTTTACGAAAGGTAAACTGCTCTGGAACGTCTGCGCTGATTTTTTGCACATCGGGACATCTAACCTGTGCCTCAAGATTGATTTAATTGAAATGATTTAAACAAAGACAAAGATTTGAAACATCTTCAGAAAAATTTGAATAAGCCTGATTGAAATGCACCAAATTGCGCATCCAAATAATTGGTTGTCCTCTTACCTTAACGAAGAGGACTAGCAACACCTAATAGAGTGGAGTATTTTTGGGCTGAATGTTTTGTTCATCAGGAAAAATGATTGAGAACAAGTCAGGACTATAATTGTCACAAAGGGATGCTCAGTGTCCACCCAATTTTCCATTCTGGTTATGCCACTGACCAACACAGACTAATTCTTCACATTTATGCCTGGAATACACATTTAGAGAGCCAGTCCCCCTGAATATCAAGGAGCACAACATTAATGTGTTTGCACAAGTGTGTATTAGTGCATTTGTGTGTGTGTGTTTCTGTGCGTTTGCATTTTACCCTCTGTGTGTACAAGGGCATAAGTTTAATCTGAGAGTTGGTTGGGAGATACATAATGCCAGCGCGCAAAGTGCGTGAGCTGGAAAGGTTTTCGCAATAATTTGTATGCAAATATTGTGTTTCTTTGATGTTATCTATGGTGCTTAGCCTGATGCCTCTGTAATTCATGAAGACAAAGATGAGGATATCAATGAAGATAGATGTATTCATAAACTTGTTTTTCTATTTTGTATCCAAATACTTTAGATCAGGTTTCTGAATACGACAAAGGGTTATTTATGTTTCAAACATTTCTTATGAAGCTTAAGAATACTGAACAATTGATAAAAGTTTAACAATTTATAAGTAACTTAATTACATGATATTATATTGTAATTTATTAGCTTGCTATAGATAGGTCGCTAAGTTGTGATCTAGCTAACTTTATGGTCTAATAACAGCAATAAACAATTAGCGGCTGTACAAATTAGACTTGGACATGCCTTGCTCAGTTTCTATGAAGCCCAACATCCTTTAAAGTTGCCACATAAGTTAGACTTCTGACCAAATTTATAGCGCAGCAAAACTTTTTCCATTGTTAAATGCTTTCTTGTAAATGTAAAATTTCAAGTCAGTGTCCACTCTTTCCTCAAACAAAAACTGGGTGCGAGCTTGGTACTCACATCCAGTTGCCTACTGTCTTGCATTAGCAAAATGGTCGAGCTGGAAACATTAAATCAGTGGCATGTCGCCAAAAAAAACATCATGCTGCACATTGCACGAATAATAGTCCTCGCCTGATCTTCCTCTCTACCGAATAAAAAATAAATAAAGGCCGAATAAAAAGTTCAATGGATATGTAGATTGGGGAAAAAAAATTTTGCGGGCGGGCAAGGATAACGTGGCACGAGGCCCCATAGCAATGCCGCATAATTATCAATGCCGACCAGAGCTGAAAAGGAGCCGTGCAGTCACATGGAGGCTGGCAAGAAGTGCGCACAGAAAACTCTACCCTCACCATTTCTCTTTCCTCTCTCAAGACACTGATGGTGGAGAGAAAGAGGGTTCGCGCCACAGCCTCTCAGTTCACAGAACCATCCGCCGAAGGCTCCCTGAAAAAGATTGAACAGTTTTGCATGCATAGTTAGACACGCCTTTTTTCCTTGCTGTTGTTAATTAAAAAGATAAAATAATAAAAGTTACCGCCCTGGGGGCGGGGTTTTGTCCCGTACTCCTTCATAGTCAGCACCTTGCTTTCCAGTGTTTCGATGACACCTCATTATTATTATTATTACTCGGGCCAGTAGGCCATGAGTCTAAGTTTCGGCTCAGTTCTTATTTTTCAGGGTTGCGATTGTTCTGCGCATGCGCGGCCCGAGTACAGGCTCTGAGGAGCCTCTTGTTTTAATACCAACACGCCCATGGGCGCTCGGTTTGGCGTAATTAAAATTGCCATTAATGCAAACTGGGCAGTGGACTGAGTAATGGCATCAATACACCTACATAAGCTAGCAAAGGCACTAGCTCCACTTTTTGCACCAGGTTTAAGATAGAACTCTCAGTGTTTCCACTGCTAATAGGCAAGTTTCTCAATAGAAGCTAATGTTTGAAATTTTTTCATTTTCCAAAATCTTCACTGACCGCAGCAAGTCACCTCTGCGCACTCATGAAGCCCGCTCCATTCTGGTGGAGTGGATAGTGTGACTAATTGCATGGATATAGGTACTAGCTTGTCTATTCTGTGCGCTGCAATGTTTTCTTGTTAGTTTACATGACTATGGCTGAGATAAATGCTTTAGATTAAACCATTGACTGTCTATGAATAGGGCAAATCCTCTAACTGCAAATGCACTAACATTACATTGGACTGGGGCATGTTACATTTACAATGTCCTGTTTCTTCCATTTTCCTCATTGCTCAGAAGTTGCTTAGGATATTCTTGCCATGTTGAAAAGTCAGTCAGGACATGTCCCGACTGTCCCTACCTAAATATGCGCCTATGTATATGTATCCATGCATGTGTATTCTACCAATAAGAAGTATCTATCAATTATGTTGCATTTTGGCACAAGCAGTACGTAAGAGATGAAACTGGTCATCTTGTTTTGTATTAAGTGCCATGGCGTACTTTAAACTAGACAAATGCTGCTGTAGGACAACAGCAGGGTATATCCCGAAAGCTATAGCATCCCCCCCATAGGTCAAATCCATATTTTATCCTGGTGGTGGCAAGACAGGAGGGGGTATAGGGTTCTGAAAATCAACAGGGGAACTACTCTAGGATTCATAACTGGTCTCAGTAAATATCGCATGATTCCTCTAAGAACTGTTTTACTTCTTTCATTTTTGAAAAGGGTAAGTTTGGCTGAAGGGTGTTGCTACAGGAATGGTCATAGTGTCACTTGAACAATAGGATTGCTCTTTCTTGCACCAACACATTCACAGCAAAGTTGATTAGATTCTCATTAGAAAAGTAATAGAAATGTAGTTTTACCAAATGATTGTACCATAGAAAAGGTACTGGGGCAATCAAAATCAATAAGGTCCCTCCTCTATGCACCAAGAATTGACTGAAGATGTGATTGGATTTCCCTGAACACTGTTGGAGTCGTTGCATTTTTATGAGTGAAGGCTCATTCAAGTTGTTTCAGAGAAGGTCATAGGGTTGCCATCATCCATAGTTCCAAGCTGTAGTTATCCTATAGTAAATGGATGGTATTTTTGCCACCATAGTGTGGTATCACTATGGTGATACTATAATTATTCAAACTACAGCAATACAGCTGTGTGGACTATAGTAATAACATGGTACTGTTGACTGTGGTAATACTATAGTTATAATGTGATGGCTATAGTCCTACTCTAGGTATACTATGCAAACTACGGTAATACTATAGTTATGCCATAAATACTATAGTATTACTAGCAAATAACTATAGGATATTTTCAGAAGGGTCACCTCTATATACCGGAAACAATCACAGCAGGTTTGCTAGGATTTGCACCAAAATCGTCTGAGTTTCTGCATTTTGAAGTGTTAAATTTCAATGAGTGATGGTACTACAAGAAACATTACAGAGCAACCACAACCAATAACTTGCTCCTCTACACACTAGGTATGGTAAAAATAGATTTAACGTGATTCTCATTAAAGCTATTTGAGTTACTGACATTTTGAACACGTTGACATGGTCAACAACATCCCCCGCCAATCGTGTGCTTCTTATTTTCAAACTCCATCAAGGCCTTTATGGTCTGAAGCTACACACCAAATTTGGTTACTGTATCTGTAGTAGTTTCTGAGTAGCTGTCCCCTTTATCTCGGACGGACGGACGAAAGGACGGAAGGATGGACGGAGGTCAAACCTATATACCCCTCCCACTTCGTGTTGGTGGGGGATAAAAAGTATAAGCTTGGTCAGGTAATGGTACAACAGTTAAGGTCGCAGGGTAAAAAACATTGATTGCAGCCCTTCGATGGCGGAGCTAGAACCGAGAATTGGGGGGGCACAGACACGTCCCTTTATTTTTCTTTATTGACACGTTTTCCAAATATCGTAATTGGCACCTGAAGACACGGTTTCTCTCCATACGCGATCTAACAGCGATGAAATCATGAGGTAAATTCATTAGAACTGGACAAAACTTTCGTTTTAAACAATTATTAGTCCTGACCTGTTCTCAGTCATTTTCATGATTAACAAAAGGTTCACTCTGTGAGCACTCCACACTTAACAGGTGCTGCTTGCTCTCCCTGATTAGGTAGGATGACAATCATTTATCTGGACGCGTATTTGCTGAATTTAAATCAATGAGCCGCATGCTTTTTATAGCCTATTTCACTGCCAAGTGCCACTTTTTTTCACTCAATACCGAGAGTGATTTTGAATAACGTTGATTTAAATTAAGGTAATGTGTCCGGATGAATGATTGTCATCCTTCCTAATCAGGGAGAACAAGCAACAACTGTTAAGTGTGGAGTGCTCTCGGAGTGAACCTTTTGTTAATCATGAAAATGACTGAGAACAGGTCAGGACTAATAATTGTTTGAAACGGATGGTTTGTCCACCCCAGTTCTCAGTTCTACGGAATTTAGCCCAAGATTTCATCGCTGTTAGATCGCATATGGAGAGAAACTGCGTCTTCATTTGCCAATTACAATAATTGGAAAATGCATCAATAAAGAAAAATAATTGATAACTAGCGAGGATTATCCGAATTGTCATAAAGGGACGTGTCTGTGCCACCCCAATTCCCATTTTTATCTCCGCCACTGCAGCCCTTCTTTTAAGCAGCAGTAACAATAACAAACCGGGTGACATGATTTGCATCAATACTTTGTGAGTCATTGCATTTATAAGTGTAAAGTTTGACCTTGATGTTGATGCTACAGGAAAGGTCGGTAGAAAAAAAAAGGCTTTGTTCTCTGTGCACCACAAATTAACACAATATATTTCATGTGACTCCCATAAAAACTGTTATTTTTATCACGCAAACACAAAGGATCTGATATGGTGGCAGTGGCGACAGCATTCAAGGCAAAAACTCCATTTCAGGGATATAATTAATAGTATTTTAATATCATACCAGAGGATATGCAATTACTACAATCCCTTGACAGCGCTTTTTGCACAATTAAACAAAGCCACAATAGAATGCATCATTCATAGGAATGATGTGACAGACATGCCACATTTAATTCATTTTCCCCTGGTACTGAGTGGAAGTGTGCATACCCCAAAATTATCAAGTATTTTTTATCACATTCTGAATGACCTTTGTCTGTTACAGAAATAACACTTTAAAGTTCTCATCTGTGTTCAGCAACTGAAACACCTAATCAGTGGAACATTCAAGCAAACTGAAAATATGTCATCTTAATGCAATTATTGCCTTATTCTTTTCTTTGAGTTGATTCATGTTATTATTCATCAACAAGTGTCTGATTATCTGCCAGAGGAGAGAGATAAGGATTATATGGTATTGATCATGAATACCTTCATGATTGTTTCAGACATCCAATTTCATGGTCATGTCGCAACTATGTAAACAGACCTATTTTTAATAATGCTGTTATGCAAGCGTTTTTGCTGGTCAAGTGGTACGTATGCAGTTTAATATATTTTAGTCAGTGGAACAGTCAGTACTCATACTCTGCACAGAACCGTGGATGTGTTTCTTTCCAGTGCAAATTTAGAAAACCACCATAACCATAAAAACCTACAATAGTCAGTATTTTTATATACTACCAGTGGATAAAAAAAGCCTACACATCCTTATTGAAATTGTAGGTTTTTGCAATGTAAAACCAGAGATAGAAGTCAGAATTTGAATATGTACTTGACTGGGGAATACACTTAGTTCTGAAATGTAAAGCCAGAAATGTCAGGCTTTTTTAATATAATCGTGCAATCGACAAAAAGAAATTAGAAATTATTTAGAAAAATTCAATGAAAAAGCAACCTAAGCAACCAGAGATAGATCTTGGTCTATGGACGACTCCATCAAATTTTTGTGATGATCCGGATCTTTCTTTATACACTCAGTGACATTTCTCCGAAACTAATAAACAGATTTTGATGAAATCTACACATAAGGTTAATCATGGCCCAAGGATTATACATTACAAATATAGTGATCATGCATGCCAAAATCTTCAATCCGGATCCAGATCCAGATCAGGGATCAACTCTCTCAATGAGACGATTTCTTCGTGTACCACTGCAGCATTTTCACCAAATGTTGATCCAAATTAGATCATCTCTGAAGGAACAGTCTCAAAATATTGTTAAAGACCTGGATCTGTGTGTGTCCGGATCCAGATCCGGATCAACAATTTTGATATTGAAGTCATACAAACTATATCAAGTAATATCTCATATGAAAGCCCTTGATGAATGCTTACCGGATCTGACAGAATCTTTTCGCTTAGAGGTCATTGGAAAACGAGAATGGGTGTTTTAGCAAATCTCACTCAAACTTGTTGCATGGGTGGGCCTGAAATCTTCCAAAGAGAAAGATCTTGCGTTTGAACCAACGTCATCCCCTGGCAGAGATCAGAAATCTCGGATTGCTCTTGTTCATGGTGGTTTCTTCGGAGATGTGTGAAATTATGTAAATCGGCAACTCAGTAATAATATATAGATAACTGTCCCTGGCATCCTTACTGACTTTGTCTTGGTATTCTATCCCCACAGTTTGCTTCTATCCCTCCAGTTTGATGACTTAAGGGATTGGATAACTTGAAATTGAGAATTTTGCACTATTCTACTCATTGTAGCTATACCCTTCAAATGGTGTCTTGGTGACTTGACAGATAATACACACTCTAGACTGACAAAGCAGCCCCAGATCATCATACTACCACCCCCATGTTTGAATGTTGGTATAATGTTCATTTTGTGGAATGCTGTGTCATTACCTCAGCCAAGGAGGTTATGTTTTTGCTGGTGTTTGTTTGTGTGTCTGTTTGTCTGTCTGTTATTGTACAAGATAACTCAAAATGTAATGAAGGAATATCTCTGAAGTTTTATGGGCGAGTTGCTATTACAACAGGGATGAACTCTATTGATTCTGACCGCGATCGGTCAAACAATATGGCCGCCATGACAGCCATCTTCGAATCCTATGAGATGTGATAACTGAACTTCACTCTCAGTGATATCACTCAAATTTTGTGGGTTGATAGGTTTTGTCCCTGATGCGAGACCAATCATTTTGGAATGCACTATATCAAATAATATGCCCGCCATGGGAGCCATCTTGAAATTCTATGTTGCCGATATCTTAAATTTCTTTTGAGCCGTCTTCATTCAGCGAGATTTTTACTGTGCTGCCTTGGTGGAGGTTTGCACTCTCAGAGTGCCTCTAGTTTTAAATCAGATGTTATAGGACCCATGGCTTACAAAATGTGGAGTTATCAATACATTCTTGGAGTAATTTTGGCCGGTTGGCCACTGCTGGGAAAGGTCACTGCTGTAACAAGTTTTTTTATGTGGAGATGATCACTGTGATTTGCTGATGTTCCTGAACCTGTTTCAGACTGAATTATTTCAACAACATTCTCTTTCAAAGACAAAATAAAAAGCTAAAGAGAGGTGAGAATTATCCAAACATTTCAAAATGTCACAAGGGCAATTACAATAAGATTTCCTCTTACTGGTCTTGAGTCAAGATGTATTAAAAATCCACTGCTTCATGAGAAAAACATTAGAGACAGGAAGGAGTTTTTGGCTCAGTCTGGAAAGTTTGATACAGTATGGTGTAGCAGTTGTGAGTGTTGCTATAATTATTTGAGTCATTCAGTGACTCTCCAAAGAGGTGTCTTCAAAGATGAGGTGAGAAATATAATAGTGAATGTATCTCAACCGCAGTTAAGCGCAGAGGAAGAGGTGTCATGGTGTGGGGTTTCTATAATAAGATGATTAATGCTTTTGAGTACATGAGGATATTTCACAAATGTTTGAACATTGTTTTCAGTAAGGAACAATCAGAAGTTTTTAACATTTTTTATTATTTTATTTATTTATTTATTTATTTATTTATTTCCCACCGAGTCAATACTCCTGCCCACACTGCAACGACCATCAAGAAGTGGTTTGAGAACATTTCCAGCAGCATCATGTTTTGGTCCACATTCAGCGTAATAGAGAATATTTGGTCTCGTATGAAATACAAACTAGCCTGAATTTTTCAACCTCCGATCAACTGCTCGAAGCCATAAAAACTGAGAGGAACAGTATTGACTCCTCTTTAAAAAAAAAAAAATCCTGTTTGTATGCTTACTGACAAGGCTTTTAATGTTTAAAGACATCCAAAGAGAAAAAAAAACTCCCTTAATTTATCATTATTCAATATTCATGAAAATATCCACAATTTCATGCAATTTTTGGCTCGGCCCATTTTTTTATGTCCCAGAATATTCTAAATATGTATGCTAATAAGAAACTGATGGAGTCTGTATTGCTGCCAATGAAAATCATAAATATGTCTGTTGTAGCTGTTCAGTAAAACTCAAGGTCCAATGTGTCAGGCATTGGTAGCATTGTGTAAAATGTGTGGAAGATTTAGGTTGTAATACAGTACATTAGAAAAAACTGTTCAAGATCACCGCAGCATTTTCTTACAGAGTTGATAGTATCACAAGGGAGATGTCTCTTGTTGGTTTTTGTCAATGGTTCCCTATTTATAGAAATGTAAGATCTTACAAAATAACAATGTAATAATTAACTTTTCAAATGATTTCAGAGGTTAATCACATGTTATCAAACTATTCATCCAAGAACTCATCTTGTGACTGTTTCTGGATGGCTGCTGAAACAAAAACATTGAACTTAGATCCTCTATTAGAATATTTTCTTCTCAAATTAGTCCCACTTCTGAGCATCTGACATGTGGCAAGTATTATGCAGTATCATCCATGACTGATACTACATATTTTTCTAGTGCATTTAGTCCCAACCAAGCTACCAAAATGTTCAAGTCTAGCCCCTATTTTTTTTTCCTCTGACTGACACCAATGTTAATTCTGTTTCATGACAGATGTCCTGTGCATTGTCAGAAAGGAGATTTATTGGACCTTTTATGCTTTCCTGAGGGTGCCACAATCATTCACTACCTGGCAGCACAGCCTCACTAGTACTGAACAACAATGAGGTTAACAAGCCCACAAACAAGTTCAATCTGCTGTCATTACTCGGGGCTATAACCTCACAACCCAAGTGGCTACGTGAACAAATCGGCAAGGATGCGCACTGCCTGTTTGGAAGTTTGGAAACTTAAAAAGGACATATGAACAAACAAAAAATTTCACATGAATGCAAGCTTAATTTTGCTGCTAATATACTGTGCCTAGATTGTATAGATCAGAGGTAGGAATTGGCATATGTCACTGGACAACTAATCAGTCCATCAGTGCTCTTTTGTCTGATCAAGTCTAGCCATGTTCGCTATGCCACTGAATAATATGTGGGTTACATTAAGGTACCCCCCTCCCCCCTTTCGAAAAATGTAGTCTAATCTCAGATTGCAGCAGCAAGTGTCATGATAAACACAAACAAAAACACAACTGATCCAAAGTCTTTGATAAACTATGTTCGTGACAGGTAATTATATTTCCATTTTCTGGCGTTGACACTTAGCAGTATTAACAAACCTATTTGAGAGGTTTTAGCTTCAAATAAAATGGGCCCCCATCGCAATAACAGGGCGGGGGACCTTCTGATCCACCAGCGCTATGAGCAGGAAGTTTAATCATTCATTCCTGATAGCGCATGCGCTATGCGTAGAGAAGCTATCCTGAGCTGCTGTAGCCGCTATGGGTATAGCACAGTGTTGAAAAAAAAATACAGAAAATAATCGCTAGGAAAGGATAAAAAGTTCATACTTTATAATATTGCAATAAAACAAAGGCCAGGGAAGCGACAAAAACGTTTTATGAGTGGCTTGTCCCTGGTTGAAGAGTGATAAAAAGGTTTGTAAATGATCTTATTTCTAATTCGTTCTATTTATTATATTTAACTCTAAGAGTTAACGTTTCACAAAGAGGAACGTCGTTGCTGGTCGTATTTTATGTAATTCAATATGGATGTAATTTTTTTTTATTTGTCAGCTGATGTCTATACCCGAACCGAACCAAAAGTATATGCATTTGTGGGCCTTTGTTTTTTGGTACCGCTTGTTTTTACCGGTGGCTTTAACAGGCCAAACTGGTAGGTTAGCATTAGCTCGCTAGAAGGATGAGTCTCTCGTCTCGCATACCGACTGCTTCGTTGACTCAGTACCCGCTAACCTAAGCTAGTTTCTCGGACTGAACCAGGCATGGCCGCCTATACCCAACAAAGACGGTTCGCCTAACGTTAGTTGCCCAAGTTTGTTAGCAAACGGTAGCTCGATGGCTCGCTGAATGGCCAGTTTTCATGCAGCATTACGCTAACCTGTTTGCTAACGCTTGTGCCTTAGCTGGAGTGCTTTGCTAACTAGCCGGCTAACTTGTGTCCAGTTTAGCGATAAGTTCAGTGCACGTATTTCACAAATGTATGGTCGCGTCAGGGGTTGGTTTTCTACTTGGTCAGCTATCGAAACCAGTATCTAACGTTAGCCTTGTTACAACTTCTTATCCATCTGGTTGGCCGAGCCCACCGTGTAACGCAGAACTGTAGCGTTACTTCTGATTTGACTGTTAGCTTAGCTGCACAAGTGAACTTTGCTGCGCTGTAACGTTTCACGCGAAGATCGGAGTCGTAGTTGGCAGAAAACGTGAAATCTATTGACCCGTCAACATTGTTATGACGTCAATAGAATGCATCTAATTTAAAAAATAATATGTATATTCTCAAATACGCATTGTCGAGTGGTATTGACTCACGTGAAATGGACAGGTAAAAATCTGTGTTAACATTAGTTTATAATCATATGGCCATGATATTTGTGAGTTTATTAGGCGAACACAGTTTGCTCGCACCTTTTAGGACTGTCCGTGAATGATTAATGTGATTGATATCGGCTGTGACTCCGTGGAAATTTGTCGGTTTCTTACGATGTAACTGGAGTGATTCCTCTTATGGTTGTGCATGACGGCTTCAAAACATTCATATGAAAACAAAAATTAATCATAATTCTTTGCGACGGTTATTGTAACTTGACTGGCAATCGTTTGCTGAAAAGTAAGGCATTGGGGGACCAAGCCTCTGGGACCGCTAGATTCCTGTAAAAATGTAAGATAAACTAACATTAAGATCTGATAATGGCTTGTCTGCAGGAGATGAAATTGTAACGGTTGACTTTTTTTTTAGCATACTGAGATGTTGCATTTTAGTACTTGCCAGTTAATCAAAATAAATCTGTCATTCCCTATGTTCTCATGCAAGTGGTAGTGTAGGCCTATGTGAGGATCCATTGACTCTGAGACATTGCTGGGACCTTAATGTTTGATCCATGGAGAGGAAAGTCATCATCTTTTTTTAAGCCTCTTCACACTAAATGCGAAGGTGCTGGGCATTACCGCTCTCAAGTCCCCAGTCTCTGGAAATGGAGCCATTCACCTGATGAAATGTATTTGCATGAAAATAATGAACACGGATTTTATTTGGCTCCTGCCATAGCTGTCAATGCTGCCATTTTCTTTCCTGAAAGATAATGTGATTCACCAGGTGTGTGGATAAACCATTGTTTGAAGAAAATAGAAAAGATTATCCACTGTTATGGCTGTAGGACTAGCCTCTCTGTGGAACAACTGTATGCTGTATTTAGCTTGTAACTTGTGATTTTGATAAAATTCTTAAAATGTTAAGGGCCAGTTCACAGACATGGCTTAAGTGCAGTCCTGCACTAAACAGACTTTTTTATGGAGATTTTCTATTGAAAATTGAATTTAGTCTAGGATTAAGCTTAATCTGTGTCTGTGAAACTGGCCCCAAATCATCAAATGTTTTATGAAATTCATTGTGGATATAAATTCACCAGCCATTTACAGTTTTTAGGTGTTATTTTTGAAAGCATGAGTTTTGTTCCTGGGGGAAAAAAGGGGTCGCATGTTCTAATATAAATGCAGTTCGTCGATAAACCTGACTGTATTTAAGCTTCATATTAAGTGTCTCAATTCTAATAAAAAGTTTATCACTGCTCTGTCATATGTTTAGAATACAGACCCTTTTTTAATGTTTACTGACATGTAAACGCTCGTATACACTCATAGGAAGAAGTGCTCTTGTCAGAATGCATTGTATTTGTGATACGTTGAGCCAGAATACTTGAACTTCATGTTTCTTGAAATACCACTTCGGGTACAATTTGTTAGTGGCCTGAAGTAGATTTTCTTCTCGTTTGAAAGCTATTCTGTCATTATTGTCGCTACTTCCAAGAGGATAAGCGCTCCCTTTTCTGTTTGGCAGCACACTCATTCAAGATCATCTAAAACTAATGATGAGGCTTTCCCAAAGAACATCAGGCCCAGATATAATGCGGTTTCATCAGCTCCGGCAGTGATTAATTTACCCCGCGCATTGTCTGTGGCCCTAGCTTGCCATTTTGAATTTCACTAGTACTTTTTAGCTCGCCGGGACGAATGTCCGGAGAGCTATCGTCGTACCCCCGGCGTCCGCGTCCGTCCGCGTACAGAAAAACTTTAACCTTGCCCCGGCGAGCTTTGTTGTCTTTCTGACAACTCTTGTTAGAATTTGGTCTCGCGGATATTTAGGTGAGCTGTTGGTTGTTTGACATGCCCCCCTCACATAAATTTTCTCAAGTAAAGTGTGGGCTTGCTGGCCATGTTATCAGATTCCTAAGCCAGACAGACAAATTGCAGTTTACATTCCATACTAGCAGTGAATCGAAGCAGACTGCTCAACAATGCTTGTTTAGAAGACTGTGTTTAGGCTTTTACTTACTCAGTGAGAGAGCCGTAGAGAAAACGTCTCTCTGCCAGATTTGGAAAAATAAGTCTCACTTGTGAATGACTTTTTGTTTTTATAGCAGTCTTAGCTGCCATTCAAATTACTGGGGGAATCTGAGAAACCCTCACTATTTTTCCATTTTTTTATTGCCTTCATTTACCACAGTATCTGGAATTGAAGTACTGGGCCCCAAAATTTTGGTTGATTTTATTGTCATAATTACCATTGGTTTCCAAAGTCAACAGGAAGAAAATCAAAGGAATTATACTGCCTTTTACAAAAGTAACTATTTCAGGTTTGAATTATTTTTTTCCATGTATTTTTTTCCACTGCGCACAGTTTATGCCTTTATCTGTCGTAGTCGCTTTGAATATGAACATTTGGCCTAACCTGCTTTAAGAGAGACCATAAGCTTAGGTCTTTCCTGTGCCTTCATATTGGCGCTTTTCACGATACGTCTGTAACGTACAAACAAGTACCTGTATGTTTTGCGTTGATTTTATGTGTTAAAACATGGATCTAAACTATTTTGGTGATTATATTGAAGGGTTTGAATTGTACATGATTCTAAAACCTTAATTGATTTTAGGCACAGGATAGAGTTGCGGCAACCGCAGTTGACAAGCCAAATTCTACTGTTATGGCACCCGTTCTGTGCATGCGATTTTTGGGGGTGCTTCCTGCTGTAACTGCAGCCAGCTATGCCAGTGACTAACCCTGGCCCTAACCCTAACCAGTGTCCCATTATGAGCTTGCTCAAATGGCTGCTGTAACTCCAGTGTGATTATAAATGTATTAGGGCTGCCGTAACAGTAGACAGTGCGTTGATTTTAAATGTTTTACTTCGATTTTTTTGTTCTTGATTCCAGTTGATGATTTGAGCCTAAATTCAACTGGGATAGTCTGTCTCTCTTTCTGTTATGTTTGCACGCCCCTGGGAAAAATGACAGGGCTGCTGAAAATGGGGAGAATATGAGGAAGAGGAATCCCCTCTCCCAGCTTTAATCCAGTATTTGGCCATTGTCATTCAGTAAAATTCATTGTATCGCTGCCTCTAGGATGGGATGTACGGGAAATGCCTCCAGCATGCTGTGATAACAGCGGTCTCCCCAGCTCATTCTTCTGGGTACGTCTGCCCCAACTTTGTGAGAGAAGCTCAGATCTCATCATTATGGAATGACATGCATGCCACCCTGAAACATTTGGTGAGTACCAGAAGAAACAAACATTGATAAAGGAATGCTGATGCCACTGCAGAAGAATTTAAAAGGCCCATGTTTATGCGGCATCTCAGAGCACTCATCTGGAATTTGGGCATTGCCTGTCAATATATTAACTGCATCCAACATGAGATGGCAGGCGCTCAGCCTTCCTATACTCTGCCCGCCTTTTACCCGTTGTGCCGAAGTGCAGCTGGTTCTGGTGTAGCTCATTCTTTAGGGTGGAGGACATGATCCATGCTGTCAAGCTTTATTGCAGGAGCTGAATGACGGTAGTGAGAACTAGATGGCCAGTGAAGGGAGTATGATGATGGACCAAACTTCAGTTTGGGCATAATATTCATTTTCGCTCTCCGCAGAGCACCTGCAGTTTAGCGCTCACTGTAATCGCGGACGACGAGTCAGGGATACAGTGGATCAGCGATCTTCGTGCTGTGTCCGACGCCGCCGCCATGTCCTTTGAAATTTTCTCATGAGCGCTCTACAGACCACAAATTTCAACCAATTCCTTTCATATTGGGAGTGGGTCTTGTTTTTGGTAAGGTCACGAAGACACAGATTTTGGGAGCGATTGGTATTTGGGATTTGGGGATACAAGTTGGCCAACTGGTGGCTGACTGTCTAGTTAGGAATGGAATGGTCCAGAGAGATATTCATCCGTATTTTGGCTCTGAATAGATGGTTGAGGAAATGGAGGGTGGGTAGGTGAGGGCTTTGTGTTTGTGGGCTTGTTTTGGCTGCGAGAGATCGAGCAAAATTGCTGCTGTTTGTGTTTTCCATGCTGCCGCTGGCTCTTTCCCTGCAGAAAGGTTAAGTGGTGAAATTTAAAGGGACGTCAGCGCTCCTGCGGGGAGGCTTAAGCCTGCAATGGCTCAGGTCCCAACCCCCCCACCGCCGGGGGAGATGTCCAGCGGTGCTGTTGCTGAGAGCTGGTGCTACACACAGGTAACAAGGGCTCTGCTCTTCTCCTCTTGCCTCCCGTGTGTGTGTGTGTGTGTGTGTGTGTGTGTGTGTGTGTGTGTGTGTGTGTGTGTGTGTGTGTGTGTGTGTGTGTGTGTGTGTGTGTGTGTGTGTGTGTGTGTGTGTGTGCGCCTTCACCAGAGGCCTGTTCAACCCATGAATGTGCTTCAGCTTCAACAAGGTCTCAAGGCATGAGGGAGAGATTAGTTTTCTCATGTATACTTGATGGATGCCCTGGCAGGTGTTCAGGGTTCATTGAAAGCTTCACCTTTCCACATCTGCAGACATCGTTGGTAAAACAATTTTTTCAGCATCTTATTTTGGTTTATAGCTAAATAGGCTCCATTTTTTACTTCATGGTGAAATGGGCTGCTGCTGTTCTTCTCTTTACGCTCCTCCTCCTTTTTTTTTTTCTTCTTCTACTACTTCTTTTTATTTGATTTCTACTTCTTCTCCTTACTCTCCTCCGCCTTCTCCTCCTTCTGCTTCTCTTCTTTAATTTCTCCTTCTTCTTCTTTGATGTCCTCTTCTTCTTCTCCTCCGTCTTCTTCTTCTACTTCTTTTTCTTTGTCGTCTTCTCCTTCGTCGCCGTCTTCTTCTTCTTTTTCTATTTCTTCTTCTTCATTGACTACTTCTTTCCTAATCCCTTGAATAAAGCAGTGGTGATAAAGTTATTACATTTTTGGTGCCATTGCAATCCATCCTCTCTCTGGGAATTCATGTTATAATCTCTTGAGCCCGATCTTTAATGATTCCAGACAGCTGATATCTGTTCTGTTATCTCCTTTGTCATATCCATGCATATTCATTTTTAGTGATATTTAACTGAGGGTTTGCATAAATCTTTAGCTGTCTGCTGAAAGTGAAAAAGTAAACAAATACTGCTTGTGTTCAGCTTGGGTGAATGGATTGGATTTAGTTTGACAAACTCGACAATGTTAGTGTTAATACTGTCCCTCATGTAGCAATTTTGAAAAGAGGTTGTACACAGGTGGGATTTCCTTACCAGAATATTTTGCTAAATGTTTTGTCCCTGCGGCTGTAGGTATTGATGTTTGAAGTGCCCACCCCAGCAGAAGGGTATTGATGTGGAGGAACGTGTAATATTCTCTCGCCATTAACCATATTAGCTTGCGGAGGCCTTGTCGCTGGTGTGTGAAAATGAAGTTGCTCTCATAAAGGTCTCCTATCATGTCACCTGGTGCACAGCCAATCGGCCATTTCAGATCTGTCCGTAGTGACATCATGCAGGGGAGGGATCAGCCAGGATGATTAAGGAAAGTTAACTTGGTTGGCTGAAATTGATCAATTGTTTTGGCCCCTGGGTGGTCATTTCCTCATAATGCCACAAAGAAATGGATTTTAGAAACGGGTTATAATCAAGAATTGGCAGAGCACCTGTTTGCAGGATGGGGAACCTTTTAAACTGTCTTTAAATTTTTGATCATACATGTGAATCCCTGCCTTGATTGTCTAGGTTAAAGTGGTCAAGTTTTCTTACATGTGGACCATAAACAACTTCAGTTTTTGCCGAGAGGAGATGGGGGAAGTGTTGAAAAGTTCGACTTTCTCATCGGGGCCTAACGACAAGATGAAGTGGTGAGCTTTCAGAGTATTTGTTTGCAGTATCACAGTCCTCTGTGTCTCAGCCTAACAATGTCTTGGGTCATTTGCTTCGCTTTTAATTAGCAGATAAATTGGTGGCAAGAGTCACGGGACCGACAGATTCACTGATGTATTCACCGAAAAATCTCTAAAATCAAAACCTGTAAATGATGCTTTCCCAGGAAGCAGCGTATCTGAGTAGGCTACAGCACCTTATGTGAAAAGACTGTTTTGATGGCTTCACTGATGCTTAATAAATTGGCACATCGCGTAAGCCGCTAAACTGCCAGCAACGTGCCGATTAACGTCAGGGAGTCGTCTAGTCTTGTGAATAATTCGGAGCAAAGTGCTTGTTTATCAGCACCAAATTCAACTGACAATGCTCGGGCAGACTGTGCTATTTGGGGATCTATGCTGCATTGATTCAGTCTAGAATCCAAAATCTGAAATGAACGAATGGAAATTAATTGGTGGTCCTGTGGGCAGCACATTTTCCACAGTGTTGCTGGTAATTGACAGAGCATATTGGAAAATTAGCCGAGTTGTGTTTTGATTGAATTATAAACAGACAAATGTGTAATGGACCCTCATTTTCTCATTTTCAAGTGTTGCATATCACAAGTTAAAGTGTAGAGAGTATTTACAGTTTTCACTGTCACAGAAAACTTTTGAAGATTTTTTTTTGTGTGTGTGGTTGTGAAAAGTAGTGATTATATGTGCTTCCATCATCTGGGTGGTGCAGACACGGTAACTTCTGTGACTGTGGTGATTTTAGCCCGTCTGTCTGCAGCTCCAGGTCATAGCTTCTCTTGGAATGGAGAAGAAACTAGCCATTTGATGCCTTTTGTTCAGTTCTGGTAATAATGCATCCTGTTTGCTTTGGTTAACCAGAAAGACTACTATTGTGGCATCAGAGCATGTTGATTTCCTTTTATATGGGATATCTGAGGGAGTTTTAATACACCCTTCCCATTAACTTGGCTTGTTTGTGAAAACGTCAAGTTAATTGTCAATGGCTGTTCATCACCAATGTCTTGCCTGCACTGAATGTGCAGCTCATCAGTCATTGTGCTTTCGTTGTTGTAGTTAACCTGTCTTTCCACTATCCTTAAAAAATAAGTAAAAATGTCATAGAAAATTTAATTGAACTTTGAGCAAGGACTGTAAGTAATTCATGAATTCTGAAATTGCAGTTTAAAAATGGCTGCATTCCGATCAGCTCGTTCAGTTGTAAAGCCTTGTGTCCACGCTTTTGCCTTCAAAACACTAGATGCTGAAAAAATGTACTAAATTGGCATTTGTTGATTAAAGTGGTCTTGTCTTAAATTTAAATAAATGTCACAAGAGTCAAAAGCAAAGATGGTTGTACAATCTCAGTCCCAAGAGAATTTGGAAAGAATAAAAACAAGCAGTGATTTGCCTAACTTGTCAAGTTTACACAATTGGAAAAAGGACAAAGACAACATAAGTAACGTCTTAAATCCGCAACTGCATATTTTTTTGAAAATAATAACTGGAAATGTGATTTCTGCCCCATCATCCAATGAACTTGGTACTAGGCAACATCACCTCTGCTTTTAATAACATTCTGAAGTTGTTCTGGAACTGAGGACAGCCTGATATTGTGCTTTGGTTGGTCAACAATCCGTGGCCTCTGTTGTCATACAATGCTCAAAAAAATAAACAGAACTCTTAAACAACACAATGTAACTCCAAGTCCATCACACTTCTGTGAAATCAAACTGTCCACTTAGGAAGCAACACTGATTGACAATCAGTTTCACATGCTGTTGTGCAAATGGAATAGACAACAGGTGGAAATAATGGGCAATTAGCAAGACACCCCCAATAAATGTTCTGCAGGTGGTGACCACAGACCACTTCACAGTTCCTATGCTTTCTGGCTGATGTTTTGGTCACTTTTGAATGCTGGCAGTGCTTTCACTCTAGTGGTAGCATGAGACGGATACTACAACCCACACAAGTGGCTCAGGTAGTGCAGCTCATCCAGGATGGCACATCAATGGGAGCTGTGACAAAAAAGTTTGCTGTGTCTGTCAGCGTAGTGTCCAGAGCATGGAGGCTCTACCAGGAGACAGGCCAGTATATCAGGAGATGTGGAGGACACCGTAGGAGGGCAACAACTTAGCCGCAGGACCGCTACCTCCGCCTTTGTGCACAGGAGTAGCACTGCTAGAGCCCTGCAAAATGACCTCCAGCGGGCCACAAATGTGCATGTGTCTGCACAATTGGTCAGAAACCGACTCCATGAGGATGGTAGGAGTGCTCGACGTCCACGGTGGGGGTTGTGCTTACAGCCCAACACCGTGCAGGACGTTTGGCATTTGCCAGAAAACACCAAGATTGGCAAATTCGCCACTGGCGCCCTGTGTTCTTCACAGATGAAAGCAAGTTCACACTGAGCACATGTGACAGACGTGACAGTCTGGAGACGCCGTGGAGAACGTTCTGCTGCCTGCAACATCAGCATGACCGGTTTGGCAGTGAGTCAGTAATGGTGTGGGGTGGCATTTCTTTGGGGGGCCACACAGCCATCCATGTGCTCACCAGAGGTAGCCTGACTGCCATTAGGTACCGAGATGAGCTCCTCAGACCCCTTGTGAGACCATATGCTGGTGCGGTTGGCCCTGGGCTCCTCCTAATGCAAGACGATGCTAGACCTCATGTGGCTGGAGTGTGTCAGCAGTTCCTGCGAGACGAAGGCATTGATGCTATGGACTGGCCCGTCTGTTCCCCAGACCTGAATCCAATTGAGTACATCTGGGACATCATGTCTCGCTCCATCTACCAACGCCACGCTGCACCACAGACTGTCCAGGAGTTGGCGGATGCTTTAGTCCAGGTCTGGGAGGAGATCACTCAGGAGACCATCCACCACTTCATCAGGAGCATGCCCAGGCGTTGTAGGGAGGTCATACAGGCACGTGGAGGCCACACACACTACTGAGCCTCATTTTGACTTGTTTTAAGGACATTACATCAAAGTTTGATCAGCCTGTAGTGTGTTTTTCCACTTTAATTTTGAGTGTGACTCCAAATCCGGATCTCCACGAGTTAATAAATATGATTTCCATTGATAATTTTTGTGTGATTTTGTTGTCGGCACATTCAACTATGTAAAGAACAAAGTATTTAATAAGAATATTTCATTCATTCAGATCTAGGATGTGTTATTTTAGTGTTCCCTTTATTTTTTGAGCAGTGTACTTTGCGCTTCATAAAAATATGACAACACGCTCGTTTTCAGTGGGCGGAAGGCCAGTCTAATTCCCACACTCTGACTACAATACCATGCAGTTGTATTGCATTGATTGGAGAGTTGGGTTTGGCATTATCCTGGAGCAAGCAGGGGTATCCCTGAAAGGTACAAAACCTGGAAGGCATATGTTGTTCCAAAATGCAATTGTTCCCTTCTCAGTCAATTTTGCCCTCACATATGTGCTATTTGCTCATGCTGAGAGCACTAATGCAACCCCAGATCATGACAGACACTGGCTCTTGAACATCACTTATAATTGTTGGGATGGTCCTTCACCTCTTTGGCCCTGAGAGCATGATGGCCATTATTTTGAAAAACCATTTGAAAGATGGACTTGTCAGACCACAATACTCTTTTCTACTTTGTCTCAGTTTATTCCAGATGAGGTCAAGGCTAGAGAAGATGGCAGTGGTTCTTGATGATGTTGATATATGGCCTCCTCTTTGTATAGTAGGGTTTTAACGTTCATTTAATGATGCCTCGACTAAATCTGTTCACTGACTCTGCCTCTCTGGTATTTATGAGCCCATATAGTTGTGTATGTTACAGAAGTTAGTTGATTCTTAATGCAGTGCCGTCTGAGGGTTCAAAGGTCAGGCGCTTCCAATACTGGTATTTAGTCTTCATTGTTTATACAGAGAGGTTGCTCTGGTTGTTTTGTACCTTTTCACTTGATCATGGACTTTCCACGGTGAAATGCGTAAATTCATCAAATTTTGAATACAAGATTATTTTTAAAAAACAATGTAGTTGATCTAGTGAAACTTCAAAAGAAATGATGCTGTATTCATGTAAATGCAGGTAAAAGGGAATTTTCAAATCACTTCTGTTTTTTTTTGCATTTTATACACTGTCCCTGTTCTTGTGGCATTGAGGTTGTACGTTGCTGTTGGTGTTTTTTCTGCTTTTTGTATACTGCCCTAAAAACCAAAGTCCTTGGAAATACTGATCGGCTAGTCTGTACCTATTTTGATCAACTGCCTAAGTGAAGCTTCAGGTCTCAAATGTCATTAGCAGAACGATAATCGGCACATCTGTCACTCACATTTCCGTGACTTGCACAGGTTTTCCAGCTTGTTAATCTAAGCATGAAGTCTTTATAATTGTCATTCAATATGCTAGCATCGAGAAACTTAATTTTATGGTTTCTTATTGCGTAAGACGCATTCGAAATTCCCATGCTCCTCGTAACAAAGTTACTTCACGCTAGTCTGTTATCTGAATATACATTTAAGGAAATGTAGGGAAATCTTGCACATTCTCAGTGTAAGTCTTCTTGTGAATTGCTCATTAGAGTACTTGTAGCAAAGTTAAATTTTCTTGAAAGACGACCTCCACCTTCTCCTTTCACTGTCGTTTTAACAAAATGTTGCAACAAAACTTTAAATGTATTGTATTGAAGCGCTGCAGAGAAAAAGATATTTCACATTTACTATCTGTATGTTTTAGGCATTGAAATTGAGATTATTTCGTTTTTATTTAGAACACTTTATGTATGTAATTTTAGTGCACCAGAGATTAAATGTTGCTTCTTTAAGTTCTGTGTTGGTTGACGTGAAGTCTTAATAATGTAATTTGTTTATATTTTGCTGATGTTTTGTTGTTTGTGATGTAATATCTTGATCTTATTTTGTGAGTAGTGTGACAGCACATCAGCGCTAGCCAGTGGAATATTGCTATTGTATAATCTTGCTGCTAGGGCCAGGCAGTATGATGGTATATTTTGTGCAGACAAATAACCACCGCAAATTTACTTTGGTGGGTGGAAATTTGTTGCCTATAATTGGCCTTAGCGTAGAAAAAGTTTTTAACCCTGGATGATTGAGACTGTTTGCAGCATTGGTCACATTTATGGAAGGTGTATAGAACCTGCATGACATGTATACACATGTATACCAAGGAAAGGTGAAGGAAACGAGGCAAGCTTCCGCAAAAAATTAATGGGTTGTCACTGAAATGGTGATTATGTCACGATGGATTGCTGATCATTGTCGCCTAAGTACTGGTTATCATGTTTCAATACACCCCAAGTCAATTCACACTGGAATTCTCCGTTAATGGTAGGGTAATCATTCTCTTTAACAAAAAGTGCGTGTCAGAAGTTGGAAAGCTGTCACGGCTCCCTTAACAGGTAGCTAATGTAGCTGGCTAGTAAGATATAGCAATCAAACCACGGTACCAAATGATGCCGTTTCTCCGCTAATCCGGACATTGGAGGGCATGTCCCCAGAGCTTGTTGTAATTATAGAGCATATAGGTACTCACCGCAAGATATTATAGTACGACAATTGTAGTTTCTTCGCTTCAAATTGATTTGTACTATTCTCAAGGCTATTACCTATCATTGAAAATAGACAGGCTTGCTAGCTATGTCATTAAACCTATTCCATGTTATCTGGCAAGCAATATGAATCACTAGATGTATTTCATCATGAAGTTCATCATCCACAAGCTAGCCAGCTACAGAAACCTAATTAATGTTTCTAATGGCAATGGAAAACGATGTAGCTAACTAGCTACATTAAGCTTTATTTAGTGTCCAGTGATGCTACATTAACATGCAAAAACAAAAGCAAGAAAGTATAGCGAAGAGGAAAGGCTTGTTGAGGTCCAGAACTACCCAACTATGGGGTCAAGCCTGGGTTCTCTCAATTAAAGTACTTCTAAACACTAAAAACACATAAAAATTGTGTCAACTGAAAAAAGCTCAGAGTGGAATTTGATTTTAATCAAATGTAATAAGTTTGTTACCGTTGAAACGGTACATTATTGGCGAAAAATGTGAAATCTTGTGGCATCAATATCTCAGAAACTGTACCATATTTTCCTGTAATTCTTTTTGTTTTGAAGCTAATATCACCGGCTATACAATTAAATACATCATAGAATTTTAGAAATTGGTGGCAGAACCTGCCTGGCAGATGGATCATAAATACACCATGTATCTACCTACCCAAAAATGGCTATGCCATTGTATAGAACATAACAAACTGATGCTATGGTGAAAATTTCAGAGCAATATCTTGAAAAATGTGGATTTTATGCCCTCCACAAGCCTGATAAAGTGAAATTTTGTGATGCAAGAAAATGTTGCAAAACGAATGCACTGGAGGCGTTCGCATGATAAAAATCCACTTAAAAGATTATTTTTTGGTCTTAAAATCACCTTTCATGAAAGTTTTGAAAGATTTTTAACAAAACGAAAAAAAGCATTTTTTCAAGTCTGAACCTAGTCTTGACCCCTTGAACAACCTGAAAGAAAAGCGGCGAGTCGCAGGGGTAACTGTAGCTAATGTAAGGGCAATAGAGATTAGCTTTTTAATTGATTGTTTAGCCTTAAAGCAAGACTCCCAGCTGTGCTAGCATTGCTGACGGGTGTGTGCTAGCCACAGTAGACCATTAATTCACCGTTCACCAAAGTGATGATACTTTTGAACAAAATGTGCACGTGTAAGGCGGGAAAATGAAGATCCTCCAGGTCAGCTAATTAGTTGGTGTAATGCAATGGTTACGTTGGACTGGCCATATGTGATCTTCGTGTTTGACATGGTTAGGTGACTTTTCAAAGCTAAGCTGAGCCCCCACTCGCTTTCCCCGAGGGTCATTATATTGCAACAAGCCAACGCCACCTTTCCTGGTGGTGTCTAGCGTTCATCTCGTAAATGCTTCGCAGAAGTGAACAGCGTTGGTCTCTCAGTCACTTCACAGAAATAAACAGTGGTTGTTTGGCAGCTGCTTCATGGAAATGAACAGCGTTCAACCTGTCACTGCCAGCTACTTGGCGGACTCCATCCTTTCAATTGGTTAGAAATGACCAAACTACTTAGCAATAGCGAATGTATAGCTTGTATGTAGCATCGAGCTGGGATATCTTCTTGCACACAACCCTGCTTCATTCAGCCCGCCTCAGCTCGGCCAACACTGCACCTCTTTGCCCACTTTTGAATTAGCCGGGAGCTGGGCAGAGTTGGGCACTGCCAAAATGGCAACCAAATGAGCTTCTTTTTGGCTTTTCAGAACTTAATGGGTGACATCACGGAGACTACATCCTTTGTTTTATACAGTCTATAGTTTTGCAGCTAAGGTTTAAGGTGATACACATGGCACAGTACGCATACTCCATGCTTATGCACTAAAGCATTTTAAGTGAAGTGATTCAGTGTGGTTTTCGTAGCCTGTGCCGCATTAAACATTACACTTCTTAGCTAGTTCAGATTTTGTGTGGTTAACCAAGATATTTGACATTAAACAAAATTTCTTTTCCATGCCTCTTATTCTTATCAGTTGTTTATATAATACATTATCACTGGTAGGGAGTGTTACTTCAATCGCTGCTCATCTGTGATGATGCTTGGCTACAGACGTGCGTTCACCCACAATCATCTGTAAAATTTAATCGGGACCAGCATGAATGCCCATAACGTTAATTCTGAGATGGCTAATATGTTTTAACATCCATGCTTTAATTAAATGCATTTGTCAGTAGGAGTCTGGAGTTGGCCTTATCAGCAAAGTCATATTGTATCCCCGGTCGATTGTTGCTTGTGAGCGCTCTGCAGGTCACACATTTCAACAGATTCATCTCATAGTGGGCCTGGGCCTTGTGTTGGGTACGGTCATAAAGCCTATCGCGCAATTCCTGATTTGCCTTGAATTTTTTTTTCAGTATTTTCCAAGCAAATTCAGAATAATTCTAATAGGATAAATTTGTCAAAGGCATCAGGTCGCACAATACACACATTGTATCAAAAAAAAAAAAAAACGGGCATGCTGCGAACAAAGTGATTCAAGCCAGGCTCAATAGACATACCATTTACGGAAACCTCTTTTTTTTTAAGTTAATTGGCTTTGGGCCAGTCAGAACACTACCCCTATTGCAGAAGGAGCCCAGCCCTTTTTGTCATTCACATTTCTGCCTGGCCCAAAGGGGTTTATGGGAGCCAAATATTAAACTTTCAAAAAACTTTTGGTTTTACATGAAATCTGTCTTATACTTCGAAATATCTAAAGAAAATAAGAACATTTAAATGTATTATTTTAGAGTTGATTAACTTGCACAGGTTTTAACTACCACTTAGGCACTGAAAAAACAAAAACTAAAAATTATCCAAAAGCCATATAAAATTTTTTTCTATTTCAAAAAAATTGTATTACAACAGGCATTGTTTTCATGATAAGAAATTAACAATATTATGATATAAGATTTTGGCCATCACCCAGCCCTAGTTGTAACAATGTTGTTGGAGTGGGGGGAAAATGAAATTAATCATTTATTTAGACTCAAAACACTTAAATGTTGATGTAATGTTTCACAGTAAAACAAAAATTCTTCCACTGATGTGAGTATTTTGACTCATTTCTAGATTTGTCCATGGGATGAGAGTTTCAGTTTTCAGGCCCATTGTAACCTGAAATAAACAAACATTTTCTACTATTAGGAAGAAAAAATACAAATTAAAGTCTCATAATGAGAATAAATATGAGAAATTAAAATATATTCACTTATTGAAGTAAGTGGATAAATTTTGGTTTTTGATGCTCATTAAATTGGGCTGCTACCTTTCTCACCCAGGCCGCCCTGTCATGATCATCCCGAAAACCTACTGTTAACCCTTTCAGAACCCGCTGGTCAAATTTGACCCCTTTTGCCATTAAGAGGTGGAAGAAAAACTGTAAATGATTTTGTTTCAGCATGAATTTATTCTTCTGATTTTTCGAAAGAGATCAAAAATCTTCATTTTTTCACGGTGTTACAGTTTGATTCCCATAGGGTACGCATAATGAATGAGGTATATGTAAGGATTAATGAAGCTTCCAGTTTCAAGGATGATCCTGAAAACCCTGATTTTGAATGTTGAGTGTGAAACTGTGACCATACATCCTCCTGCAGTAGGTGATCTCATATCAGTGTTTCACACTGGAGTGGCTGCAGATCATTTTCAGGCTGGGTGGTCTTCGCTGACCTGATTTCTTGGGATGTTGACTGAAGCGCTCTCCTGTTTTTCTCCTAGGTGTCTGCGTGTGAACCCAAAGGGACTTGATGACGAAAGCAAAGATTATCTCTCCTTGTATTTGCTGCTTGTTAGTTGTCCAAAAAGTGAAGTCAGAGCAAAGTTCAAGTTTTCTTTATTGAATGCGAAACGAGAAGAAACTAAAGCCATGGGTAAGGGCTTGCAGAAGATCCTCTGCACTTTTACTGTCTGAATTGAATGCTTTTCATCTCACTCGGGCTCAAAAAATTAATGTTCTTTCAGATGAATAAGCCTCTGATACTGCACTTGATTGACCTCATAAAGACGATGCAAACAGTGAGGTTAATGGGATAATGGGCTTTGTCAGTTCTTGCATATTAACACTGCAGATACTCTCTGTCTCCTTACTGTAGAAAGCCAAAGAGCATACCGGTTTGTCCAAGGGAAGGACTGGGGATTCAAAAAATTTATTCGGAGAGATTTTTTGCTTGACGAGGCAAATGGACTCCTACCGGATGACAAGCTCACTTTGTTCTGTGAGGTAACTACTTATTCAGGCTTTTCCTGCAGCGACAGTTTCGGGACAATGCGCGATGATGACCGCGCATGACCTGTACCTGACTGTCCATAGCCTCAATACAATGGGATTTGATTTGCCGAAGGGTGAATCATATCGTCCTCTTTGGCTGGTTTGGATCGCTTGAAATTATTTGTTAAAGCAGAGGGAAAAAATTATGGAGTTAAAGGTTTACAGAAAGTGATTTAAGTTTCCTAAAATCGATACAATATAAGAATTAAGGATTTATTAAATTACTGTATTATTAAATATATTCGTATCCTTTTCTGTTTTTATCAGGTTTGTGAATAAATTTAGATGGCACTGTGTGTATGAAATGACAAGGGGTATTTGTCCAAATTTTTAGAGGATGATGGCATCCACTTCTAATCGCAGAATCAGTCTGGTAAAATGAAAAGTAAGCCTTATTCTTTGTTAATTGGATCTGTGGATAAAATTCAGAAAAGCTCCCCTGGAGGCAGCTTAAATAACAAAAAAATTAAAATGGCAAAAACTTTTTACATGTCAGTAAGTTATGTGGGACTAGTCAAAGAAGGTGTCATCAGTTTGTGATGAACATTTATCATACATTAAACCAATTGCACTGCACTGAGCTGCACTGGTGATGAGTATTGTAGTAAGGGATCTTGACGTTTTCCTGGGAAATTGGCAATTTCCCCACGAAGATCAGTGACTAATTGCAGATGCACTATCTTTCCAGTTTAATTAAAGATATCCTAGGGAAGTTAATTTGGACAGTAATTGGCTGTGGATTTTTTTTTTGTTTTTGAAACTGGCTGTTTGTGCCTCTGTGTGAAGGAATGTAGTAGTAACAGTTCTATGCTATTTCCCTTGTTAAGATTGTGCTCGTACGTGCCATCAGGGGCTCTATAGTTTTGTTCATGCCTGTGATCATGTACTCATAGCAATATTCTTTGCATATTTTTTATGTCTTGAAACATGATTAAAAAATTTCTGACAAACTCCCCAAGAATATTTTTTTCTTATTTGGCAAAGAAGACTTCTGTATACCTTCATAAATACCCACTTCATGAAATTGTAATTTGCTGTGAATTCAAGCAGTGTCCTAGTCGCTGGTGCTGCTTAAAAATTGGCTGGTTCATAATGGTCTAAATTAAGGTGGCTATAAAAAAAGCAAAAGGCATTGATGACTGGTTTCACAGCTCTGAGAATCAGAAAATGCGTGTGGGGGAAACCTAACGCCTTAAGAATATTTCCGCCTGCAGTTCTGTGATCAGCACTGCGGTTTCTCCTCTGGGAGATTAACTTTCTAATTCTGCAGGCTAAAGCTTGTCTTCTTATAACCTACAGACCTTCCTCGCAGTCCATGTCGGTAATGACTGATGTGATTATTTATTACTGACACTACAATGATGGATTCTTTCAGTGTGCACATTCAAAAAGTTTACTTTTCATTAATGACAAATCTGCCTGTTTCAATTAGACTTTTTTTTTTTTTTTTCCCCCCAAAAAATCGTGTCTGTCGTAAACCTGTTTTAGGTGAGTGTTGTCCAGGACTCGGTGAACATCTCTGGCCAGTCCAATATGAACATGCTGAAGGTTCCGGAATGCCAGCTGTCAGATGACCTGGGGAATCTGTGGGAATGCTCCAGGTTTACCGACTGCAGTCTCTATGTCGGGGGTCAGGAGTTCAAGGCCCACAAATCCATATTAGCAGGTACCTGTCTTTGCCCCCCCCCTCCCAAATTGCTGACAGGGACCGTTGCAGATTAAGAGGTGACCGTAACCCCCAACCAGCCCCCCTCCCCCCCCTGCCTGTGTCAGCACCGAGTTGACATGCATGAACGGTGACTTATTCTGATACAGCTGAGCACCTCTACTAAGAGATTCATAAGTCCATTTCTCAGTCATGTTATTAATAGCCCTGCTTTTCATCAATGTTTATTGGCTCTTCTGTGGTTTAGCAGGATCACAGATGAAAAATCCAGGTTCTCTTAAGTTATTATATCCCTCAGTAATTTGCTCCTATTGCCCGGATCTGCCAAACAGAGCCGCACTCAACCCATTAAGTTGAAATGAATGATTGTGCAATCCACTCGCATAAGTACTGGGGCGGAATAAGCACAAGACTTGTAATTGTCATTTTCTACAGTTGCATAAAATAGGGTAAAATGGCTCAGACGGCGTCTTCATGCAGCATCTTTCAATGGTCTGATTCCTTATCATTTCACCGCAAAATATGTCTGCAAAGAGCTGTTAGTTTGGTACTTCTGAGTGGATTTAGATGCAAGTTAGAGATGCAATCTTTCATTGGCATATCATTAAAGTGTTCTCTCTCTTTAACAGCCAGATCGCCAGTTTTTAATGCAATGTTTGAACACGAAATGGAAGAGAGTCAGAAGGTAAGTTTTGCTCGATGTGGTCTTCGATTAGAATGAAGCTCTGACCGTGCAGAATAAGAATTTGTGGATGTGATGTAGGAAGTAGGCAAGCACAGGGAAGGAAATGAACTTAGCGTTGCATGAACACAGTTTGCGCATGAAATTAATGATAAATGAATGCAATTTTCCAGCCTAATGTCATAAACTGATCAAGTTAAATTAAAACATTTGAGATGAGATGAGAAAACACCGTGTAACTTAACCTCCCTGGACATAATGACATTATAGAAGGAAAATGAAAGAACAGGGTGAGCAGGTTACGGGTGAAGTGTCAAGGAGGTGTCACAGCATCCATTTTCCATGAAAGCCGAGCACCCATGACTTAGGCCATGCTACCAAAAGAGAATAAAATTGTCTGAAAGCTTTGGGTTACATGCATGCAAGAGTAACTGGCGTAAAGCTGCTACTCAGGAGCTGTAAAGTCACATGCCTGGGCCGTAGACGGGAGCTGTAAATCACATGCCAAACTTTCTCAAAAACTAAGGACTGATGATAGTTTAGGAGACACACTTGTCGCTCAATGTACGATGGCCTCATCACTGACTTAGCGCGTGCATTACCGCCCTACAGAACAGAGTCGACATAAGCGACATTGACCCTGACGTCTTTAAGGAGCTCATGGGCTTCATCTACACGGGGAAAGCACCAAATCTGGAGAAAATGGCTGACAACCTATTGGCTGCGGCTGACAAAGTAAGCCCTGAAAAAATGCCTGTGTTTGGAGCCTACGTGAGAAAGGAATGAAAGCTTGCAGACGTCACACCATAATGCTATTCCTGTGATTGGCATGCCACCCAGTCATTAAGATTTTCTAGAAATCACCTGGCGTTTTGTGATTGGAAGTTTTTGGAGATGGGAAGGACATTTGAATTTCATGTATCCTCTGATTTCTATGATTAAATGAAATGTGATTCTAAGGAATGTGGAAATTATTACTTGACCGTGTGGGTCTTTTGACCCTGATGTGTGTCTGGGCGCAGCCGCCACGCTCAAGTGGCGTTTTACCCCTTAATCCACTTGCATGAATTCACTGTGTGAAAATGGTCCATGATTCCTAGCCTGATGCAGTCTGAGCCCATGTTTGAATGTGGAAACAAGTCAAATGGCTGGAAGCTAACATCCTCACCGCCCGCTCTTCACCCCCCAGTACGCTCTGGTGCGTTTAAAGGTGATGTGTGAAGAGGCCCTGTGCAGCAGCCTCTCGGTAGAGAACGTGGCAGACATCCTCATCCTCGCTGACCTGCACAGCGCCGATCAACTTAAAGCGCAAGCCATAGATTTCATCAACAGGCAAGTTCAGCCAAAAAAAAAACCCCCTTGACAAACTCCTGTGGCTCCTAATCCCCCGAACCCCCTCCCAATCATCCGTTTGAACATCCTCTCCCCCACTCCCTCTTCTCTCTCTCCAACGTAGATGCAGTGTTCTCCGACAGCTGGGCTGCAAAGATGGAAAAAACTGGAATAACAAGTATGTAATTATCAAAGTGTATGTGACACATGATTAATAACGAGAGCCTTATCTGTCTGCCGAGAGGCATTAAGATGCATTATGTTTGGTGCAGAAAAGAAAATGGATGGCGCTGCTCGACTGTTCAGCAGGATGCTCTGTATTGGTTTTGTTAGCAAACAAATATCTGGATAAGATTTGGCAAGGTAGAATTGCAAGGAGAAACCTGAAATATCAGGGGCGGTTTTTTGTTTTTTTTGTTTTTTTGTTTTTTTTTTTTTGCCGTCAAAAAAATCTTGGTTTTCATTTTGATAAAGGACGTCTTTAATCCTGCGGGAGGTTATGCATCACATGGCCTGTATACTTTAGTTTGGTTGTACCGCTTTAATATTTTGTTATTAGTGAGAGTGGCATGGAGTAGGTAGCGCTGCTGTCTCTCAGCAAGATGGCGGTGTGTTTGAAACCAGCTCGGGGCTTTGTGTGAAGTCGGCATGTTCTCTACATATTCACATGTTCCCTCTGTGGTTTCTTGCAAAGACTAACATGCCAGGCTACTTGGAGGCCCTAAATTGTCCAGAGGTGTGATTGAATGGCGTGTGATTCCTGCAGTTGATTGCTTGACTGTCCGGTGTGCGTTTCTACCTCTTCCCCATGGCATCCAAACTCACTGATGATCCTGACCAGCAATGAGTGGTTTAGATAATGAATGGATGGATTGATGGATTGATGATCAACATGGAACTGTCTCCTCATTATACATGACAGCTGGGCTGAGCCCAAATGATGTCAAGGGCTCCATGGTCCAGAATAGGCTTTTGTTTGAGAAGTTGCTGTGTCATCTGCTCACATCTTCCGTTTATATAGGAATATGAAAGCCACTGATGGATGAAGTGAAAATGAAAAACATTGATTACCTCGTTACGATGGCACCTATTTGGTGGGTGGGGTATATTATTTATTTGGCAGCGACTGAATGGTCAGTTCTGGAAGTTTGTTTTGTAAGCGGTGAAAATGGGCCAGCGTGTGGATCTGAGCGACTTTCTCAGCACCAGATTGTGATGGCTGGACTGGTCAAAGCGTCTTCAGAATGGCAGGTCTTGTGGCGTTCGACCCATGCACATCGATTGTTTTAGGAAGGACAACTGGAGAACATGCGCCAAACTCATAGGCGCCAAGTACTCTGATGCACACAGGCTAGCCCATTTTGTCCGATTTCACCGAATGGCTCCTGTAGCACAAGTTACTGATAAACTTAACGCCAGCTATGACAGTACGGTATTGGCACACAGTGCACTGTAGTTTACTGTGCCTCTGTCCGCCGCCGAAAGCACCTACGAGATGCATTTAATCATCAGAACTATATAATGAAGCACTGGAAGAAGGTTGCCTGGTTTAATAAATTGCTTTTTATTTATGTGGATGGCTGGGTGCGTGTGCATTGCTTACCTGGGGAAGATTTGGTGCTAGGATGCCCTATGGGAAGAGGCCAAGCCAGCGGATGCAGTGTGATGCTTCTGGCAAAGTTCTGCTGGGAAACCTTTAGTCCTGCCATTCATGTGGATGTGACTTTGTCACGCACCACTAACCTCAGTGTTGTTGCAGACCAAGTACATCCCTCAAGACAACAGTGTTCCCTGATTGGCAGCAGCCTCTTTCAGCTGAATAATGTGCCCTGTTACTCCACAAAAATTGATCAGGAATGGTGGGAGCTACATGACAGAGTTTAGGGTGTTGACTTGACCTCGAAATTCCCCAGATTTCAATCAGACTGAGTGTCTGTGGGATCTGATGGAAAAACAAGCCTAGTTCACACAGAGGCCCCACCTCGCAACTTACTAGACTTAAAGGACCTGCTGTTAATGGTGCCAGATACCACTATTGCCTACCACTGTCAGTGCAATTTTGGCGGCACGAATGAGACCTACTCAACATAACGCAGGTGGTTTTGGTGCCATCACTGATTGGTACATCAGTCTGTCTCAGCATTAAATCCACCCACCAGTAATATTTACGTCCCCCTTGTGCACCCAAAACGGCAAACGTTAGACTGGCATCCACTTAAATTCCCAGAGTAAGGGATACCCAGCTGAACATGTCCCAGAGCATCACGCTCCCTTCTCCAGTGTGTCCTCTTGCCGCTGTGCATCATGGTTCCCACATACCCAGCCGATGCACGTGACGCGAAAGGAGATGGGACTCGCTAGATCAGGCGACCTTAAATTACTCCTCGGTCCACTTCTGTCGCCCTCTTGCCCAGGGTCAGAATGGCCACTCCAGATGGTCTCCAGCTACAAAGCGATTTGTGCAACAGGGTGCATGTATTGTGTGTTGTGACACAGTCCTCATGTAGGCATCATTCAAATTCGCTGCAACTCATTGGCCAACGATCAACTTGGAGAGCAAAAGAAGTCGGCTTTCACTTTACTGTATTTTAATCAGGGCCAAAGTAGCATACTGCACAGCAACACTTGTTTTGGCTAAGAGCCTTCCTCAGTAGTTCAGACATTGAGCAGATATGGTTGTTATACAGGAAGCATAATGCATTTTTCACTGTAAACCTTTCAAAATAATCCTTTCAACGTAAAGGACATCCGCCACAAAAAGGACAGCTTTTGTCAGATTGGGCCTGGCGGCATAGCCTTTATGAGCCTACGGCGCCCAACACCTTGTCGTCAGTTCATGGTTCATCCCTCCTTGGACTTCTGTTGGTAGGTACTCACCACTACTGACTGGGGGCACCCTAAAAGCCTGATGCTTTTACCCACTCGTTTGGCCACAACGATTTAGCCTGTGTGAAAGAGGCGTAACATCTATGGTCTGTCTGCAGACCTTGACGTGCTGTTTTTTTAAAAAATAATTTTCCTTAAATTGCTTACGTATTTTTTTTACTCTTCACTAAATTATAGATGCGTTTGTTAAACCAGCCTATATCTGAAGCCAATGTAAAATTCCGTAGCTGGCTTTGAGTACTCAGGAACTCCTGCTGTCACTGCGTCGCGCATAGTAAGGCCTCCTGCAAGTCGAACAAAGTGTGGGAAATATTCTGATTCCCACCATGGAAATGTTTTTCATTAGTAATGTCCAGTTGTCTTGCAATAACTCCACTGGAACTATAAGAAACCTCATCCGGCATAAACATATAGGTGTTTGTCTGGAGACGGAGAAACGAGCACCGCAAGACGAATGTTAATGGCGCCGTTCACATCAACTCCCTGCTGGTGTGATCCTGTTCAGTCAGAAAAAAATAATTGAGCTGATAGCGGAGGACTGCGAAAGACATGTTCCCTCTTAGTTTCGTTGAGAGCGAAGGCATCTGAATATTGTGTTTTTAGGCCTTTTCTTCCATCTGAAATTGCTCCAGCAAAGCAATAATTAATCGGGTGGATAAGCTGCATTTGTACAGACGGTGTTTTATTTGTCGGAAATTGCATACCTGCCTCTTTATCTGAATTTCATTAGTAGAAAGCCATAATGGGTAATTATCCTAGTCCCATAAACATAGACCAATACTGAGGACTACAAACAGGAAAAATGGCTACACAAATATGAATTGACATATAAATAAGCGCACATGCATTTATTCTGTCCCAGATGCAAGATCATTATTACTCAGCTGAGGTACAGTCTTTTACCCGACCGCATTGAGTTGTGTGCCAAGTTTACTTGGCTAAAAGTGTATGACGGAGTAGGTAACCTGATAATTGTCCTAGTTACTAACCTTACAGCTAACCTATGGTGAGGCCTGTCAATGAAGTTCCAACTGATGGCCTGTTTAGAAAATGGCTAATTTTTATTTCTTTGCCAAGCTCATACTTGGTAGCCGTAATAGTGAAGCAGTTTGGTCAGAGCCTATTCCTTTGTCTACTTTGAAGTGGTTTTAGTTTAAGCATTAATTCAGCATTGGCATGAGGCTGCTGTTAGGCATGTTAGGTCCTGGCAGCCAGTGTAGACCATTACAATGATCAATGATTTTTGAGCACCTTGTTGGAAAGTATGCCCTTTTTTTATTTACATTAAATAGTCCTGAGTTGGCCAGTCTTCGTTGTTATTGAATGTTGTTATAGAATATAGACTGTTAGTTCCTCCCATGAATTTGACTTGGTCCAGGCCTGATTCATTTGATTGTGTTGACAAAATATCCCCTCCTTTTTGAATGTTTATCCAAGTATTACTAGTCTATATTCCTTGTGCTGCCCCAACCCAGGAAAAGTTGGGACGGTGTGCAAAATGTTCATTAAAAACAGAAAGCAGTGATTTCTATATTTACATTCTCTTGTATATCATTGCAGACTGTAAGAAGACAAGATATTTAGTTTCTTCTCTCTCAAACTTAATTTTATTTGTAAATATACATCCGATTTTGCCACTCAGGCCTGCAATTCATTCCAGAAAATGTTGGGAAGGGCTAGTAATTCACGACTAGTAATGAGAAATAAAAACAAATTTGAATAATAATGTGATTTGTAACTGCTGGTGTCAGTAGTGATTGTAATCATGATTAGGTACAAAAGCAGAATCTGGGAAAGTCCTAGTCATTCAGGGGCAGAGATGGACTGAGAATGGCCAATTTGCCCACAACTAGATGAGAAAATCATTGAAAGGTTTATTGACAATGTTCCAAAAAAAGATAGGAGGAGATTTGGATACTTACCATCAATGGCAGTGCATAACATAATTAAAAGTTTCAAGGTATCTGATGGAATTTTTTTGTGTTAAGGGCTAAGGCTAGTCTAGGCTGAATACCTTTTATCTCCGATCTTTCAGATAGCACTGCATCAAGAACCGTAATTTATCCATCAGTAATGGTATCACATTGGCTAAGGATACATATTTGCATCCACAAATACCAGCTGAAGTTTAATGGTCAAAAAGGTGGCCTTATGTTATCTGCATCCCAAAGTACTGTCAACTTCAGCAGGACCATCACACTGTGGAGAAACATGTTACATGGTCAGATGATTCCATATTTCTGGTCTTTTTTGGGAATAAATGGAGGCCAAGTGCTCCGGACTAAAGAAGAAAAGATTCATCCAGAGTTTGGTCAATTGCAAGCCTAGCAGATATACTCTGTTACGGTATGAGGTTGTGTCCGTGTACTTTGCAAGGATAACTTCTGTGAATGCACCATTAATGCTGCAAAGTACATTGAGATTTTGAAGCGACATATGTTACCTTTGAGGCGACATCTTTGTTACGGATATTATTGCATATTTCAACAAGGCAACTCAAATGGAATTCTGCTCCCATTACAAAGGCATGACTGCGTATGAAGAGGGTGTGGGCGCTGGTACTGGCCTGCCTGCCTGCCATCCCAGCTTTTCCCCAATAGAGAATAAAATGCGCCCTCAAAGATCATGTACTGTTGCACACCTTAGAGCTTGTTCATTGGAGGAAAGGGACAACATTTCACCTTAAACACTTTGTCACATGGAATTCTCAGGACCTAAATGTTTATGAAGTGTTTTGAAAAAGAATGGGAACATATCATTGGTTGCATACTTTACTGTCCCAATTTTTGTATCCCTGCACGATGAGTGAGGGTTACTGTGGATCAGCAATCGTTATGCCACGTCCATCGCCGCCGGGTCCAAACAGATTTCTTTTGAGCGCTCTACTGGTCTCACTTGTTTATCGTTTCATTTCATATTCACCATGGACCTTGTGTGTAGTAAGGTTACAAAGCCTTTTGTTTTTGGGAGTGATTACTATATTCCATGTTGGACGAGTCGCCGTTTTCGGATATAGGGTGACCGACCATCTCGATTAAATATGTTGCAAGAATCAAAATTGAAGTAAGTGCTCGTTTTGAAAAATCAATTCATAATGGGTTCAGACAATCATGTGATGTTCAGTAGTATTGTTTCCAATATAATTGATAGAGATTTATTTCGAGTCTACAACGTATAAGTATATAAAGTACGAGTACATACAATACAAATAAAAATACCCTGTGCCTCCACACAGGTCCAGACAAATACAGGAACATGTACATGCGAAAGCTGTAGCAGCCTTGTTCATTCATACGTTTTGTCCCTATAATTGGAAAAGCAAAATACATACATATATATACACATACACATACATATACATATGCACATATATACATATATACATATACACACTGACATACACACATAATAGTATAATAGTAATAATAATAGAAAATAATAATAGAAATTAAACAAAAATGAGCTCGAAAAGGAGTGGGAAGAAGACAAGCTTATTTACTCCCACCCCCAATTCATTCTTTTAAATTATGTGGTTGCAACATGCTTATATAGCAGTCAGAATGGTCATCATCATCATCATCATCATCATCATCATCACCATACAGTAATTATAGATAATTATAAATGTTTAACGTCAGACAATATCATTTATGTTAGCATATAACATATAATCCATGTTATTCAGGAGAAGTACATATAGTAATCACAGATCGGTGACCATGGTAACAAGTTTTAGTTTTGATGGTGTGCCTTGTCCATCAGAGGCTCCAATGTGTTTTTTGTGAACCTGCTGCCAGAGGGGGGGCGCCCCCGAGCCACAGGACCACTCTCTGCTAAGTGTCCTTTGCTGTGCATTAAAAGAGACAATATTGGGAGCCTGCAGCCAGAGGGGGTTATCCTCGAGCAGCACAGCTCCCCTTGCCTGCCCTGTACTACAAGTTGTGTTGAGTGTGGGATACTCGTTTATTTTGTGTACATATTAAAGTTCTCTAAATGTTGGTTCCCCTTTAATTTATATATTACCATCATCACCAATATCTTTATCTGGATTAATATAGTTTGTTTCTAGAAGAAAAAAAAAAAAAAAAAAAAAATTGATTGTTATGTATTCTTATAATGATGACAACGATAACAACAACAGCCACAGCAGCAGCAATAACGTCAATAGGAATAACATCAATCACAAATATCACAATCAATTATCATTAACCAGCAATAATACATATACTAGTACAATATAATAACTTGGTTCCATTATTCACTATGTTGTAGCTTATGCCCTCTCACATATAATAATAATCCGTGAGGTTAATTCACTTGATCCATTAAATGTATACCACGCTATATCACTTATCACAATCAAACACCATTTTCCTCTTCTCTGTACTTTGACAATACAAGTTTTTTGTATCTTGATTTGAACTGATAAATATTTGGACATTGTTTGAGCCCTGCCTCCAGTCTGTTCCAAAGCTTCACCCCACATACAGACACACACAAACTCTTCCTGGTGGTTCTCACCAGTTGAATCTTAAAGTTACCACACCCCCTGAGGTTATAACTCCCTTCTTTATGCGTAAAGAGCTTTTGAATATTCTCAGGCAGCATACCTTTGCTCGCTTTAAACAGAAGTTGACAAGTAGAGAACTCAACTAAGTCCAAGTCAGAGTTAATTTACAAATCACTTCTTACAGTTTTAATTTCATTTACCGGTCCAACTTTTTCTGATTGGGCGTTGTTCCGCACCTTTCCTACATTCTCTTTGTTTTCTTCCTGATAGACTGGTCACTTACAAAGCTTTGATTCAACCACCATTGATAACAGTCAGTGCGGACATCCGTTATACATACTGCTGTTGTTCTCCTCTGTTCCTTTGAATCATTTCATATCAATCAGATGCGTCTCCGTTTGGTTTTCAGTCACGCTGCGGACATCATGGAGACGGCCGGGTGGAAGTCAATGATCCAGTCCCACCCCCACCTGGTGGCTGAGGCGTTCCGCGCCCTGGCGTCCGCGCAGTGCCCTCCCTTCGGCCTCCCTCGCAAGCGCCTAAAACAGTCCTGACCGCCCTGCCCTTTGACGGACAATTTTCAGGAGGAAATAAAGGAGTCTCATCTGCCCCCAGCCCCCCATCCCTCCTTCACAAAACTATTGCGATGGAACTAAACCACTTCTGGTCTCAGCAGGAAGCAGCTGTCATTGGCACAGCTGGTGGGGGGAGGTGGCGCTGGGCAACTGTGTCCTCCATCGCGTCAGTGGACGGAAGTTTGCTTTTGGGTCTTTCAGCTTTATTTACAATCTCTTCTGTGATTTCTAAAGGCCTTAACCTGTCTGCCATCGCTCCAGAGTTTCTATTGTTACTTCCGTACTTAACTGTGTGCCTGTCGAACAGACCTGACCTCCAGATTGCACTAGTTCCCATACTGCAACAGTTTTTGATATGGAATTCTATAGGAATGTTTCAGTAAGTGTTTGATTAATGGAAGATGTGTATTGTTAATGTTTAGTTCCTTTTGTGACTAGACATTAAAATAGTATGAACATTTTGAGTGCAAGGTCATTTCTCGTTACTCTTTTTAAACCACAGATATGCCCCATATTGATGGCAAGGTTTTCATAGAAAGATACAAGTCTAGCAATGTGAAAAGGCCGCTGTAAAAGTTAATTAGACCTATGAGGTGAAAATACTTGTGTAACTTGTGGTATGCTTTGTGAGAATTATTTTGTAAGTTGTATACAGATGATTGAATGCATATGTCTATATTCTGCACCTTCTTAGCCATTGAATACATATGAATATGTTTACTATTGTTTGTGTACAGCAAATGTCTGTTACACATTCATTGACTTTATTCTGCCACTTATTTTTCACTTTACAAATATTAATTTCCATTGTGTGATTGATCTCCTTTTTTCGTATCCAGTGGCAAAGATCGGAGTGTTCTCGAGCATATGTTCTTTTGGTTTTGAAAGGAAAACAGGTTTTGTGATTGGTCGTGAAGCATAAATGCATGGCTCTGTATTGTGGAAAAGGTAGTGGTACTATTTTCCCGGCAGTGACGCACATACTTGTAAGAATTCAATCAAGTGGAGTAAATTGGTCCATGTGCAATTGATGATGACCACAATATTCAGGCAAAGGCTCATCGTCCATATGCCAGAGCTGTCATTCTTTTGTTGTGTGTAACAATGTTTTAACTCCTAACAAAAAGTGATCTTCCTGGAGCCTTAAAATACACATTTTCACAGCATACTCTGTGTTCTTGTATGTGACCGATGGCCTGCCTGTTGTTATGCTGTAGAAATTTACATAATTTCGCAACCATTATATGATCCCTTCCCCAATTTCAAATTTGTTGGTTGCATATCGCATGTATGCATAAAAGTCAGAACTTTTGTGGACGTGTTTTGGAAAAAAAAATCTGAAATTTGTTAATATAGTAATTTTTCTATCTTTGCCCTGTCATTGAAGTAAATCTTTCTTAATGTAATGGAAGCACACGGTTCCCTTATAGATGAACTGCCAATATTCAAGGCTGCTAGCTTAGCATTCACAGTAATGCATCTTCAGTCATTAGCATTGGTTGAAGCAACATGTTGATCATAATCTTCTGTCTTAATCATATCTCAAGGAAGGTTTAGAGAGAAGAAAAGAAGGTGTAAGACACAGTAGCCTTCAGATACTCTTGAACATGGTATTAAATATGAAATTTTGCTCCAAAAAGAATCCAGTTGCGAGAGCAGTGTTCTTTGCACACGAATGAAAGTGTATCATTTTAATATCCCAACCCGTTAACAGCTTAGGCTTTCAAGTGTTTATTATTTTTTTAATTATCATCATTAAAATGTATTTAGAGTATGTAATTATATAAAAATAAAATTCTGTAAATGTAATCCTGCTTCAAGTTTCCATTAAGCTCTGGAACTTTGCAGCCAGTAGAGATGATGGTGTAGCGAAGGATTCCATTTATGTCATTCATTGTCCGAGGCCTCTGCCAATTTCAGCTTCGTTGACCTTCCTAGTTCGATGATTGCTGTGAGATTTGTTGGAGTGCCTGCTATCAAGAGAAAAGAGAAGAGAAAAACATCCCATTTACACAGTCCGCAAATGTTCAATGCATGGAAACATACGTTCAACATTCTTGGAACATATGATTTGCTTGGTATAATTACATTTTGATTATTTGTTTTAGGGGAATTTTAATGATTTGATTATTTAACTTGTGGTTTAAAAAAATACTGGCAGCCAATTAATTCCATGTGAAGATCACGTTTACTTGCAGTTGATTTTGCAGCACTTCAGTTTCGCAGCTGCTGAAGGTCTTTACCTTTTTTGTTGGCATATTACCAGTTGTGCCGAGTCTAACATTTGCACGCGGCAAAACAACTGCCCTTGCATGGTATTTAGACAGTATTATGCTTGTTACAAATGGCACCTCTAATTTACGATCAAGTGGGATTCATCATTCAGCACTCTCGGATAAGAGCAGATTTGGAAGGTAAGAACGTTTTGTGTATCTGCAGTTGACTTCTCATTTTTTATCTACAAAAAAAAGAGAAAATTTAAGAAAATGTTAGTGAGTGAGGCCCGCGGTTTGATATTGCTTGTTTTTTTGTGTTTGTGTGTGTGTCTTAAGTTTGACCATATTTACAGTGCTGTGAAAAAGTATTTGCCCCCTTCCTGATCTCCCCCCCCCACATATTTGTCACTCTGGAATGTTTCAGATCATCGAGCAAATGTTAACCCTATAATGCCCAGACACAGACATCATTATAGGAAAAATATGACCCAGTAATATTTTTGAAGTATTGAAGGGTAGTTTTCAGATCCACTGTTCATCATTAGGTTTTGTGACAGCAAAATATTAATTGCTGAACAGAGCAACTTCTAATTCCAGGAGTATCATATCGGATACAGCCAAAAATCAGCACCCCTCCAGAACTCAACACTCTAAATTTCAAATTATTTATATGCTCTTTACTATCTATAGCTATCCCTTAACATGTATAAGAATAAGCTTTTGTATAATATTTACCTTGGAATGCCAAACTTCACTGCCAAAGTCCAAGGAAATTCATGAATTCCAATTCACTTGGGAGCTACTACCTTGAAGTGAGTGACTAGGGGAGAGACTCCTGTAATCTCACTTCTTCCTTCCAGGTGGCAGCACTGTGTATCAGATATGATACAGTGAACAGTCGTGGTTGTGTTGCATCTTACCAGGTGGACATAGTCCTTCAAATTTGATGTATCATATATGATACAGGGGTCATTATAGGGTTAATATCGGACAAAGATAACCTGAGTAAATTAAAAATGCAGTTTTTAAATGATTTCACTAATTGAGGGGAAAAAAGGTATCCACACCTACCGAGCCCTATGTGAAAAAGTAATTGCCCCCTCGTGTTCAATCTTGAATTAACTGTGATTAACCACATTTATTTAGTTCAATTTCACTGGCTGCACCCAGGCCTGATTACTGCCAGACTTGTTGAATCAAGAAATCTCTTTTAAATGGAACCTGTCTGACTAAGTGAAGTAGGCTAAAAGATCTCAAAAAGCAACTCATGTTGGATCAAAAGAAATTCAAGAATAGTTGAGAAATGGAGTCATTGACTTTTATCAGTCTGGGAAGGACTATAAAGCCATTTCTTTGGCTTTGAGGCTCCAGTGAACCACAGTGAGAGCCGTTGTCCACAAATTGAGGAAACTTGGAACAGTTGCAAACCTTCCCAGGAGTGGCTGGCCTACTAAAATTACTCAGAGAGCGCATCAACGACTTATCCAGGAGGTCACAAAAGAACCCAAAACAACATTAAAAGAACTGCTGGCCGCATTTGCCTCTGTTAAAGTCAGTATTCATGATTCAACAATAAGAAAGAGACAGGGAAAAATTATGCCTATGGGAGAGTTCCAAGGCGAGAAAACGCTGCTGACCAAAAAGAACACAAAGGCTCGTCTCACATTTGCCAAAAGACACCTTGATGATCCTCGAGACTTTTGGGAAAATATTCTGTGGACTGATGAGACAAACTCACTGATTACCATTACATCAGGTGTAAAACTAACACAGCATTTCATGAAAAGAACATCATACCAAGAGTCAGACTAGATGGTGGTGTGATGGTCTGGGACAGCTTTGCTGCTTCAGGACCTGGACGACTTGCCATAATTGATGGAGCCATGAATTCTGCTCTTTACCAGAAAATCCTGAAGGAGAATATCCAACCATTAGTTTGTGACCTCAAGCTCAAGCGCACTTGGGTTATGCAGCAGGACAATGATCCGAGACACGCTAGCAAATTACCTCTGAATGGCTTAAAAAAAAACAAACCCAAGGTTTTTGGAGTAGGCTAGTGGAAGTCTAGACTTAAATGTGATGCGGAGATGCTGTGGCATGACCTTTCGTGCTGAAAAACCCTCCAATGTCGCTGAATTAAAACATTCTGCAAAGAAGAGTGGGCCAAAATTCCTCCACAGAAATGTGAAAAACTCTTATTTGATTGCAGTTGTCATCACTGAAGGTGGCACAACCTGTTATTAGGTTTAGGGAGCAATTACTTTTTCCCATACGGCCAGGTAGGTTTGGATGGCTTTCTCTCAATAAATCATCATTTAAAAACCGCATTTTGTATTTACTCAGGTTTTCTGTGTCTGATATTAATTTTTTTTGATGATCTGAAACATTTAAGTGTGACAAATGCAACCAAAAAAAAAAAAAATCAGGAAGGGCCAAATACTTTTTCACAGCACTGTACATTCATATGGGGTGAACTGTGAAGGAATCACAGCACTTATTAAATGTAATTCTCAGGCAATACCATTCCCCGCTGCATCCACAGATGCAAGTCAAAGCTTTACTTCCATTGTCCAAATGGACACTAAGGTGAACCATTGACTGGCCTTTAGTTTTTTGCAGTCATCAAAGCAGTTAAAGGTTCAGAACTTTCAATAATATGCTGTGCCATTTTCAATTTAGTAGAGTGTGAATTGACTTTTCAAATCAGCTTTTCATCATCATCAGTTCTAAATCACTCAGGTGCCATTTTTTTTTTGAGGCTGTTGCAGTCATCAGATTTTAAATGTGCAAATTTTCCAGCAACAGATATATTCACAAGTTAAAGCATGAGTTAATGTCTTTTCAATAGAGTGTAAATTGACTTTTCAATTAACTCCTCTTTGATTTTATTTGCGTATTCTATAATCAGTCAATTGTTTCAGAAGTGGGGATGTAGATCTAAGGCAGTGGTTCCCACCCCAGTCCTCAGGACCCCCTGCCCTGCAGGTTTTTGCTCTCTTACTACTCTCTCATACCTGATCCCTTTAAGGGCCTCATGTTATTTGGTTGAAAAAGATCTACCTGAACAGGGAGTGCATTAAGGTGCACTGGGCCGTAAATGGATCAGGTAAGCAAAAGCAAGGCTGCAACAAAAACCTGCCCGACTGGGGGTCCTTGAGGACTGGGTTGAGAACCACTGATCTAAGGTCATTGGACTGCACCCCATGACTGGAAATGCACTATAATATTATCAAAAATGATCACATTGAAGAGATAAAATCCAGAGCTAAGATGCAAAAAAAAAACACATATATAGATTAATGTCCTAGAGGAGCCAACTAGAATATTTAGCCAACATACATTTATTGAATGAATAGCCTACCTAAATTCACTGAAATTCAGGTTTCATAATTATAGGGTCCCCTGGTAAAGTGTTTGCTGCAAATATGTCTTCTAAGGATAACAGCAGTCTTTTCCTGCCCCGTTTGACAATGTTAAAGCAGAAGTTTAGAGAGATTTTGGACTATTTGGACCATGAGCCTGCGATCATCAACTGCCCAGTTTAGTTCAGACCAGAGGTCTTTGATCAGACTGAGGACTTGTGATTGAGATGGTCATCGCATAGCAATAATTTTTAAATTTTTTTTTTTTTTTTTGCCCCTGAACCACTTCTGCATGGATTTTGAGATGTGCTTGGGGTCATTGACTGCATTTACATGCGCACCATATTCCGATTAATACAGGAAAATGGTGTGCATGTAAACGCAGTCATTGTCTTTGTTAAAAGTCCACCTGCTCTTAAATCTCGGCCTTCTAGCGGAGGCAACCAGATTGCCGGCCAAAACTCCCTGAACCTTGGTGGAATCCATTATGCCATTGATCTTAACCAGCGCCCCGACACTTCATAACCAGATTTCTATGACCATCTGCCTTTTACTAACTGCCTCTTTTTTTTTTGTCATGGTGCTAGATGAGGAAGGGATTAATTTTGTATGTTACATATTACCCAAGTGAAACAGGAAAACAGATGAACTTAAATTGAATTTCATTCCTGGCTGAGCGCTGGTTGATTTTGTTTACAATTTTTAGGGGTGCTATAAATTGTGAAATCTTGATTTAGTATATATAAAGTTGTATCTAAATAAAATAATGATTTTGGTTGACCTCATCAATACATGCTGTGCTGTGAAAAAGTGTTTGCCCCCTTCCTAATTCCTCACTGATTTGCATATTTGTCACGCTTAATGTGAAAGACAACCTTCGTTCAAAGTCAACTGCAAACAAAAGAACTGCTGCTTAGGAATTACAAACTATATTTATGGTATTTTTAGGACAATGCTTAACTGAAAAATAAGCATTCAAACATCCGCCTAGAAACACTCACGGAATCTGCCATTTGCCCTTTAACAGTGATGTCAAGTATCATATCACACTTTCAAGGAAAGGGGTAAAAAAAAAAAAAGTCGAAGACCCGAATAGTCCGCTTTTCCATGGGTTTTCTGGCACCCAACAGCCAAACACATTGGCAATTTGAATAATCGTATCCACTTATACAACAAATGTTCCACGATATATCCAAACTTAACCTACTGCATATGCATATTAATTGAACAATGATGCCAGCTAGGCTAACCTCATAAGGTGAAACATAAATTAGTTCAGCACAACACCATTTCCAAAAAGTTGGGATGCTGTGTAAAATGTAAGTAAAAACAACACAATGATTTTTAAATCATTTGAACTTTATATTTATTTGAAAATGGTACAAAGACAATACATCAGATGTTGAAACTGAGATGTTTTATTGTTTTTTGGAAAATATACTCTTCCAAAAAAGAAACTATACATTGTTTTTAGCATCAATTTATTATACATGAAATGTTTTGACAAATGTGGAAAACATATTGAAATATACTCTTCCAAAAAAGAAACTATACAAATATGGAATTATTGATTACACTTTGTTTTCAATATGTTTTCCACATTTGTCAAAACATTTCATGTATAATAAATTGATGCTAAAAACAATGTATAGTTTCTTTTTTGGAAGAGTATATGTACTCAATTTGAATTTGATGCAAGCAACAAGCTTGGCACAGGGGCATGTTTACCACTGTGTTGTAACACTTCTTCAATCACCAATGTTAGTGTTCAGGAACTAAAGAGACCAACTGCTGTTGTTTAGAAAGCAAAATGTTTTCCCATTCTTGCTTTATGTAGGATTTCAGCTGCTCAATAGTTTGCAGTCTCCTTTGTCATATTTTTCATTTCATAATGCACCAAATATTGTCTTTGGGTGACAGGTCTGGACTGTAGGCAGAGCACTTTAGCACCCAGACTCTTTTACTACAGAGCCATGTTGTTGTAGTACCTGCAGAGTATGGTGTTAGGCATGGTGCAGCTGATATGAACAAGGCATCTGGATGGCAGTAAATGTTGCACCAAAACCTGTATATATAGTTCACCATTAATGCTGGCTTTTGAATTGTTTGCTGATAACTGTAATGGTTGGTAAAATTGAGAAGCCAAGTGCAGCAGCCAGAGAGAGAACGAGCAGCACGGACACAAGACAAACACAGAATTCTACAGACCACCAGACAGTACTCGCGCTTCCAAAGGACGTATAATAGTCCGAAAGACGGACGCAACACGAGAGAGAACAAAAGTAGAAAAGGTAAAATTCCTAAAGAGGAAGGAACTACAATAATAACTGGAAGATATAGAGTCACACAAATCCTGACTAGAGATATCTTGGGCTATAGTGCTTAGCTACAGAGACTCTAGCTAAGGAGGTGTGGTGGACTTCCGGCTTATTTAGAGTTTGGGGAAGCGCCGCCCCAGTTCAATCAGCCAGCTGGGAAAATAATTTGATTCAAAAGGAATTTGATCTCGACCCGGGACAAGAGCCACAAAGAAAAGTCCAAAACGCGCATGTCTCACAAATCATGACAACAAGCCAGATGGCCCTTTTCTTCTGAAGCCCAGAGGGTGTGAAATCCATGATTTCCACAAAGAATTTAAAATTTTCTTTGTCTAACCGCAGAACAGTTTTTCACCTCACTTCAGTACATTTTAAATGAGCTCAGCCCCTGAGAAGAAGACAGTGTTTTTGGATCTTGTTTATATACGGTTTAATCCCTACAAGGCAGTTTTAACTTGCATTTATAGATGCAGAAACAAACTGTGTTTACTTACAATGGCTTATAGAAGCGTTCCTGAGTGCATGCATTGTTTTCCACTACAGAAGATAGTCAGTTTTTAATGGAGTGCTGCCTGAGGACCTGAAAATCACAGCCATTCAAATTTGGATGTTGACCTTGTCCCATGCATGCAGAGATTTTTCTGGAATCTCTGAATCTTTTAATGGCATTATGGACCATAGAGGATAAAATCTTAAAATTCTTTGCAATTTTAAATTGAAAATGTTAAATCATTGAACTATTTCCCCATTCAGTCTTTCATAGACTGGTTATAGGGTAATTGATTTGCAAAGCATTGCATTCTGTTTTATTTACATTGAACACAGTGTCCCAACTTTTTTGGAAATGAGATTCTAAACATGCTAGCAGTTTGTAATAATCAAATATGAGGCAAACTGCCCAGATCCCAGAGCTACTAAAGGAGCGACATCCTCATAATAGCAAGTGATGGTAACACCTGCACTTATGTAAATATCCACTCAATATAATGAAAACTTAACACAACTCACATTTCACTCACGATACTTTGTTGAAAGTAATTAACTAGCTAACAATGAGAGATGGAACGAAACAAGAATTAATCTCCAGTTGCCAGACAACCAAAACAGAAAGGGAGGGGGAGCAATAGCTCAGGCATTAACCAATTAGAAGCTGGCGTTTGAAGCTTAGTTCCTGGTGACTACGTCATAGTCGGCAGGAAATACAGCCCACGTATGGTAAACATAAAGTGAGTAATGAATAATAATCTTGCTGTACAAACATAAATAGTCTCAAATGCTTCAAAAATGAAGTAGTAAAAGTACTTTTGTAATGTACAGTATTTTTCTGGCCTGGTTATGGTTGCAATCATCACATACAGTGCCTGACAAAAAAAAATTGCTGTTTGGATTTAAATGAGCAGATACTTAAGAGCTATTGATTGAATCATTATTGTAGTGATGAATATGTTTCAGCCTGCAACAATTCTTTTAAAACTGCAGTGTGTAGCATCTCATTTCTTAAACAATCATACTGGACATATCACATATATGCCTGTAGAAGAGATGAAACTGTGTTTCAAGAGGGAACACGAGGGAACTTAATTTTTAAAAAAAAAACTTCACATTTTTGCTCTGGCTGTGTTTAACCGTGGAAAAAAGAATGTTACCACATGCATGATGAAGGATTAAACAGCCACGTGGCAGCAAGAAATCCATTTGCTAGTGATGTTAATCAGGAAGAAATGACTTCATAAAGAAGAATGATGATTGGACGGAGAAAGGTCATGTTATTTGAGGTGTTCAGATTTACCCTGCTCCAGGGTGATGGGCCCTTCTGGGTAAGAAAGGAAACCCAGGGGCGCCCCGGTGGCTCATTGGTCTGGGCGCCTGCACCATGGGGGCTGCGTCCCTCCTGTGGCGACCCCGGTTCGGTTCTGACTCAGGTCATTTACTGTGTTTCTTCCCCATTCTTCTCCCCGACTGTCCTGTCTCTCTGTACAGTGTGGCGATCAAATAGGGGAAAATTGTCAAAAAAGTAGTCTTTAAAAAAATAAGAAAGGAAACCCATGAAGGTGTGCACCAATCCTGAATTGTGCTCAATGTACGGCCTCTGGAGTCAGTGTTATAATGTGGACTGTCACCAGCAACAAGTCCAAAAACCATGCTCTGTCCTGGTTTGGGGTTGTGTCAGTGCCCTTGGCAAGGGTAACTTGCACTTCTGCAAAATCACCATTCTGCGAAAGTCCACTGAGGATTTGGCACAATATAATGCTGCTTTCAATGTGATGTTTTTTCCAGGGACAACCATTCTGGAGATACTTTGAAACACAAATAGCGCCAGCAAAGACCCCGTGCTGTGGTTTAAGACTCGTTTGCTGGAGGCGCGGGGTACCTACAGCTGAGACTTTTAACCTCTTCATGTATTTTATCCCTAAACAATTATCAAGTGTGCAACGGAATGGTAACATTACAAAGCGATAAATACTCTACAGTCCCAACTTTAAAAGCAAAATGTTGCAAGAATCAACAATTAATTTACTGCTCTATTGTTTTCAACATAATACAGGTCAAGGGTAACTTACAAATCTCTGCTTTCAGTTTTCATTTTAATATACTGTCCCAACCTTTTCTAATTTTGGTTTGTGGGTACTGTATGGCTTTGTTCCAACAGTCATGGTGTGAACTGGGTAAATGCCCGCTATTCGTGTGTTGTTAAGTGGGAATTATTTAGATTTCAGAGGTACAGACTATGAAGTGGGTTTTTGACTGCATTAGCATTGTACGTTGCACATAAGTTTGTTTTATTGTACTTACTGACTTTGTCTCCTCAGGCTGACCCTGGTAATTAATGACGTGTAAAATAAAGTGCTTCCCAAGGCATTTCACCTCAATTGATTCTGCCAGTATCCATTTGTATAAATGTTACTGCATATGAAGAAATTCAGCTGCATGACATGCTATGAATAAGTGACTGCTGAAGAATTAGCTGTGTCGGAATAGATTCATGGTCACTGAGGTTTGCTGATTTTGATCTAGAACAAAACTGCTGAAGCATTACTATTAAATTAATTGTCTTTGCGAAAGTAAAAAAAATATTCAGCGTTTTGATGAGGAAAAGGAAATGCGTATTATCTGTGTGCAAACGGAGAAAATATTGGAATAATACCATGCATCATGCAAGAGATTACCAGCTTGTACAGGAACAAGAGATATACCTCACTGCCTCGCATAATGGCCTCAGCCTCAAAACAGAATAATCAAATGGCTTTATAAATAATGGATCGCTTGTGATTTGTTTCATCAAGTTTAAACATTTCTATTTTGTATACTTAGCATACTAATCCAGAGTGGGTTCAATGTTTAACTGTATATCATGAGCAGATAAAAATTGATTTGTAAAAGTTGTGATCATTCTTTATCAGAAGACGACAGCATAATCCTCTGTATTTTCCTATTTTTGTGAGAAACATCTTTTATCAAATCATTCTCCGCAAACAATTGTCATCAACATCTAAGCATTTTTTCCTATTGGTAAACTTTGCAAAAAAAAAATTAAAATCTATTTTCGGTGTATTTGGGAGACTTATGGAGTTGCTTGCTGCTGTGCCTTAGTCAGTCATCTTGTAGTTATCCATTTCCCAATGAAACATATGCAAATTTTAAGGTCCTCAAACTCATTTACTTCCTTTTTTATTCAAGAGTCGTTTCAAAAACATGCTTCATCAATATCTTCATTAAAAAACTTGCCATCTTCGTTAAAAAAATTTGCCAATGTTTTTCGTTGATAAAATAATCCAGATACAAAACAAAAATGGCTTTGTAAAATTTCTCATTTTAAGACTTTAATTTTCCATGTCCATTGAAGCACATCATAACTTTTGAATGCATAAAAGACATGAAAAAGTCACTCTATACAGATCAGTGTAAGGGATGATGTGCACGGAGGACAGAAAGTTGAGGACTGGGCAGCAGGAAGGCCCACAAGAAGCAATGCAAAACAAAATTGGAATGGGGTTCCTGAATTGTACTATTAGCAATACAAATGCTGGACTTTAACTGTAGTAACAATGTATTATAAATAGGAAAAGAAAATGGGAAACGAGGTTCCTCAGTAATGCAGATAAAGTACTGACATAAACAATAAACAGCAGTAAATGCTAGAGTTAGAATATATTCACGTGATACATGGGGAATATGTCAATACAGCACTACAGATACAACTCGGGCATGTGGCTTACGAGTCTTCACAAAGACAAAGTGCGAAACTCGGTCTTAAATTGTCCAGCACTACCACGCAGTGTTGGAGATGGACACCAGCTGCATACAATGATTGCGGGGCTGAGAATGCAGTCCGAGTCTTAATAGACGGGTGAGTTTGACGGCTGAAGGCGTGGCCTTACAATCGGGGTTTGAACCTGGTTTAATGAGCAGTACAATGAGGTCAAATTACTCCAATGACCTCCGCAGATCTCAATCCATTGGATTATATAAACTGGAGATTTGCAGCATGAATGTACATTGAAAACTCAACAGAAATTATGCGATGCTTGATGTCTTCATGGAGTAGAATCTCAAAGAGTGGCATGGTCACCTAGTGGTAGGTTACTCGACCGATAGCCGAAGAGTTGGTCGACCAACCCCCAATGAGGCTTGAAATTCTGATAAACTGGAGAGATGAAGTTGGGTAGAACTCTACTGTTGGACCCTTGAGCAAGGCCCTTAACCCCTAAAAATGCCCCAGATGCTGGAGAGAAACTCATATTTTTTTCTCTCCCTCCGTACTTGCAATGGCAGTATCTGCCTTTTCTCCCAGGTCATCCTTGAAAAGGAAAAACAAGTTTGCAATGGAACTTTGTATGTTTAAATAAAGGTTACAAGGGGTTTCCAGCATCGTCCAGAATTCATGCCACAAAGAATTGAGGCTGCGGAAACCTTAGCCAGTGTCAGTGTGATTTTAGTCTTCCATGAAAACAACATTTCACAGTGAATTTTCTGTTGAAAATGGGCTGGGTATCATTTCTAGATATTAGAATTATATTATAGCAAAATTACAATTGGATAGAAATATGATGCTGTTAGCTAAAATTATATTTAGGTAACTTCCTGTACATGAGAAGTAAGTGAATCAATTTACTCAAAATGCATGAGATCTATATATTTGAGTGCAAAAAAACTGAGCTATTTTACATGGCCATTTAAGATTGAAGCAAGGGAGAAGATATCATTTTTAGTAATTTATAGGTAACCAATTTATCAAAATTAATTCAACAAACTTGTGTTTTGGATAAAAGATATGATGGAAAACAAAGCAATATGGAAGAAAGGATAGTCTTATGAGTAAAAATGCGAGAACTTTTACCTTGTCTTTTTTACTTATCTGAAATTGGATTTTGGTTTTTGGGGGTAAGTATACACTGAGAATGTGTTTTCTTTCTTTTTTTTCTTTTTTAACAGAGATGTAAATGCACCTTCATTGCGCACCATCTGATAGAATTACCTCATCATCAGTTTGAACGGGGGAGTAGAGACATGCAGTAAGAATGAAGCACAATAGAATAAACTTGAGGTGCCATCAGTGACTTCAGTTTGGGTTTGATTTGTAACCACTTAACCAGAACCATCTAACAGCGCATTGGCTGGGGTCGTTAATCTTTCAAAGTGCTTGATAAATAATTAGAGCAAATGAGCTCTCTGCTCACAAAGACTTTTACTGAAGCTGGAACACTTCACAAAAGCCCCTTGAATATTTTCCATCATTATAAATTAAAAATTACCCTATGATAATATTACAAATGGTATTAAAGATATTATCGCCCATCATATAGTGTCATTACGTAATACCAAATTACAATAGCTTTTTTTTTTTTTTTTGAAATATGATTTTCTTTGAACTTGAAATCTGAATGAAATCTAGGCTATTTTCCACATAAAAACTGAGTGAAAGTTCTCTGGATAGAATCTGTGGGTGGAATCGTGTCATCAGATGTCACCTCCAGCTTGGGGTGTCTTTGGCTCTCCTTATGGCCCCAGTCCAGGCTGCTGAGGGTGTAATCATGTGGGGAATGTTCCGGCACTCTGGGCCCTTTGGTAACAATCACCTACTCTGTCACCGTTTGAATGCTTATGCCCGAGTATTGATGCTAACCGTGCATGTTCCTTTATGGCAACAATTTAACGCATCTTCCAGCACTTAATTTCTGCACGAAAATACAGGCTGTCACAAAGTCATCTCAAACTGTTTTCATGAGCATGAGAGTTCTCAAAAAAAGCCAGAAGCCACCATCAGGTAAAGCAAAGTCCCCAGTTCCACAGCTCAAAGCTGCTTTGAACAAGAACAAGGTATTTCTCATGAAAAACCAGAAAATGGATGCATATCCAAACATGTCCTGGGGGCCACTACAACAGGCACTTTGTTTTGTTTTTTTGTTTTCAGTTTTTTACACCAATTATAGTAATTTAGTTTGACCTTGCCAGAGTCCCCTTAATTCAGGCTCAACAATACATGGCTTTTGCCCAGAGGAAAAAAAAAGTCTAAAAGGTGGGAGGGGTCTGCAAAAGAGTATATAAGGAGAGAAATTGAGAGAGTAAAGTAGTAGGAGAAATTGCAAGGAGAAGGATACATTTGACCAGACCTGTCACTCTTTTCAAGACCTGTGAAGCTTTTTGTGGATTTTTGCCTGTGTTGGAGCATTTTCCTCACCCAGGACATCACCAAGCAACCCCATCTCAGGGGACTGTAAATATTTTTTTTCTGTATATAATCAATCTTGGTCAGTAGTGTAAATTGTAGGTTAGTGTCAGTGCTTTATTTTATTAAATCTGTTTAAGTTTTGGAGTTTTGTCTGTCATCCCTTGCAGTCTTATATGTCATACCAAATTGGGGCCATAACAAGGGAGAGACTCCATGCTGTTATCTTTGCCAAATGTGGTTGCACTACTACTTTGTAAATGAAGGGTGCAAATAACAAACCTTGATTTTATAAAAATTAATTTTGTATTGAATGATTGTTATAATTTTGGTTGTTTCCATCAAAATATTAATAAAGTATTTCATGCATGTTTGTATATTTCCTTTCTCTATATTTGTAAGTTCATATTTTTTTCCTAATGTTTATGGATTGCCAGTCAGGGGTGCCAGTAATTTTTGAGCTCCCTGTATCCATCAGAGGAGTGATGCGGAGAAGCTCAATTTGTACGTTCACTTTCCTTCAGAATATAAATTAAGATTATTTACTGATGTCTCCAAACTGTTTTGCTTTTCTTTTGTGATTATATGTTCTCACTTCACCTTACAACCCAAATAATTTTTTTCCCTGTTCGAACAGTGGCAAGAACTTTTAGAAGAAACTTAATTTTATTCACACCACTTTTTCCATCTATTAATGAAATTTGTGCCAATTACACTTGGTGCTCTCTGAGGACCACTGATTGAAAAAAGCAGTATGCAGCTTCAGGCTCCACAGTACAATGCATTGAGTATGTATTACATGGGTCATGTGATCTTTTTTTCCAGGGATAAACCAAATATGCTAGCTAGTAGATGGAATCACTGAGGGTAAAATGTATAAAATATAAAACAGATTAACTGGAAAAGTCAAGTTCCTGTTCTTCCCTGCGTTCAGTGAGGTGAGGAAATCGAGTCATTGAAGGCTTGCCTGTGCATGGTTATGACTACTTTTATCACTTTGCTTTAGCCTTCAATGCACGTTTGTAAATACGCATGCCCATTTTCCATTTAAATTTTATATCAACACAGAAAGGTAATTGAGCAACCAATAATAGAGATTCATGCTGGAAATACCCCTGCTGATGTTTTTTTTTTCTTTTTTCAAACCGTAAAGTTGCGTTTGACATCTTTCACATGGAAGTGCAGGTATTCAAATGTTCTATAATGTATTGTGTTTTTTGGCTGCTATTTATGAGGTGCAGTTATGAATTAATCCTTACAAAATGTATTTATATAAGCTGAAGCTACAGTTCAGGTGCATGTAATGGGCTGAGATAATGTAGATTCAGCTTGTTCTTGGTGAGCTGGTCATCGGTACATTCAGTGAGATCTGCAGTGGGGGGGGAGACTCTTGTATGAAGGTCAATAGTTTATTGATGCAATGACTTATCTCCGTTTACAAATAAAGCGTAGTTTTAACAAAATAAACCCTTCTCATATTAACCATCATTTTTGAAATATTGAATACTACACATAGACATGTAAGTTTACTTATTTTATTTTACGGTAGGCTACTCAAAATAAAATTAGGAAGTAGCCTGAGAATTAGAATTGGAAATTATCCATTATTGTAGACACATAAAAAACAATAATACTGCTGAATCAACATTTGTCAAATATTTATCATGAATAAATGCAAATGCATTTTTTGTTTCTTCAGAAACATAATTTGGCTAGATCAGCAATCACGAAAAATAAGCTTTGTTACCATTTGTTTGCATGACACATAAGTAGATATTAAAGGACAATGTTCATTTATCCCTGGTAATAATAAAATAAGCACTTGACAACTTTTAGAAATAAACATGACTTTCAGGTAATTTACAATAACCAAAAGCTTTCTCAACTAACGGTTGAAAACTAGGATCATCAGTATGCCTTCAGTCACAAAAGTAAAAGATTTACACAAAGCACACAAAGGTTTTTTTTCTTTTTTTTTTTAACAGAGAAACACAATCAAAGTAAATGAGTGACACAGAAAGCAGATAAAACAAGGTGCAATTTTATCCATTTACTGCCTTGAAGAGCTACATTTACAGATTTCAAAAACGCACGGTCGAGAGTGAGAAATGGCTTGATGGTTGTTGACTTGTCTACAATGCTTCTTTAATGCAATGGGTTGGTCACTTTTGACCCACAGTTTAAAGCCACTCAAGATGAGCAAACGCACCTGTGAATCAGGTTTTAGTGCTTTATCCTCCAGACTTGCAGTCTTTTTTTCACAAAGATCCTTTTGAAAAACAAGTGGATACAGCTGTTTTATAAATCTGTCTGTGTAACGCACATTTAAGCCCAGATATCAGCCCAGCACTGACCTCACACTGAACTGGGTACATTTACATGATGGACGATGTTTGATGTTTGGTGTGGATGCCTGATACAATTCACACGATGTCTGTACTCTTCACACGATGTGTACATACATATTCTGTGTTTGACTTCTTGCTGTGCGGAGACAAGCAGGAGCCCATGTGCAGCGCATCAAAAAATCAGAGTAAGAAGAATACAATTATGACAGTATTTACAACAATTTAGCATTTGTTTCTTTTGCAGAGCAGAGGGTTGTGGTTATTTAATTGCAGATAGAGTTCAAGCTCCTGTTGTCAGTCTCCTGATGCATCAGTGTGCTGGAGTGCTCATATCATACTGTACCCGCCATACCACTAAAACAGCGAGTGGAGGATTTCAAGAAGAGAGAAATATCAGGGAACTCAAGAGTTATGCTAGAAAGCACATGCAGCAGCAACAGAGACAAATTGAAAGCCTCTAGACAAAAACTGAAGGATTATAAGCCAGTTTTTCCATCAAGTTCAAAGAACCATTTAAGCAGCTCATAAAACTGGCCTAACCACTATAGTAAAATGGGCATTGAGTTAGTCTTATAACCTGAATGTAGTCTGCAGAATGCATTTTTAAATTTACTCATGCTGTGTTGCTTGACTGAGGACCACCCATATGGTTATTGGTGTTATAATACGCTGCCGCGAGGCAAAATGCTTTATTGATATTGAATTGCGTAGCTAGTTTTCAGGGGGCAATGTGTGCAGGCATCATTTCTATTACAATTATTTTCCCTCAGTAACACTGAAGGAGTGGCTGGTATATTTATTTTATTGAAAACTATCATTACAGATCCTCGTTTTTACATTTTTGCAGTCGGTACTTGCGGCACAAATGATTTGCACTATGTCAGGTTTTTTTTTCCCATCTGATATTTAAATGACCAATAAGCCTGCTGCTTGAACCACCTCTTCATTTAAAGCATTGAAAAAATTATCCTGAAGCACAGCCAATCAAAATACTGCACGTGAGCAAGGGACCAAAAACAAACAGCTCAGAGACGCTGGGTGGTTCATATGTAAATCACTGTTCTGCTGCAAGGATTAGTCCAAAAGCAGTCAAATGCTGACTGTGGCCAGAAACCTCATAGGGCTATTTGCAATTGGCCATATAGCTTTAGCATATAGCAATGGGCAGAACCAGTTAGTTCAGGTGGCTTTTTTAATGTTACCTGAACATGAACCAGAAACTACTTAATTGGTTCACCAGAAGACAGCAAGTTTGAATGTGAACCATCTTACTCTAACCCATCGGCCACACCCTGACATTATTTGCTTTATAAGGAAATAGTGCTGCGTCTCTGCGCAAACTTCAAGGACAGTGTGTTTATCCGTGTTCTCACATATCAGTAGCAGATGCTAGACAGTAACACGTGCTTGTCAACATTTTTAAATCAGAGGACACCAAGCAGTTTTTGATGACCACTGCAGATTTAGCATATCCACATTTCTTCAAAAGAAATGTTTGGCACTTAGACATGAATTGTGTCCAATGATGACTGTCGGCGCAATAAAATTTGTTCAAACTGGTTTGAGGCAACATTATTCAGCGAAATTTCCTCTAACGGTCAGTTGTTCCAGTATTCAAGGTCACGTGAACTTTGAGCAGTGTCAGAGTGTTAAGCACGATGGCACGACGGAAGGAGATCTATGAGACTGTTCATAGCCGCATCGTGGACTTACATGATGCTGAAGGTGTTAAATGCTGCCATGATAGTGTACAAAACGCCATGGAGCGTTTCAAAGAGACCAGTTCACTAGTGGCAATAAAGGTGTAAAATGGAAGAGAAGCGCCTCTGATGTTCGTGATCTGCGTAAGACAAGTAAGAAAAATTGGTGGTTGACAGTTCGACAGCTCTGTGATGACATTAACAGCGCCAGAAGCGAAGAGAGGAAAGTACCAAGAATTACTATTTCCAGATGCCTGAGTGTAAATGGTCTGATTGGTCGTGTTGCTTCAGAGAGCTGGCAACCTCAAAAAAGGACTTAACAATGCCAAGAAATTCAAGGATTGGACATCAATGGACTGGAAACAAGTCCTTTAGACCGATGGATTAAAATTCAAAATTTTCTCCCCTAAACACAAAACTTATGTGAGCTGCAGAGTTTGAGAACATTTCATAATGACTGTTAAATCCCTTCAGTAAAACATGGAGATGGTAATATTATGGTTTGGAGGTTCAGCCTGCTTGAAAAGAGCCGGTGATCGCATTATAATCCTAGGAATCATAGATCAAAAGAAGTATCACAGCAGTCTTGAGAGGCAACAAGATGATGACCGCTAATACACTTCTAAGTTGCAAGAATTATTTCAGTCAAAAAGAAACATCTGGTGACATAAAAGTTATGACTTGGCCTGCTCAAAATCCAGACCTTAATCCGATTGAGCAAATCTGTAGTAACATCGAAAGAATCTTTTTGAAATTAACTTCAAACCATAAGGAATGGTTTAGAGAGTGAGGAAGTAAACTAAAATGTGAAAACTACGCCTCAAAGATTGAACGCTGCAATCAAAGCAAAGGATGGCCGCACTAATATTGACTTTTTCTCTCAAAAAGATATTATTATATTTGATTTTACAATATATTTCCATCTGTTTACTAATTTTCATCTATACAATTCAATAATACATGAAATAAATACTCAACTAGTACTTGGTTTCTGATTTATCTTCATTTTGTTGAGTGAATAATAATCACTGCCCACTACTGTACACCATCGACCGCTCAATGTTTTGAATAAATGAAGCTTTCCCTGACTGCTCTTGGGACACTCTTCTTTAATCAAACGTACTTTGTGTTAATATCATATGGCCTCGGCAAGCCATTAAAATTTTAAACAATTACTGATATCTGACTGATTTAACAAATCAAAATTGAAAGACCACAAGGAAATGTAATCACGTCAGAACTATCAGCTGGCTTGGCTGCATGCTGGAATTTATGGGGATTTCATATTTATCAAAATCTCTCAATTAACACTGAAGTCTGCACAATCTCTACATTTCTGGTAAACCTACATCTATTCCTGAATTTTTTTTGCACTTTGAGTATTACACATTCTCTCAAAACAACATTCACTCCTCAAACATATGGCATCTTAAAATTGGAGTCCAGTTTTCAGCAAATAACTGCTCATCATAGTTTGAACAATATGGTCAAAATAGCAAAATCTTCAAATTGTAACCATGAGTTCAACTATGAGAATCAGTTTTCATGGACCAATACTCAGTACAAACAGTTTCTTTTTTTAAATGTCAGTAGGTCACATTGTACAGAATATTCATGCATTTCTGTTGTCATTTGTATGCTAAAATGATTTTGTGACATAGATGACATGTAGTTCAGTTACAGTAAATGTGACCACCACAAGTAAAATGTGTACGGAACAAATAAAATAATTAAAGGATTACCTCAGTCAAACTAGTATTGCAGTTCCCTGGTATCTTACAAAGGGCATCCCCACCGGGGAGCCATTGAAGAAGAGGAGATTATCAATTTCCTATCACGGTGAAGTCTGTGGCTTAATATTCACACATGACAGATTTTGAAGTAGCAGGGGAAAGGCGAGGCATTCTCTTAGTATAGGTGCAAATTTCAATCACACCTTCAGGCGGAACTGTTGGGATTTATGCTCTCAATTATATGATACACTTACGCTCCCCTTGATATAGGTTTGATATGAAGCTTCAATATCATGTTATTGTTTTATTATTCTAGTGGGAAAAAAACACCGGAATTAATCAGTGCTATTCCCACTGCCTACACAGATATTCGTTGCCTGGGGGGAAAAGTCTGGGATAAAAAGCACACAGGAAGACGCCAAGTAAACAGTGTGTAGATGAGAGTCATACTAATGAATGCCAACTGATGTCTCATAGGTGTTTGCAAATGCCAGCAACCAATAAACATGCAGATCGTGGGTCATGCAGTGGAGAAGTAGGGGGTGTCACTATGGTAGTTGTAGTCAGGGCAGACCTTCTGGACCAGTTTGTAGTCGACACTGTGGAACGCAATATAAATGCATATGACTTTGAAGGGCTTAGAGCATAACCAGGAAACATGACTCTGAGTTTGCTCTTGGTAGCAGACCCTGGGCGGGTCGAAGCTGCACAGAGTGGTTTTCTTGGCCCGGTCGGACATCTCATACTCAATGCGACAGTTGAACGTCTTGGTGTCTTTGGTCTCCAGCGTAGACTGCTGGGCTGTCTCAAACTCTACGACCTTGGAGGGGGGCACCAAGCTAACAGAGACGTTACCCTTGCCGGTGGAGTTGTGCCGGAAGTAGACGCTGAACGTGCCGTTCCCGTGGTCAACGATCTTGCCAGTGATGAGCAGGTTCAGTTTCACTGTCTTGATGTTGGAGTGGAAATCACCCCAACCGAACATTTTTTTGAATTTTCCGGTCTTCACTATGGGCCTGCGTTTAGTTCTCGCACGCGTCTCCTGAACATCTGTCTTGTTAGATAACCAGTCCCAGAGGTCCTCTGTGTTCTCTAAGTATGTCATCTCCCTGATGCTCTGTCTAAGCTCTGGAGACCCCTGGGCAAACAGACGCAGGGGGTTCACAATCCTGGGGCTGGCCGCATCAGCAGAGCGCTTCTCCCCCTTATCGCTCCCCCCTGACTCCATCAGCTCAGTCGCGGGAATCTGCGCTTTGCTTTCCGCGACCTTCAAAATAAAAGACAAAATGGCACATTATTCAAAACCTTGTCACGGTAAACTGTTTTTGGTCTTCAGGTTTATTTATTGTAAATAAGATAATAACCTCAAAGGCATCCTTTATGCTTTAGAACAAGAATGACAAAATTGTCAAGATAGAAATGATGCAAAATAAAATTGTGTTACTTGTTCATCTTGCACACAACACTTAAAATCATACAGAATAAATTGCATCCTGGCATTTTTCACTTGAGTGTCGTCCATAGACAATTACTACATCGTCATACAACCGTCATTAACTTCTTCTTTGAAGATACTCAGTGTGAAATTTTTAAAAATGCATAAAGCATATGTAATTATACCAGCAACTTAAAATTAGCACTTGAATTGTGGAACTTTCTGAAGACTCAACGCGCAGGACCTAAACCCACTATGTAAACCCTCATTCCGTGCAGGGAACATCACTCCTATCACTCCTTTGTCCGAGATGGACTCCTGGTCCTCTTCAGATAAAGCCATAATAATTCATGGAAATAAGCTTAGTTGGTATTTTTATTGGTAATTAGTGGTGAGGGCTTCTGTTGGCCTGGTTGAGAGGATAATTTGCACCAGCAGATGTGTTTGCTCCGAGGAAGACTGCTGGAAATCTTCGAGAGCTGCTTCACCAGCTTTTTTCTCCTAATTATACTTTTTTGCTATAAGCATAATTGAGGCATATGTGTTGAGGGCTAACAAGCCAGATCTCATAATAAGCAATATTTTATTCTTCGCATGAAAGCTGAAACGCACAGTGCTCATATTTGGTACCGCAAAAAAGTGACTGTAAGACACAATAATGTCGTGTATTCGCATCAGGTATTCCTTGAGTAAGGAAGTGATGTAAATGGTGCAAAATATCTTGCAAGCTGAAAAAGTCCTCCACATTTAATGTGAAATCAATGAGTCCCCTACAGATCTCTGGCTGGGTGCATATATCACTCCTCTCAGTGCTTAATTAAGACAATTAGCCCCACATAAACATGTTTGGAAAGACACTCGATCTTACCACTTTACCTCAGAGTCTGAACCTCTCTAGACGTCTGCTTACAAATAATGTGTGTGTGTTTGTGTGTATGTTCTACTGTGCACATTATTTTTAGAATTAAGTCTCTTGACAGTCCTTGAAAGCACATTCATTACAATTGAGAACCAAAAACAGTTTTACTGTAGTGGTTGTAAATCAGACACACAAGTGCCAAGATTTTATCAAGCAAGTGATGTACGGTAGGTGTAAAATTAGACGGCATTGTTCACTTGCCTTTTACATATTTACACCCTGTCATCACTACAGATGGAGAGGCTGAATAACTTGCCCTTAAATAATGTGAATTACGTGCCAGTGCAAAAACTCAGGAAAGGAAAGTAAGTTCCAGTAGGATGATTAAAATGTAAATGAGAAAACAGTTTAAGCATGATGAACAACTGAGAAAATTATACTGCCATGCAGAGGGAGGAGGGTGCGAATCAAAGTATTTAACCCCTGCTGCACAGTAAAAGACATGAATTTTAAAGCTTACTCTGACACAATTTCTCTTTCTCTCATTCCTGATCTCTCGCTCGCTTTCTCTGTTATTCCCTGGCTCTCAACTGAGAACAGAGCTTTTTCTGTGAACTGGAACAATGCGTTTGTCAAGGTTGGTTAGTATTGCAAGTAGAATTGACTAAAGAGGCAATCAGTTCAGAATAAGATACTGTATATAATACGAACAACTCAGATAATAAAAAATGAAATGAAGAATTTTAAAATAATTTTAATGTTGCTATATTTTTCACTAATTCCAGGCATTTTGATTATTGAACAAATTAAATACTCATGTTTGTTGCTTGCCTGGTATTAGCTTCTAAAGTAACGCAATGCTGGATGTCTGAACTTTACGACCTGAGAAAGCCGCACAAGGTATAGTTTAGACCGCATCAAAAAAAAACCATTTCAAATAGAGGTTTTAACAGCATAATTTGCCAAACATCTAACTCCGATTTCCAGGAATAACCTGTAGAAAGAATACCTGCAACTGTCTTCTGGTAGAAGGAATTCACCAAGTTGTGGTCTGCAATGAGTCTTACAAAACTGGCTGACTGCTTATCCCTCAGACAGACATATCTTTTACGGTTTGACATAAAGGTAATTGCTACAGTGACCGGGGCCAGCCTCTGGAAAGTTAATAAAAACTCAGAGGCATCTGGTCGGTGGTTCACCTGTGAACATGCTCTTCAAATGCATCTGCAGGGAGTGTGCCACTGGTGGATGATGCTGCATCATGATTGGTTCCCCAACCCAGGGGCAACTTCAAGGAGTGAGTCACTAGTGGTTGATGCTGCATCATGATTGGTGGCGCCGCCCTGGGGCAACTCAGGGCTGGATGTTAAATTAATTCTTTCTCCATACATTCCATTTTCCTTCAGACTACCAGCAACACCCCTGTATTGGCTGCATAACACCTTGTGGTTGTGTTTTAAGTACCAAATCTGCAGGACATTTGTTTCTTTCTTCTTTTTTTTTTACTTTATTTTTAGAATCCTAGTCTTATCTGGGGTTAGCAGAAAAAAAAACAAAAAAACAACAATTTTAGTTTTGCATTTTGCAATTCAGTCCTTTTGGGCTTGGCATATTTCATTACATATTTCTGAATATAATTGGAGCCAGCAATAATTAACACTTGTATCAGTGTTGATAACTGGGTGGTCACAGCAATTCACTGGACTCGTTTTCTTGTCACAAAGCTAATTGGCTCTCATTTTACATTGCAATTTATTGCCTTTCATTCCCCCAGTATGTTACTTCATTACGCCCATTCTTTTCTACTTCACAGTTCACAGTAAAATGGCAGCAGAAAAATATTTCTAATCAGCCCAAGTTACGTTGGATTTTCCTCACTCGTGTTACATTGCATTATTTTTTTGATTATTAAGTTCCCGTAATACATTATAACTGGTTGATACAGCTGGGAGACACTGTCTCTGGATATCTGTCATTCTGTGATTTTTTTCATTACAACCCCGACTGGCACACCTAATTATTAATTAATAATTAGCAGTTTGATGCAGATTTATAGCGGTTGAATGCGGTGTGCCGAGTGCTTCATTTCAGCTGGACTGAAAAAGTAGATGATGGTGGATCTCCAGTAGACAGGTTTGGTCACCACTAGTTTCAAGCACTTCACAACTGAACTAGTAATGCAGCCACGCTGCCGTGTAAGACCTGAGGGAACCGTACTGGCAGTGAATCACACCTAAACAAGGGTTTCACTGTCTCACTACGTACATGTAATCTGCCAGGCTTAATATGTATAGTTCTTCAAACTGACATGATGAGCTGCTTCGCTCCAATCATGCATAACAAAGAGCGCCACCCGTCTGCACCAGCTGGGAGTTTCAATGTTAATCACTCCCACAAGAGCCTGGGCTCATTGGGTACATGGGACATGCTGAAATATGTAGCTACTGTACATGGTTTCAGGACACATGCACTCAAAATCAATCGAGATACTTGATACATAGGCGATCAGAGTTGGAGATTACAAGGGAATATCAGCTCTCAGAGCTACATATCATCGGAGTATTCACTGCTGATAACACATCTAAAACCATGCGAATATCACTTCTGCACAATGAAATACTCCATTTAACCATCCTTACTTAATGCCCACTTGATATTAAACCACATTTGATATTGGCTCAATTATTTTTTTTTCCTGAGAGATCCATTCACCAATTGTTTAGATTTGCGACTCATCCTCTACAACCAGACTATGGACTTGATTAACAACTAACAACCTCTTATTCATCATTACATTACCAATATTTAACGGACACTTTTATTCAAAGGGACATGCTGTTGATCAGACTTGGCAGGAACTGATCCCCCCTGAAGTAATATGGAGATAAGAGCCTTGTTCAAGGGCCCCACAGCTGCACTGACCTGATTACTGTGGCGAAACTGGAGCTTAAGGGATCAACCTCCTGTTCTGGATCCCTGTGAAATGCCTCAGCCACTTTCAATTGGTGTCCAAAGGTGCTTAATTACTTTAGCAGGTCTTATCAAGGTAAATCAGCTCACAGATGTTGAGTGAAAGCGACTGGCCTTTTTTCGGTTCAGCTGAAAACAATGAGATGTACTTATTCATTAAAACCAGTTTAGCAGATACAGATTAACCTTAATCCTCGACAAAATTCAATTTTTAGTGGAGTTTCTCCGTACTGAATTTAGTCTTCGACTAAACTTACGGCCCGTAAAACTCACCAAACAAATATTGTAAAGCTTCAGCACTTTGTTAAAAGCTATATTGTGTTGCTCTTCATAGTTTTTCCTAAGTGAAAGTAAGAGTGACGCACCAATCATATCCACAAGAAATTTATGCTATTTTTTCACCCAGCAAGCTTTTGGTTCTACTTCTTCTTTCTCAACTTTGTTTTGCCGTGCAGATGGTAGCTACCCTCTGTTAGTGGGGTTCTGAGCAACATGCCAATATCACTGGATCCTTTCATCAGCTACCGAGCAAAACGTTGTCATTTTGCTAACTGACCGCAATTTGATTTTGCGCCTGTCATTGTTCAAAATCTGGTACAGATTTAGTGAAAAGAAAAAAATGAAGAAAAACTCCCTTGAGACCTAGGACAAGGTGGTACCCGCTAAAAAAGAACTAAATTACCAGGTAGCATCCACAACTTTTACCAGTGGAAAACCAAGAAAGCGTAGTTCCAAGCGGCCCTAGTTTACTTTAGTCTAGCCATACCAGTGGAAATGAGGTATTAAAATCTCCTATTGCCATTCATACAGGTCTTTTGACAGTGGCTGGAGATCTGAGTACCCAGAGGCCGCAAACCAGAAACAAGCCAACTTTCTGTGAGGTGACTAGGCTTCCCAATGGATCAGTGTGCCTTCCACAAAATCTCAGGTTTACAACCGATTAACAATGTTTGGAGAACTGGTTCCATCTGATTGTATTGGGTAACTTCTAAGCCGTGGCAGCTGTGGCAGTATATTGTTGAAAAACTAGCATGTTCTACACATTCTAAAACTATAATTATAATAAAAATTTCCATTTAGGTAAGCTTTTGGAAATATAGATTTTCATAAACCATTTATACCCACATGATTAGCGTAAAACGTCTTCAGATCTTGATGAATAATGTGGAAATATTACTTTTCTAGAGTAGCCAGTAGTCTGTTATTTTTCTCTCTCGTTTTAAAAATGTGAAGCATTTTATAGCTAGTCACTGAAAAGAATTATGTCTCTCAAAGTGCAGTACTTCGACACATCACAAGCCACAAGGATAGAGCAAAGAGACTCTGCAGTTATATTAATTTTAGTGTTACCAGCAAATCTTGACTTTCCATGTCAACTCATGACAAGGTGTTGTAATGCACGTTTTCTTACTTCAAGCAATTCCCCTCTTGATCACAACACCTTTAAAATCTTACCCCTCGGATAATCCTCTCGCTATCATAATTCCTTGCCTGTTTGCCCAGGCAATCATATGGAATTAATTGATCATCAAGATTTAGTCATTTGGCAGTATTGAACAAAAACCGCAGAATCTGATTCATAACGGCGTTCTTTGTTTTCAAGATGATAAACATAAATTAATGAAACCCATACACTCTGGTCCATAATTACGCATTTGGATAGTAACAAATCTTTTGTTGATTTCACTCATGAATTCTCTCACAATTTTAAGTGAGTTTCCACAGAAAATTTTATAGAAATAAAGTAGTTGTCACTCCTCCACCAAATATGATATAAAATGAAACGATAAATGTAAAGTCAAAGTTGAGAAAGTTCATACATCCAATTGCTTCCACCAAGGAGGTTATTGTTTAGACCTTGTTGCTTGCTGGAAGGTCTTGAGTTTGAATCTGGCCTGGGGCTTTTCTGTGCTTTACCTCTGGGGACTCCGGTTTCCTCCCCCCCTCCAAAGACATGCATACTGGCGAGCTGTCCAGGGTGGGTCACTGCGTTTCACAGTCAGCTGGGATAGGCTCCATCTCCCTCGTAGGGAAGAGGCAGTATAGAGAATGGATGGATGGATTATTTTTCACATGGATGACAGGTTTTGAATGATTCATTACCTCCATTAAAGGAAATGATTATGTCTAAGCTGTATTTTCTGTTTACGCATACAGTCTGCGTCATTACAATTTGTTAGATGATCTGAAACATTCAATTCTGGGAAATAAGCAAAAACAGTAGAAACTGAGAAGGGGGCAAATACTTTTTAACAGCTCCGTTTGCTCTGTTACTGGAGCCTTTTCAAACCCAATTCCACATAAATTGTTGGCCAAATTTACATAATCATAAATCATTTTTGAACATTTGATGACTGAACACATGATGACTGCCTGCAGCCCACAGCCCACGGCCATCACCAAATGCTGGTTATCATCTACCATGAACTGAGCCAGGCTCTCAATCCAGTCATTTCTGTACTGCAAAAACACATGTGCACAGCCCTGCTGCAAGATGGAATGTCATCCGATGAGCTTTGAGGTATTTGGTAGAATTTGAGCAGAAAAAATCTTTATACATATCAGAATTCCCCCGGCTGCCACCATCAGCAGCATTAAGAAACGAGTGAGTGCTATCATCAGCCAAATATGCCCAAGGCATAATACTGCAACTACAGTGTTTCACAGATGAAAAGGTGCTTTGGATCACAAGCGAATCTCTCCTCCACACTTCTCTGTTCCCATCGCTTTTGCTCAGGTTAATAGCAGTCTCGTTTGTCTGAAAGATTTCGTTCCAGAAGATCACAGCATTTGTTTCTCGGACATTGTGTCCTTGAAGCTTATGATTTCCATCTAGTGGTTAACCCTCTGAGCTTATACAGATGAGCTTAGTCCGTGATACATCTATTTCTTGATTTGATCTTCAGTCGAAAACAAGAAAGCCTTCAGGACTGAAAGTTCTCACATTTAAAATCCATCAGCAACAGTGTTCCTCTGCAGTCCCCCGGGTTGCTTGCTATAGCTGAGCTCACCATATATTTTGGCTACCAAAAAAAAAGAAAAAACATTTTAAATGGTCACTTTGAGCATGCTCAATGTTTTCCCATGTCAATGGCTATTTTTTTTTTTTCAAATTTCCAAGTCAAGATGGTCAAAATAATCCAAATGTACATGTCACACGTGAAATAAACTTTGTTTTTTCAGCTTTCTAGTGATTGATCTATGAGCGTAAAACATAAAACTGCTCACAGAAAAGCTAATGAGCCTATTTTCTAAGTACTTTAGGGCTATAAAATGAGGGAAATAATTTGAACAGAGCCGTCATTGCAACAACTTCAATATTTCCTGATATAAATAGAAGTACCCAGATATTAAAGCTGGGAGTCATTAAAGCACTTTACCATCATATTCAGTATTTCATTTCAAACCTAATTTGCTGGAGCACAGGGCCAGATCAACAAAAATTGAGAACTGTCCAAACATTAATGGACCGAGTAAAAACCTTTGTAAATGCACTGAAATTTCAGTACATTTTCAGTTTCACACATTCATTTTTCACCTCATTGTTCAAGCGCATAATGCTTTGTTCACTGAAACATAAAAAGCCCTCCCCAATAATGACCAGCTTATGTGCAAAGGCAATTTTGCACGGTTCCTCATGTTAAAAAATTAGCATGAACATGGTTTGTCTGATTGGTCACGTGTGAAGAGCACATTTCCCGATTTATTCATGCAAAGCTCAGTGGAGCCGGCGCAAGCAGATCGGTCCAACTTGACTGAGCTAATGTTTCTCTTCTCTGAGCAGCTTGCACTGTGACTGATTTTTGGAGCGCTTTAGACATTTCCTTACGGAAGAAAAGACACGGATAAAAGAGAGAAAGCGCTGCTTCCATTTTTTACTCCCACCAGCACTGGAGACAGGTACTTCACAAGACATATACAAAGACAGAGAAAAGCCGGCAGAAATTTGCTAGCAAGAATATGACAAGCTAAAACGAGCCTTCATTTTCAATGGGCAACACTGAGGAGTGCGAGAATAATCAGGCTCCCTCTCCAGATGCCAAGCCCTGTCTGCCATAATACAGAATTAATTAATGGGTAGATTGCTTTTTAAATCACTAACTTGCACTGTAATTGCCCTCTCCTAATGCAAAAGTGTGAATTGTTGGCTAAAACATCACCCCCTTTTGCCGGTGTAATTTCTGGTCAGCTGTCACCTTTCTTGACAAGTCCTCAGTGCATCAGCTGTCATTAGCCAGGAATGTGCTTTCAATACATTTGAAAAACAAGCCAGAAAAAAAAAAGTATGTTTCAAAAGCTTTCTCTCATGACCGAGCTGTGATGGTTACTTCTTCTCACCAGCCCAGACCAAATCTCCTCCGCCACATCTACTTCTACTGGTCACAAACTGCTGTAGAGGCGGAATACAAAGGACTGCACCCAGAAACACCCCATTTTCAGAATAACAAATACTGCTAGAAAAACAGAGTTCAAGGCACAAGTGAATGCTGCTCAGGCTGCTATTCCTCACATTAATGACGATGCATGAAAAAAAAAATCTTCCTCTAACTTTTGTCTCTGTTTGCTTTGCTTTGCTTTTTCCTCTGTGTGCTACTGCCTTCTGTATCGCCTGTGCTCGACATGTTCATGACTTCAGGTGACTAATGATTGATGTGAATTGTGTCTTGTCCAGTCTGTTGGGCTACAGTGTCAGTGACCACACTGTATGCACTTACTGTAAGTTGCTTAATATAAAAGCATCTGCTAAATAAATGTAATGTGTGTAATGTAATTTAATACATGATAGTTTTACAACATTTGGAATGTAAAACTCCAGCATAGGATGCTTCTCAAGCTAACTTAAGGCGCTGCAAAAACCCACATCAACTGAGCTACTAAATGTTGATGTTGTGATAAGTATTGTGATAATTTGAATATTCAAATCAGTATCTGCACAGACAGCACAAGCGCAAATAACAAATGAACAGCCTTGATTTTCCAGTCAGAACGACTGGCATTGGCTGCCCGGGTCCACCACAATTGTTAAGATCCTTTTGAGTCTTAAAGTATGAAAGGGTTTGAACGGCTAGCTTTGCGCTGCTATCCATCCAATGAGGCGGTTAGAAATTAGCTCGCCCCACCCCCCGCCCCCAGATTTCCTGCCCTCCCAGTGACAGAGTGCACCATCACGTATCTCTGCATCCCATCTGTAACCACAGCCCAGCAAGCCCCTCCAGCTGCTCAAGAACCAATCAGAATGGAGCAGCGCCTGGGGCCCAACTGCCGATATAAATGAACCGCCACACGTCATCTCCTCCATCCCCTGACCTCGCCAGTCCGTCACGATTTCGAGCACCCACAGATTTAAAAGGTGTTCCAGCCACATCTTTCAGCCTTCCGGTGTGGTTTTATTGACCATATATATCCCCAGCCACTGATTGAAGTGCGGTACGCTTTGCTATAAAGCCAGCGCTCTGAAAATATAAATTAACTCTGCTGTAGGATCTATAGCCTGTTACTTTTTCATCAGAAAGGTTCTTTTTTCCCCGCTTACAATCCAGGTTTTAGATCATTTCGCTAAATGGCATGATATGAGCCCTATACCGTTCACGATGCCATGTGATGACTCTGGGAGAGATGTGACAGTTGAGCAGCGGCATCTAATAGTCGATTTGTTCCTGCTGCTAGTGCGAAAATGCCATTTACCAGCCTACAGGGACCAGAAAACCTATCCTAATTAAACATATAAATTATTTAACAGCGACAAATGTGCCTGTAAAAAGGTAACAACCCATATATTGGATGGATGCAATATAAAATGCCATGATTCACCACAAAAGAAACAGTGAACATTTATACTGACCTGGATTCAAACTTGACGTAGACACTTGCAGATGGAACATTATCTCATATGAGGGGGCATTTGTAAAACTTTGGATTATAGCACGATAGCCCAACAAAACAATATCTGCTTATAGACCGCACCCATATCGAGAACATGGGCTTATCTCCTCATACACATTTCAATAATCAGTGAAACAACTGAAATTGATCAATATAAATGCAAATTATTTAAAAAATAAATAAAAGCAAAATAGAGATGGAAATATAATTAACCAAAATAGAATGTTTAAAAATAGGTGAATAAATTGAGATTGGCCATTTTAATATAGATAGAAATGGGCAAAGCTTACTGATCACAAATTTCACTCGATTTCGACAGACAAATAGAAGATCCTAAGCCCGACCATTGACAGACAGTAAATTTGTTGTGGGCCAAATTATCATGTGTTCCCGTACCTGGGGACTATTGGCCTTGAGCCGAGCTGGTTTATGCCATCTCTCATCGTGTGGCTCAACTGTGGTTAAAAACATGCTGGGGAACTTCCACAATGCACTACCATGTAAAATGAAATGGTCTATGCAAAGAGACTGAGGTGGACAAAAAGGAAGGCTAAATATTATGTGGCAATACTGGAAGCTGGAGGGCGCAAACCATATGACTGTTTCGCTCCCTGAAAGAGGACCTGACCTGTCCTTGAGGACATCTATTGGGCTTCCTTGAGCTGTATGCAGAGGTTTATTTAGCTTAATGAGGTCTGCTTGTAGTAGCAAAGGAAAAAGGAAAGACTTGAACTTAAAATGAAAAAAAAAAAAAAATGGCCATACGGAAACTGAAGATATGGGTTCATTTATTTCCCCCTGGCATGGTTGGCAGGTTTGGCAGATTTTGAATGATAAAGACCCTTTTTCATAAAACGTCTTGTAGCAAGGGCGCTGGCCTCGTGCGAGTTCTCTCATCTCCATTCATAGTAGATTAGATGAGGAGGTGGGTGGGTGAAATATTTGGGGCAAAGTTATGCATAACTATATGATAGGAAAGAGTAACAATTTATGTATCTAAATTTATTATTTGAGCTAATGTAATTTTTAACAATATGAAGTCAATACAGAAGAGGTGCACACAATGCAAATTTAGAAATGTACACATTTTCCTAGCATTCATACTCAACAGATTAAAACACTAGGATTCTTTGAAAGAGACTAATGAGCACTAATCACATGCAAGGTATCATGAAGACAAACCACTTGCATCGGCACATGCAACAGCGCAGTTCAGCTATTTTGATAGAGAACTACCATGCAGGAAATCACTAATGCCCTCATTTTGTCAAAATTCTGGTCTTTGTACAAATTTTACTCAAATTGACATTTGTACCTTTTCCAGATCGAGTTAAGTTGGTTAAATTAGCAAATTTTGAACAAAAATTAATATTGTTTTTGTACAATGTAGTCTTACATCTACTTATGATTGATTTATCATGCAAGAGATTAATTTAAACTTTAACAGTCACATCTTGTAACAACTGTCGGACCGATTCAGGCTACAGGATTTACATATTGCCATTAAAGGAAGCGTAATCCCTGTTTGATTTCTCCCTGGCATGACTGTGATGATTGTATTTAACATCTCAAACATTTTCCTTAATACATTTCAGCCACAGAAAAACCATCACATATGCAACATAACAGTGACACGTGATTATGAATAATTATACAATATGCACACTAAGATCATTTTGATTATCGCTTAGTTGAACTCAGAAATAAGCAGTTCAAAGCTTTTATAATCGAAATATTACAGATTTAATATTGAATCATACAAATAGAATATCATCACGGTGCTTTCCACTAAAAACATCACAGTTGGCATTACTTAAGGGATTTGAGAGTTCAAATCTCTCCCAGCACAGTGTGATTCCAACATCAATGACACAAGAAACAACTGGAAATCCAGGGCAGCTCCTACGCAACTTCATGGACGAAGTACTTCAAATCCGTATTTAATCAGCAACAGGGGGACTGCAGGTTAAACGCCTTATGCGCCACATTTTATTCCATGTAATCATTTAGTTTTTTCATGTGTCAGTCCTGAAGTTATTTTTCTATTTTTTTTTCCCCCCAAAAAAACCTGTGCAAAGTTTCCTCCGCCTCATACAGAGAAAATCCTGTGAGCATTGGATGTAGCTGTGAAGAGTCTGGCTGTAGCAGGTCTGGAGAATATAAACAGTGTTCCTATTGTCCAGGGGGACAGGGTGCTGAAAGCAAGGAGGGCCTTATCACAGGCCGGCAGCACTGTAATTCTCCGCCGTGATAAAGTGCCGGAGCGGAAAACCTTACAAGGCAGCCACAATCCAAAGACGGATTAGTTTTTTTTTTTTTTTTTTTTTTGACATAAGCTCTCCTGAAAAACTAATCAATCAGGCCATGCCGTATAAACAGCCGCGTGAGATTAAGGCCTGGCTCCTAATCCTTCCCCCTGTACATTTTATTACACTTCCCGCCACTGGTTCGCCTTTGAAAGTGCAGTAATTAAATAAATAAAGTCATAAATAAATACGCAAACCAAACGCACAAGAAGGAGATGGGGGAAAGGCCTCTTGAGAGACAATTTGTGCAGTTTTATTCTAAAGATTGTCCCTGGATTCCAGTTGTTGTCTTTGCTAAACCCTTTTTAAGGTTTGCATGCTAATACGCCGTCTGGGCTAAAGTTGATTTATGTACGTTTGCTCAAGTTTTTTTTTTTTTTCCCCCAGACTCAGACAAATGTATTCACTGATTGTTGTATGAACCCCTGTGACTGAGAGGATTGGCAATGGATTAATTATTCTGGTTTATCTGGGATTGGTTTAGTTGTACCAGGCAAGAACACGTGTTTAGATATGGCTTTTTGCTGTGTTATTAAGGATGAGGCCTTTTTTTATTTCATTTTTTTCCAAGGCGACCTGCAATACACTTGTAAGACCCCACTGAAAATAAGGTAACGCTGCTTTAATGGAAGAAACTGCTTCACTGCTCTAAATTCACCACAGATTTTGTACAAACTGCATTGTGATTCAGAACAGAATGTTATTTTGCATCCCATTACTTCATGCATAAAGAGGTCAATGTGCAATTTTGCCTTTTTTGTCCATAGGGCTGAAATCCTCTCTGCTTGATGTCAATGTCCAGGGCCATTGCCCATCGGTTGAAAGGTGGTGACAATTCTAATGAGGACAGCTAAAGAGGCCCCACAACGGAAAGTATTCTCTAATGGTACCTAGCGTTGCTGACGGCGCCTCTGCCGATGTCCCGCTCCGCTTTGCAGTCATTGAACATTTCAGTTCGTTCCTTCAGGCAGTTGTATGGCAGACTAAAGCCCTCAGCCAAGCAGTTTAAACAGAAATGTGACTGGTGTCTCTGCCTCGCTGGCTCAGCTCCGTCACAGATGCAAAATGGCCCTTATTAATGTAAATGACTCCAGTTGCACTAATCCAGAGGATGTCTTAATCTCCATAACTGTGAACAAGTAATTATTAAGAGAGGCTTTCTGCTTTGCACAAAAATACCCACGCTTCACAAGAGAAAATTTTCACTATCAAGCAGCCAGAGTTCCACAAAATGTAAACATGACAGAGAAATGTGACACAGTTTGGCCAAGTATTGCTAAATTCAGCAACCGCATGGATGGGGCAATGCCTTATTGATTATGGAATTTTAAAGGAAATTAGGGCGATAACGGCGATAGACCACCAGGAGTAAAATGCATTACTGATTCTACAACACTAAAAGCATGAGATGATGGACTCAGTAAAGACTAGATGGACTGAGTACAGCACAGGCCTCCCTCAGGCCATATCTCACTTCTGTTGGTTACAGTGTTTGGTAATAGTATATGTGCCGGATCACTTCCAAAACAAAATCAACTCTTCTTTGGACTACCACCCATCATCCTGTCAAATTTTGTTCCAAACTGTTTGAAACTTTTTAAATTACCCATTCAGAAATGTCACACAGACCGGCGTTAGGCAGATATATTTTAATTCTTCAAGATCCAGAATCCAGAATATGTTCTGGATCACTTCCAAAATCAAATCAATTCGGACTACCACTGATCATCCTACCAAATTTTGTGCCAAACCATTCATAACTTTTTGATTTATCCTGTTAACAGACAGACAGACAAACAGACAGATGGACAGACGGACAAACAAAAAAACAGGGGTGAAAACATAACCTCCTTGGCGGAAGGTAGTAAGATTTGAGCTCAATTTCCTAAAATGGTTGCCAAAAATTAAAACAGATGTTACTTGCAGTTGAAAAAATGCTGATTGTCTTCAATCTTACATACTCAAAGCGAAGCGATGTGGGTCAATCTCAGCTGTGAAAGGCACCAAATGAATAAAAATGATTTGAATTGAATCAATATTAAATCTGAATGTGCAGGATGTAAGACGATGTTTGAAGGCTATTTCAGAAGTGCAGCACGGTGAGATTACCTGGATAGGAAATGAAAAATTGGTCACCAACCCTGTTCCTCGAGGTTTACTGTCCTGTGGGTTTTTAATCCATCCCTAATGTGTCATACTGGGCTCCACAAATGCGTAGCTCAATGCAGAACACTAGCTGCTGAAAAAGCTGTGCTTCGACTGCAATGGAGAGAACAATTGAAGGGCGGTAGACCTCTAAAACCAAGCTTGGAGAAAACTGCTGTAAGTATTTACCATGGACAGGATAATTTCTACAGGGACAGAACCAATGGAGCCCAGCCCTTAGACAGCAAGGTATGCTGCATGGCCGGGTGCATAAGAGGAAATGGAGAATGAGGGTGCTGGTGAGTTTTCAGACTCTAAGGAAGACATGCATAACAAATAAGCTTTGAACTATGTGGAATGATTCAATTCTCATTTACACGAGGAATGATGCATTTCCAGTAAGTTAGCAAATTTATTCAGGCACTTACAATACACATCGGTTCGAGACAGAGATTGAACCTTAACAGCAAGGCAAAGTCCCGGACATAGAAGACACCCTTGTATACTTATAAATATCAGACGATTGAGCACTTGCATAAACGTTGGCGCTGTCAAGTCTGTAATACACATAACCACTAAAGAGAATATTATATCCCCTTTTGGTCACCATAATATCTTAATACAGACCGTTTCTGCCATCCAATTTCTCACCATTACTATTCACCTCCGTTGGTACAATGCAAACTCTTAGTATTTGGCTGGTGACGCTAAAAATGGGCTGAATTCCCAATAATTCAGACAATTTCAGTGCAGATACCTACATGTATTTAAGGACTGCGCTGAATGAAATGGCTGTGACAATGTGATTTATTTTTGATAGATAAAGTAGTGTCTGAATAGAAAATCATTCTAAATTCACGGACAAATACATATATGTGAATATATATCCCCCTGAATGGAGAGTCAACATTTTTCCAAACATTAGTTTATATTAAATTCATAACTTCTCCGTTTGAAGGAATGCAAATATATGAATTATATAAAATTGTTGAACGACTCCAATGTCATGTGCATCTGGAGTAAATTTTTTCTGTGCGTGTGCATATGTATGTGTGTGTGTGTGTGTGTGTGTGTGTGTGTACGCCTGGGTATGTATAGGTGAGCACTAAATGATTTAAAACGTTTTTTGCTTTGATAGTTACTAAATTCCATAACACCCCGATTCCGGAGGACACGGTTGAGATTATTGTATTTTCACCTCATAACCTCTGGTTCATTGCAGAATATTTGCATGATGAAAGCCGTAAGTGAAGTCGTGTTCATTAAAGGATACATAAATTTAATTTTTTGCCCCTGTTCCTAAATCCTGTTTTCGCGGTTGCTGCGAATAGGTTCCACTCCTTAATATCACATTATCTCTAAAGACAATAAAACTTCTCCATCCCCGCACACGTCACACAGGCGGGGAAACTCATAAACACTGTTATGTTCCTCGCGACAGAATTCCATGCCTCTCTTTATTTGTGGCAACGAACGAATATGGTTATGGCGCCATTTCTCAATAATATCCGCTCCGTTTCACGAGAAAACTTCACAGTACAGTTACATCTAGTGTGAAATGTTTCCTAAACTACGTCGTCCACCTTTTACAAGGTGCTCAGTGGAATCATAAAGCCTTGCGTTTATCGGAGTGGTAACTTAATTTCTTTAGAAAAACACCAAGAATGATGATAACTGATATTAACATGATTGAGTGAACTTTAGTCCACTTGCCGAATATATACACTATAAAGGCGACGATAACACCGTTTGATGCTTAAGTTATTAAGATTTTCTTTCTTTCTTTCTTTCTCTCTCTCTCTCTTGGTAATTTAACATAGCAAATACATAGGCCTAGGTAACTTAATTATGTAGTCATTGGGGATATGGGAATTTAAACGCTAAAGCAGTACACTTACTCTGATTCTACCTGACACCTGGCAGCTTTGTTGAATTTGTTGTATCCATAAAATTCTTCGTTTGCCATCAATTTAAATAGTTTTTTATTTGCAACAATAAATTTGACTGCTGCCATGCCGCCGTGCTCGTCACTACCTAATTATCGAAGAAGTATAAGGAGTTATAAGTATGATTCAAATTATGAGAAAATAATTTAATTTAAAACTCACCGGCTGCAGAGACAGGAGAAGCAAGGTCGCGAACAGCTTTTTCATCTTTATTCGCTTCCTTCCTTCTCTTTTACTTTCTTCTGGTCTCAAATCACTAATTTTAGTTGAATATAGCCGGCAGATAGATCCAGTTTTGCGGGGTCACAGGACTGCGCCAGGAAGTGCACCATTGCTGTAATTAACTGAACCGAGAAAGACAGACGGTAGAATTAAAAAATCGCAAAAACACGTGAGGGAGAGTAAAGCCACGCTAAACACATGACTTGCTACAGTTGAGTAGGGTGATCAGTTTAGATTTTGAACTTCCACTTGTATGGGCTACATTACATACATCAAATGATTCATTTACAATTTTCTATGGATGCATACCCATATATTGTGATAATAACACTTCGACCAGAAACTACTTTTACTCTCCCAAATGCACTATCACCGCCTATAGCGAGCCAATTCTGCTCCTCCTACCGGAAAATAACGCCGATATAATTTTATACTCACTCTTTAATCCAAGCGACGATAGTTTCCCCAAGTTGAAAATTTTCTTTAAACCATGTCATCTAGAAGACTTGAATGACTTGGGCCAGGAAATATCTACGCATAAGCAGGTATCTCCGAAAGAGCGGCGCTCTTCGCTTGATTTTTGAGATATAGGCACCCCAGAACAGGCATTACTGAATGCAACTGAAGTCCCTAAAATTTAACAACGATCATATCTAATCTTCTCCGCGGTTTGGGGACTCAAGTCCAGCTTCAAATCCTCTCAGCCCTTCGTATCTCATTCGCTTGAGCTCGTTCACTTTTTTCTACGCAAATAACAATGCGATTACAACTGTTTAAAGTAATGGTTTAAATACTGTTTTCTTTTCCGGAGAAAAATGCGTATTTTTCAGTCCAGATGTTCCGATATTCGGCCTAGCGTGCTTTTCGTAGACGTCCTTTCCCGTCTCTCTCTTGACAGAAGTGTTGTTGAGAACAGATGCGCAATTTCTTTACTCTTCCCTCCCTCTCCGCTCGTTGGCGATGGTAATAGGCTGTGAGTTTTGAAAAGAACTGTTATTTCGCTATGATATGCCTGAAGTGAGCGCCCCAATGAAATACTGGACACCTTCCTCTTCAATGTTTGTGTTACAACACGTCAACCGAATAATTTAACCCATGCCAATCCGAGGTTCCCCTCCCCACCACCCTCTTTCCCCTATTGAAGAACCCTACTGCTTGACTGTAGGAGATATAAAGTTGTGACGATGAGTTTTATTTCCATGGACAAAATGCAGTTAAATATTGCCATGTTCCTCTGTACTGGATGGCTGTTTGCTCAGTTTAATAAAAGCTTGCAAGTTGTGTTTTCTGTCCAAATAGCAAAAATTACGCAAATCAGCAGTATTTTTGTAGCCTACTTCCTGGATCCAAATAAACAGTTTGCTGTGTCGCAAAATTGCACCTCGAAACTACATAATTTCGTCCACATGATCGCTAAAAACATTTGACGACTAACATTAAGTTTCAATGTAGGTATAAAAATTCTAGGTCCAAATTAAAGTTTGCGGTCACTAGTGCCACCATGTGGTGAATTTGTATTGTCTTTATCGATGCATTTCGTGATGCTTGCGAGACCGGGAATGATTCACACAGACTGTTGGCAACTTGGCGTAGTTGGGTCGGTGACTTTTTTGAGTTTCAAAACAGCAAAAAAAAAAAACAAAAAAACAATGAAATTATAAGACAGGATCAGCTTTCCCTGTGTAAATCCATGTGTGTATTTTTGATTTTTGTGAGTGCCCCTCGCAAAAGATGACAATATGTGACATTTTAATGCATTTGCCTGTGTACACCCTTTAAAAATGTCATGCGGTAAAACAAATTTATTTTCAGTATAATAATAAAATGAATGTTAGTGACTCCTTTACAAACAATCAAAATGTAATTATTGATCGACACAGACACTATACCCAGTTGCAGAATGCCAACACTAGGATTTCAAATATTAGATATTTTGTCTTTAAGACAGCATTTGTCAACATTTGTTACATCTTTTTTCAATTAGAGAGGCAAAACTGATTTAAAATCTGGCATATCTTCATATTTTATCAGCTCTTCTTGATTGTGTTCATTCACAATTTAACTTAAGTGTATTTTGTATATTTATTTCAAAATTAAGCGTTTTATTGCATGACATATTTTGTTTGACCACATGACATAGCACAACTGCATTAGAGCATAACACACAAGTCTAACAAATTGAAGATGGCTACTTCTGAAAAATGCCAAAGATACTCAGGGCTTTCAAAGTGAACCTTTTAATAGCATTAAAATGTGTTTTCCAACAGAAAATCAAGAATGATAATAAAACTATTTATTTGTTAATATTCATAAAATTAACCTGATATATTAATAAAATATACTCATTTATAGTTCATTTATTCATATCTTTATTTACTGCAAGTCATTGAAGACACTTTATACTAGAGTTGATGATAAAGGCCATAATTCAGGCTTTAAGAGAATGCAGCCTGTACTGACATAATTGACATGTATACGGACATTACTACCGTCATATGCTTTCACAGTTATACCTTTCCCTTCTCTTTTCTAGTCTCTCCTCTCTAGCAGCCGGATCTGCCCTGATCTTTACACGGAAACATGCACTCTCTCTTTACTGGACAGAGGCATCTGTAAAAATGTACAACCCAATTCCGAAAAATTTGGGACAAAGTGTAAATTTGAATAAAATCAAAACGCAATGACTTTGAAATCACGCCAGCTAGTATGTCATTCACAGCAGAACAGAAATAACATAGCAAATGTTGAAACCGAGAAATTTTACAATTTTATCCACAAAATGAGCTCATTTCAAATTTGATAGCTGCTACAGGTTTCAAAAATGTTGGGACAGGAGCCTGTTTACCATGGTGTGGCATCCCCTCTTCTTTTTAACGCAGAGTGGAGGTGTCTGGGCATTGAGGAGACAAGTTTCTTGAATTTACCCATTGGAATTTGATCCCACTCTTGTTTAATACAGGCTTTCAGCTGCTGGAGAATTTTGGGTCTCCTTTGACAGACTTTTCGCTTAATTATGTGCCAAGTGTTCTCAATCGGTGAAAGATCAGGAGTGCAGGCAGGCCAATTCAGCACACGGACTCTTGCAGTTGTAATAGCTGTAGTATGTGGTTTTGCATTGTCCTGCTGAAATACACAAGGCCTTCCCTGGAATAGATATCATCTGGAGGGGAGCATATGTTGCTCTAAAACCTTTATATACCTTTCAGCATTCATGGTGCTTTTTAAAACATGTAAGTGCCCAACACCATATGCACTAATGCATCCTCTTACCATCAGAGATACTGGCTGTTGAACTGAACGCTCATAACAGGAGGGGAGGTCTTTCTCCTCTTTAGCTCGGAGGACACAACGCCCATGAAGAATGTCAAATGTGGACTCGTCTGACCACAGGACACTTTGCCACTTTCCTTCAGTCCATTATAAATGAGCCTTGGGCTACAGAACACGTTGGCGCTTTTTGATCATGCTCAACAATTGCTTTCTTTTTGCATAATAGAGTTTTAGGTGGCATCTGTGGATGGCATGGCAAACTGTTTACAGACAGTGGTTTCTTGAAGTATTCCTGGGCCCATTTAGTAATGTCAATGACAGAATCATGCCAGAGAGTGATGTAGTGGTGTATGAGGGCCCGAAGATCACGGGCATCCAGTAAAGGTCTTCGGTCTTGTCCCTTACGCGCAGAGATTTTCCACTTTCTCTGAATCTTTCGATGATGTTATGCACTGTCGATGATGAGACCTTCAAAGCCTTTGCAATTTCACATTGAGGAACATTGTTTTTAAAGTATTCCACTATTTTTTCACGTAAACCTTCACAGGTTGGAGAGCCTCCGGCCATCTTTACTTCTGAGAGACTCAGCCTCTCTAATACATCCCTTTTATAGCCAATCATGTTACACACCTGATGCCAGTTCACTTAATTACTTGCTAAATGTTCTTTTAGCTGATTCTCTTTTATATTAATTGCTTTTTCAGCCCCTTTTTTGCCTGCGTCCCAACTTTTTTGAGACCTGTTGTGGCCATGAAATTTGAAATAAGCTCATTTTGTGGATAAAAATGTAAAATGTCTCAGTTTTGACATTTGAAATGTTATCTATGTTCTATTGCAGGGATACTCACTCTTTTCCAGATTGAGCCGCTGTGGGTGCAGGCTTTCATTCTAACCAACCAGTCACACACCTGATTCTACTAATCAACCCTTGAGGCTTTTGCCAAAGACCCGTGATTAGTAGAATCAGGTGTGAGACTGCATGGTTAGAATGAAAGCCTGCACCCACTGCGGCTCAATCTGGAAAAGAGTGAGTATCCCTGTTCTATTGTAAATAACATATTGGCTCATGTGATCTGAAAATCATTGCATTTTGATTTTATTCACAATTTACTTTTCGTCCCAACTATTTTGGATTTAGGGTTGTAAAATAATGTTTAAAATATACAAAAATGGATTACAAATTTTAAAAGTAATTAAGAATAATTGTACAAACTTTTTGAATGATTAAAATAATTAAGAAAGAAAAAGATAATTCAATTTAAATCTTTTGCCTCATGTGGTAAAACAGCCTGTCATTTGTAAAAACGTTTGTCCACATGACATATTTTGTTTGTCTGCATGACGGATTCCAACATTTTCATTCCTAAGAGGCAGTTGCATGGCCACCTATTCACCACACCAACCTTGACCCTGACCTTTAAACTTTAAATTTCATGTGTAAATCAATATTTTTAAAATGTTGAACTTCATCAACACTTTTTTGACGTTGGACCGCATGACGCTCAAATCTGTGACACTTTGTATGACACTATTTGACACCTCCAACTATGGTTGTCCTCAGGGGTCCTCTGAGTGATGTCATCATAGGTCACATGACTTGAGTCTGTTATGGCCCCAATTTGCTACGACATATAAGACAGCAAGGAATGACAGACAAAATTTTAAAACTCAAACAGATTTAATTCAACAAAGACTAACACTAACCTACAATTTATACTACTGACCAAGATTTATAATATACAAGAAAAAAAAAATTTACAGTCCCTTGAGATGGGTTTGCTTGGTGATGTCCTGGGACAGGAAAATGCTCCAGCACAGGCAAAAATCCACAAAAAGCTTCACAGGTCTTGAAAAGAGTGACAGGTCTGGTCAAATGCATCCTTCGCTTCGCAATTTCTCCTACAATTTTACTCTCTCAGTTTTTCTCCTTATATACTCTTTTGCAGCCCCCTCCCACCTTTTAGACTTTTTTTATTCTCTGGGACTTTCCCCTCTCAGACATGCCCAGGACATGCCCAAACCCAGCTCCAGACTGGGCTTAACAAAAAAAAGTCAATACTGCCATCCAGTGGCTTCTTTCCACATTACAAGTCATATTACAAAAGTATAAAATGGCTTCCAATGTTTGTTTTACTACATGACATTGAGGGAAATCTGTCTCTGTGGAACAAAGTGATTTAGATATTAATGACATTTCTTAAAAATATATCCTATTAATACTTTGCAGTGTTTTTCTGTACACAATAATAAATATGCCAAAGACCAAAGTTGTTGATTTGAAACATTTTTAATCATTTTAAAAGCCTTGTCATTTTTGAAATTAAGTGACTCCCCTTTTACCACGACATTTACCACTTTAATGGTGTAAAAGTCTACCAATTTTGTATTTTTCATGCAAATATGAATAGTGAGGAGGGAGAATGATGTAAGATTAATGAATATATACAATATGAAACTTATTTTATACAAGAAAGTAATAGAAATTTCTGCTGGGAGCAAAAATCAGTGTGGCACGGGGGTGGGGGGGGATCTGTGCTAAAAATACCATTCATTTAGTAAATAGATATGGGAATAATAATAGCACTCTAAGCTTGTTTAAGAACAAAATTCAGCAGGGTTGTTTGGCGCATTGAATGTGAGCCTCTAAGTCACTCGATAACAGTAAATATGCTCTGGTCATGTGGTCACATAATTTTAATTTACAGATATTACTTGATTAGTGGACAGTATATTTAATATGTGGCAACCAGATTAAATCATTAACAGTTTGAAGATGTAATGACAATTTAATGCATGTGCAAGGTCACATTATTATTATTATTATTACTATAGGGTATAACAGTGTAATTTCATGCAGTCAACCTTCTTTTAGGGATACACTTGGTCAGGAAATTTGTCAAAAGGACAGAGGTAAGGCTCTTGGTGACAAAAGGCTTCAGGCAAGCAATCGGGTTAAAGTCATATTACAATACCACAGCATTGGGCCACATTACAGAAAAATTATGTGGTTTGCGTGAACCATCCATCCATCAACTCTCTACAGCCACTTCCTCCTCACTAAGGTGGCATCTTAGTTTCAAGGATGTACTGATCTTGTATCTTTAGCCATCTTTACTAAGGGCACGAATTTTGTCCTTAAGATCTTTGAAGAGTTCTTGACCATGAGGTGTGATACTGACTATTCTATGACTATACATGTGGTATTTCTAAGGCATGTAGCTCTTCAGGTTGAATACTATTCACTATTTGACACGTACTATTACAAATTAGTGGTTCAGTCATGTGGGAAGAATGTAGACTGGGCCGCTATGTTTCCATAGTTAGCCAACTTCAAACCAAAGAGTATCCAGGGTGTACTCAATTTTTTCCTCTTTTTTTGCCATTGTTTCAGGAATTCTCAGTTGCACGTTACTCATTTGTGGAATAGCAGTTTTGGATGCGCGACTACATCACAGAATGTCTCTTTTTTACCCCTTTATAGGGCACTAAAAAATACCCTAAGGAGCTGACTGCAAAAAAGTACCATACATTAGGCGTATGTCCATAAATAGTCTTAATATCACTTGCTGTAGACTTATGCTAGGTTGACATTATGTTCCTGAAGGCCACGGCAATCACCTTTCAGGCCGCCGTGGATAAAATGGGGTGGACGTGAGACAACGCGGGGGGACGGGATGAGCGAAAGTGACGGGCCGTGGGTGCCGGGTCAGTTTTTTAAACTGTCAAAAAATAGCCACGGCAGTCACGGTGCGGAGAAACCTAGTAGGCCGTAGTAAAGCAGGGTGAACAAAGTGTGACAGTACCTAATAGGCTGAAACAAAATTTGGAGGCGGTCCATAGTGGGACCGGAAGCATGTGTAGCCTATTTTCCGGCATTTCACGGTCCTTTCAACTTTTGTCACGTTCTACCACGTTTAGTGTGTGTTTTGTCCCGTTTTGCCACAGTTTACTCGGCAAGCTAGGGTGTATGATAACCCTAATAGCTATAGCACTTTTTTTGTAGCAAGAGATGTTTTTTTTTAACTGCTGGATAGATACTACTATGGGCAAGTATATTGAGCAGTTTGTACATCGGGCTTAGGTGAGGAGTTTAATTCAGGCAACTCCTGAAAAGCAGGGATTGGAGTGAACTCGTCCATATTATAAAGGAAGTGGCTATATCTACGGCGCGGTACATGGGGTGCGTTTGGGCGTGTCTGCAAGTAAGCCAGCTGCGTGAAATTCCCAAAAAATTATGCAAGAATCTTACCGAAGTTGCGCGATAAGCCCTCCAAATCCTGTGATAGCTTCAGGATCTTGCAGAAAATCGTTCAAGCACCCCGGCTGCGTGACCTTTGACAGGAAATATGTAACAAAGGCGCGACCAAAAATCTGCACATCTCCGCAGACCCTAGAGGCTGAATCCAAATCTCCATCCTCAGCAGTCAGCACTTGCAGACTGAGCACTCACGGACTTCACGCATACGTAATGTGATGTCTTCACGTTAAGTCTGCATGCGCGGTAGTCTGCTGCATTTTAAAAAGAGATGATAGACAGGCTTCGAGTCTGTTTCGCTCGTTTCTGTGCAAATGCACATTGTTTAATGCACCTCAATAGCCTATATTTGTGCATTATGACGTTGAATTTTATATCTTGCCAATGTTATTCAAGTAACGTTTTAATATGATACATTTTTTAAAAGTGTATGTGGTTTTGTGTGTGAGTGAATGTGCTTATTATTGTCTGCAATTTGGAATAATTAAAACGTCACGTCCGTATTGCAATGAATTGTGGGTAATTGCACGAGTGAAGTTGGCTGAAGTCTGCACCCCAAGCAGACTCTCTGGAAGTCTGAAGAAAGTCCGCTTGAGGCCCCTTGTGGACTAGCTCAATTGTGGATTTGGACAGCCCTCAGCACGCTCGCAAAGTCCGTGAGTCTACAAGTACGGTGAACTGCGGTTATTTGGCTGCAGCCAGTGAGGTGCTGTGCTCTGCTGCAGAGGTTACAAACGAACAAAGAGAACGGCACAGGGCAAGAGAGGATTTGTGTTTGTAATAGGTGGTAAGTGCTGCTGATAGCGCTACCTGATGGAAGAACAAATGTACTGCAGTAGTCTACTTAATTCGTAGATTTTGTTTGTCCCTATACCTGTTTTCCCACGCTATAGCGCAGGGATACTCACTCTTTTCCAGATTGAGCCGCTGTGGGTGCAGGCTTTCATCCTAACCAACCAGTCACACACCTGATTCTACTAATCAACCCTTGAGGCTTTTGCCAAAGACCCGTGATTAGTAGAATCAGGTGTGAGACTGCATGGTTAGAATGAAAGCCTGCACCCACTGCGGCTCAATCTGGAAAAGAGTGAGTATCCCTGCTATAGCGTATTTTCCATCGTGTTGACAATGGAAAACACTCGCATTTGGTCCAAGCTCTGGGTGTGTCCAGAATATCTCGTGTAATAGTCACAAAGACATCTGGTCATTTAAATCGAATATTAAAGCCAGAAACACCATGCTCTAGGTTATATCAACATCTTACAGTTAGGTATATTCCGACAGGCAAATACTATAAGCAAACTCTGATTGGACGGGTCATTGACTCTGGTGTGTCTTTTATGGAAGTTGGATTTGCGAGGAGCAGAGCCGCCCACTTCCCTCGGCTTGCAGCGTGTCTGCCACTGGAAATGATGTAGTAGATTCACTCAGGGTCCTCATCTAAAGCAACGGATACGGCGTCCTGACTCAACCGAGCGGATTCTGACTTAGTGCATATATGCATATATGTATTGTATTATTGATATAAGTCTTAATGTTTAAATGTTTTATTGAATGTGTGTTGGGTGTAGATTTTATTTTCTGTATATTTCTCCTAAAAGGAGGTCAAATAAATCAATAAATAAAGCTACTGATTGGGGCTTTGGTAACTCCTTTGGGCAGGAGAAAGGTACATGTATATAAACATCAAAAAGGTGATTATATCGTCAAAATGGCAGCACAAAGAAAAATCAAGTTGAACGATGGTATCAATTCTGTTGAAATTCTTGTGTCAGAGGATGTATTTCAAAGACTCCAATCAAATAAGTACAATCTACTAAACACTTGGGTTTTTATACCATGCACAGCATAGTGGTCCCCACAAACCGTTGTCACATTTCTACATTTGAGATTAATACTGAGGAATTATTTTTACTTGTGCGCCATTATTAACTGCAACGAGAAACTGCATTTTGCAGACACTTCATTCGCAGGGGACCTTTTCACAAATGCGCGGAAAATGTTAACAGAGGCCCCAAAAGAGTGTAAGTACTTAACAATGCCAGCATAAAGTAGGAACAGCACTCATGTGTTGGCACAAGAGTTTCCCAATGGATGTTTGTAATAGAGCATCTTGTGTGCATTGTTGCCAATGGGTGCCGAGACTGTACCAGCAGGTTCAGCGCCAAACATCACACTGCCCCGACAAACGCATTAAATTCACATTATCTAATACTCTATGTCATGCATACTTTGCTTGCAAGTTGGAAACCAAGAAGCCAAGATGACGCCAGTCCGTCATCTTGGATTTGCCTATGCTAATGGCACGTTCCGCATGACCTGAGACATCTGAGGCATAAAGACTTTTGACAAAATTTGACATTTTGGGGTGGCCTTTTATTGTCCCCAGTATAAGGAGTGTCTGTGTACTGCTCATTCTGTCTGATCACCGTCTGGAAATGCCACACCCATGTACTGAGTGAAATCACTGCATCACTGAGCAAATGCTCACTGACAGAGAGATGGATTAAAAATGGTACACAAATCAAGAGAAATATCCCTATTGAACAAGTTAAAGTCGGCATATGCTCACTTAGAGTTTTTAACTCCATGTGGCATCAATATTTGACATGGGGCGTTTATATTTTTGTTCAGTGTATGTTGCCGAGTTTTAGAAATACCAGCCATAGAGTTGTCTGCCTTTTCTCGAATATAAAGCATCTAAATTGCATTGTTCTTGTAGTACTCTATGGACCAAAAAATACATTTGAAAAATTCAAAAGCAATTTCTCTTCCCAGATATCATGATCTAGTTGCTCTAGATAATCTACTAACCGTGAGCAATTCGATATCAGAACTTTTTTTTTTATACCAAACTGTCTACCAAACAATTTTCTTTCTACCGAACTACACCCACCAACTACTAAAACCCACAAATTTTGTATTTTTAATTTTGGGGTCAACTATCCCTTCAATCTAATGGCCCATCATGAATTATATTTCTTAGTTTCCTCCAACGTTTTACTGATTTTATGCGCTTACACAACCTTCTAAAAGATCGTTTTCAATATCAGACAAAGCACATGAACACCAGCAGCTCCGCATGACAAATTCCAAAACATAGAATTAAATTTATTGTCTATAGGAAAAACCAAGAAGGACATTCTCTGAACTTCCAGTTGCTGGAGCTGATGGTGAAGACTCTTGGGGAGTTGGCCACAGCTGGGACTAGCCCAAGGGAATCTTAGCTTGCTTCATGTTCTCCTCCACTGCAGAACCAGAGAGCAAATAAGGGCACAAATTAAGGCATGAGTACACCAACAGTGTATTTAATCATATTCTCGAACAGAACTGAACTGAAAGATTGCTATTATTGACTGGTTAGAGTCAGAATACTGGGCGTAGTTTCATGAAACAGTCCAGTGGGAGAGGTTTGCAGACGCATCCCATCCAACTGGTCGGTCCACCCCCGCTTCACACAGACAGGTGTGTTACATCCGAAATACGTATACCTTCACTCCGGAGGTTGAGAGAAGTTATAACACAAAGAGTTTCTTCTTTGAACAGTTGTTTTTTTTCAGCTATAAACTTCTTGTTTATCGAAAGATTATTTTCAAAAATGCCCAGGGCAATTCCAACACTGGAGTGAAAATGCATTGTAAAAACATACTAAACCCAGCAGACTGAAATCAATTGCTTTTTTTTTTTAACTCCAGAGGTTAAGAGTGAGAGGTTTCTTCATCTTGAAATTAAGTTTCTGGAAAAACATGATTCTTTTTAAATGCACAGCTGGCATCCTCTGTCCTGACTTTCATTTCTGAAATGGCATTACTCCATTGTTTACTCATTATGGGCTGCGCTGAACAATATGGGCCTCTGGCAAATTCAAAAGTGTTCAAATAAAAGCATAATATGCGTAACAGAGGAGAGCGGAAGGTTCAGTCTTCCATACAGTCTTTTGAACACAACAATGCTGAAGTGAAACATTATTATGAATTCAGTACAATTATAATAACAAAATGTCGCTAATGCATTAATCCATTAAGTAAAACTTACAGGGCTTACAACCTTGCTCAAAGGCCCAGCAGTCGCAATGTTCTTATCATGTGTGTAGTGGGGCTTGAATCACCATCCACCATGAATCCAGTCAAACATCTTAACCTCTGGACTGCCCTAACCTGGCTATATCGTTTGCCTGCATTTCAAGCACAGCCCCAGCACCACATAAGTTTACGTCGTACTTACACTTCCGCAAAATCTTGTCCGAATAGCTGTATTTGTATAACTGGTCATTTGCAACAATATCAGTCCTGATCACCATTGATGAGTCTAGGCAGGAGGAATATCAGAAGTTTACACAGCTCTGTCACTTAGCCTGAGGTTAGAGTCCCCACAACACTTACCAACATGCACAGTTATTTCAGGAGATACCATAACAAATACAGAATCAATATATTTTAACATTTCACAAATAGCTTTAGATACTTCAATTGATTTCCCAGCAGCGATATATGCAATCATCATATTTTTATTTTTAAAAAATAATCATATTACAAAGCAGGACGCTATATTTAATTTCTAAAAGGGACTGTCGTAGGCATTATAGTAATAGTAATATTAATCGTTGTTTTTTTTTTTTTTGACCATTAAAGCCATTCAGATTGAAATTTACAGTGTTCACAAGCTCTTCATTGATGCGATAAGGAATGTCTCACCGACAAACATGATCCTAGGAACATAGTAGCCATCTGGGGCCAGATTGAGGTCTTGGATCTCGTGCTGTCGGATGAAATGAGGAGAAATGGAGGAGTAACAGGTGAGCAAAGATGTAAAAAAAAAAAAAAAAAGAACCTTTACTATCATTTACGACTCATTGACAAACAGTAAAGAAGGAAATTAAATGATGTCATTATGTAGTGACAATGTCAGCGTAGCCGGTTGGAGTGACACAAGACATGGGAGAAAATCTACATTCCTATGGCCCACGGTCCTGTATTCATCTCCATGCAATGTTCCCTGAACGTACCTACACATACAAACAGCCGTTATCTGGTATAAGTTAATATCTGCACTATGTTTGGGCATAATTTGGTTCCAATAACCAAAGAATCCCATGCTAACTCACATTCAGGTCAAAGGCTCCATACCACTGGGGATAAATTGCAATCTGCAGTATACTCTCATCGGCAGGATCTAATAGCTACTTGAAAATTAGCATACACATGTTATGTATGCATGTAAGCACACGACGATTGTATGCACCAAAATGAAGAAAAGGCTGTACTGCAATTCATAAAATACAGTAAATGGTCAAAAAGGGAATAAATTGTTCAGAACGAACACATCCCACCTTGCATTTATGCTGAAGCTCAACTCCAGCTTTTATGTTGGCGTAGGTCTCTGATACACTGACTGCATTAAATGAAGTTTTATCGCAGCGCTTCTCGTGGCTAAAATGAACGTGTTGAATATGGAGACTGAAGGACTGGCTGAGGATTTGGTGACCAGAGAGTCATCAGATATGAACTTGGAACTATGAACTATGAACCAGAGTGAGAGCTGCAGAATATCTTTGTTAGAGTCCCATTATGTGCTGTACAGAGCTGGGGAACATGGGAGGACCCTAAGGAACGTGGGAATTACCCCTAATACATCCATGGTTTGGACGACAAACACAGCAGACTTTTACATGGGAAACTCATAATTCCCATTTCAAACCGCAAGCTAAACATTTACAACTGTGAGTCTGCATTTTAAAAATTATGATCGCCTTACCCGTACTCAGAATCCCAATCACAACCTGGCTAGAACCCCAACTTCAAGCTTTAGGAAGTAGGCCTTGTGACTTTGGCCAAAACCAAAATGTTATCCAAACCCATTGTTTTGGACGGTATGCTGCCGTTCCTGCATCAAACATCAACCTACATGGTCATTTTGGCGCAAGAACGAGTTGCCAGATACAGTGTGTAAAAGTCACCTCCAGTACCATGTTCCAACCACCGGGATTTGAGGATTGGCATAATTTTTAAGCCAGGAAATGCAACTGTAGTCATACTAAGTATTTAATGAAATCTGATGGTTACATTCATGAGTGGATCAATTTCAGGATCACAATGAAATCTTGGTGGAAATAGATGATGTGACTTTATTATGACATCCTGAAGTTAAGTAAGCTGCTATACACATTTCTGAAAATGCCATACCATATATCAAAGAAACACAATCAGACAAGACATTCTAGTTTCTGGCAGCCAGGGTTGTTGGTTTTCCATTAAAGGAACTCTCAATGACCGGGTACTTTGACACTAATTCCATAGTTCTGTACTTGTAAACTATGTCTGCGCCAAAAATTCCCATGAAAATACACACAATAATAATTTTAGGCTTGTTTTCTGATGGCAGACCTTGATTTTCAGCTAGTTTCTGCCCTGTCCAATTAGGCCCAACTTCCGTGGATTTGACCCATCAACCTGCTGACGTTATATAAAGAACGAGACGAGCTCAGTGGAGCTCGTTTTTCTATTACTGCCTATGGGACACAAACTGCAGTAGATTGAGAAAATCGATATTTTCTCGCGAAATTTCTGGAATCGGCAGAGCAAATGCCTAAAAATGCATTGTAGCAGGTTGTAGTCACGTATCCAAAGACGGAGTCAGCCTTTATCAATTTCCACCGAGGAAAAGCGGAGAAAGAAGAGCGGACCAGGCACTGAAAAATGGAAGAAAATGAAGGTAGGCTGCTAATGAACCATTATAACGCGTTCTCTACGCCAGCGCTCCAGCAGAGCTTTCGTTTTAGACGCTATAGAGCTTAATAGAGCGCTGGCTGCAGCTAGCACTTAGCAGGCTTTGGCTTGCATTTCACACGTTTAACACCTTCTCTTCGCCTGCGATTAAGCTATTAAGCTGCTTTCACACCGGGCGCGAAAAGCGTGTATTCGCATCTTTGCATTGACTTTGAATGTAATCTGTCGTACTAAAAATTCGTTTCGTGTCCAGAGTGAAAGCGCTTCCCCCTAGCTGCTGCTGCGCATCTAGTTGCATGCTGTCGCTGTGTCTTGACTCTTGTCTTGTGTTCTAATCATTTTCTCTTCGTCAGGTCATATTATTGTGTTACTCTAGCCTAACCAAATGCCGTACATAATCTAACAAGCTTGTTGGATGTCAGCTCAGGAGAGCATAATGAACAAAGGCAAATCAACCTCAAAATGTAGCACGCAGTTTGGCAAACTCGCAAACAACTAATTGAGGAATTAGATTTTCATCACAGAAATCTGAGTCATACCTTTTAAAAACGCAGTACTTATGTCGTTATAAATGAAGAACCAAACACCTGAATAATGCGTTTAGCAGTAACTTAGATTTTGCAGACGGCGAACGCGAGTGAACCTTATACCACCATATACATATTGCCAATTTTTCTTTTGCTCTTAATGTAAATCATATCAGATTTGAAGTTACTAAGCACTGGGGCGACAAAAACGTAATGAAGAGATCAAAATGATATTTTTACATGCAGTTGTACATACCGGCTATGTGGCGAATCGGTCCTGAGTTCTTTATATGATGTCACGCAAAGAAAAGGCAGCATTATAGATTGAAGCAATTAAAAAGGGACGTTCCCAGGGCAAGTAGAAAGTTACTAATTACTCCAAAACGGTTTGATATTATGGGAAATGACAGCAATTTTTTTTTTCTGGATGAAGAATTAAATGATGAAAGCCTGTTTGTGAAATTTCACCCTTTAGATGCTGTAGATCCTTTAAAACACACAGGAAGACTCACCATCAGGTTTAACATTATGAATTCCTCCCGTGCCATCCTCTGGATCTCCTCATCATCTGAGAATGCTGCCTTCAAGGCTTTAAGGATATGACAAAATCATTATCCGCAAAGGAATAGACTAAAATGTTCTACACTATAATTTTCAATAAAACATACAGTATTTGTATAATATAAATGTAATACATATGGCTTATGGAATGAATATTGACAAATTAATATTCCGACAGTTTTTTTTTTTAATGCAGTTAGGGAAAAGGACAGATAGGCATAACTAATCTTATACAATAACTTGTATTTGTGAAAACAGATGACGACAAGATGTTTCATAATATCAAGTACATCTACTTTTTTATTGATTGGGAGCTGTTCTCGACAATGTTAGATCTGTATTCGATCAATTATAATCAAGTAGTGTACGTGAGTCCATCACGGTCGACTACTGCATTCCACTGGCCACAGAGGCCAATGGCAGACTCCGAATGCGAACAAAAGCCTGGAATCGGACAGTGAAAAGAACAAAATACTTTGCCCCTTGGTATCTGAAATAGGGGGAGGATGTATAAAAAGTGCAATCATTTATACAGTATATGCTGAATAAAAAATAGAGTGTTTTTAAACCAAAAAACAATAGCCTTTATTAACCAATGAAACTCTGCAACTGAGCACCATTTGATGACAGAACTGAAACAGTGGAGTATAGAGACAAAGGAAAGAAAAATAAGACTTTGTCCCAAACATTATGGAGAATGTTGTGTCAGTATTGTTTTAACCTGCTAATTTATCTGGGACTGAACCTCCAAAATTACTCTCACATGATTCGTGGAGACATATAATAAATGGCTGGGGGAAGCCTGCATACCTTTGCATGCGGGACAATTTTCCAGGTGGTAAATGATCATGAGAGGCTTCTGGCTGAGGAGCGCAGAGTGTAGAGTCAGCGGAAGCATCCAAATGCATATTTATCTCACATTTCTAGTAAGTTCAGCTAAGAGAGTGCAAGAAAAAATCCCAGATAACGTTAGAATACGCGGCACCTGGTTTGGGCCTTTCTGAGTCCGTCCTCATACGACTCAACCCAGTCAATGTCTTCACCCCATCCTGGTGAGAAATTCAGAAATCTGAGTTAATATTTTTTGTAATGCCAAAAATCCAGCTTTTTTCAAATGAATCCGTAGATACGTAGATACAGTTCCCCTGCATGTACTAAAAAGTACTTGGGCATCTATTTGAGTAGACACTGTTAGATGTTTATGGATGTGTAACTACAAAGCTGTCATAGTCCAGAGTCTAGTGACAGAAAATAATCAACTATATGCCTATGCCGCCCATGAACTGAAATCAATTTGACCAATTATTTCCCCCTTCCAGCAAAGGAATTGAGCAAATTCTGGAAGCTGGAACTTGAAACAAGAACTTTGAACAAGGAGGAATTTAATTTCCTGAGCCTTGGTTTGGCAGCTCTGGTCAGCCTAAATGTGCATTTTTAGGGATGAAGGGCCCTATCTTACGTCAAAGTCCCCAAACCCGTTATTTGGGGACTTAGCATTCCGTAAAAGGTGTTCCCCCGCGAAAGCTGCTACTTTGCACACCTGCCTATATCCCTAAAACACCTGCGCTACCCATCATATTATGCATAAGCGAGGTTTGGGCGTTACGCCAGTTAAACCAATCAGTGTGCCAGGTGCCATTGCCTTTCGGAGCAGGCTGCACTATCCCAAATCCTCAAACCGAAACCCGTGATGGAGAGAGGAAGGTCGCCACGTTTCTCCGTTGAGGAAGTTAAATTGCCCGTGCATAAAGTCAAATCCAGTCGGGGGAGGATCTGTTTTTGTTAAGTTAATCATGAATTGTATTAATATTATTATTATTATTATTATTATTATTATTTGACATTGATATATTGTTTAATAATTGGTATGTAATAAAAAAACAACATCAAGCCTATCCCTTTTGTAATGGAAACTTCAAAAAAAAAAAAGAGAGAACAAAATGCGTTTCGCTATGCACTTCCAACTCCCTCTCCCGTCTGAGATGAAGAACAAAATCCCATTTTCGAAAAATAAAATTAGATGTATGCACTGGCACTCAGTGACGTAACTTTTTTCCAGCGAGAGCGGCATTTCAGAACTCTTCAACGAATGAAGTGACATTCTGGTGACAAGTAGCCTAAGTGGTTTCGTCCGTTTACATTTTCCAATCGGACAGCTGTCTATTTTTACAGCAAGTTGCGTGACTGTGCTGCAAAAACAGGTGTGCGTAGCTACTTGTCGCCGAAATTACCCTCATTCGCAAAAGAGTTCTGAAATTCCGCTCTCGTTGGAAAGAAAAAAATACCGTCGCTGAGTGCCAGTGCATAAACCTACTTATAATTAAATTATTTTTCTGAAATATATGTAGCCCCTTTGTCGCGGTTAGTCTTACCCTAAACCTGTGTGGTCAAGATGGCAATTGTAGGGAAAGTGCATATACGCCGCCACGGGCACACCTCCTGGTGCAAATACAGCATTCGGCATAATGTATAGCGGGTAGTGCGGCCGCAAGATACCGTTTAGAAATAGTGGAAGCTGCTAAATGCGTAATTCACGGGTAGCGGGTAGTGGCAACGGGTAGGGTAGTGTGAAAGATAGAGCCCGTAAAGACAAACCTCTCGCCAGGGAGTTTGGCAGGTGTTCATCTTCCTCCAGCGCCTCAGGGATTTCTGCAGGCAGATCATGTTCCAAAGCTATTGGAACATCAATATCATGCTCAGTATTAGCTTCACGGGCTATGGCTTGATTTGCATCTTGTTTCAGAACTTCTGCCACATCCCGGAGTGCCTCAGAGAGCTCTTCCACTGGCTCAGTGGCGGGGCTGTAAGTATCCGGACTGTTCGCAGTTTCGCGGTGCTCTAGGGACAGCTCTTCTCTCTTCTGAGCGACCTGGGCGATGTAGTAGGCCAGGACAGAGACCAGGAAGAAACTCAAAGCATGGAATAAGGCCTTCATGGTTGAAGACGGGGTGCTGAAATAGAGCAGAGAGCTTACTCAGACATAACACTTTCCATCCAAAGTCTGCCCCAAGTAAGGGTACTCAGTATTAGCGTGAGTTTGGTTGTTTTTTTGTTTGTTTGTTTAAAACCCCAATTCCGAAATAGTTGGGATGAAGTGTCAATAAAATCAAAATGCAATGACTTTCAGATCATATGAGCCAATATGTTATTTACAATGGAACATAGATAACATCTCAAATGTTGACACTGAGACATTTTACATTTTTATCTACAAAATGAGCTTATTTCAAATTTTCTGGCTGCAACAGGTCTCAAAATATTTGGGAGACAATTAATATATAAGAGAATTAGCTGAAAGAACATTTTGCGAGTAATTTCATTATCAGGATCAGGTGTGTAACATGATTGGCTATTAAACGGATGTCTTAGAGAGGCTGAGTCTCTCAGAAGTAAAGATGGCCAGAGGCTCTCCAACCTGTGAAGGCTTGTGTAAAAAAAATGTGGAATACTTTAAAAACAATGTTCTTCAACATGAAATTGCAAAGCCTTTGAAGGTCTCATCATCGACAGGGTATAACATCATCAAAAGATTCAGAGAAACTGGAAAAATCTCTGTGCGTAAGGGACAAGGCCGAAGACCTTTACTGGATGCCTGTGATCTTCGGGCCCTCAGACGCCACTGCATCACTCACCGGCATGACTCTGTCATTGACATTGCTAAATGGGCCCAGGAATACTTCAAGAAACCACTGTCTGTAAACACAGTCCTTTGTGCCATCCACAGATGCCACCTGAATCTCAATCATGCAAAAAGGAAGCCATTGTTTAGCTTGATCCAGAAGCGCCGCCGTGGTTTGTAGGCCAAAGCTCATTTAAAATGGACTGTAGCAAATTATTAAAGTGTTCTGTGGTCAGACAAGACCAAATTTGACATTCTTGTTGGAAATCATGGGCGTCGTGTCCTCCAGGCTAAAGAGGGGAAAGACCACCCCTCCTTTTATCAGCGTTCAGTTCAAAAGCCAGCCTCTCTGATGGTATGGGGATGCATTAGTGCGGGACACTTGCATTTTTACAAAAGCACCATGAATGCTGAAAGGTATATAAAGGTTTTAGAGCAACATATGCTCTCCTCCAGACGACATCTATTCCAGGGAAGGCCTTGTGTATTTCAGCAGGACAATGCAAAACCACATACTGCTGCTATTACAACAGCATGGCTTCGTAGTAGAAGAGTCCGTGTGCTGAATTGGCCTGCCTGCAGTCCTGATCTTTCACCGATTGAGAACATTTGGCGCACAATTAAACAAAAAGTCCGTCAAAGGAGACCCAAAATTCTCCAGCAGCCTGTATTAAACGAGTGGGATCAAATTCCAATGGCTAAACTCAAGTGTAACTTGTCTCCTCAATGCCCAGATGCCTCCACTCTGTGTTAAAAAGAAGAGGGGATGCTACACCATGGTAAACAGGCCCCTGTGCCAACTTTTTTGAGACCTGTAGCAGCCATGAAAGACTCAGTTTCAACATTTTTTTATGTTATCTCTGTTCTATTGTGAATAAAATACTGACTGGTGTGATTTGAAAGCCATTGTGTTTTGATTTTATTCACAATTTACACTTAGTCCCAACTATTTTGGAATTGGGTTTTATATATATATATATATATATATATATAGTTCATTCATTAGTATCCATCTGTAAATAAAATCTCTCTGCTATATTTTACTTGATTCAAAAAGTGTTCAAAATTTATATGAAGTGGATGGTCATACTCTGTTACTACAGTGCGGAACAAAATTGTTTTTCACCCAAGATTTTTACATTTTAATTTGATGCAAGATGTTTATTTTTTTTGTTTTTTTGATTAATTATCTTGCCAAGCGGAGCTTTTGCAAGATATGTTGGTCGGAATGTTTATTTATTGTTTGTTTGTTTTTTTGTCCGTAATCATTTTTCTTCAACACTTTTCTCTGCTGTGCGCGTTGCCTGCTCCTTGTCATCTCTTGTGCAGTTGCCTTACAATGACTCATCACGATGCCTATCATTCGGGGGACTCAATCAAGGTCAAGGTCAAAGGTCAAGGTCAGTTTTTGGTAAATTTGAGGAGGTTGACGAAACCCTTATTTTTTTGAGTAGCTTTGATCAGATCGACTTCAAACTTTGTGTGAATGTAGTATATGGTCAAGCGCTCAGCTGATTAGTTTTTGGTGGTGATCGACCTTGACCGTCATGGTTCTCGCTAGGATGAAAATTTTTGACCCCAAGGTCAAATTTTGAACTTGCAGGAACTATGTCGAGTAATACCTCATATGAAAGCCCTTGATGACTGCTTTCCAGATCCGTCAAAATTTTTGCTCTCTGACGTCATTTGGTGACGTTATGACGAAAAAACAGTTTTTTACCGGAAATTTTTCTTGAACAATTTTCTCTGCTCTGCGTGATGCCTGCTCCTTGAGATCTTTTGTACGGTTGCCTAACAATGACTCATCACAATTCCTATTATTCGGGGGACTCCATCAAGATCAAGGTCAAAGGTCAAGGTCAATTTTTGGTCAATTTGAGGGTTTGACGAAACCGTTATTTTTAGCTGCGACCAAGCAGCTCTATGAACGCTTCTGTCCGTCTGTCTGTCCGTCTGTGCCACCTTTTTCACCATGTTTCTGTCGTCGTATCGTCATTAAATTTTCAGGAGTTATTGACCTTCACCAAAGTGATGTCCATGCACCAGGTCAAGGGTCAAAGGTCAAGTTCACAGAGGTCACGACCTTGTTTGCCGGTTTTCGTGCTGTAACTCCAGTTAGAATTCATGGATCGCGATGAAATTTTGGAAATAGCTTCTAGGCATAGAGGAGGTGTTCCCTATTGTTTTTCATGGTCATCCGTCAAATCCCAAGGTCACAAAGGTCAAAAAACTGTAAATTTTGCCCAATTTGACGGTTATCGCACCGTAACTCAAGTTTCATTCAATGAATGGCTATGAAATCTTAGAACAAGCTTCTTGGTATAGAGGAGGGGTTCCCTGTTGAATCCCAAGGTCACACCGGTCAAAAAAGTGTCGATTTTGCCCCGATTTCACAGTTTTCGCACCGTAACTCCACTTTAACTTCACGGATGGCTATTACATCTTAGAACAAGCTTCTTGGTACAGAGGAAGGGTCCCCTATTGATTTCCAAGGTCATTTGCCAATTTCGAGATCACACTTGTACAAGAAACCACCAGTCATGAACACTAGGCCAAGTGACGGATGCTAGGCGAGGTCGCAGCTATTAGATCCTTCTGATCTACTTGTCTACTTGTGAATGTAGTATATGGTCAGGCGCTCGGCTGATTAGTTTTTGGTGGTGATTGGCCTTGACCTTCATGGTTCTCGCTGAAAAAAACACGACCCTTTTGGCAAGATACCGTTCAATCTACGGTTGACATCCTTCATTTTTCTGTTAGAAAGAACACTTGAGACACCAAATATTAATTGAAAAAAAGGAGAATCTTGAAAAAATGTTTGTATTCCTTTAAAAAAGGTAACACAGACAGTAGCCTTGAGAGAGCCCTGATATAAATGTCATCAAGGCTGTCTGGGATAACCTGGACACACACACACACAAATGAGTGTGGGTCTGCAGAATAACCAAGTTAAATTCTTTGATATGCTTGGAACTGACAGACAGCCAATTATCTTATAAAACTATTTAATTGTAGGACAGTGTTCCTAATTTTTAGGTAAAGGGTAGTCACACCACATATTGATTTGATTTAGTTTTTTTTATAATAGTTTTTATAAGATATTTTTTGTGCATTTTTCAAAATTCAGAAACCTTTCCATTCATGATTTTTGGAAGGACCTTCACCTTTAAATGCGCTGAAAACTTTTACACAGTGCTGTATGGAAAAAAACTTGAAGTTTGTCACACTGGGGGACAAATTTCTGGCACATGATGTATTGGGTACAGTCAAAATACGTGTGGGGGTGCAATCAGCATAGCTTTTGAATTTTTATTTTTTTGTGACTGGTGGAGGAGAGCACACAGTTCTCCATCACCGCCTATAAAGTGACCTCAATTTCCCTCTACGAGCTGTGCAGTTAGTGCCCTAGTTGACGGACAATTTCTGTGATGAATCCCAGCAAAGTACAGGATATGTTGGCCAGAAACTTCCCTCATGATGTAGTTGACATGCATATGCAGGAGGCGCAGGGGTATTGTCAAAGAATCAAGGCACCACAAGCCAACCACTGAGAGCAGATTAATTCAAATAAGCTAGGCAGGAGATGATGCATGTCGCTAATTACAGTAACAAGATTGCTGGGGTCAAAGCTAAAGGTACTTTCATTGCTGTTTTTCATAGTAGAGATGGGTATGAGAGACAGGACAGAATACTGTACCACACTGCAGTACAAAAATGGATATATAAACAATGAAAACAGTAATAAATACAAGAATTAAAATAGCAGAAAATGAACAAAACATCTAATGCAAAATGCATTTTTACAGCAGGGGAATTTACACAAGAGCGGACATCAAGCAATCCAGAAAAAAAATTTTCAATGGCTTTTGCATGGTCCCTATTGAGGGTGCATTCCTCAGGAAAACCCTGAAACTATTGACTTACCACTCGGTGGGTTGCGACTCTGCGACATGAAATCCGGCCTGTAGAGTCAGGCCACACCAACATGAATCAAAGAATCTGCTGACAGAAAAAATTTACGCAGCCGAATAATCTTTACTGACTCACTGCCAACTGCGCCACCCCTCCCAATTCTATGCTCAGGGAGTGGAGGAATAAGCTAAATTATTTAGGTGCCTCTGAATTCATATAATAAAAAAGGTCACTTTCACTGGGAAATACCTCACCAACCATGTGTTGCATCAGCCAATAACGTCTCATATCCTAAAACATACAGTAGGACAAAAGCATTCATAACTTGCCAACCAATATAATGGGATAGCAATGAGCCGGGCCAGCAGCACGCCCACATTTTTTAACATGATCCCGTTGCTACTCAGACTGACCTAGATTGTGTTTTTACACATTCTTCCTGTGACAGATAATAGACAGATAATGAGTCTAAGTCACAAAAGTAAGATCTTCGAATCACATGACTTATGTGGATGCCATATCCAAAAGTGTCACAAAGGTTAAAAGCTAAAATCAGAGAAACATTATTGCTTAAGGTATTTGGGAATGTAGCTTACTCTTACCAACATTCTTCGCAACCTCGTGATATATTTATACACAGGTCCTAACCTCAACCAGCCACAAAGGCCAACAAACAGAAACCTATGTGTGCGAGAGACCGCAAAAAGATTATTTGAGAGGACAGAGACAAAAAGACTGCCAGGCTGACAGACAGGTCTTCTGATAGACAAAGAGCCAATAGCACAGTAGTAGATGGACCGATAGACACAGCTATAAAGGATGACATAGATATAAAAGACAAATAAGAGACTGCATCTCACCCTCTCCGTCTGTGCAGGGAGCTGACTCTCCGTGATCATGATCAGTAAACGGAATATGTGGGAACTTGCTCTTCAACTCCACCCTGCAAAACAGACCTGACAACATGCATCTCAGCCTCGCTAATTCATGACTGAGAGTGCGGGCATGCGCGTGTGGACTTATGTGGCTGTTAATCGGCGTGAATGTGTGTGTGTGATGCGTACGCACATACATGTGTGTATATGTGTCTACGGTATCTCACAAAAGCCCCTCACATTTCGACAATGAATTTATTATATCTTTTCAAGGGACAACGTTGCTGAAATGAAACTTGAATATATTCTAGAGTAGTCGTTGTTCAATACATGTGGCAGTGTAGATTGACTTCTCTGTCCAAATAACTGAACAAATAGTCACCACTTCCAAAATGGGTGGCAGCAAAAGTGAGTGGACACCCCAATTGGTAATGATCAACCATGCAATGAAACGTGTCTTATTCATTATGTTCATGCTTTTTTTCCTGTTTGAATGGGCCATATGAGCTTGTGTAACATGCTGAAGTTTTAAATTGTGGTGTTTTGGGTGCTCTCTCTCAATGCTCTCATTCTGTTCACTGAATGGTCAACATGGCACCTCATGGGAAAGAACTCTCTGAGGATCTGAAACAGAGAATTGTTGCTCTCCACAAAGATGGTCTAAATTACAAGAAAATCTGCGAAACTATGAAACTGAGCCACAGCACGGTGGCCAAGGTTATGCAGTGGTTTTCCAAGACTGATTCTACTCGGAACAGGCCTTGTCAGGGTCGACAGAAGAGGTCGAGTCCTCGTGCTTTGGGTCAGATGCACTTGTGGCTTCAGAAAACAGACGCAGGAGTGCTGGCAGCATTGTCAACGAGGTTGCAGCAGTGGGGGAACAGCCTGTCAGTGCTCAGACTATATGCCATGCACTGCACCAAGTTGGTCTGCATGGCCTTCGGCAAAGACGGAAGCCTCTTCTGAAGCTAGCCCCCAAGAAAGCCTGAAAACAGTTTGCTGGAGACAACCAGAGCAAGAGAATGAGCTACTGGAACCATGTTCTGTTCTGTGGTCTGACGAGACCAAGATAAACTTGTTCGGCTCAGATGCGGTCCTGCATGTGTGGCGGCGCTCTGGTGAGGAGTACCAAGACAAGTGTGTAGTGCCTACAGTCAAACATGGCGGTGGCAGCATCAGGATTTGGGGCTGTATGAGTGCTTCTGGTCCTGGGGAGCTGTGCTTCATTAATGGAATAATGGATTCCAACATGTACTGTGACATTCTGAAACAAAACATGATGGCCTCCCTTCGAAAACTGGGTCGAACGGCAGCTTTGCAACATGATAACGACCTCCAAGATGACAACTGCCTTCCTGAAGAAGCTGAAGGTGAAGGTGATGGCGTGGCTACGTGTGTCTCCAGACCTGAATCCCATTGGGCACCTGTGGGGCATCCTCAAGAGGTTGGTGGAGGAGCAGCAGGTTTCCAACATCCACCAGCTCCATGATGTTGTCATGGAGGAGGATCCCAGTAACAACCTGTGCAGCTCTGGTGAATTCCATGCCTCGGAGAATCAGAGCAGTGCTGGACAACAATGGTGGTCACACCAAATATTGACACTATGGACACAATTTGGCATGTTGATGGTGAGGTGTACTCACTTTTGTTGCCACCCATTTTGGAAATAGTGACTGACTGTTCAGTTATTTGGACAGTGCAGCAAAGCTACTCTGCAACACATATTGTACAACGACTACTCTAGAATATATTTAGGTTTAATTTCTGTAACATTGTCCCTTGAAAAGATATAATAAATTCATTGTCAAAATGTGAGGGGTGTACTCACTTTTGTGAGATTATTAATGTGGGTGTGCCCTCGTGCACAATTATACCTGTGTGTGTGTGTGTGTGTGTGCGTGTGCGCTGTAGTGTTCTTTTAAGGACAATTTGTTGTGTTTGTCATTGCACTTGCTGGATTTCAGAAAACCACTTTCATACAGCAGGTCCCAGTGGCTGCTTGATCAAAAAGGACTTGGATAGAAGGGCCAGCCACATAACAATAATGGGAAATTTTACTATGAGAAGAAGAGGTTAAAATGTGAGCGACAGTAACATGCTCAAATGGCAGTCAAACTGGACTGCTCAAGGAACACACCTTTGCCGGGGCTGTGCTTGGGCACGTTCTATTCGATTGAAGGAAGCAATGGTGAATTTACATAAGCTCACCACTAGAGAGAAGTGTAAGATTCCGCTTGATGCGAAATGTAACAGCAGCGGAACTTTTCCCTCTGGTGTGCCAATCTGGACAATCTTATCACCCATTCCAGTGAATTGCACAAGTTGCGCAACTTCAGTTGAGATCTGGTTTGGAAAGGGTCCAAACTATGCGTGGGAAGTACCATGCTTTCAGCTGGAAGTTTAATTCCTCTGAAATGAAACTACTACTCTCACAGCACTGCACAATGTAAAAACCACTGCTAAGTGCATCGCTGCACTATGGCATGGGGGAGTCTCACTCCTGAAGCCAGCCCAGCTGGAGACAGTATTACTGTTACTAAAGAATGACAAGATAGCAGTTCATCCTCATGCCATTCAGGCTGAGCGGCAGCCCAGCTGCATTTTATCTGCAAGTCAAAAAGTCACTGCTGGACATCTCAGCTGTGTTGTTCATCTTGGCATCAACCTGGTACACAACTTCCCCATCACTGCTCTTCTGGCCAGCTTGAATTCATTCTGCACTGCAACAACAAAGCTAGCCTCAAACTCAGCCGGTAAATGCTTGCTTTGGACATCGGCAGAGGTGTAAGTCCATGGATCGGAAAGTACACCTAAAGCCTGGTCGTGTTTGTTCCTGCTTATGAACCCAGCCAGCCAATGCCACTTGTAAATTCTGTCGTCTGACTGAAAAATGGCTGAAATGTGGCGGTATCCTGGTGGTTGGGGAATTGGGGACGACTTAAGCAATCTAAACATGGATTTTATATATCTGAAGAAAGGCCAACTTTCTGGGCCACACCTTGGAGAAGATTTATAGTATCAACACAGCAAACCCTGTTACTCTTCGGGATCTTCAGACTCCAGGGTCAGGCGGACAATGAGGGCTGTGCCTGATTCATCACCCCAAAACATGCAATGGATGGACACTGGTGTTGTGCCCGTAGAACGGGCTGATTGGACAATGGACCCTCCTCTTTAACTTCTCTATACACTGTTAATTCCCTGTCGTACGCAAAATGGTGATAGGACGTTGTATTCGCTCAAAGCCATGGGAAGAATAAAACATGCAAATATTAAAAAAGTTAATCATAAATTTATGAGTCTACTATTGTTCCTCAAATTTAATGCACATACAGTATACATATGCTAACTAATGAATCTAATGAGTTCTTTCATTGATGGGTTCATATTATTATAATTTTTTTTGCCCAACTTCTGTAATGTTATTCTGTCTGGTCAGCTGGATAGCGGTCGCATGTCCCAGGGAAAATATCATTAGAGCATATCGGTCCACTGGGGGATACGAGCTCAGCCAGTTGATTTTACAAATTAGTGATTAGTCAGGTCTTATGGTTGATATAACCAGCAAATCCATGTGGTTAGGGGAAAAAATAGTTTTTGAAGATGGCTTGTCCGGCTCGGCCCAAGGTCTAGATCAAGGGTAAGGGGTGGGGAACCTTATCCAGAAAGGGCCGGTGTGGGTGCAGCTCTCATTCCAACCAAGCAGCTGTCACCTGATTCTACTAATCAACCTCTGGGATCTTTGCGAAGGACCTTGAATAGCAGAATCAGGTGTGTAATTACCTGGTTGGAATTAAAGCTGCACCCACACCGGCCCTTTCTGGATAAGGTTCCCCACCCCCGGTGTAGGTGGACACCACTGAAAGGCAACAAGATTCTTATGTGGGATTATATTTAGTCACATTTCTTTGATTACAGTACTTATGTAATACTTACAGGGATAGACTAATGAGCATACTGTGTACCGTAACTCTTTTTTTCCGCGGTAAAGAGCAAAGAGGATAAACCATCTTTGACAGCGAGCGGATATCGGGTGACTATCCAGAACCTGCAGCCGCGGCCAGGCTCAGGGCGCACTCACACTAGGCAATCGTACCGTGCCCAAGCACGTTTGCCCCCTAAAGTCCGGATTCTATAACTAGTGTGAGTGCCAGTGTGCCGCGCTTGAGTACGATACACTTACCTGGCCCAGTACGGATGGAAGAGGTGTGCTTGGGCACGGTACACTTGCTCATGCATGCGCACAAGCACGGTCACGTACGCGAAACGTACGGAGGCAAACGTGCTTGAGCACAGTTGGGTTCGAGGTAATGCGAGTGCGGGGCGGTGGGGGGAAGGCGGCCTCAGCACGTTACGGGACAACTCGCTCTAGTGTCAGTGCACCTTCAGTCTCTCCGTGAAAGCCAGTATTGTCTTAGTATTAAATTTCCTTATGGGAACGTTGGAGATAAGACTAACGCATGTTGTGTTACTTTGGTAAACTAGAGCACTGAAGTGCTAAACCCTCGGCGCTAAGGTGTGAGCTTTTAACCCACTCTTGACCCCACCCACGGCCACATTATCGCGTACCGGTATATCGTACGTTACGTGTAGCGAAACTTAAGCTTCTTAGCTTTTGCCTGCTTTTTCTACCGAACGAAGGCTTGTTCGAAAAATCGGCCATATTTTAAATGTTTCTATGAAGATTAGAAGTGTAACTATGTACAAATTGCGAAGTTTGAGTCACGAGGAGAGCTCAAATAGACCGGAATGACAGACAGACCCACAGAATGACAGACTGCTGTAACCCGCCGCCGCGCCTCGGGTTAATAAATTCACTGCTTTTGGTGTTTGAAATAAGTTGTCGTTTTCCATTGCGAACTCAGAGCTTCGTTTCCCCAGATAGTTGATAGAAAGGTTTCCAATCGGAAAATCAAAGCAGTTAAAAGATTGGGGGCAGGGAGTCAGTTTCGTTTCTCTGTCGGGCATCAGTAAATCGAAACTTAGAAAGTGGAAGGTGGTCAGCCTAGCCTTCATAAAGCGAGAAGTAACCTACTCTACACTCTCTTTTGCGGCAGGATTTTGCCAGTGCAATGACATGATGAAATAAACTTGCGCATGCAACATGATACAAGCAAGATTCCAGGTAGGCGTCGGCTATTATATTGCGATTGATTTATGAAGCTTAATTGGCAACATTAAGCTGCGTAGGCTTAGCTGCTGAATTAACTGATTTTATTTCATATTACAGCCAACTTCATTTGATAGTGATCCATCCTATCTGGATATAGTTGCCTAAATTAAGAGGCGTTTGGGCGAACAGATTGTGTTACATTTGGCAGGCTATCAACTTAATTGTTTCACTCAGTAATTTTAACCATCTCTCAACAGGAGTGAATCAAGAAGAATGAATTCTGCTCGACGGAAGGGGAGGCGGAAGTAAGTTAAACTGAAGGGACCTCAAAACTAATTATGTATTCTGTGTCATGTCGTCAGCCTGCCGAAAAAACCTCAAAATGATAAACTTCACAGGAAAATAAAAGAATATAAATATTAATATAATTTAAAATATTAAAAAATAATTTCCATGTAAGAATGGTGGACATATGAGTCTTTGTTTCTTTTAAATTTTGGAGATACGAGGTTTTATCTGCAGGCCGACGATGTCTAAATACCGTTTGCGAAAATCCAACGTTTTCCGTCGGAAAATCTGTGTGAACCTTCCGGTTGTCATTAGGCTGTTTGGTTTGTAGCTACGAGCTTGAACGCGAACGGCACGAAATTGTCTCAGTGTCAGAGAAAATGCGTCGAGAAATAGCGCTCGATCGGGTAGAGACTACGCTCCATCTGCAGTGGGTAACTCCCGCTACCGGTCTGTTGCAGAAGTCCAACAGTCTATTTACTAGACATCGGCTTCGGTGACTAATTGTGCGGTTAGAGAGCAAATTTTGTGATATCAGAAAGTGAGGACGATGAGCGACTTTATTAGCCCCAAAACACAGACTGCTTTGTGACCGTAGACTGTTCGTGACACAGGCACCTAGTTGAGCCGAGGTCTTGTAAATAGACTGTTGGACTTCTGCAACAGACCGGTTAGTTTACTTGCCATTTAGCGTGTTGTGGAGCACTTTAATCATGACTGTCAGACCGGCATTTACAAATTTGCCGCGTGCACAACTCAGTTCTGACAGACGGTCGAGTGGCTTTCCTCTCTCTCTGCTGCATGAGTACAGCCGTGCTGTGATTGGCTGTTGGCACGTACAATGGTACCCCCTCGCGGCCAAGGGCATTTTGGGTTATGGGGTCCATCCATGCAAATGTGTATTTTATTGCCTTGTGAAACGAGCTCAGTTGTGTGCAATGACAACAAGTGATATGTGGAATATTTATATAATGCCAAAAAGTACATCACTAGGGGAGATAACCTCTATAGTTTCAATATGCTTTGTTCCTTAGTATTTTTACAGCACTTGAAAATGTGTGAAAAATTGGAGGATTTTCAAACGTCATTTTGTGACATTTTCTGTATTGTATTTTTGAAGCTTTCCTGAGAACATTCAGAAGGCTGTAGTATTTGCATGCAGCAACTAATCTTATTGTCAGCATCTGATTAACCACTCTCAAACTTGTTTTCAAATTTTAAAAAGCTTATTTTTCATATTTAAAAACAAATTTTCCAGTGTCACTTTCGTGATGAATTCCGTCAAACAAGAGCCTGAACTCTGACATTTGTTTTTGTGCTCAAACGATGTTTGAATAAACAAACTTAGACCCCGGTTGTGATGTTTAGTTGTCAGTGTAATAAATTCTGTTCATCCCCCACTTGTCAAAACAACTGGTGATTCAGAGGAGCTCATAGTAATTTCAACGCGGAAATTCCGCCAACTGTCACGTAACGTTCAAGAACGGATTTCACAGACCATAATTTCCACATTTCAACATCTACATCATGACCGAGGTCGTCAATTCTTGTTTTCAATGCTACTCAAGTCGTTGGATCTGAGGATAAAGCAGGAAGCCGCAGGATGGCGTCCAGCCAACGAGTTTTTCCGTCAACTCATTTCGACAAATCACGTCCGTTCTAAGAATCACGTTCGTGCAATCAAGCAGTCTTTTGTGGATTATCATAAAGAGGTACGATGTAACCTTCTGACGTAAAATTAATGGGAATATCAATCAAACTTTAGGGCGTTACCCTCGTTGTTTTAAAAGTGGATGCACTTGCATTGTACATGTTTTGACCGATTTTCGAACATGACTATGGACATCACGGCTGTGAAGGGTCACGATCGTTCCAAGTATTCTCATTTTCGGCGTTCCTTCGGCCTGTGACAGGTCGATTGCGTGTTCTGTACTTTTTTTTGGTGGTTGTATCGCTGACGCTATATCCAAGTTCAGGGTAGTTACCATACTGTGCGATTCATTCGAATTGTCAACGCAGTGCACAATCGTGATTATGAACTTCACATAATCATGTCATTGTTACGTTTGTGACAGAAATAGTGTCTAAAGGTCAGGGTTGGTTACCCCTGCACTAAAACTTCACAAATCAAACTGCTCAGTGCAATAGACACTTCATCAGAATCTTCCATGACAAAATTGCAGTATAGTCGATTAAACCGCTACCTCCTCTGCAGAAATATGGGTTGTTAATCCTCAATTCTTTTTGAAATGATGCAAGTTATGAACTAATATATTGAAGCACAAAGAAAATTGTTGCAACTAAGGTTGAGAATGATCGAAATCCTATGCCACTTGTTTTGTTCTGTTGTTCCAATTTACTTTTGTGGAGATGTTCTATTACATTCCAGAATATATTTTTAAAAAGAGAAGTACTGATTTTTTTTTTTTTTTTTTTTTTTTGGCCACTTTCTCCACCTCACGTAGTTCGACCTCCATCGTCTCACTCAGTACCGGGTACTCTTCATCGCCTCACTTACTGTAAGCTCACTTATGAGATCATCATTGAATGGTGCTAGTGTAGTCCATTCATGAGTTCAACTAATAATAACCCATTACTCATGAAGGACAGCAGAATAACTACCATTTTATTGTCGCAGGTATAGAAATAAACATTGATTATTTTGTCAACAATCCTTGCATATATAACAAGTACATGATGCAATACAAATTAAAGGGTTTAGGAGATTACAAGTGTTTAAGGACAGTTCTGATGTATGTAAAGTTCAAATAAAACCAGGAACATATCGTGAAGAGTTACATCACGGAAGTGACATTTATCACGTAAGTGAAGTTTTTCCGTCCAGCATTTTCATCACGCATGTAACGTTCACCTAGTCTATTATTATATAACCAAAGCTGGCTTGTTTTTATCATTTATCATTGAAAATATATGCCACCAATAGGAGAAAAAATATGTATTGGTACAATAATGAGGGTCTGTTTTGTAAAAAAAAAAAGAATCTTAACCGAGTGTGACCCAAGGCCACCTCAGGGCAGCAAGTGTCAACTATATTTTCGAGACCTTTAAGTTGTATTTTGCAAATGTTTGAACCCAATCCTTTAGAAAAAAGCATTTACTTACTGAAAAGCAACAGAATCTCTTTCTTTTCATAATTTTGCGGATTTTTGGGAGGACTTGTCAATGTCATGTAAGTGACAATTTTCATAAGGTCACACATCAAGCAAAATAATGACTTTCCAAGCAGTAGCATTATCTAGTCTTCTATTTCACTGAATAGTACATTGATTGAACTACCTGAACCCAAAAAATGGTTATCATGGGGCATGTTCTAAAATACCATGTCTATGTCACACTTCTGTACCCTATTGCATGGATGGACCCATATGCAAACAAGTCTCTACCGCTCGATCGAGGGTGGCCTGCAAAGCTAACAAAATACTACCCCATTCGTACTGCGCCGAGAAATTCTGGCCGCTTCTGAAGCGCTCCAACTCCCAGGATGAAAGGGTAGCAAGTCTTCGAGTCTTTTTCTCAGTCTCTGAACATATTATTCAATTTCGGTTCCGTTGAGCTGGCGATGTAGGTTTTTCGTTGGAATTTTGTGCTGGTGCGGTCACTGACCTAATCAAGCTGGGTGTGATTAACGAAAATTCAGTTCCTCCAAACAAATATGCTTCTGGAAGCTTAGGATGCACCCTTCGAAGGCTGTATTTTAGGGACTGTCACTCAATTCCGTCTTCCAAACTGACACAACATCATTTAATCTCTGTTGAACAGCTTTCGTTTAAGCAAGTTGTCATTGATTTCCCTAACCGTTACTATAACTCTAACCTTGCCCCAAACCTAACTCGAAATTTATCGTTATCTCTAACCCTAAATGTTAGTATGACGGGTGGAGGGATACAACGACTCCTAAAGATGTAGCCTTTGAGGGATGAAGCCTACGCTTTGAGAAACGACATTTGAAGGCTACAGCCTACGCTTTGAGATGCATCTAATCGAATCTTGTGGCTGCAACTCAGCAGCATGCTGAAATTCAACGTTCGGGCGTGGACTATAATATAATATAATATACTATACATTATCATCACAAGCCTCGTCATTCAATTCTGATTTTGTGTTCAGATCAGATTTGCTTATCTTGATAGTTAACATTCATAACTACTAGTGAGCTGAAACTATGTGCAATGCGAATGCACTTGCCTCTGGAAGCGGTTTGTCAGGTCTACCTAAGCAGATGGAGAGGGCAGAAAAAGCCTGGCGTGCAGGTAAAAAAAAAATAAAAATCATGTATTCTGATCTGACCTTTCTCACTCATGTTGCATGGCCACATATCAGATTTGTATCTGATCTAGGACGGCATAAACTGGCTCAACTCTGATTTGAAGATCAGATATAAGATCGGATTTCTGTTATCACACTGCTCTGGAAACATTGGATTTGAGCCATTTAAAAAAGTCGGATTTGAGTCACTTCTGCCTCGTAATGTTGTATCACAGATGTCCATCATCCTCGATTCGGAAAGGCTGATGGAAATGGCAAAATTCGAAAAACCTTACCAGTTTAGCGAAATAATAAATAATAATAATCGGCTGTGTCTACTGCCTTGTGGCTAATTTCCAATGGACCTTTCCGACCTGTCAATCATGTGCAGAACACTACCAATCAGATTGCCTTGTCTTACAAAGGTCCTGCCTACCTCGACAGCGCCGCCATATTGTCCCACAATCAATGCAGTCAACCAACAGCTGTGTGTAGTAGGCAAGGTGTCTGACATTATCAAAAATGGTTCTTAGATGCGCCAGGGCAACATGTAATACTGATAAAACCCTGTTTACACCGGACTTGCGAGCAGGTTGCGACCGAAAAATCGACATCACTCTCACTGACTCTTGATGAGGTTGCAAGTAACTCTCAATAAACTCTCAATGGTCTCAAATTCAATCTCTCTGATCTCTTTCACTCTCTATCGATCTTGAAGGGGTTTACGATTGTTTTGAGCTGTTCAAAAAAATTGCATAACTTTTGCGAGTGTGTGCGAGTGGTCAGAAATAAATGCAGATCTCAAAAACAATTGTAATTAAAGTTGCAAGCAGCGTTGAAAGGGCCCTCGCCCCCCTCATGCACGTTGGGGTGGCAGCAAGATCTTGAAGGCTGCAGGTGTCCATTCAGAGCCATTAGACACAGCTGGACCGCGTGCAATGTGATTTCCTGATGGGAGTGCAAAAATTCTCTGGAGGGCGCTATGATACCATTTTGAATTGCCTGTGCGCAAAATCTACAACACAGTAATCGAAATACAGGGTTCCATGAGTGTGTTGATTTTTGTAAATTTTCCAGTATGTTTAGACTTTCAAAAGAGCAATTCTTTTATAAATATTATTGGGGGCGCTATAGAGCCATTATGCCCCATTTAGTGCCAATTGATGGATGTATGGAAGAGAAAAAGACAGTTCTAATTTTTGCTAGGTTTTGCAAGTTTTGGAGCATTCTAAGGCCTTAAAACGTGTGTTCGTAAAATTTGGAAAAACGCAGGAAATAGCTCATAGCTCACTTCCTGTTAGGCAAAAAAATTTCGAAAAATTAACAATAGCGGGGAATGACTAATGCAATGATCACACCAAATTTCATGGACATTCAAGCACTTTTATCTGAACATGGCCATATCTAGAGGGCGCTGTGGAGCCACCTGGCACTTCCCGATCTGATTTTGGCATATATCTATACTTGGGCGGACAATTTTATCAAGCTTGGAAAGTTTCATGCAAATCCCACAAAGTATCTGGAGGTAAAAGCAACTTCCTGCTTCATGACAGGACATCAGAATTCGCCATGACGCCACGGATGCATCGTTCGATAAAATCAAAAAAGCTTCGCAATTTAACATCAGCAAGGTCTTTCGTTTTTATACACCAAATTTTAAGTTGATCGGAAAAAATCTCTAGGAGGAGTTCGTTAAAGTACGACACCTGTGAATGGCGAGAAGTCCAAAAAATTTGCAATTTCTATTAAAAATGGTGGACTTCCTGTTGAGTCTAGGTCATGGCACCAAGAGACTTTTTTTAGGTGTTGGCATATTCCACATGTCTACCGAATTTCATACATGTAGGTGTACCGGGCTGCGAGGGCTGCTTATTTGAAATTTTCCAGGGGGTGCTATTATGGCAATTTTGCCAAGCCTTTATGTAAGCTTTTTATCAGAGTAATACAAATGATGATCTTTATACATTTACAAAATTTTCTGAGTTTTCGAACATGCTGAGACCCTCAAAAGGGCAATTCTTCTTAAAATTTGATTGGGGGCGCTAAAGAGCCACTGTGCCAAATTTAGTGCAAAGTGATGTATAAGATTGAAGATTAAAAGACAATTATAATTTTTGCAACTTTTTGCAAGATTTTGAGTATTCTAAGGCTTCCAAATATGTGTTCATAAAATTTGGCAAAATGCAGGAAATGGCTCATAGCTCACTTCCTGTTTGACGAAAAAATTCCAAAACAATTACCATAACCCGACATGACAAATTCAATGATCACACCAAATTTCATGAACATTCAAGCACTTTTATCTCAACATGGCCGTGTCAAGAGGGTGCTGTGGAGCCACCTGAACACACCCAATCTACTATAAACATATAAGTCTAATTGGAAGTAGACTCTTATGAAGCCTGTAAAGTTTTGCGCAAATTTCACAAAGCATGTGAGCGTAAAACCAACTTCCTGTTTCATCTCGGAACATCGAAATTTGCCGCAACGCCACGGATTCAAAAATCAATGAATCCAAAAAAGCTTCGCAATTTAACATTGACAAGGTCTTTAGATGTCATATGCGAAATTTTAAGTTTATCGGATAAAATCTCTAGGAGGAGTTCGTTAAAGTACGACGCCTGTGAATGGCAAAAAATCAAAAAAAGTTGCAATTTCAATTAAAAATGGCGGACTTCCTGTTGAGTCTAGGTCATGGCACCAAGAGTCTTTTTTGTAGGTCTCGGCATATTCCACATGTCTACCGAATTTCATACATGTAGGTTTACCAGGCTGCGAGGGCTGCTTATTTAAAATTTTCCAGGGGGCGCTATATTGACATTTTTGCCATGTATATATATAAGTTTTCTGTCTGAGTAATATGAATGATGGTCTTTATACATTGACAAAATTTTGTGAGTTTTAGAACATGCTGAGACCCTCAAAATGGCAATTCTTTTAAAAATATGATTGGGGGCGCTATAGAGCCATTGTGCCAAATTTAGTGTAAATTGATATATAAAATTGAAGATAAGACAATTATAATTTGTGCAACTTTTTGCAAGATTTCGAGTATTCTTAAGCATCCAAACATGTGTTTATAAAATTTGGTAAAACGCAGGAAATGGCGCATAGCTCACTTCCTGTTTGGCCAAAAAATTTCAAAAAAATTTATATAACTCGACATGAACAAAGCAATGATCACACCAAATTTCATGAACATTCAAGCACTTTTATCTCAACATGGCCGTTTCAAGAGGGCGCTGTGGAGCCACCTGGCCACACCCAATCTAATATCAACATATTAGTCTACTTGGAAGTGGACTCCTATAAAGCCTGTAAAGTTTCGCGCAAATTTCACAAAGCATGTGCGTGTAAAACCAACTTCCTGTTTCATGGCGGAACATCGAAATTCGCCGCGACGCCACGGATACAAAATTCAATGAATCCAAAAAAGCTTCGCAATTTAACATCAACAAGGTCTTAAAATGTTAAATTCAAAATTTCAAGTTGATCGGATAAAATCTCTAGGAGGAGTTCGTTAAAGTACAAAGCCTGTGAATGGCAAAAAATTTAAAAAATTTGCAAATTCAATTAAAAATGGCGGACTTCCTGTTGAGTCTAGGTCATGGCACCTAGAGACTTTTTTTTAGGCCTTGGCATAGTACAGATGTCCACCGAATTTTGTTCATGTAGGTCAAACACGCTGCGAGGGCTGCTTCATTGAAATTTTCTAGGTGGCGCTGTAATGCAATTTTGCCACATCCATCTGTAAACCCTAAATCCTAGTAAAAAGTAAGACCAGCTTAATATGTTTGCAAAGCTTTGTGAGTTTTCAAGCATGCTGAGGCCCTCAAAAATGCAATTATGTATTAGGGGGCGCTGTAGAGCTACCATGTCACACACAGTTCCAAATGAGATATCGAATCAAAGAACGTAATATTTCTAGTCTATGAGCCAAGTTTGGTGAGTTTTCGAGTATGATGAAACCCTCAAAAATGTGTTCGTAAAATCTGAAAAAACGCAGGAAATGGCTCATAGCTCACTTCCTGTGAGGCAAAAAAATTTCAAAAAAATTCACAAAAAAATTTATGATGACTACTATGACTCTGTAAAATTTCGTGAGAATCCGAGCAAGTGCGTTCCAAAATGGCCGCATGTTTGGTGGCGCTATAGAGCCACCAGGGCATGTCCAAGCACAAAAATAATAATACTTTGCAATTTTTCACGACGACTGACGTGTGGGCAAATTTTTGTGAGTTTTCGTGCATGGCAAAGCCCTCAAAAATGCGTTCTCGCAGCAGAAGAAGAAGAAGAAGAAGAAGAAGAAGGAAGAAGAAGAAGAATAAAAATCCCATCAAAAACAATAGGTTCCTCGCACCTTCGGTGCTCGGGCCCTAATGAGCTCTCATTACTCTCAAGTCACTCTTAACTTGGTCTCACAGGTCTTGATGGACACTTGATGGACTCTCAAACAGGTTGCATAAATAATCTCCAATTATTGGAATATTTTTCATTATGCGACAATGCCGATCATTTTTGCGAGCTGAACAAGAGCCCATTGCAATGCCTTCAAGAGAAAAAAGTCATGGCGAGTGAAATTGCGAGAGCATCAGCGATGGATGGGATTGAAATTTGACCAATGGCGATCGGTGAGAGTGAAATTGCGACCAATGGCGAGCTTCCCATTTCTGAGAGTGGGTTTCCTATATGAAGCCATTGTTTTAATCGGTTCATCACTTGCTGCAACGATCGCATCAACAACACAAGACCAAGAGAGACCAAACAAGAGAAAGGAGAGTCATCGTAAATTATGTCGCATAGATCGCCTAATTTTTATTAATATATCTCAAATGTGGTCTCACTGGAAGCTTGGTGTGAACGCAAATTAGCGATTAGATTGGAGAGTATACAAGACTTGTGCGAGTTCATCAAATCCTTGTGATCTCACAAGTCGCAGCAGTCGCCATTTCAGTCGTATTTTGGTGTAAACAGGGCATAAAAGGTACCCAGCCCAGCAATGGGAAGAAAAGTAATCCTTTTTCAAAGGCCAGAAATGCAGTTGGAAAAGTGTTTTCGATGGAGGGCCTCCCACCCAGCTCAGTGTGAACAAGATTGACAAATGCAAGGCTGTTTGCTTAATGGTAAGCAAACTTCCAGTAAGGGTACGCTCATAAACTGGGAGGAGCGAGCCTCGCTAGGGAGATATTGCGAGGTGGGAGCTAATGCTGCGAGGAGGGAGCTAGCTTGGGAGGAAACCCACTCCTCCCATTCCAAAACTGAGAGCTGCCAGTCGAGCTAGTTACGAGGACTGCGAGGTGCAAGCTGGAAATAACAATCAATCAATCAATCAATCAATCAATCAATCATTTATTGTGTAACAAATAAATATACAATAATATATAAGACATATCATAACAATAAAAACATATTCAGAGGTTTTGACTTAGTTTGTTGTACCTGTCGTACCTACTCTTAAAAGCATTCACGCTAGGTGAGAGAACCACATCTTCTGGTAAATTATTCCAAATTAACACAGCTCTGTTACTAAAGAAATTTTTTCGTACATTCAGTCTAGACCTGTGTAACTCTAATGACAATGGATGACCTCTCAGGCCGGCATAATGTCGAAGTTCAAAAAATGTTTCATAGTTCGCATTTTCATAACCATGCAATAATTTGAACATTTCAATTGAATCCCCTCTAGTTCGTCTATCTTCGAGGGTAGTAAGACAGAACCGTAAGTCGAGCCTCATAAGACATATGTTGGAGCTCTGGGATCATTTTTGTTGCCCTTCTTTGGACTTTTTCCAAGTACACTTTTATCCTTCTTAAGGAAGGGTGACCATGCCTGGACGCAATATTCGAGATGAGGGCGAACAAAACTTTTATACAATATAAGAAAAGACTCTTTATCTAAATAAAAAAAGGTTCTTTTGATCATAACCAGAATATTATTGACTTTGGCTGCAGATATGGCAATATGTTTAGAAAAGGACAGGTTATTCGATATATGTACGCCAAGGTCTTTTTCTTCAGTGATATTTTCCAGAATCTTACCTTTCATTGTGTAATCATAACAAGGGTTTTTCTTTCCAACATGAAGAACCTTGCATTTGTTCTCGTTAAAGCCTAACAGCCAATTTTCCGACCAAGCGACAAGTTTTTCAATATCGTTTTGAAGAGTTTCTTTGTCGACAAGAGATGTATTTGGGTGATATACCTTGGTATCATCCGCAAAAAGTTTGGACTTGGACTCTATCTCACCTGGAATATCATTTATGTACACTAAAAATAAAATAGGACCAATGACTGATCCCCGTGGGACCCCGCTGGTAACTGGCTTCCAAACTGAGCTTTTACCGTTCAAGCACACTCTTTGCTGTCTGTCACTCAAAAAGTTTTCAATCAATATTTACCTAACTTGTACTTTAATCTTGCAGATGGGACAGAATCAAAGGCCTTCTGAAAATCTAAGTAAAGAACATCAAAGGGCAGGCCATCATCATATAATTTAGTCCACTCCTCCAGAGTGACCAGTAGATTTGTGAGACAAGATCTTCCTCTACGGAAACCATGTTGGTCGTTTGTCAAAATTTTCTCTAAAAAAAACCACAAGTCTATCTCGTATTAGCTTCTCACATAATTTACAAATCTGTGAAGTTAAGCTCACAGGTCGACATTTCCTGTTTCAGCCTTGTCTGCTTTCTTGTGAATAGGTGTGACATTTGCATGTTTCCAGATATCAGGCAACTTGCATTGATCTAGAGACTGCCTCAATATACAATATAATGGAAAATAAATGGCTTCGGCTGACTCTTTGAGCACCCGAGGATGAATATCGAGCCATCGACTTGTTTGGATTCATTGAAAGAAGTAGTTTTTTAACGTCATCAGGCGAGAAGAATATGTCATCAAGCACCACAATAACAGAGCTCATAACAGAGCTCAACTTTCCTCCCAACTGCACAGGGAGCTCCACCGTTAACGCGTATTTTGCAAGCTTCTTCCTAGACCCCATAAAGCTCTGAATGTGCAGTTGAATCTCAATTTTTTAGGATAATGCATCATACATTTAACGCTTTTACTAAGAAGGCATTCTGCACGTGTTATAAATGTGGAACCTGTTAAAATGAAACCCTTACGAAGACTGAGACCACAAATTTTGCTGAGGCTCCAAGAAATGTATTGTGTCAATATGAGCCACATATGTTTTATCTCCCTTGTTCAAATGTGCATAGAACGTGTAGTGTAAGGTGAAATCTGCTCAGTGCATTTCATGGCCAATAATAAGTAGACAGGATGAATATGAGAAGATCTCTAACATGAATGCACATTATAGAAGATGTTGCCACCATCACAAAACAAACTTGAGCACATACTTGGAGAAAACGTTTACATTTTGCCCATGGAAAGCTCATTACAGTCTTAAAACAAGCAAATGATAAGATTCAGGATGACGAGGCGGCGCATTATACCAGCTCGCAAAATCAGGCTCCAGCCTGAGATCACTGTCCAGCCTGTGAGGTTTAGTGTTTAAAGGTCCCCTATTATGCCACCAGGTGCACAGCTAATTAGCCATTATCTGCCATAATTCTTCCATCAAATTCTCCCCTATCTGATGTCACAAGGGGGAGTGACCACCCAGAGTAATGAAATCTGATTGACTGCCTGGCTGAAAGTGGTAAGTTCTTCTTGCCTCTGGTTGGTTACTTCCCCATGTGAGATCAAGTAGGAAAAGATTTTGAAATGGCTTGTGCACTGCCAATTAGTTATTACCTTGTAATATAATAGGGGACCTTTGAGCCAAGTTTGCAGAGCCGCTTACAATGAAAGACATACTAAAGGCAGTTCTGGTTGAGCATCTGCAAGCTGCGAGCTGATACTATGAGCAGTGAACTAGCTTGGGAGGAAACATGCCGCTCTCTTTCCAAAACAGACTTCAAACTCGCTCGGAGGACTGCGAGGTGCAAGCAGGAGATGGTCAAGCTTGACTTTCCCATTATTGAAATTGACACTTTGCACCGCCATGGACTTCCCTTCCATCTGCCCAAAATCTTTGTGGGTTACTCCGGTATTCAGCACTGCCGTATATTCAGTATTCGGTGCTGTTGCCTTGGTTTGAACGTGTAAGGTAACCACGCCCCATTCACTTGAATCCGAGAAATTAAATAAATGTGCCTTTCGGAAATAAAAGTGCCATTAAATAAATAAATGTGGAATTATGAAATAAAAATCGCCAGAAATCAATAAAAGTAATCCCTTGAAAAATGTCCCCCCTTTTTTTTTTTTTTTTTTTTTTAAAACCTTATCTATTTATCTACTGAACTATACCGACTGATTTATATATTCATGTTTAAATTTATTTATATTTTTATATGTATGTATTGCCCCATTTACTTACTTCAAGATTTATTTGATCTCCATATTTGTTTATTTACTTCATGGGCGTATTTATTTATTTAATTTTGACCCAAATGGCTTTTACATACCTGTGAAGTTAGGAATATGCTGCAGAATCTTCATAATTTTTATGGATTAACATGAAGTATAGCACACGTAATGTCTAATGTATCACATATTGTATAGGCTAGGTTGTGTTATCTGGACCTGGGGCTTGGCTCACGAAGCGGATTTCTGCTTAGCCAGGTAACTTCTGGATTAACCCTGGGTTTTCCATATCACGAAGCTGGTTCACTTCTTAGCGGGGTACGTTGCTGCTCCGGAGTAGGTTAAGTGCAGGATAAGATCTCATTGGGTATATAAGACCACCTGCCGGCCAATCATTGTCTTGGAAAAATGGCCTGCTCATTTCTTGAGAATCCCGTGGAGGAAGCCGCACGGATAGTGCGAGGAGCGCTCTGGAGTCCGGAGAGAGCGTGTGTTCTGTGACCGGCAGGACCTGTTCGATTTCCCCGAGGAGGTCCTGTATGAGTGGTACTGAGCGAAGCACCCACACCCTTAAATGCGTGAAATTGAACAACTACATTGAAATGTTAAGGACTAAAGTGTACCAGCATCATCGATCTCTATGAGCAAGCAGAGAGCATCTTCATCTGTTGCCTCTTCCTGAGTGGCCCACATGAGAAGTGGCAAAAGATTTTTTTTTCCTCTAATGTATGATCAGCAGCAACAGATTGCTTGTAAATGTATATGACAGTTTTAATTCATTGTTACCTCTAGCAAGGACGGCATTTGTGTGGGTGGAGGTAGCGGCGTAAGTGAGGGTCTCACTATCCACTGTGTAAAGAAAAAAAAAAAAAAAAAAAAACACGTTACTTAGGCTACTTTCACAATAAAAGGATAATTGTGTTTTAAAAGCAGCCCAGTGTTTTAACATTTGGCGCACTGAAACATACCATGTACATATGCCGTGATTTGTGAGCTGCTACCTCCACCAGGGTCTGAGGAGACTCCCCTCCACACCCTCCATTACGGGGCGACCCTTATTATAAGATAATTATAAGAGAACTCCTCTGCAGGAGAGTACGGTTGTGTAGGAGGACCCCTCCTCTGCAGGAGTGTACGGTTGTGTAGGAGGACCCCTCCTCTGCAGGAGTGTATAGTTGTGTAGGAGGACCCCTCCTCTGCAGGAGTATACGGTTGTGTAGGAGGACCCCTCCTCAGCAGGAGTGTACGGTTGTGTCGGAGGACCCCTCGTCTGCAGGAATGTGCGGTTGTGTCGGAGGACCCCTCGTCTGCAGGAATGTGCGGTTGTGTAGGAGGACCCCTCCTCTGCAGGAGTGTACGGTTGTTTCGGAGGACCCCCTCCATTCTTTTTCTTGTCACATTTTTTCCTGTGAGCTGCACACAATATCAAATCAGTTCCATTGTGATTATTCTACAAAGAAACGGCTTAAAAGGTAAAGCTTTGTGCATGTTGTAGTGTAGACTATGTATGTATATTGTTCACATCATATATGTTGCCTGGAAGATATTATAATGACCTTACTGACCGCTTTGAACTATGTTCTTGTATTTATTTTTTACTTGCTCCACTGGGGTTGCAACTGGAATGAAGTTAAATTGTCAAAAAGAATAAAAGAAAATCAAAACAGGCACATACATTTGAGAGAGAGACAGTGGTGATTTAATATTACAATCCCAGTAACTTAACGCATTGACAGAGTAGGCGATTTTTTGCCAAGATTCCTTGCGGCTTCTGGCAGCTGCAACAGTGTTGCTTTTTGCCTGAATGATGTCTTTATACATCCTTAGAATTATTGTTTTCTCCTCCGTCGAGAAATAAGTTCCTCTCTGCGGCTTCTCCATGGTGCGCAATTGGTCAAATGGAGTTAACACCGCCCCTTTTATGTGCACGAGCACAGATCTAGACTGGAAACTCCTGTGTTCACTTAGCGAGTTGATAACCGGCTTCGTGAGACCGATAATCAAGACCACGGATGTCTGGTTAAGTGCAGCTGGGTAACTGAGGGAAACCCCGGGCATATTAATCCAGCTTTGTGAGACAGGCCCCTGGTTTAAACTGAAACCTTATAATCTTACAAGGACTAATGAGTAAACAATGAATACAATGAAAAAAAGATTTTTGTTCATTTTATGAGCTAGTACAATTTTACATTTTTTAACTTCTGGCTAGCTGTTTTTTATTCTTAATTTACCATAGCCATGTTGATAACGTTCCTTGCAGCATTCTGTTCAATCTAGGGTAGCATATTGCCTGCTTTTTTCCTGATATTGGAATGTTTGTTCTGTTATAATAAGGTATATTTCAGATGTTACTGAGTTAGTGAATTATACTTAAACACTTTTCACACCATATAAGGGATATCTAAGGTTGCAAGCTCGGAAGTGGGAACTGCTTGCTTTTTATTGCAGGTTGAATGTTCTGACCATTAAATTAGCAGCTCTTTTAAGGAGTATGACTGCTGGCTTGTGGGACTCTGAAGAAAAATGGGCGAAATTCTAAACTTTATCATGGATAAAAGGCATGTGTTGGGCTTGGAGAGGTTATGGGTGACCATTTATGTCCAATTGTACCTATATTGATAAACTCATGCCAAATTCAACCAGAAAAACATTAATTCATATTGAATTTCATATGTTAAAAGTTCATTTGTGTTAAATATATGATTATTATTTGACATTGCGCCATTTTGAGAGATCTGAGAGTTTGGAGAGTCACCTGGATTGCCGTCTTATTTGGCTCCTAAAGAGTAGATGATTTAGGATTTCATGCTTCGATGAAACATACATGTGGTCAAGGAGTTTATAATCCCTGAAATGTATTGACTTAACCCCCAGCCATTTTTCAATTCTCACTATTGTTTTTTTTTTTTTTACTTCAATGCTGAATTTTAATGAAGATTTTTTATGTTTGCAGCCCTTTTTCTCTACCAAAAACATGAAGATATACTGAAATACGATGGGATTCTAAATTCTACAAGTGTCTTGACTCAGTCGAGCCATTCCCCTCCTCTCTGTTAAGCTGCAGTCTTGAATAAGCTGTGTCTTTTGTTGCCGTAGAAATGCCTTTGGTGCCACATCGCCACCTTTCATCGACTATTTAAAAGATATTCTGAGAAGATATCCTGATGGAGGACAAATACTAAAGGTGCAGTTTTATTCTTTATACCCACATTGTTAATTTAATGTGCTTGCTTATTCTGATGAGGAGGGTGATGACAGTTGTGTCTAACAGGAGTTGATACAGAATGCTGATGATGCTGGTGCTACAGAAGTGGTTTTCATCCATGATGACCGAGTGTATGGGTCCCAGAGCCTTTTTACTGAAGACCTGGAAAAATACCAAGGTATTCTTGTGTAACTAATTTGTGCAAAGGTAAAAAATGAGAAGCCATGATCGATTGCACTGACCAGAGTTGGGCAGTGTGTATGCTTGCATTGGTTAGCAATTTTTGAACCTCAGTATGGCGGGGAAAATAAGTATTGAATGCTTTGACATTTTTCGCAGAAAATATATTTTTAATGGGGCTATTGATATGATATTTTCGCCAGATGTTGGTAACAACCCAAGTAATCCACACATACAACGAAATAACAACAAATAAGTCCATAAATTAATCATGTGTAATAAAGTGGAATATATATATGTATATACATACATTCACTACCAGTCAAAAGTTTTTGCACACCCTAAGATCTTTTCAGGTCTTTATCTTACATGTACAGTACAGACCAAAAGTTTGGATACACCTTCTCATTCAATGAGTTTCCTCTATTTTCATGACTATTTACATTGTAGATTTTCACTGAAGGCATCAAAACTATGAATGAACGCACATGGAAGTATGTTTGTATCAAACAGTTGTCCAATAGGGCTGTTGGCTGTAATAATATATACTATATAATCTATAATAATACTAGAATAGAACTAGAATATAATAATGTTTTCAGCAGGTATTTCACACTTTTTTGTTAAGTACATAATTCCACGTGTTCATTCATAGTTTTGATTACTTCAGTGAGAATCTACAATGTAAATAGTCATGAAAATAAAGGAAACTCATTGAATGAGAAGGTGTGTCCAAACTTTTTGTCTGTACTATATGTTTACTGCAAAAAAAAATAAAAAATCACTGGAACCCAATTCTTGTTTATTGCAAATAATACATTTACAAGAAAAATCCACGAGGAATCCAGCACAGAAGATTGAATAGATCAGCTTGCTTTCAGCCATCTGAAGCTGCTTGATAATGAGTAGATCATTTGAATCACCTGTGCTAGAGCAAGGAGAGATCTAAAACATGCAGAACAGGTGGTACTCAAGGAGAGGTTTGAGAAGCACTGGATTAGGTCATCGTTACTGATCTGCTTAAATATTGACAAAATGATAGATCCTGGTTTTTTTTAAATGGAACCTATTATGCTACATTTTCAAGTTTATAGTTTGATCTTGGAGTCCCCTAGATTACTCCTGATCATTCAAAGTCCACAAAAGGGTCCTTATTTACCTCATACTGCCATCCTCAAAAAAACACATTTGTCGTCCATTGCAGTCTCTGCCTGAAACACCTCATTTGGGCTGCTCTTCCGCTTTGGCCCCCCTTCCCATGTGCCCACTTTCTTCTGATTGGCCAGCTCTGTGGAGGGCGGAGCTGGGCGGGACTCGGCAGAACGCAGTTTTTAGGGTCTGCTTCCCTAGAGTGAAACGTGAGATGTGTCTGCCATCTGAGCCTAAGGAATCGGCAGGAAATTCCACAATAAAACGTTGTACATGTGCATAGATCTAATGAAATGAACTTGTTCTAATAAACGCAGCAGCGAAAGTGGAGGAAGCAGTGCGAAAGTCTGCAGCTCAAGCTCCAATTTACTATCTACCTATGGCTACTATGGTGAGGACACCAGTGTTTCTACTCCATAGCTAGGATTGAGGGAAAGCTAGAATCCACCCCATACAGACACATTTGTGGAATGAGTCGACATGCCCAAGTGTAGACTGGAGACCGTAGAAATCCAGTGGGTCTGAGTTTAGAGGGAAACATGGACAGTGAAGAGCAGCAAAAAAGTGGACCAACAATGTATGGACTACTTAGATATGCACTATAAGGACCTACTGCATCGTGTGCATAACTGGTGTGTATTGATAGCGTGGAGTAACGAACAGCTTTTGCGCTGGTATATGACGGAGGGGTCAAAATATTTTTCAAACTGCTGATTGGGAATGAGGTTTTACACACAGACTGCAAATATCACGCGGCGAAAATGTGACCCTTTCATTTTTCGGATCGAATTTGATTTTTGCAAACATTAGCACTGCGAACAAACGCATCAACCAATCATATTTTAATAACTTGCCTACATCAGACAGACTGCAAGATGTTCCTCCTGCTCAATAGCCTCTCGGTCAGCTGCAAGCCCTCAGGTGTTCAGAGGGCTTTCTGCTACCTCACACTTTACCGCTCGATTGCTCTCAGGCTGTTCGCATTTATGTTAAATAAAAATTGTTAAATAAACAATTTATTGCCCGAATGACCAAGACCAAAGCATGACCTATAATAATAATTGATAAAGAAAAAGTGAATGCCTTTTACTTACATTTATAAAATTCTTATGGCAATGTAATGATGACAATACAACAGATGTAAAAAAAATCCAAAACTTTCGCTGACTTTGCAGCATTTATTTTTGCCTTCCTTATAATTGTCACTCAGCTGTGCAACGTGCCTAACAAGGCACTTCAGCCATAACAACATTCAAATAGTATGGAACGGATTCTCATGGCTTATTGCTTAATGAGCCTCGCATACCAAATTACGTGAATCAGTGCAGTTTCACAAGCACAGAGATTACAAAGATATATTGATATTTCACGTCGTCATTTATCTGCAAAAGAACACACCTCTTTTAGGAGGTGAAACGTTCCTTCTCTATCCCTACTTTGTAAAACAGGGTGAACCCAAAACCTCTTTTTTTCTTAGAAAGAGCAATGAGGAAAAGATCTTCATCACTGAGGGATGAGTCAATTTTTCCTCTTCTTCCTCTGCTCTCTTTTTCTACTTCGGAGTGAATCGTCAAAACCTCGTAAATTTGTTTTCCTGAGTTTCTGTTGCAAATTCGTGTTGGAGCTGGTGTGAAGAGTTTTGATTCGAAAATTTCGTATTTTCGTGTGGTTTATTTGTTACGCATCCGGTGTGTCAAGGCCTTAATGGTTAACTTATTGCGTTGGAATGACCGGCGTTTGCTCGCAGAAAATGGGCGCATAAAGTCGCTTTCACACTGGACGCGAAACAAATTTTTCGCGGGACAGATTACATTCAAAGTCCATGCATTGTCTATGCATTGACTTTGAATGTAATCTGTCGCTCGAAAAAATTTGTTTTGAGGCCGGTGTGAAAGCAGCTTAACGCGCCCATAACGAGTGTATTCGTGTCTTTGTATCGACTTTGAATGTGATCTGTCACTCGAAAAATTAGTTTCCTGTACGGTGTGAAAGCGGCTTCACGTGCCCATAATGCGTGTGTTCGCGTCTTTGCATTGACTTTGAATGTTATCTGTCACGCGTAAAATTCATTTCGCGTCCGGTTTGAAAGCAGCTGTATGGATAGTATGCGACAACTAAAGAGAGCTCCGGTTATGTTATGAACATGATACAGGTTTTACAGACCATAAGTTCTGTTATCGTGGACAGTTGCTTATGTGGAGCTAGTGAATCGATCACTTCTTCAGGAAAGAATTTGATCTTCAATCTCCGCCTTTTTCGGCTTTTTATTCACCAGAAAAATTTCTAAAGGCGGAAATCGTTTCTTATATCAGACACGTTAGAGCTTGTGCGTTTCACGATTGCTTTCACTGAGGTAGCATCTGAGAGCTAGCCCAGATATTGGTTAAGTATTCGGCTGATCCCTGTCATGGATAAGTGATCACAAGCAGCCATAAACAAACCAAAACACGCACCCCTAGCTCTGCAAAACCTATGTCTGCTCTAACTGCAGCATTTTCAGCCCAACTTTACAGACACATGCAGCACCTCTCCGGTTAGCTTCAACTGTAGTGGCTACAATCAGGCAACATTATGATGAAACTGCCACATTGCTTACTGCTTACTGAAGTAACACAAGCAAACCTATTAGAATTACTGCATGTAAGTTAAATGGGAGCATTTTTAAGTAGCACAGCACTCAAACTCACATGCAGTAGCTGGTAACCGAGCAGTCATAACCACAACCAAGATCACGGTCCTTCATGGTGCTTCCAATACCCAATTCTGTGTCCTTCACTGTTGTAGAACGAGATGGTGCACACTGTTAGAGCTATGAAAGCGATTATTTCCAATGAAATAAGATCATTAGATGAAAGATGTTTCAAATGATTTTATTTCATTTAAACAATTTAAATGATAATGAAACGCACGCACTGCTTCCAACCCCTGAGTAAAGAAAAGCGCAAGAAGTTCAGAGTCATAATCGCACATGAAAACTAGAAAAGCATTCAGAGAGCGCAGACCTCCGCAAGGGGGCAGCAAAACCCAGAAGCAAGGCGATTGGAACTCCGGCCCATTGGAAAGACTTGAAATCTTAAACTTTGGCATATATCTCAGCAGTACTTTGGTGTAGATATGCCAAAATCTAATCACCTGTTCCTTGACTTAATACCCACCTTCTCTGAAAATTTCATCAAAATCTGTCCATTACTTTTTGAGTTATGTTGTACACAAACAAACCAACAAACAAACGCCACCAAAAACATAACCTCCTTGGCGGAGGTAATAATTATAAATGTCCACGCATAATTAGGACTTCAGTTCTGCATTAGAGTCTCTTACATAAGTTTTGATTGGGTAATTGCTGACTACAGCAAGGGAACGTAAATATGCCACAAAAACTGTCGCCGAATGCGTGAGAGTTAACAGGTGTGCATTATTACTGAAAACTGGCCACACTTGGTGATGTTTAGAGTTTTCGGGGTTTCTGAAATGGCAATTTAAATGAATGATTAAAAACAGTTCATGACAAATCATTATATTTTAAGGGATGGGTTTCAACCTCCCCCATCGCCAGTTCAACAGCCACCACTGGAGACGGCATTGTAGATTTGTATAACATCCAACATGGCGATGGATGCTTACGTCTCACTATTTTGTCACGTGGCTGCACACCAAGAATTGCCACTTCCAACATGGAAATATCGGAACCGTTTTAGATTCAACCTTAAGGCATTGCATGTCGCTAGCTGGAATTAAAAAGGAACTTAGAGTTTGAAGATGGGTATGATTGGAGTGATAGATTATGTTTATCATAATTATGCATGCTTTAATCAAGCCCTACTTCATGCAATTGCCCTGCTGTCATCGCGGCGAGCTGGTTCAATTCCTGATGATCTATAGTTAGAACAAAAGCGTATCATTGGAAGTTATTTATTATTGGAAGCTATTAATTTTACCATGAGAGGGTACATGAACATGAACCACGGCAAACAAACAACAACCAGGTGCCTCTTTTAGTAGCACAACGCAATTTGCCACCAGCCATGGTGGACCACTTTTCGGAGCTTCTGTTCATCATGGATACAGACCATACTAGACTGTATTAAACAAGATACGGTCTGGACAATCACCAAAACTATCTGCTGTATACACGGGTGCTCAGAGTCTGTACTGTTACGGATTTCCGTATTTTAAAAAATTTCCTCCATAAGAACAAATCTTTTTGCAAAAACTTTGTACATTTCCTCCATAAGAACAAATCTTTTTGCAAAAACTTTGTACATTTCCCGTAAGTTTGGTTCATCTCGTGGCCAATCAGAGAGCCTTTTGTTGGTGATTGCGAGCAATGGTCACCGATTATGTCAGGGGCTGGGGGCAGAGTTAATGCAAAGCTGTAGGGAAACTCTTATGGCAAGTCGTTTTAACATTTAATCGAATCACACTCCTATGTGTAATTACATTTTAGATATCCATAATAGCATTTCTCCTAGTCAAAATGTAATTTTGACTAGTCGGAATGGTAATTAAAGATATCTGCAAAAACATTCTTACTAGTAGAGATGTTATTTTAAGATATCTACAACTTTGATTGTACTAGTCAAAACGAAATTTAAGATATCTAAAAATCCTTAAAAACTGTAAGTGGCTGTGTTAACATTTAATAGCCAGACTGAATATGTATTGCAGATATCTGTAATTCAGTTCTTCCTGGTCGAAAAGAACACTTCAGATATCCGCAATGACATTCTTCCTATCCACAATTGTCATTTCAGATATCCACAATGACATTCTTCCTAGGACAAATGACGTCACTTTTGCCATTCATATGTATTGGGCTTTCAATTTCAGATATCCTCAGTTACATTCTGGATATCTAGAATGAATATTTTGGATATCTGTAATTGAATTCTTACTCGGAAAAACTCCCATTTCAGATATCTTCAATACAATTGTTACTAGTCATAATTTTCATTTCAGATATCCAAAATGAAATACTAGTCCTGTCTACCCGTCAACAGATATCAACAATACTTTTATGGATATCTGCAATTGTATTCTTGCTAGTCATAATTCTAATTGTAGATATCTGAAATTATCTATTTTTACTAGTCATAATACGAATTGTGGATATCCATAATGACATTTTTACTTGTCACAATGTATTTTGGATATTCAAAATTACATTATGGATATCTGGAATAGTTTTTCAATTCACTCCAAGAGAGGGTAAACTAGAAAAACAAAAACTGGATATAACTAGACTGATGGACACACTAGGAGACTTAAACGAGGGGCAGACAAGACGTGGGTGCAGCAAAATATAAGACTCAGGAATCATACAAAGGAAATACTTGGGAAGGCACAAGGAGCTGAGATTTCACCATGCAGACCTGAGTCATACGCAAGGTTCTGTCTGATGGCTCCTCCCCTCTCTGCCACATAAATAGTCATGAGAGGAGGCGGGGACTCTGAATGCAATCTCGACTGAAACAGAAACACATGGGATTAATAAACAAATTAACGAGGACCGGGTAAACCATAATGGCTCGAGACAAGACCATCAATCAAACTAGACAGTTTAGATTAAGGTAATCTAAACATGTCGAGTAAAAAGCGCCACAAGAGAAGCAAAGGAAAGCACAGCTTTAAACGCAGTTAATCAGGGAAGGCTTAGGCAGGAATTACTAAAGCTAGAAACACAGGCACTCGCTAATGAGTTAATTAAGGTTAATGGTACTACGTGACGAAATATTTACAATCACCCTCAAATAAGTGCTGGTTAGTACGGGTTAGAAATTATCCTATCAGAGAACGCATTCACTCAGAGTTTAGCGAGACCCAGAATTAAACACAGGTGAAAGCAATGAATGAAATACCAGAGCCGAAACCGAAAGAGGAAACGTGATTGGACAACGAGGCGCAGGCAACTGAAGACTGTCACACAACATCACTGGAGATTGGCAGAGAATCGATCATCAGACGGCTGAATTAAAGCTGAAAAATAAAACGAAAGTAAAGCACAAGCACAAATAAGCACAAAGACAGCACACGAGGCAGAATCGTAACAGTGTTGAATATTTTTAACTTCAACTCAGTTAATAAATTTGGCAACAGAAATACAAAACTCCACACTTTCTGCATTCTAATCAATGTATTTGATTTTATATCAGGAATGTAACTGTCAGAAAGCACTGCTCTTTTCTCTGCTCTCAATCGGCATCATTGAGATGACAGGGAAGCTTGCGTCAAACACCACCAATTTATGGAGATTGTGTGTTTGCCAGTGAAATTGGGATGATTGGTGACAAGTAAAAAGAGCCAGGTTGAGAATTTAGCGACACCCGTAGTCTTTCTTATGACTGTCATGGGATCTAATGACCACAGCAAGTCACGACCATGGTTAATGATATTTATTTATTCCATGAAAAAACAAGCAAAAACATCATTCACGCATGGGAGTAAAGATTAACTCGTTAGGTTTTCCAGGAATTCACTTCAATTGCCAATCATGTGACCACCAGGAAACTACAAATATCAGACAATATATCATCTACGGTTCATGTTTTTAATTGATTTAAAATTCTGAAGTGAATTCAGTGCATAGACATCACTTATTAGTCTCCTGTCCTCAATGGGGCTCTTTTAAACATCACTTAATTACAGGACAATTACATACAATACTGAGCTGATCATGCCAATTTGAACTGAAATATTCAGTCTAAAGACTATTCAAGGGAAAGTTAAATTTATAGTTTAATGGTTCATTCACAGTTTGACTCATCGAGGTACTTCAAACACCTTTATCCAGAAATGAGTTGTGGAAATAGGCTTTACTGTTGTTTGGATGCTCAAGTAATTTAATGTGAGTAACATTCGCAAATTGTCTTGGTTCAGCCAACAATCAAACTTTAAGATGAGTTGCCAACCAGCAGAGGTGCCAATCCAATGGATTTTGTCCTCTTCAGTGTGATGCAGTCTAAATGAATAAAACCTCTGTAATTCTGTAAAGCAGGGGTCTTAAACTCAAATATTAAGGGGCTGCTGTGTCTGTTTTTTTTAGCTGCGACCAAGCAGCTCTATGAACGCTTCTGTCTGTCCGTCTGTCTGTCTGTCCGTCTGTGACACCTTTTTCACCATGTTCCTGTCGTCGTATCATCATGAAATTTTCAGGAGTAATTGACCTTCACCAAAGTGATGTCAATGCACAAGTTCGAGGTCAAAGGTCAAGTTCACAGAGGTCACGACCTTGTTTTCAGGTTTTCGCGATCTAACTCCAGTTAGAATTCATGGATCGCTATGAAATTTTGGAAATAGCTTCTAGGCATACAGGAGGTGTTCCCTATTGTTTTTCAAGGTCATCCGTTAAATCCCAAGGTCACTAAGGTAAAAAAAGTGTCAATTTTGCCCGATTTGACGGGTTTCGCACCGTAACTCAAGTTTAATTCAATGAATGGCTATGAAATCTTACAACAAGCTTCTTGGTATAGAGGAGGGGTCCCCCATTGATTTTCAAGGTCATTTGCCAATTTCGACATCACACTTGTACAAGAAACCACCAGTCATGGACACTAGGCCTCGTGACGGATGCTAGGCGAGGTCGCAGCTATTAGATCCTTCTGATCTACTTGTTCTGTACTTCGGTGCTGAATTTAAGTCAATGATCGGCTACAGAGTCAGTGCAACCAATTTCTGAGGCCAGACTCGCTTCCAATGCCTGCAGCTCTGGAGGGCTGGGGTTAAGACTTCTGTTGGAGAGGCCTCTGCATTGCGTTGGAGCCTCTTACGGTTTCTGAGAACCAGCTAGCGATAATCCTGCGTTTTGTGTGTTTTTTTTTTTTAAATCAGGTTCTGCCCTCTACGCATATAATAATGCTGAGTTCACTGAGGATGACTGGGAAGGAATACAGGCCACAGGGAGAAGCATTAAGCGCAACGATCCAAACAAAGTTGGCCGGTTTGGGATCGGATTCAACTCCATTTATCACGTTACAGGTGATTTGCACACTTAGCCAATCTATATTTCATCTACCCCTTGAACAATTATAAGTATATTTTCACAGTGGACACAACCTTTCTGTTTTGAAGAATCATGTGGGATGGGGCAAACATCCTGTTGTCATTCCTCAGACAATCATGGATGTAGTTTGAGTTTTTATTTAAGGCCCCCCTAATTTAGGTTGCGATCAGACCGCTCTTGTTACCTATGCCTAAAATGAGTCCTAAATACCATATTACATTCCCTCTTAAATGTTAAGGAACTTGATTATATGGGGTGAAATTACAGAAAAATTTGACGTTGTTGTATGCATTATAAATCCTTCATCCTCGCTCTCACTCTTAATTTCTAGATTTGCCATGCATATTCAGTGGAAAATACCTTGGTATGCTGGACCCACAGGAGGGGATATTTGGAGATCGAGAGGGAGGGATGCGCTGGTCTCTGGATGAGGAGGACGACAGGGACACACTGCTGAATTTCAACGATCAGTTCCAGCCCTTCAGGGATGTGCTCATGCATGTCAGCGACCAAACATGGGAGGACGCAGTCAAAGACACAGAGTTCAGAGGAACCCTCTTCCGGTTTTCTTTACGTAACGAGCCATCGGAGATCTCAGAAAACTTGTACGATTCTGACAAGATGGTTCAGCTCTTTGACAGCTTCATTGCAGATGCAGACCTGAGCCTTCTTTTCCTGAGAAATGTGTTGTCCATCTCAGTGATTCACATCAGTTCCAATGGCTCAGTCAATGTCAGGAATAAAGTATCGACCTCAAAGCCCACAGTGATGGAATCATTTCATTCCAGAGAAACTGAGTCTGTTGAGGGTTTTGCGCATTTTAAAAACATATCCTCCTACTGTCCTGGTGACGGAGAAGCAGAAGCCCAGTGGCTTGTAGCAACGTGCTGTATGAAAGACGGCCAGGTGCCAGATTTGGACTCGCTAGCCGAGAAACTAAGCTTTCGACCCCAAGTTGACCTGGCTTTCTCATTAGACGGGGAGAGGTCGCTGACAGCTGGGAGACTCTGCTGTTTTCTGCCCCTTCCAAACAATAAAACAAACCACACTTTGCTCCCTGTTCATGTAAATGCCTGCTTTGGCCTTACAGATAACAGGCGGTACATCAAATGGCAGGAAGATGACCAGAGGTTTGATGAAGCAGCGGTCTGGAATGAGTTGCTTGTGAGAGAAGTTCTCCCTCATGCATACCATATGATCATTCTGCATGCTATTCACTTGTCCCAAAGTGCTGTAGTTCCCCCCTCCTCCGTGTACCATCTTTGGCCTGACCTTGACCAGATGAAACACCAGGAGAGATGGCACAAGTTTGCTATGGAAATGCTGCGAAAATTTCTCCTGTTGAATAAACCGGCCTTTTCACTTGCAGAGGATGCGAATAAATGGGTGGTGCTGTCAGAAGCTGTATTCTTACCTGATGAGAGCTTAGAGCATCAAATGAAGAATGCGGTGTCAAGGGTTTTGACAACAATGGGAGAAAACCTTGCGCTCATTCCTGGCCATGTCTCTCGGGACATCCAGAATGCTGTTGAAAATCCCACATTCTTAAGGAGAGCCTCACCTGCTTTTGTTCGAAATGTCTTGCGCAAAAATAGAGCCATCAGTCTGGCCAGAGAGGACAAGCTGCTTATCTTGGAGTATGTGTTGCGTGATGGGAAGTACCATGAGCTCTGGGGCCTACAACTTCTACCTCTCAGCGATGGGAGTTTCAAGACGTTCACAAACGAAGATCACAATTTGGCTCTTATTGACAACCAGCAGTTTCCACGGTAAGTCCTGCTGACATATCTACAGGATGGGGGGGTGGGTTCTTACCCTTATCTAGAATGAGCCAGTGTGGATGCACACTTTTGCTCCAGCCATGTAGTTACACACCTTATTCCTGTAATTAAGGTCTGTAGCAGTGACTAAAGAGGTTAATCAGTTGTAACAGCCGTGTAACTCCATGGCTGGAATGAACCCTTCCTTCCATATAGGCCCTTTCTGGATAAGGTTCGATATACAACAATAATAGCGTACTTCAGAGTAGAAAACAGCCGGGTCATTCCACGTCAAATCATCCAGAGGGTGCCAGGTAACCTCCTCAAAATTCTTTGAAAAAAATTTCACGAGTAAATATTCACACAAAATGAAAAAATGAAATAGTTTTCAGGTTATAGCCCTTTGAAATTTGAATAAAATTTTTAGTTTTTTTTGGCGAACCCATTTTCAGCCAACTTTGGCAACTTATTTCTCCAAATTGATTGCTGAAACAAGGCTGAAATTGGGTATCCCCTAAAATCTGAAAATGGCCTTAGATTGTGTGCATCTTGATCCACTTTTGAATGGTAAAGCCTCAAAATCAGCTGAAAACACAAAATGCCCAAAACCGAGACCTCATTTTATGACCTATAACTCAGTAAGTAAGTAAGCTAAAAGGCTAGAATTGAAGCACTGATTACTAAAACCCCACAAGTCAAGTCAAGTGTGACTTTAGTAATTTTTTTAGTAATAGGTGCTTCAATTAATTTATGATTTTATAATATATATCTGTAAAAATACAGTAATCCAAGTAATATTATTTGTAAAAGTTTTTTAATGACATCATTTATAAGTTAATTTTTCCAGTTTTACCCCAAAATGCCCTTTTGTGGGGGCAAAAAATGGCCATGTCACCAGTTATTCATCTCACTGAAATTTTTACTGTGCAATCTTATCTTATAAATGACAACAAGGTCGACAAAAAAATTACACTGAACAAAAATATAAACGCCCCATGTCAGATATTGATGCCACATGGAGTTAACAACTAAGTGAGCATATGCTGACTTCTTCAATAGGGATATTTCTCTTGATTTGTGTACCATTTTTTAATCCATCTCTCTATCAGTCAGCATTTGCTCAGTGATGCAGTGATTTCACTCAGTACATGGGTGTGGCATTTCCAGACTGTGATCAGACAGAATGAGCAGTGCCCAGACACTCCTTATACTGGGGACAATAAAAGGCCACCCCAAAATGTCAAATTTTGTCAAAAGTCATCATGCCTCAGATGTCTCAGGTCACGCGGGAACGTGCCATTAGCATGCTGGATGCAGGGATGTCCACCAGAGTGGTTTGCATGCAGTTCCTTGAAGCAGAGCACATTCCAGTTCTGGACTGGCCTACGTATTCGCTGGACATGTCGCCCATAGATCATCTTTTGGATGTTCTGGATCGACGTGTCTGCGACCATGTTCCAGTTCTGGATAATGTGCGCCAGCTCCGTGTAGCCCTCCGGGAAGAATGGAGTAACATTCCACAGGCCATGATAGACAACCTGATCAATTTCATGCAAAGGAGATGTGTTGCTCTAGGAGATGCAGCTGGTGGACACACAAGATATTGAGCATTCAATTTCTTCAACCTGACCCCCAATATGTTCAGAGGATTGTCACTCCTTTGCAGATGCCAATATCAAGATGTAATGGACGGTGATCTGAAGATTAGTCATTAACAAAAATGAATTTTGATTTTCTTCATATATTGCATAATCCTAATGTTAATTAAAACTCAAAAATTTGACATGGGGCATTTATATTTTTGTTCAGTGTAGAATTATGTTCAGCTCACATTTTTGTTATGAATTTTTAAATTGTTCCAAAATTTTTGTTACCTGAACGGGCATAGGCCTGCTGATTTTTGCAGTGAATGTTTCTGGCATCTGCACCGTACCTTTGGTTCTTCTCACAGAGAGTTAAAAACATTTTCTCATGATGACGACACACAGATTCAATCCATGGAACACCAGACCGCCATTGCATTAAGGCAGTATCCTCACTTGAGGAAGTATCTACTCCCAATTGTCTAGTTTTTTTGTAAATTTCCTTGAATGACATGCGTCATCTAAATGAATTCCAATTGTGAACTGAGGTAAATTACCCCCCTCCATTTCAGTGCTCATAATGATCTAATAATCCCCAGGTGGGACTGCCTCCTTTTATAGTGAACTATTATTGTGCAATTCAGTAATACAAGTTTTGGGTTCATTTAGGATTACTTCATAAGCCTGTGGTCAGTCAAGTCATGGCATGTTTGAGGCACTGATGTTATCCCCAAACATCCCCAACAAAAACAACGAAAAACAATGAAAGTGTGGAATCTAGCAAACACCAAAATATTCTGACAAGTTATTGTACTTTTAGATGGTGTATCATGTTCAAAAAATATTTTCTAATCAACGTTTTGTTTTCTATTTAGTAGATAACAACACTTGCAGCAGGCCTATACCCTTTTAATCAAGGAAAAAATACACAATTTCGGAGCATAGTTTAACCCCTTAAGCCCGACGCCCCCAGTATCGAGTATGGTGGTTACGCATAATAAATACAGCATGTTTCCAAATTGTAACATTGAAATGCGGCATATCCACTTTACACGAAGAAACTAGGCAAAAAGCTCACGTTGACCATTTTTACCTCAACCGATCACAATTCAAGCACCAAGCAAGAAAATAAGCATGTAGCAAAACATAAGAGAAAATCTTATCAGCGCTGATTTGCTAAAATTTCTCCTGAATTAATGCTATGCATAAAAACAATACCTCAAATGAAAGCGGAAAGTCCACAGAATCCAGTGATATGAGCCCTGTCATTTTAAACTGACACCACACTCAAAGAACAGCAGGCATACACTTTACAATCTACAGAGATGAGCAAAAAAATTTCTTACCTTTGATATTTTGTAATAAAAAAACAGTTTGAGGGTAAATCTGCGCTTGTTACTGTTAGCTCAATGTGTCCTTCTTATAACGAAACCAGATCTGCCAGTCTCAACGCATGTTTTTCTTCTCGAGCATTGCTTCAAAGATCTCAGCTCCTAAGCATTCAGCTTGCTTGCAATGTATTATCCTCCCTGTGGTCGGCTTGTGATGCTGTCAGTAAGACTGTGCCGCAAGCCATTTGATTTATTGGCTTCTGACATTTCCAACAGGCCCTGAACCAGCTTTATTGCACAAAGCTAGCCTGAGCCTGAGCCTTGCGTTCCCAGTGCGTCAAACCGAGTCCGTGGGCCATTCGAATGTACTCAAATAGCGCGACAATATAAACGCATGAAACCAACGCCAGTGGCGAGGGATTCAGTGGCGTCGGCGAAGGTATGCGCTCTACCGAGTGCCCGTTCTAGTTTTCTATGTATTTATTGTCTTTCAATGGGATGGTATTGGCCAGGGGTTCCCAAACCTGGTCCTTGGGCCTCCCTGTGTATGCTGGTTTTTGTCCCAACTATAATTGCCATCATAGGACTTAACTAGCTGTTAATTTGTCCAGATTGGGTGCATTTTGTGTTTAAATGTTATTTGCGGTTTTAAGCCAAATTGTTATAGAAATATCTACTTGTGGCATGAAAAATAAAAGACCCTTGCATATAAAGTTTATTTTTTATTCTTTATTTTTTTCCTGTGGCAAGCATTTTCAGGTAAAAACATTTTTAAAACTAGAACGGGCACTCGGTAGAGCGCATACCTTCGCCGACACCACTGAATCCCTCGCCACTGGCGTTGGTTTCATGCCGATCGGATAAAAATTGACCGAGATATGGCCGAAAGTCGGTTTTGACCTTTTCGTGGCCTTGACCTTGACCTTTGACCCGATCACTCCCAAAATCTAATCGATTGATCCTCAGGTCATGCCAAATCAACCCACCAAATTTGATGAAATTCCGTTTGGTACTTTTTGAGTTATTCGATACACATACAGACAGACACACAAACAAATTAATACACGGGGATCAAAACGTTACCTTCGTCAGCGAAGTCGCTGGCGAAGGTAATAAATACACGGGGATCAAAACATTACCTTCGTCAGCAAAGTTGCTGGCGAAGGTAATAAATACACGGGGATCAAAACATTACCTTCGTCAGCGAAGTCGCTGGTGAAGGTAAAGATCAAATCAGGTACTGAGGTAATCAGTAACCTCCAAATTAGGTTGCTGAAGACAGGTGTTTAGAATTCTTTCAAAATAATTTGCTTGCACTCAATCACAAAAACGCAATGTGAATGCGGAATTTATTCCTCACAGTTGGTATGCGTATCTGTCAAAATAATGTTTGTCAAGAAAGGATAAATTGCAGCTCTGACAAATATGCTCCTAATTAAGAAAAATTAACGGCTTATTAAAATCCTATGATTGCAAACCAGGGTGGAGCAGAAGCCAGCATACACAGGGAGGCCCCAGGACTGAGTTTGGGAACCCCTGGTAAAGGCTATAGGACTGGCAGAAATAATAAATAAAAAAAAAATCTAAATTCTAAAAATTGGTTGTATTGGGGTGGAAGGTATGCCTGTAGTGACATATAAGTGAAATTAGATTAGTTTTACAGTCTAATATGAGACATGGTACCTGAATTGCCAATTTCGAGAAGCCACCTTGACGTTCCTATCTAATCATGTTCTGATTTACTTCATTCGAATAAACTTTGGCGCACACAATGTTAGAGGTTTCAGGCTGCAACTAATTAAGTTCACAAGGGATAGCAGTAAAACTTTGTTTGATGCAAAATGAGGTCTTTGATTTATACTGTGTTCCATCTTCATTTACTCTGACTCACTGACAAATATACTGATTTTTACACCATGGCAGAAATCCCAAATGGTTTTACCTTTATTATGATGCCAAGATTATTCAAATGGACCAAACAGTTGCTGAGATATACTCATTTTGAGCTTGCCATTTTTGAAAAAGAGGCTCAGGGCTTAAGGGGTTAAAAATTCATCACAAAAAAGTAAGCTGAACATCATTCTGATTTTTTTGTCAGACACTGTTCAGATTTATAAGATTGCACAGTAAAAATTTCAGAGAGATGAATAACTGGTGACATTGTCATTTTTTGCCCCACAAAAGAGCATTTTAGGGCAAAACTGGAAAATTTTACTTTGAAATTATTTAATTAAAAAACTTCTACAAATGATATAACTTGGATTACTGCATTTTTTACAGTGAAATATATGATAAAATCATAAAAAATGAATTCTTGACTTTTATCATACTTCCTTCCTGAGTTACAGGTCATAAAATGCGGTCTCATTTTTGGGCGTTTTGTGTTTTCGGCTGATTTCCAGGCTTTACCATACAAAGGTGGATCAAGATACACAGAATCTAAGGCCATTTTCAGATTCTAGGGGATGAATATGGTTTGTATACCCAAATTCAGCCTTGTTTCAGCAATCAATTTAGAGCAATAAGTTGCCAAATTTGGCTGAAAATGGGTTCGCCCAAAAACTTCAAATATTCTCATTTTGAAGGGCTACAACTTGAAATCAATTTGACATACTGGGCTAATATTTGGCTTTTTTTCTTAAATTTTATGTGAATATTTTGAGGTGACCTGGAAAATTTCTCAAAATCTGGATGATTTGACCTGGAATGACCCATCCTAATTCCTAGTGCAGGGGTAATCAAACATGAATCTTAATGTACTTACCAAATCCACTCACCAAATTTCTGGAGTTGAAGGCCCCAAGAAAGGAAGAGTAGTTTGTACGGAATACTCAAACTGAGATCCAAAAAAAGAGCATTGCAATCAGGGAAGTGATATCTTTTATTCTGTTACCAAGTCTTTAACCTGGGGCTCAAAATACGTTAGGGCCAAGTTGAGACACTAATATAAGTTTTCATTATGAGTCTGCCAGGGTTGGGCGATATGTGAAAATTTCCCAACCGACCACCGTCAGCCCAACAACCAGCAATTGCCGATATATTTGCGCAAGTGTGTGTGGTGTGCGAAGGAGATGGGGGGGGCATAATTGCATCTTGCACCCTGGATTTAGAGGGCATACATTGAGGTGGACAATTATTTCAGTGAAGAAGTCACTGATGGTCACTACAAGCCTCTGCAATGACTCAATGAGTTTTTTGTCCTTGTGTTCTGGGATAGCAGACAATTTCTTTAGATTTACTTTTATTTGTACTTCATTTTTCTTCGATTGTTCTTTGTCCTCTCAGTAATAAGTAAATGGGCGTCTTTTTTTATGGTGTTAAGCAGCATTGTTGGGTGTGATGGTCATGTGATTTTTGCAATTTGTTTTTCCATCTTTCTCAATTCATATTTATTTAAGCCATAATTTCTAGTTTTCACGTGTTATCACAACAAAATCTTCAAAAGTTACTCTTTGATCTTTTTTTCTTTATGATCTCACCAACAATTACATTTGTATTTTTGAAAAAATGTTGGTAATTGGAGTCATTTAAGTAATATTGGTATTGCGCTTGATAAGGTATATTTCAAAAATTATCCCACCCTTTGTATGTCAAAATACTAACATTTCAAACACTTCTACTCAGTATTTTACAATGAAGAATTTATGTTGTCCTGTTTTTTTTTTTTTTTTGCAGGGAGTTACTTCCGGGGCTGAAAGATGTATTTCTCCCTCAAGATCTTCAAAGTAACACTTTATCTCATCTGAAGCAGCTGGCAGCAACAAGTAAGATGGCCTCATTTTCCTTAAAGGGGCGGTACAGTAGCACAGTATGTAGCACTGATGCGTGATGCCTCAAAACAAGAAGGTTGTGGGTTTAGATTCAGCCTTGGGCCTTTCTGTGGGTCTTTGCTTGTTCTTCTCATATTAGCATGGGTTTAGCCTTGATTACTTAAGTTTCCTCCCACAGTCCAAAGACATGCACGTCTGGCTTATCGGTGCTCTAAATTACCCGTAGGTATGAGTATGTGAGTGAATGGGGTGTGAGCGCCATGATGGTGAGCTGTCCGTAAAGTTTTCCTGCCTTTGTTCATAGTTCGCTGGGATAGGCTCCAGTTCCCCCACGACCCTTTCAAGGACGAAGCAGATTAGATAATGGATGGATGTTGGTTGAATGTTCATTAAATAGGAAAGTGGTCCACTGCTCCAATTTTTTTTCCATCTTGGTCGTCTGTCGATAATGTAGATGGTAATCGCAAGCTTTGAAAATCTTCTATATTCTACCGAAACATTGTTATGCAAATTGAAAATATGAGGGGGACACAGTTTGGATGGCAAATCTGTTAAGTGTATCATTATCATATCTTTACAGGGCAATTTTTTCAAACAAAAAAAGCAAAACTTTTTTTTACGTATAAAGCACCACAAACCCCTCTAGGTACAGAATTTCATTCCTTGTGTTTACATTTATATTTGCGATGAAAATTGCAGTAAAATTTTTGAGTCTCATATCAAAGATGGGCATATTGAGCTCTGATGGGAGGATATTAAAAATTATAATTATTAAAAAATACTACCAAAAGGTGTAATTTTCGACTTAACTTTGCAGGGACATACAACAAAATTATCAACTTGGATTCAAGAACGGTTGCCGAGTTTGCCATAAAAAGTCTTCCTGAAGAATGGCAGAGGGCTCAAAGTCATGTGACTTGGCAGGTGGGAAAGGCTCAACATCCTCCAATGCAGTGGCTGAAAGATTTCTGGAAATTTCTCAACACCAATTGGACAAAGCTTCATGGCTTTGTTGGCATGCCGTTAATCCCTCTTCAACCTCTTTTGGATTCCACCACTTGTGTGGCTCTTGCAAAGCTACAGCAGAAAACGACACTTTTTTTTCAGAAAAATGGACAGAAGAGCTTATCTGATGAAATTGAAAAGGTGGTGGGAAAAGTTGGTGGTACCATCATCAAGAGGGACAGTTTTCCTAATCATGTGGACCTTCAGACATACGTATTAACTCCCTCCCCAAGGAACATTCTGCAATTGTTCCTCAACTTGGAGAAGCGCCAAATTGTTTGTGGAATTGAAGCTGCTTCACCTGCTGAAAAGGAAGAATTGAAATCATATCTCTCCTCTCTGGATTCTCTTACATCGCAGGAGAAAGGTCTTCTGTTGGAGGTGCCCCTCTTCCTTTCGATGGCTTCTCTGAAAATGAACAGTGGACAGTACATTTGTGCTAAGTCAAAGCAGGCAGTTGTTCTTAACGCTGTTCCTGCCTTCCCAACAAACCTTCTCATGACTGAAGAGGTCATGCAGTGTGTGAATGAAGCAGACCGCAGACTCCTGAGGATGCTTAACGTTGATCTCCTCAGTGCAGCTCAGGCTGCTATACTGTTGGTCGAAGGAATTGAGAAAAGATTGTACAAAAGGCAAGCAGCAGACCAAATAATGTGCTGGATATTACAACATGGCCGTATCCTCTTTTCTCCAGACACCACACTGCACAAAAAATGTACCCATTTGAGTTTCATCAAAATGCAAACGAGTGATCTCAAAAGAGCATCAAGTTTCTTTGATCCCAACAACAAAACATTCAAAGCTCTGTTTGAGCCAGAGTGTTTTCCTCCTGTGGCTTTCACAAGTACTGATCAGATGTTGGACAGTTTAAGACTTCTTGGGATGAAGAAGAATGAGAGTGACATCACTGCTGATGATGTTCTTCATGTGGCAAAGGACATTGAAATGTTACAGTTACTGGAAAATGCTTCAATAAAGGCAAATGCCTTAATAAAACTTTTGAATGACACTGATGTGCTTTCAAAGTTTTCAGTCCAACAGCTCAGTGAGTTACAGAGAATCCAGTGGATCCCTTGCAAAGTTCCAGATGCTCTAAGTGGGGACCAACATTTGAATGACACAATGCGCATCTACAAGCCAGCGCAGATACGGGACTCAAAGTACGTCAATATTGTAGGCCATGTCATGCCTCTTTCTGAAAAACTGAATGAGAAAATTAGTGAAAAGCTGGGTTTGCTTAGCCATCCTCCCATTGAGAAAGTGTTTGAGAATCTTTCTGTTCTGAAAGCAAGAATACCTGAAATGCACAATCCAGATATTAACGTACACTTCAAAGGACAGCTGCACAGCATTTACACATTTCTTCAAGATAACATCACTCACTTTCAAGGTATTGTAGAGGATAATAAAAATGTGCCATGGCTCTGGATTCACAGTCATTTTGTGCCTCCTTGTCATGCAGTGTTAAGTTATCCATCTGAATTAGATCTTAGCTCCCATGTTGAAAAGGTTCCAGAAGAATTCCTTGAGTACAGAGACTTGCTCACAGCATTTGGAGTGAGAGCCTCAATGTCGGATGAAGAAATTGAGGGCCTACTTCATAGCATGAAACAAAAAATTGACACAAGAGTTCCATCTCATGGAACTCAGTCTGAGCTGAAAGTGACCATTTCCATTCTTGATTGGATAAGGAGAGAAAAGAAAAACATCAAAGACAACCTCCCAGTACCTGTCATGGTAGAAAATGGACTCTTTAACCTGCAAAAACTATCCACTGCTGTGTTTTGTGACATCTCAAGGGAAGGTTTAGAAGACCTGAGGGAAGACCAGGAGGAGTTTTATGTAATTCATGGAGATCTACCACAAGCTACAGTTCACTGGTTGAAAATTCCCTTCCTCAGCACTCGAATCTTAAACCCTGAATTAATCGGCATAGAGCAATGTGGCCAGACTGAGCCAATTACCCTGAGGATAAAAAACATACTGAAAGAGTACGATGAGGAAAAAGACCTCTTCAAAGAGCTTATACAGAATGCTGAAGATGCTGGTGCAACCATGTGCAAATTTTTGCTGGATTTCAGAAACCACCAAGATCCCCCTGATACTCTCATCGATCAAGATATGTCCCTCTGCTGTGGTCCTTGTCTTTGGGCATACAATGATGAACTCTTTACGGAGGACGACTGGGCGAACATTGTCAAACTTGGATCTGCCTCCAAAGAAATAAAGGTAGAAAAAATTGGGAAGTTTGGCCTTGGATTTAATTCTGTGTATCACATAACAGACATTCCCTCTGTGCTGAGTGGCAAGAGTCTGCTCATACTGGATCCAAATGTGACACACCTGAAGAGGCATATAACTAGCAAAGCATGTCCTGGAATCAAACTCAACTTATTCCAGGAACGTCTCTTTCATAGGTTTCCTGGACAGTTCAAACCGTACCAAGGGATATTTGGCTGCGATTTGTCAAGAAACGGTGCTCAAAAATTCTTCAAGGGAACAATCATTAAACTACCTTTCCGGACACAGGAAGAGGCTCTCTTGTCAGAGGTCAGTAGAAAGGTTTTTGAAGGAGATGATGTCGCTGCTTTTGAACAGCATTTGACGCATGACTCAGAGCTAATTCTGCTGTTTCTGAGAAAGATAAGCATAGTGTCTCTTGAGATCCTACCAGAAAGTTCTGGTACCCCCCCAAGAGCTGAACAAATAAAAAATCTTTTCACAATCTCCAGAAAAGTTGTGAACACGATTCCTATCCCTGCTGACACAGCTCTGAATAAAATGCAGAGCGATTCTCTCAAAGTCTTGTCAACATTTGATGCTAAATTTCACTTGACTGAGTGCCTCTCTGCAAACATTATTGAGGTGACAAGAAAACACCAGGACACATCAGATGTTAGCTATTGGCTTGTGAACTCCTGCTTTGGAATGCAAACATCTTTGAACATGTTCACAAATCAAAATCAACAGAGATTTCCGTTGCCATTTGGAAGTATTGCTTTGCCTCTTCAAAAAGAACCATCCGGAGGAAACTGGTTAGCTAAAAAGCATGATGCAGATGGCCAAGTGTTCTGTTTCCTCCCGCTCTCAATTGACACTGGTCTTCCTGTGCATATAAATGGATTCTTTGCCGTGACATCAAACCGAAAGGGTCTTTGGCCTACTGGAGTGAAATGTAAATGGAACAATGCTTTGCTTCAAGATGCTGTCACAGGATCATATATTTTCTCTCTCTCTGTGTTGAAAGAAATGTCAAAAGAGGGACAACTCAATGGATACCAGTACTACATGTTCTGGCCTGACACAGCAAAAGTTAGGAGTGGTTATGAATCTCTAGTTGCAGCTTTTTACTGTTCTATTGCTGAAACTGCTCCTGGCAAGGCTCTCGAACTCTTCAGCGACGGGAAAACCTGGTGCTCTATTGAGAAGGCCAGATTTTTACACCCATCAATAGAACAGAACAAAAAACTGGGACAGATTGCAATGAAGGAGTTTCAGGCAAATGAAGGGAAACCTTACCTCCCTATTCCCCTACCAGACTGGGTAAGAAAAAGCTTCAGCCAGACAGGCTTTGGGAAGGTAATAGCTGCAAGAACATTAGACTGGGTTGAATTTTATAAAGAAGTAGTATTTTGCAACCTAAGTTCAATGGACTTCGAGAGCAGGAATACTCTAGTATTGCATGCCCTTGATATGAATGACAAAGCAATAGATGAACTACTCAAAAGCCACCCTTGCATTCCAGCTGTTGGTAATGGATCGCTTCAGTTCATCAGGAACCTTGTGAACCCCTCAGGAAAAGTAGCCAGCTTGTATGATCCAGAGGAAGGACGTTTTCTTAATGGAACAGCTGAGGATTATCGCTGCCGAAAACGAATCCTTCGCTTGTCAGAACTTGGAATGCTGGACAATTTTCTCTCACTTGACGACATTCAAGAGAGAGCTGAAACCATTTCCAGGATTTGGCACAAAAACAAAATGGAAGCCTGCAAACGTGTTCAGACACTTTTAGATCTGACTGGGGAACACTTGAATGATTTGACTTCCCCACATTGGAATTCACTGAGTAACATTGTTTTCATTCCAGCTTGTCCACCAATGATCACTGAAGGCAACAAAAATACTCATGGTACACTTGGAAAGCCAGCCGAAGTATTCAGTTCCCAATGTCAGTATTTGGTAAATATGACAAAGACTACCGTGGATCAAAGAGTTCTAGACTCACGCTATGTTTCAATCCTCCACAAATTGGGAGTTCTTGAAAATCCACCCCTTTTGACAGTCCTTCAGCAGCTAGAGAATGTACAACAGCATTTCAAAGCTCTGGATGAAGCTCAGATTTCCAAGACTGCTTCTGAATGTTATGGCTTCCTAGACAAAATGACAAATGAACCACATCAGTCCCAGGTCATATTAGAGAAAGCTCATGCATTTCCCTTTGTCCTAATTGAGGGAAAGTTTGTGAATGTGAAATCAGTGGCAAGGAAACTAGACTTTGAAGGCAAGCCATATCTTTATAGTCTTCCAAACTCCCTCAAATTTGAAAACCTTTGGCAATGTGTTGGTATACAGGATAATTTCACTTCAGACCAGTTTATGAAGGTTCTTCAGGAACTGAGTTGTAAATATCAAAGCACAGCACTTTTACAACGTGATCTTGACCTCTGTCTTAGTATTACAAAGAGATTGTTTGAAGCAAAGGAATTGAAAAGCTGTCTCTTGCCTGATCAAAATGGTGTTTTACTTCTTTCTTCTGATCTCTTTTACAATGACAGCCTTTGGATACCTGTCCCAAAAGATGTCATTTTGTGTCATGATCTCATCCCTCGAGTGTTGGCACTTCACTTTGGGGTTAAAACAACCAGACACCATACTCTGCAGAATCATCTTGTTGCCAGCTTTTCTCCCTTTATCAAAGAATTTGGACAACATGAAAAACTGACAGTCCGTTTAAAGAACATCATCCAAGCTTACCCGTCGAAGAAGGATATTCTGAAAGAACTCATACAAAATGCTGATGATGCACAGGCAACAGAAATTCACTTTGTTTGGGACAAAAGGAAGCATAGCACCAAAAAAACATTTGGCAAAAAATGGAATGCGCTGCAAGGACCAGCATTGTGCGTGTACAACAACAAGGTGTTTTCGGAATCAGATCTGAAAGGAATTCAACAACTAGGAGAAGGTGGAAAACATGGGGAGCATGGAAAAACAGGAAAGTATGGGTTGGGGTTTAACTCAGTTTACCATCTTACTGACTGTCCATCAATTCTTACAGGAGACAAGTGGCTCTGCATATCTGATCCAAATCTGAAATATGTCGAATTTGGAACCAAGCAATCACCAGGCTGTATGTATTCATTAGGAAAGGAATTCAGAGATTCCTTCCCTGATGTCTATGATACATTTCTTCCCTTAAATTTCAAACTTGCAGAAGGGACCATGTTCAGGTTGCCACTCCGGACAGAAGAAATGGCTAAGAAGTCAGAAATATCAAGAAACATAGTAGATTCTGTGCACATTGAAGAACTTTCTACTGCATTTAAGGAAGATCCCGAAGGACTGATCCTCTTTCTGAGGCACATTAGGAAAATACAATTGCATGAAATTAGCCCAAGGGATGGCCAGATGAGAACTGTGATCTTCGCGGAGAAAAAACTGTCCGAAAAAGGCAATGAGGAAAAAAATCTTTTTGAAAATCACATCCAAAAGTCACTGGAATCTGATGAGCCGATTAAATCGCTGCAAACTGTGTACAAAGCTGACATAGTTTCATCCATGAAAAAGCAGAGTGAATGGATTGTGATGGAGCAGTTTGGTTCTATGAAAGAAAACATTGACATGAAGTTTGAGCAGTGTAGCAGAAAGGTTCCTGTGGCAGCTGTGGCAGCTTGCATAAAATCACAAACAATTTTAGATACATTTTCTGGGAGGGTCTTTTGTTCCCTTCCTTTACCAAACTTCACTGAACTTCCAGTGCACATCAATGCAAACTTTGAGGTGGACTCTTCCAGAAGGGACTTGTGGAAAGAAGATGGTAAAAGCTTGAAGACCGATTGGAATGATTACCTGAAGCTTGATATCATTGCCCCCTTGTATGCTGACTTTTTACATCATGTATGTGCCTCTAGGATGAAAATCAGATGTTCCTCCCTTGCTGATCTCGGGTCGCTCTTGGGCTCTGTCTTGCAGTTCTTCCCTCGAGTTACACAGCACGTCGGAAAAGAGTGGCATGGAACAGTCGATGCAGTTTTCAAATCGATCAATGAGCGGGATCTCTGTGTAATCCCAATTTTAAGGAGTTCACACCAGAAATACAAAAGGGTGTACAGTGTAACATGGACTTATGTTACGAAAGAGGAACCAAAAGATGCTCCTCATTTCATTATGCCCACCAGTGGGGGTTCAACTCATTCCTTGCAAAGTGCTGGTTTGCGCATATTGTCAGAGAGTTTCCTTCAAATTCTTGAGGACATTGGTATGAGTTTAGTCCCATACTCATATCACATGGCTCACATCTTTGCCAGTTTTATCAGAGCACAGGTTGAAGTAAGGACAGTCAGTCCACTGACTGTAATGAATTTCCTAAAGTGCAAACCACTGAATGATCCAGCAGGAACACAAAGTGATTTGCCCCTGCCTATCAAGCAGACTTTTATCAAAGACAAAGACAGATGTAAACGGCTTCTGGATTACTGCATGAGGGACATTCATGATGATAACGCCAGTGCAGTCTGTGGCCTGCCTCTTCTTCTGACTCAAGATCAGCTTCTGAGGAACTTCCACACGGACTCACCAAGGCTCTTGACAAAGTTCTGTGAATTGTTTCAAGCTCATGGGGAGGACTTTGCTGTTTGGGATATCAATAGAGGGCATTTTGATGTACTTGAGAAAGGTGGCTTTCTCAAGGCGATGACCATCCCAGTCTCGGCAATTTATCTGAAACCAGTACTTGAGGGCCTCCTTCAAAATTGTATTGTTGATCCTGATTGCCTGCTCTATGTTCCAGATGAGGCCATGAGCACTTGGCTACATCAGCTTTGGGGGTTCTTTACGGATCAAGTAAAATCAAATGAAGTGAAAGACAGAAGGAACAATCAGGCTTTTCTTGACATCAAAGAGCTGTTTTCAGATTCTCCGGTCGTTCCTGTCCTATGCTCAAGTCAAAACAACAAACGTTTCCTGAAAACAATGAAGACACTGAGCACTGTTGTCTTCCCCTCAAAGTTAGAGATGCAAAAAATCCTGTGCAAACTTGGATTCTTGACTTTTGATGTACTTTTTTTTGAGGATTTTGGTGTTTCACATTTTGCTCCTGAACTGTTAGACCCAAGCGACAGCAGTGCTGTTCTAGATCAGCTATGCTTATGGCAGCACTCTCACTTTAAACAGCTGACTGACAATGATTTGGATAACCTTCTACTCTTTTTACAGGCAGGGCTTGACACTGACCAAAAAACTCAGAAATTCAAAAGAAAGCTCATGTCACTTCCATTGTTCAAAACAGTGCAAGGAAGCAGAGAATGTATTGATGAACACAGGAGTGTGTTTGTTCTGGAAATACGATTAAAACAAAGCTTTCCAGATTTGTATTCAATTAATAAGGATTCAACTTTTCTTGAAAACAGTCCTGCGAATTTGTCAATCTCAAGAAAAATGAACATTCAAGTCCTGAATGATGTTCGGTACTATGCAAAGTTCATCCTGCCCGCTGTACACGGGCTCAATGATGCCCTGATTCTCAATTCAGTCCAGATGCTGCTGGAAATAAGAGATGATCCAGATTTTATCCACTACGAACCGGATATTATCTCTACAATGAAAAATGTCAGATTCATCAGGGATATCTTTGGAAATCTTCAGAAGGCCTCATTCTTCTATGATGAAGAGGAATGCCTTTATCAGGTCATGCTTCCAAAAGAGAGGTTTGTTCCTAAACAGTTCTGGGACATCATTGGATGTGAAGAAGGCAATGCTCGCAGAAAGATTTCTGGAAAGAAGCTACTGAAAGAACTTGGGCTAAACCATGGTGTGTCAGATGATGACATGATTGCGTTTGCTCACAAAATTGAATCTGACACCAGTGGGAATGTGTCCCTGGAGTTGCTGAAAGAAAAATCAGACTGTTTATTTAAAAGCCTTGTAAAAAGGAAAAACAAACCACATTTTTTACAAAAAATTTCTTCCATTAAGTTTATTGTTCCTTCAGAAATTCAGCAGAACCTCAGTGAGTATCACCAGCCTTTCGCAAGAGAGAGGGAATTTGTGGCAATAAAAGGTTCTCTTATTGAGAAAGACCCACGCGACCAACTTCTGATTTGGACCTCAGTGCCAATATTGCCTTCAGGAAACTGCTCTTCGAGGGAAATAAAAATCTTGAAGGACGCTGGAGCATTTGACGCACTAAACCCTCAACATGTAGTAGAGAACCTGAGAAACATCTGTCAAACTCCGTGCAAAACTGAAAAAGACATACTGACCAGATCCAAGGTGTTTTGTCAGTCCTATGCATTTCTTCAGTCCGTGGATTTCAATGCCCAGCCACTCATGGATCTCCCTGTGGTACTGGTTGAAAATGATGCCCAGCTAGTAAAACCCATACAGACAGTTATAGTGCTCGAAGAGTCTGAAGATTTCAGACCCTACTTATTCATGGTGCCTCCAAAACTGATCTTATATCAAGAATTCTTTAAGAAAATAGGCGTCAGAAATAAAGCATCCATCCAGCAATTCAGCACTGTTCTCCAGGATATTCATAGGGATTGCATTGACAAACAAGAAATGCATCCCAACCAGATAAAAACTTGCAAACGGACGGTTCAACAGCTTTTCTTCCTTATTAGAGAGGCTGCAAGGAAAAACACAGTAGAGATTCCTCAACCATTTTATTTGCCAGCGACAGATGGCAAATTGTACAAATCAAGCTCTCTTTATTTTAATGACACTTACTTCCTTGTCAGTAGATTTGAGAAAGCCATTGAGAAGAAAGTAAAACTGCTTGAGAAACTTCACAGGTGTTACCTTTCATGGGATCCCTACGTATGTCAGGAACTGGTGCAGCTGTTGCCCAGCAATATTCGTCCAAAAATGTTGTCTGAAGTCACTGCCAAGACACTAATAGAATCCAGTATGCAGCTGTGTGAATATGGGGAAAGCTGTGAATTCAGTGGAAGGTTCAAGAACAAATTATCCTCTGGCTCCTTTCTGCATGGCCTTGTTTGCCTCATGAGAGAACAGAGCCAGGGTGCCTTATCCCAATCGGACGTAGATGCAATGGTTCTGAACTTCCAAAGAATTAATTTGGTCTGTTGTGAACGTCTTGAAACAACTGTTCTTTTACACGGAGAGGCACTGGAAAACTTCACGGATGAAACTGAGCTGTATGTGAAGGAGGAGCAAGAGAGATTAACTTTGTACATGAAACACAGCAATGGCCGCGCCCTGCAACTTCTTGGAATTGCAAGAAGTCTGGCCAGAGAAATCAATGTCCTATTCAAAAAGGCTCCAACTCGAAATTCACTCTCCATTCTTGAGGAACTGCTTTTGAGTGAAAACATGGAAGAAGTACTGAAAATATTGGAGAAACACAAAATTCGCAATGTTGCCAGTTCAGATTATGGTCACTGCGGATTGCCAGAGCCTGGGACTCCAATTCCAGAGGAGTGGATTGATTCCCTTGACATGAATTTCCTCAATAACTTTGAAGTTGGGGATTATGTCGGGTTCAAAATGTCTACATCTGAGAAGTATGTCTTTGCAGTTGTTACAGCGCGGGTTGACATGCCATTAAACCAAGGAGGGCTATGTTCACAGAAGTACAAAATTCAAATTGGGGAAGATGTGATAACTGAAGTGAGTGCTCTTGATTTGTATCAGTTCAAAAGGGAGAAGAGGTCATCCTCTGTCAGCAGCTGCAGGGCTCTAGTTCTCAAACAGGGGTCAGGACAGTCTGTGCCACCTCCGATTCCACCACAGTCCCTGGAGGAGATCCAAACTGAAATTGACAAATGTCTTCAGGAGATCTGGACACTAACAGATGAGGAGAGGCGTAAAGGCATTCGACGTCTGTATCTGAGGTGGCATCCGGACAAAAACCAAGATTCAGTTTTCCTTGCCACGGAGGCCTTCAAATACTTGCAAAGAAAGATTGAGGAACTAGAAAGAGGGGGAAGCCCAGGACATCATCATCCCAGATCTAAACAAGGATCTTCTCAATGGAGCTCAGCCTTCAGAGGCTTTTATGAGGAGTGGGATCAGGAGGCCTCTCGGCATCGTATGGGAAGAGAGAGATTTAACCAACGCCATTCTTCAAGGCAGTACAACTTCTGGTCTTTTCATGAAAGCAGAAGCTCAGGACAAAGACCAAATCCCAATCCGGCAGAAGCTTGCCGGTGGCAAAGACAGGCCAAGTGCGACTTGGCTGCAGCTCACAATGACTCCAGTGGAACCTCCACAGAGTGGTGTTTATTCAAAGTGCACCAAGCAGTGGAAAAATCCCTTTTTGCTGCAGAATTCAAGAACACTGGACAGCATCCGTCCAATAGCACTATTACCAGCCTTGCTCAGCAACTCTCACGATTTAGTCCCACACTGCATGCTCTACCCAGCAAGGTTCAGATGTTGAAAGAGTTGGGTGTCGATGCAAAGAAGACACAATACCCAAATTATCATCCCTCACCAGCAATTCCAAATGACCAATTTAGGTCTCAGAACTTAACACGGGTGATGGACTTGGCATCTGAAATCTTGAACGAAATAGATTCCTACATTCAAAAATAATTGTGATTATGGAAATAGGCACAATTATTTTGCCAGGAATGTACCAATAGTAGAGGGAATTTTTTTACAGAACAGTTCCCAAGATTATGCTCATATTTGCAGCATGTAGTACAGTAAAAGTACATATTATTTCGCTGCCTTCAGTTTCAACTGTTATTTTTCACAATTGCTTTTGTTCTTGAATGTATTCATCTGCGAAATTGATAACATAGTGAAAACTGAGCAAACAATGTGTGTAAATCCACTTGAGAATTCTGAGACTTGTTTGATATTATTTCATCGAATAATTTCTTGTATATTTTAGGATGTTTTTGCAAATGTATTCATGATATATTGACCTTATACCACGAAAACAATACATAACAATTAACCTTTTATGCATTTGATTTGTTGGAATATTGCATCATGAAGAATTATGTGGGAAGTTAATGAAGTAATGTGTACATATTGAGTATAAAATACACTGCCTGGCCAAAAAAAAAGTCGCACACTCAAATATTTCGTTGGAACCCCTATAGCATTGATTACAGTGCATATTCGACTTGTCATTGTTTCGACAACCATATGCAATGCAAGAACATTTATTTTCGACCAAAAATGCCATAATTTTTGGCCGAGATCTTGTCATCTCGACGTAATGGTTGAACCAATCGGAAGTCTTTCATGAGCACATCCCAACAACTTTTAATGTGTTTAAGTTCAGGACTTTGTGGTGGCAAATTTGTTTGTGAAAATGATTCCTCAGGCTTGTTTTTGTCATTCGTGGTTTTCTTTGTTAAATACAGGCCAATAACTTGCCCTTTCTGAAATACTGTAACATCTTTTCCACCATCAGGGGATGTGCCTTCTGACATGATTTTTTAAGAAATAAGTAGAGACGCGCTGCATTAGTCAGGGTAAAAATGATTATTGCCAGCTGAAACATATTAATAACCGCAATAATGATCCAATTATAGAATCTGTTCATTAATTACCAAACGGTGACTTTTTTTTTGGCCGGGCAGTGTAGTATATTCTATAATATCTACCTTAAATAAATACTATATAGGATAATTCTGGGAGCAACATGAAATGTTCGCAATTCGAAATGTAGGAAGATGACACGTTGAACCCTCCTATGATGTTAAAATTCAATAACATTTTTCAGTTTGGGGTCAATTTGACCCCCTCAATTTAAACTTGCGGAAAAATTATTGATTAAATGTTGTGTTTTGAAAGTTTCTGTCCTGGCTGCTTTTGGCATTTCTACTGAAAATCATAAGAGCTCAGTAAATAAAATATTACTCACCCATACTCATTTTATTCATAAAGTATTGGTTTTTCATGACTATTGCAAAATGAATGGTAATGAATGAAAAAATGATCCAAGTATTTCCCTACACAACAAAAACAAGCTGAGAATTTTGTGTCACAAAGCTTGAGGTCGGATGACCCAACAATACCAACGCACACACCATGGGTACAGATTTTTTTGTTATTTTCATGTATTCCCCATGAGGTTAGGAAAAAAAATCTTAAAAGGTTTGATATCCATGTTTTTAGGGACAATAAACACTGAATGAGGTGAAACGATTTCAGATTTATGAGAAACCTTTAGTCCATTGACCACAATCTGGTTTGGTTTTTCTATCAACAAATCCTCCAGCCCAGGGCTTCCCAAACTCAGTCCAAGGGCCCACTGTGCACACTGGCTTTTGTTCCAAATACAATTACAACCCAATAAGTAGCAAGCTGTTCATTTTACTTAATTAGTTGCTTTTCAGGCTTGGGAGACATTTTACACTCAAACCACGTTGACAGACAAAATCATGCATTCAATGATGTTTATGAGCCTAGTGTTCATATCTTGTATATTTTGTGCAATATTCCAAGTAAGCCAAGCCAAGATGGCAAAAATGTCATATATGATCAGATTCAAGACTGTGTTGAAGCTACCAATTAAGTTACTGAAAGCCAGCGATTTAGATCTTTTTGAATGTTTTCCTAAAGCCTGACTCAAAAATGACGCCAAACACATTTTTTTTTTTTTCCTTTTTTTAAAAATTTGGCATCTCCAATCCCACCCGAATTTGGAATGCCCAATTAGGGAACTATGTACAAAGCTTGCTCGTATGCGACCCCTTGCTGCCAACTCAGGATAGTGAAGACAGTTCACGGCTCTCCTCCGAAGCACGTGCCTGTCAGCCACTGATTCTTATACACTCGCTGGTTGAATCTTCGCAAGTTCAGAGCGAGGGCGGAGGATACCCGGACATGAACCAAGCCGGAGTCTTCCTGACGAGCGCCCGTCTGGCCAACAGGAGGCGCTGGAGCAACGAACAAAGCTGTTATCGAATACCCAAATCCGGCAGTCCCTTCCCAATTTGTAACCCTGTAGCGCGATAGCCAATTGTGCGCTACTCTGAAAAAGCTGCCGACCCCTGCCGGTGGGTACGCCGAGGCTCGAACCCGCGACGTGGTGATCACCTGTGCACTGCAGCGCAGTGCCTTAACCAAACACATTTGACTCATTATATTGTGCTTTGCTGCTGAATGCTTAACTATCTTACAAATGGTTTGTAGAGACCACATGAACAGTTAGAAGCAAATTGATTCTTCAGTTACAAGAGTCACAATTTTCCTTTTTTCAAGCAAAAAAAAAAAAAAAGCTCAATTTTAAGAGGGAGCACTTCAGGGCATGCATGGCCGTTTCCGATGTAATGTTGCTTAAAAGGAAAAATAATTAATTCATTAAAAGGGTTGTACAATTTAGAAAATTGGCAACGCATTAAAATTCTGGGAATGGCAATAGCCGTTGGAACAAAAACCAGCACATGGAGTGGGTCCCCGGACTGAGTTTAGGAACCACTGCTCCAATCCAGGCAACCACACAGGTCAGAGGTGGGCAGCGAGTGCTGTATCTATCCCTGGTTTTCACACCAACTTCAGGCCTATCATTACTCGATTATCTAAATTAGCCAAACTATTAATGAAATCTGATCTGATTTAAATTATCATGAATGACCACCAAAAATTGCTCTCATCCCCCTTCATTTTTCTTTGATCTAATCATTGCTTAAATCTATATTTGAGTATGCAATCAATACACTCAATTAGTCAGGGTAATTGAAGTAAATAAAAACCTGCACACACACTGGCCCTGCAGGACCGGGAGTGCCCACCCCTGACATAGGTCGTTTGTTCTTGCCCTCTCATGCAGTGGTGCCCAGTCATGCAACAAATGGGGCTGAGAGTGCAGGTTTTCATTCAAACCATTGCACTGGTTGATTACGCCAATTAGTTCCCTCCTCTCCGCATAAAAGTGCCCTAATCAATGAAATCAGCAGGTGTAATGATTGGTTATAATGAAAATTTGCATACACTTGGTCCCCACTAGCACATGATTGGGCATCACAGCCGTAATACGACTCAAAGGAGTGCAACCTAAATTAGTGCCCTTACTGGCAATTGAGGATATGCCACTGATATCTCTTTGACCCGTTGTAGTGTTTCTAATTCCAATGGAGCAGTTCTTGAATTAATTTTTTTACAGTACACTCCTCCCAAACAACCCAACCTCCATCTGGAGGACTTAATGTCTATTCATGCCATCTCATCCCCTCCTTTGCTGTGCCCTATTGAAACAATCACTAGAGGGCATCTGCATCTTTCAGGTAAACATATGCCGTTTACTCTGCTTGCAGTTACAACCTATTTGGCCGTTCCAAAGACTGTCTCCTTTTTGCCTGTAAAGATGGTCATTTACGCTAGGGGTTCCCAAACTAGGTCCTGGGGACTCACGGTGTCGGCTGGTTTTTGTGCCAGCCGCTATTGTCATCTCCGAATTTTCACAATTTGCTCATTTTTCCTAACTGCACTACCCATACTCATACGGAGTACTTCCAGCTACATTATGTCAGCAAGAGCCATTACGGCTACAACTAAAGAGCTGCATATTAAAATATCTCTTTATTGCCAAACTGTACTTCATTTCCCATTGCCCAGCGTGTGACACTTCTGATATTATCCAAGGTATATATCACTCTTGTGAAGATTTCATTGGCCCGCCAAAGCTCGCAACAAAAGCTAATTTTACTCTCGATTAGGGCTGGGCGATATATCGATATTATATCAATATCGTGATTCAAAGTAAAATATCGTCATGGATTTTGACAATCGTAATATCGTGATATGAAAAAAGTATTGGCTTTTCTGGTTTTAAAAGCTGAATTACAGTAATGGGTTGCAATTTTCTGCACTTGCAAGACTGTTGAAGCTGTTGCCTGCACCTGTTTCATCGTTATGTCAACATTACTAATAATTGGTTATAAAAAATATTATTGTGTAAATATTTTGCAAAAGCACAAACATTTTTCCCGATAATATCGGCAAAATATCGATATCGAGGTATTCGGTCACAGATTGTCCATATCGCCCAGCCCTACTCTCGATCCTCTAGATCCCTGGTCCTCAAATCACAGCCCACAAGGTCCGAGAACTGCTGGTGTTCCACCCTCCCTGTACCTGGGAGTCAGGTGTGTTATGGCCCCAATTTGGTATGACATATAAGACAGCAAGGGATGACAGACAAAATTTAAAAACTTAAACAGATTTAATAAAATAAAGCACTGACACTAACCTACAATTTATACTACTGACCAAGATTGATAATATACAAGAAAAAAAATATTTACAGTCCCTTGAGATGGGGTTGCTTGGTGATGTTCCGGGTGAGAAAAATGCTCCAGCACAGGCAAAAATCCACAAAAAGCTTCACAGGTCTGGAGTGACCGGTCTGGTCAAATGTATCCTTCTCCTTGCAATTTCTCCTACTACTTTACACTCTCAATTTTCCTCCTTGTATACTCTTTTGCAGCCCCCTCCCACCTTTTAGACTTTTTTTTTTCCCCTCTGGGACTTTCCGTCTCAGACATGCCCAGGACATGCCCAAACCTAGCTCCAGTCTGGGCTTTACAACAAAAAGGTCAATACTGTCATCTAGTGGCTTCTTTTCACATTACAGATGTTAACACAGTGCCTCTGATTGGCCAGACTAAGTGTTCATTTACTTACCTGGGAGAAGAGAAAATCTGGGCTGGATTTGGATTCAAGGTCCAGATTTGAGGATCCCTGCTGTATATATTACAAATTACTTTATTGCATAAAAAGAAGAAAATTGTGGCTCTTAAAACTGTAGAAACAGGTGACTTTTAATAGTTGAAACTGGACGTATGGTCACTAAAACTATTATTAAACTAATAATAAACTATTACCAATTATTAGGCAACTAAGATTTCAAAGGCAGCGAATTATAAGTCAATCCTTTGGTTTTATTTTTGCAAATAGTTCTAGGAAACCTATTTGGACAGAACTTGAACACCTGTGTTCAGAAGCCTAATCAGCAGCTTAATGATTCACCACAGTCTTGATTTTGATCATTTAAAACTTACTGCGGCCCTGGCTAGGCTTGTCATAGCAGTTAAAGTGGGTGAAACGTTTCATTGCCCTGAAAACCAATTAATAAAAAAAAAAAAAAAAAATTAACAGCTTGTTATTCCTGAGATTGTCAAGTGTGGTTGGAACAAAAGGGTCAACTTTGGGAACCCCTGATTCACAAAATAGTCTGTTTTTAATACATCTTGTCATCAAAGTACTCATAATACTGCATACAGATGATCAAATCTAACACAAGGGTATTTTGTAAGATAGCTATACATCTTTTTTTGGTTCGTGCACAATTTTCAAGCTAAGATCACCCTAAAAAATAAAAGAATGTACGCATACTCTGGTATTGAAAAGATCAAAATAATAAAAAAAAATGTAAATCACATAAGGCAAAACAGTCACATTTTGCCATAACTGCGGAGCTTCATGGCATTTTTTAAATACCTGGACAGTTGAATGGTACCAACACTATTGATGAAGTATGACGCTATCCATATCCGGTTTTACCAAAAAATGAATAAAGTGATCAGCAACTTTTGACTCGTTGCGTATGAATGTAATATTATGTATGTAGAATGCACAGCGAGGTCTAATTGGTGATCACTTCCATTTCCCCCCTGAACTGGGAGTGGTAAAGAGGTCCTGCTTCTTAAGTGGAGAATTTTTAGATAATCTTCCACGCAAATGACACAAGAGCTGTGCATCATTTTTAAAATATTTTAATGTGCTTTATTTTCCTTAAAAAATACCACCCAGCTCAAAATCCTTCCCCCTTCCTCCAGTACAAGATTATTACAAGGCATTCATCCATGTATTCTGAGTCATCTGAATATAAAAGGAAAAACTATAACACTCAACTGTATTTTTAGTTCGATAGTCCATTCTGTGCAAATTCAGTCATTTATGCTCCACGGAGTTGCTGCTACAACTGTTTGTGGAATTCCGAGACCAAGAATTCCTGAAATAACTTACAAGAGATCTGTACATAAATACAACAGGCTCCATGCCCATTTGCAAGCAAAGCACATGATCACCAGCGCAAAGTACGCCTTAAAGTTCAGGCAGGTCTTCACACATCGGATTCTCTCATCTCACTGGCGCAGCGCTCAAAACCTTGTCCCCATGGTGCACAGCTGGTAGCCAAAGATTCGGACAGTTGCTAGTAATTCAGAGAGAAGGGTTCATTTGCCAGCTCAATCTGCAATCATTCTCTGTTGTTTGATTATCCCGGCCAACTGATATTTCATTACTCACGCTGAATTTCGAAGCCATGCTATTTTGTTGGCTGAAAGATGCTTTTCTTGGAAGGTGGTAATATTTTTTATGTAGAGACCATATTTGAGAAAAAAAAAAAAAAAAAAAAATTCAACCATCACACTACTGTCATGAACAATGAAAGCACAATTTTGCATGCAGTAAAAAGATTAACACGAGTCATGTGCTTAAACCACAACAACCTAAATCCCACTCTTTCCGTTCCCCCTGATCAGTAGAGCAATGACCCAGTGATCAGCCACATCATTTGAAGATGAAATTAATCACATGTTCCGAGTAAAATAATCCAAAGGTGTTATCTGTGCTCTGAAAGGGAATACTTTCAGCAAAAAGCGTCAGTCACAACACACAGACATTTCATAATGTCTGATACGTCTAAAAAACGCGAAGAGATGACGATCAAGCATCCTTTTACCTTGTGAAAAAAAACACCTGAGGAGCGTGTCAGACAAACTGCGAAACCATGGAAACGGGAACAGAACGACCATAAAGGCTGGACTAAAGAAACAGGACAAACAGATAATGAGACGGCAGAGATTGGCGGTAAGGTGCTCTCCGATAAAACAGGATGAAACTATGTAAAACAGTGAGCTTTTTGCTTTACATTCTTTCAAAAGCACAGAAAGGTAATTCAATATAGAATAAATTAATTTCGCAAGTCAAACAATTTGCATAAATCTTGTGTAAAAAAAAAAAAAAAACTATTTCCATTTTTTTGTGAACAAACTGTTTTTTACAAAAATGTAGACAGGAATCTTATTACAAAAAAGTTAAAATTAAATGAACATACTTTTTTTAATGAGCACATGGTTTAAGTCAAACATTCAATTATATTTTTCAAATAAACAAAGAAAAGAGTCAATGCACAGCCAATGGGAATCAGGCACAGTGACATCACATCCTGACTGCCCCTCCCTCTCCACCAATCAACATGGCAGAGAAGGGAGACCTCTGTTCCAGAACTGTGTGTGTTGGGGCTTTACCACCTTATAGGCTTAAATACATAAAACATGGTGCTCCCCATCCGATGAATTACAACAATGGCATGGGTTTCATTGCGCTTGGCGGATGAGAATTGCACGATTTGACTTGTGCGAAAAGCAATCATGGGTATACCTCTGTCGCTGTGCACCCCTGCCTCCCCAGCCCCCAACCCCCACCCCTGAACCCCGACTTTTGACCTCCATGGGCTGAAACTCTGTCAGATTGAGCTGCTGAGAGGAATCTGGCCACAGTGTCCGCTTCCTCCTCCTTCATCTCTTCCCACATTCACTTGGCAGTCCAGGGTGTAGGGATTTGGGAACCCCCCCCACACAACACTCACATGTTGTAGGCCACATAGATAGGGTCCAGTTGGTCAGCCAGGAAGCCATCGCGCAGATGCATGCGCTGCTTCTCGCCTCTGGAGTTGATGGGGATGACCCCGGGGTCCACCACCACCACCACCCCCACGATCAGGTAGTGTTCCTCCAGCACCACGTTGGTCACCAAGGCCACAAGGTCAAGGGCCTCCTGTTCCGAGCCCTCCAGTTCCACCACCACCACCAGCAGGTTGGTCCAGGTGAACACCGCACTGAGCGAGGTGGGAGAGATCGACAGGTTAGACCCCGCAGAAAAAGTCTGTCTCAAGAGTTTTATTCTTAAAATAAGACTTCTGTTTTTCCCCCGCCAACAGCGCACATGCAGTTTAGTCTATATGGCAAAAAACAATGACATCTTTTTTCCCAGCTTGAATGCCAAAAATCACAGTAATACAGCAGGTTTGTGGTCCTTGAAATGTAGAATATTGCTTCCTGTGAGCTTGTCATGTTGAAGTTCCTTATTGAGTCAGCGGACTGAGTATATTGGCTCAATGGTAAATCCTACGAAGCATTTGTGTGTGCGATAGGCATTTCCATTTATGTGCGACATAAAGCATTCCCTGACCCCTTCCCGCCCCAGTGTTCCTGAGAATCTTGCTCAAACTTTCCTGCAAGCAAACAACAGAGCAGAGCACTTCTGCGTCAAGTTTAAAGTAGTCGGATGCATACATATTTCAGATCCTGGACAGCTAAGCTTGCAAAATATAGTTAATGTGCCCAACTTGTCTGTAACCAAGGTATATTAAAGTCCTGACAATCAAAAAAAGTACAATCTTTTCCGCAAAAATTTCACTATGTAATGCGATACCTCAGCATGATTACTATTCTTGCTCCTAATTCTGTACATTTCTTTCAAACTCATAAGAAATTGCATTTTAGAAATTTATCAATCAAAATAGTCTGCTATCCAGCCAGAAATGTCAGCATCTCATAAGATCACGGAGAAATTTTTTCATTGTGTATATATGGATAGTGGCCAATAAATCGAAGCTGTCAAATCTGAGCCTCAAGGTTGATATGCTGGAGCAGTTCCATACGCAACATTGTAAATGATTCTGTATGATTTCTGTCTGCGAATATAACCAAAAATGCTTGCCTGAATGCCTAATTCAGGGGAGGATTCTGCGACTTATACATGCTTCCATTAAGCACGAAAATAAATATGACCGTTTCAAACAATGTGACCGTTACAGTCAACATACTCTCATGCGTAAATTACGCAAATCATCCACTAGAAGGCAGCTCAGAGTGAAAAGTTTCTGAAAACAACAAACATGATGACAGTAGAGGAGACAGCGATAATGTAATGTAATAATAATCTATTGGCCACATTGCCCCCTCAAGGTACTGCTCACTTAAGTCCCAATACATATGCTCGCTGAAAATATGCAGAAACATGGATGAAATGAACGCAGAATAAAATTTAACTTTGAGCATAAATGAGCCTTTACTGCGGAAGTCTCACCACTCTGCAATGCTTTTGTGCGATCGGATGACGGATGTCTCGATGTCAATGGGGTGATACCGCATGCCTCTCAGCTCCAGAGTCTCATCCAGGGAGCCCACCACATACAGCGCGTCATGTCTCTCTGAAGAAACAAACACACACATTCAGTGCAGATGTTCTTTTGCAGTTTGTGAAGATGCAGTAAGTTAGTGTGCAAGCTTGTGAGTGTTCAGTTAATGTAAATGTTTGCTTACTCAGTGAGTGTGTGAGCAAGAGTGTATGCGGCGAGTTAATGTACTCAAGAGTGTGCACACACACATCCATATGAAACGTCCAACCCCACAGAATATCATCTTAAGCTTAAGTGGAAAGAGGAATCTGTGATGCTCAGGCCTAAGTTGTTAACTCCTCTACTTTCACACTTATTAGGTCAGTGTTTCCCAAACCTCTCCTGTATACCCCTTGTCCTGCATGCTTTAGATCTCTCCCTGATCCAGCACAGGTGATTCAAATGATCAGGTCATAATTAACCCCAGAAGCTGCTTGATAATAAGCAAATTATACACCAGGAGAGGCTTGGGAAACACTGTATCAGGTCACCTGAAGGCTGCACCTGTATGGTTCACCTTGGGTTTTCCATCCGTGTCGGCGTTAGCTTTAATGTCACGCTTCCTTGTGCGGAAGAGAGCTCTGCAACTGCTAGGCACAACGGTTACGTACTTTTGGCAAGTGTTTATACGAATGTCTAGTTGTGCATCCATGATGTTACATTCACCTAGGTCAAAGGTCAATGTTTGCAAGACATGAAGATGTTTCTATTTGTGCAGACCAGATCTCAGCAACCACTTGGCACAATGGCTTCATACGTTAGGGATAGGTTTACAGAAATATCTAGCTGTGCATGCACCATGTAGGGTTCACCAGGGTCAAAGGTCTCTAGGCTTTCCCTGAAGCAGTGCCCAATGCTTCAGGAGGTATAGGCAAATAAGGGAGACGCAGGGTGGGGGTCTGTTCGCTCTCTCACCTCCGCAGGCGTCCGTCAGCTCGGTGCGGCGCAGGAACCCCAGGTAGCCAGTGCGAGCCCACACAGTGTGCGTGTCCCCAAAGCTCAGCTTTGTGTTGAAATGGTCGGCATGCAGGGCCTCCTCTCCGTACACAGTGTAGTACCCTGTTGCATTATGAGGGCTACTGACCCAGATCTGCAGGCATTGAAACGGCAACATTAGACAGACAGACAAACAGACCGGCCGACCGACCGACAGACAGACACACTCACTCATGCATGCAGCCCAGACTAGACTGGACAGCCTGTAGCCCAGTGGCTAAAGTTGGACTCGGGGGTCTGTGGTCCCTGACCGCACATTGCTCCAAGGCTGGGCTAACCCCCGCTTCATCCAATCAACTGCCGTTCATTTTGGGTAAAAGCATCAGCTAACTATCTGTAAATGCAGTACAAGACGGGTGAATTCAGGAGGATGAAGGCTCAACATCCCAATCTCCCATTTGGCAGAGGAGGACATTCCAGCGGTGCGAAAATAAAACCTGCCATGTATTACTTCTGCCCATGAGTTCAGCCAACTAATATCACCCATGAGTTCAACCTCCTGAACAAAGTGTTGCTACACTGGCGAGGAGTTTTATATTCTGAACCTGGATTCTCCACCTCTGCCATTCCATGAAATTACGCAATTAAGTTTTACTTTAGATAATGGGGAAACGTTGAGAATTCCAAAAATTGCCTTGAATGAAGGGACATTCAGATTGCAGATCACAAACCTCGAGTGATCCACCACTGGGTCTGGCTCAATACTGGGCAGTATTTCTTTCCTTTATAAGGTGGCCTTTGAATCACATGCCACCTTATCAAAGGGGTGGCTCATGTGCCGTACTTCGGCCAATCACAGATCAGCGAGAGGGCGGGACCTAGAGTGCTTGAATGTGGCAGACAATGACTCACCTCTCCCAGGTGGGAGTCTCCCAGGGGTCCTTTGGTCTCTGTGTTGGCAATAATCACCTTCACCCCAGGCAGGATCTGAAGGACAATCATACAAATGTAACGAGGTCACTTTTGGGGGCCAAACTTCAATGGTGTGGAGATTGATGAAAACAAGCACTAGATAGCATGGCTCCTGAATATTAAAGCTCTAGGAGTAAGAGCGCTGCTCACAAATCAGTTTTGTCTCGTCCACTCACAGTAGAACTGGAGAGGAGGAGGGCAAAGGAAACTGATCTGAGGTCTGTTCTCATGCTTTTGAGGGGCTTCATGAATACAGGCCTGTGTTGCTTGCTCATATGTAGCCGCTGGGACCTCACCTTTCCAGACTCCATCAGAGGAAGGCTGTGGGGAGATCCTCTTTCCACCAGCCTCACCCTGGAACACAGCGAAACAACCACCACAGCGTTGGACAGCATTTCATCAACCTGCACTGCTCCTGCTGCAGTGGTAACCCATAATGTGGCTGACATCGAGCTCTTTTCCCCAACTTAGGAGCTCAGATGATTGATTTCACAAAAATACAGGAGCCATTTGGGAAATTCTGATGATTGAGAGAAAATATTTTTACTCTCTGAGGCGCATTTGATACCATCGTCTGAGCCACATCAGGGATAAATTGGAAACCTGAACAGCAGGCATTTCCGCAAAAAAAAAAAAAAAAATAATGTAAAACAACAGAATCCCAATGACTGTGAGAAACGCACCTGTCATGCCGTAGGGCTCTCATATCCACAAAAACCGTGGTGGGGTCAGGGCCAGAAGTGCCCTGTTTGGAGAGATAAAGACGAACATCAGTTCCAGTGACAGTCAGAGTGTGGAGTGGGCACCTCGATCCCTGCTGAGGTTCAAGGCGCAAACGAAGCAGGATGACAGAATTCCCGTAATGCCACAGCCGCTACAGGCAGAAGCTGTGAAAATGTCAATGTGCTTTAATGGAAGCTCTGCGTGTGCAGCGCTACAAAGCTCCTACTCGCAAGCAGCCAAGCAGCCCTCACCTTACACATGCATGTACACAGCAGAACTTTCTTGCCAAAATAAAGTGCGCTAGAAATCATATTGAGAGCTAAATTCCCTGCACGCTTTTTACTTTTCCCACCTGCAAAAACATTCTTCCAAGTTGCTTACCGATTGTTTTTGGCTTACACGCCAAATCCAAGTGGGGATTACTTCACCCCCTCCAAATGCTACACTACAACAAAAATATAAACGCAACACTTTTGTTTTTGCTCCCATTTGTCATGAGATGGACTCAAAGATCTAAAATTCATTCCAGATACACAATATTACCATTTCTCTCAAACATTGTTCACAAATCAGCCTAAATGTGTGATAGTGAGCACTTTTGCTTTGCTGAGACAATCTATCCCACCTCACAGGTGTGCCACATCAAGATGCTCATCAGACACCATGATTAGTGCACAGGTGTACCTTATACTGCCCACAATAAAAGGCCACTCTGAAATGTGCAGTTTTTGCTTTATTGGGGGTCTGGGGACTCAGAACCAGTCAGTATCTGGTGTGACCACCATTTGCCTCATGCAGTGCAACACATCTTCTTCGCATAGAGTTTATCAGATTGTCAACTGTGGCCTGTGGAATGTTGGTCCACTCCTCTTCAATGGCTGTGCGAAGTTGCTGGATATTAGTGGGAACTGGTACGCGCTGTCGTATACGCCGGTCAAGCACATCCCAAACATGCTCAATGGGTGACATGTCCGGCGAGTATGCTGGCCATGCAAGAACTGGGACATTTTCAGCTTCCAAGAATTGTGCACAGATCCTTGCAACATGGGGCCGTGCATTATCTTGCTGAAACATGATGTGATGTTCATGGATGTATGGCACAACAATGGGCCTCAGGATCTCATCACGGTATCTCTGTGCATTCAAAATGCCATCAATAAAATGCACCTGTGTTCTTCGTCCATAACAGATGCCTGCCCATACCATAACCCCACCACCACCATGGGCCACTCGATCCACAACATTGACATCAGCAAAGCGCTCACCCACACGACGCCACACACGCTGTCTGCCATCTGCCCAGAACAATGTAAACCGAGATTCATCCATGAAGAGAACACCTCTCCAACGTGCCAGACGCCATCGAATGTGAGCATTTGCCCACTCAAGTCTGTTACGGCGACGATCTGGAGTCAGGTTAAGACCCCGATGAGGACGACGAGCATGCAGTTGAGCTTCCCTGAGACGGTTTCTGACAGTTTGTGCAGAAATTCTTTGGTTATGCAAACCAATTGTTTCAGCAGCTGTCTGAGTAGCTGGTCTCAGACGATCTTGGAGGTGAACCTGTTGGATGTGGAGGTCCTGGGCTGGTGTGGTTACAAGTGGTCTGCGGTTGTGAGGCCGGTTGGATGTACTGCCATATTCTCTGAAACGCCTTTGGAGACGGCTTATGGTGGAGAAATGAACATTCAATGCCCGAGCAACAGATCTGGTTGACATTCCTGCTGTCAGCATGCCAATTGCACGCTCCCTCAATGCTTGCGCCATCTGTGGCATTTTGCTGTGAGACAAAACTGCACATTTCAGAGTGGCCTTTTATTGTGGGCAGTATAAGGTACACCTGTGCACTAATCATGGTGTCTGATGAGCATCTTGATGTGGCACACCTGTGAGGTGGGATGGATTGTCTCAGCAAAGCAAAAGTGCTCACTATCACGCATTTAGACAGATTTGTGAACAATGTTAGAGAGAAATAGTAATATTGTGTATCTGGAATGAATTTTAGATCTTTGAGTCCATCTCATGACAAATGGGAGCAAAAACAAAAATGTTGCGTTTATATTTTTGTTGAGTACTTCAAAATGACGCATTCACCAGAAAAAAACACTGGTCACCATCTACATATCTTCTTTGAGCGTTACCAAAATATTATTTTGGACCATGAAAAAATAATGATTTAGGCAGATACAGACATTAAAAGGCAAGCTTCTAAAGTAGTGGGATCTGCAATTAACAGCAGACATCTCAGGTTTGTTTATTTTTCATTATGGAGCCGTTCTGAACCAGCAGCAAATGAACAGCCTGTGTCCGTTTTGTTAAAATTGTTGGTAACAATATTGGATGTGGGGAGGTTCACCAGCCAGAGCTTAATTGGCTAACTTAAAGTTACCACGCACATCATTTCATAGATGTACGGCTGGTAGCGCCAATTCAGTAGTCTATAACACAGGGAGATCTGAGTGCATTACAATACGTGCCAGTCAGAGCAACTACCTTGCCCCAGCGGCACATTAGTTGATGCTTCATAACCTGGTGTTATGTACCAAGAGCCAATGTAAAACCAAACCTAAAGACTATTAACTGGGGCGAACCTTCTCACACGTGCAGTACGTTTTTACCGAGAAGGTTACATGAACAGAATGCCCAAGCCAGCAGTTAAAAAGCCAGACTGCAGAATCAAATTCAATGTACTGACTCCACCCAAAAACAATCAAGTCCACTCACAGAGAGTCCCAATTCAACCCCAAAACCACCAATGCGACAGGATTTACAGCAGTACCATCCACTTACAAAACACCAAACCACTCTCTCTAGCCTTCATAATTAAAAATACACTTAAATAGGAAGCAGATTATTTTTAACTAAAAAAATATAGAAATACAGATAAACTGTGACTTGAGTATATGAGCTGAGCTGAGCACCAACAGAAGAATTAAAGACCAAAATCTTCAGCCTTCAAATCAGGCCCACATCAAACTGAGGATAAACTGCATTTCAGCCACAGTGAGAGTGTTAATCTAGGCCATTACATCAGCACTGCTACAAAATAAGAGCAGGTCAATAAAAACTGCAACTAAAAATTATCGCATTAGCATTGCAAATTATTGCACTAAATAAGCACCGCGCAAGTACATTCAACTCAAACACACGTCTACGGAGACGACACATACCGCCTCACCCACACAGACTGACACTTGCAGGCACCCCCAACCTTAGAAGAACTGACAGCCTCTTCTAAACTCCTCATAGTTTATCAGTCACTCAATGCGTCATACGGTCACCACGGTTACCTGCTCGGCAAGCTTCCCCAGCCTGTTGGGCTGACGAGGGGACACAGATGGGTGTGGGGGGTGGGGGCAGGTAAGCACAGAGAGAGACAGACACAGACAGTTTCAGACACAGAGAAAAACAGACACCGAAGGGGGGAAAAGAAGGAGTAGGAGGGAGAAAACAGAATAAGAGAGAGAAGAGAGGTGAGGCAGGGGTGGAGTGAGGACAGCTGTGAACAGGACTGAAACAGAAGCCCTGACATTCACCCCCACCCCACTCCCCCACCGTAAATGACACATCACCAGTTAAAGGAGGCACCTTTAAACTTTGAGAGAGAAACAAAACCAAAAGTTTGCCACGAGGTATTTATTCAGAATTCCAGTCTGAATACTGTCTATAGAGTAACTGAACCCTGAAGCCCCTTATCAGCTCAAAACCAATTTACATGGGCATTTACTAGTGTTGTTGATTAATTCAGGTCCAAGTCTTGATGGTGTAGTGCAGAGATACTCACTCTTTTCCAGATTGAGCCGCAGTGGGTGCAGGCTTTCATTCTAACCATGCAGTCTCACACCTGATTCTACTTATCAAGGGTCTTTGGCAAAAGCCTCAAGGGTTGATTAGTAGAATCATGCGTGTGACTGGTTGGTTAGGATGAAAGCCTGCACCCACAGCGGCTCAATCTGGAAAAGAGTGAGTATCCCTGGTTTAGTGCAATGTATTTTAAATTTACATTTTGTACTATAAATAAGCATAGCTCCTGCCCTCTACAGGTCAGACCCGGCTATTGCAATTGAATTTTGCCATTGGCGGATCCGGAGCCTGATGACGTAGATGGTGAGGTCTTTCTTGACCATCCTGCCAGCCCCCCTACTCCTGCCTCACACGCCTCCTCCACTCCCTACCCTAAAAATCTTCCCCCCTAAATACTAGAGGCTTCTGATAAGCCTCGTCATCTTGAGGCTCACCATGCACCATTTTAACTGAATTCCACATAATCTTTGCGATAGTCATAGCATCTGATTTTGCTTCAAATGAATCATCAAAATAATTGTAATTTTTTCTTTGTAACCACAGGACATTGTCTGCTAAATAGGCTAAAAGCATTTGTTTTCAGACAACCCCCTAGCATATGCATTGAAGAGTTATATTTGGAACCATATTAACTCCTTTGTGCAGAAGCCAAATTTGGCCATTTATGGGTTACCCAATGTGATGTATAATTCAAGATTTAAGCTTCATAAAGAGGATGAATGTGGCTCAACTCAGAAAAGACACTTACAGCATTTAGAATGACATCGTATTACATCAGTTTATTTTCATGATTTTGGTTGAGAAAATGGGCAGCAAACATAAAAAAATCTTCATGAGAATTCACCATTGAAACTGTGAATAAAATAATTCTGAGGATTGAAAAATGGCTGGGGGATAAAACAATAAATTTCTGGGATAATGAACTCCAAGACCACAAGTACTCCTCATCTGAACATGACATATTAAATTATCCACTTTTTACAAGCCAAATAAGATAGCTATCCAGGGCCCGTATTCACAAAACATCTTATCTGACCGCTAGGAGTACTCCTAAGTCGCGCTAAAACATTTTATGTTGGAGTAAAATCTTAAAAGTTATTCACAAAGCCACTGAGAGCAACTTTTAGTTAAGAAAACTGGTAACTCCTAGACTAGGAGTAGCTCTGAGACAGGCGGGAGTAAATCTCTGTTGCTATGAATGACGTCAATTCTAATGCAAGAGTCTTGGGACAATGAGCACATTGGTTGTTTGGTGACAGGGCGGCCCATTGAAAAAATATTCCACATACAACCCATGGAAGAAAAAAATGAGGATATAGTCCAAGCGGCCGGTTAGTCCCATAAAATAATAACATGTTGAGCACTCCCAAAAATGCACTATGCGCAGTCCCCACGTATGACACTCTAGGCAAATAACGATAAATAGGAAAGAGATAGTTGGAAAAACGCCAATAGCATAAAATGAGTCAATAATAAAACGTGTCATTTGCCCCAATAATTATTGCCCAATGAGAATATGTGGCGATCATTTAAATGTCGAGCCGTTCAAGTTTGTTTGCCCTAAACTGTCATGGATGAAAATTCGAAAGGGATGCGAAAGCCCGACTGGAGCCACGACCAGATCTGGCCCAGTTGGTGCTGGAGGGAAAGCATGTATCAAAGGGAAATTTGGCTCGGGGGTGAACAGCAAATCCAAGTGGGATGCGTGGGATAATATCAGCCTACAGATCAATACCTCTTCATCTTGGGTTGGAGAAATAATTTGAATATGGGTCTCGTCAATAGCACTGATGATACCGGGCATACCTGAGATGTGCATGAATTCAAGTTTGATTCTGTGTTGTTGGCGAATGTCCATTGGAAACCGCATAAACTGTCGGATGATATGGGGTTCACAGAGCGCATTGATTGTTTGTTGAGTTGAGCGACTGACAGATGATTGTGAAATCCCTAAATTGTCTGCGTTGCGAAGTTGCATTTTTCTGGTGGCCAAGTAACGAAGCGTTGTCAAGCATTTTATATCGGAGCTTATTGGGTTGTTTCTCACGGTTGGAGACGTAATTCTCTCCCTTACAAAGTCAACAACAAATCAAATCCCTTCACGGTCGATCCAATATCTTTTCAACAACTACGCATCATTCAGAATTTCAAGTCATTCCGTCTTTCAACAGCAGCAGCCATTTTCAATTCTTTGTGAATAGGTTTTAGTGAGTTAGGAGTCCTCGAGTACTTTTAAGCTCTCCCAGACTTAGGAGCTACTTTCAGGGCTAAAATGCTTTGTGAATAAAACATAGTAAAAATAATTGGGAGTACTAAATCTACAACTGACTCGCCCATTCTTTTTAGGAGTTTATCCTAAATCGGGCAGTGAGGATCTACTTTTAGCGCTAAGATGCTTTGTGAATACAGGCCTAGGTGACTCCCCAAACTCCCAGAGCCTTGAAAATGGCGCACTATCAATTCATAAAACAATCATATTTTTAAGGCAAATCAACTTTGTACTCATGAAGTTCCATACGACTGGATGATTTTCTGGTTGAATTTAGCATGAGTTTATCAATATAGGTGCAGCTGGACATCAATGGTCACCAGTGACCTCTCCAAACCAAAAACATGCCTTTTCTCCACGATAAAGTTCATTTATCTACAAAGCTGCTTCACCAAGCACACATACTCATGAGAGGAACTGCTTATTTTACGTTCAGATTGTTCACTCAGACGGAAAGCTTGCTATTTAAAATTCAGATCATCCCAGCAAAACGCAAGCTTCTAACAATGCTTTTTACACCATCTATAGAACAAGTATAGCTCAGGTCACAATAATAGCTGTTCCCACTTTAAAAGAGCGAAAATGCAAGGCATTCTGTTTCATTGAATGTGGTGTAAATTCTCAACCTGATGGCCTAGTTAAGAAAAATGCCAGCACACTACAGTATCGACTACTCTTTTGTTGCCCAATGTGACAAACTAGTTCTGTGATCACGGTGGTAAACCAAAAAATAAGAAATAGTTGGCTAGTTAGCTAGCAGACTAAAAGTAAGACAGAGCTACACCATACAAAGACAGCTTTACTCACTTTTCAAGAGAATTATTGAGCTGCTCCTCAAAAGTATCAATGCTATCAGCCCTCCTGTCTGTTCCATTCAGAATAACTGCCATTTTCCATCTCAGAATCACATTTCTATCCTGAGAATAAGCTCAGCTCTCCAGGCTCAGTTCTGGAGGTTTATTGTTCCCATGCAACTATGTCAGTCTGAGCTGCGTAAAGTTAATTGAAAACAACATAACCCTATTACGCAAGTATTTTAATATGTTTAAGGTCCAATCAATGTCTTTTACTTATTGAGGAAAGCTTATACTGTCCGCAATTGGAGAAAAATCGTGTCAACCAACTGGTAATTACCAGGAGAATTTGACGTGGGCATGAACTACAGCTGGGTATTCACGCAGATACCACTGAATCACCATTAAAGTGATTGGATTTCCGTGAGTGCTTGTATGAGGCTCTAAAAGACAGCTAAATTCTTCAACCGACATATCTACGCGCTAATCCACAATAGAAAATTTAACATTTTTAATATGTGATGACTGAAATTAATAGTAGAATGACAAAGTGTCAATACCAAGGCAAATTTTTGCCTCAGGAAACTGATTTATTTATTTATTTTTTTTAACTACTTGGAATACCATTGGGTCACTGTAGCTGAAGTGGCTGCTACAGAGGACAACACCTTTTTCTGTCACAAGAGATCATTTTTTCAAACTGCTGGATAGATACTATGGGCAAGGATATTGAGCAGTTTGCACATCAGGCTTAGCTGAGGAGTTTAATTCATGCAACTCCTGAAAAACGGGGATAGGAGTGAACTCGTCAGTATTCTAAACTGCGTTTCAGCTCTGCTGGCTTGTGAATATTCAATAACTGATCTGGGGGTGCCATCTAGTGATAGAGTATTGCAACTGCGTCCATAAAAAGAGCTGCTCTGTGTCCGCAGGCATCTAGAGCTGCAGAAAGGGGTTAAAGCAAACGTATGCTATATCATTGATCAGTTCACTGAATAGCAAGTAAATCTAGGCTACTTGTGTTAATAGTTCAGTTTGTTAGCTATTGTGGACTAGTAGCGATAAAAAAGTTTGAGGTAACATACTTGGTAACCATTAACCGGATATTCGGCTGATGGCTATCGCTAATTCAGAGTGCATTACTGTACCAATCTTGGCGACATTGAGTTCCCCCCCATTAAGCCAGCCAATTTAGCAAAGTTTTGATTTCTGCTGCTTAACTGGGCGAGGGGACTAAAAATGTTGCTTGGTGTGTCATTCAGATTATTACTTGGTTAGAGCCATTCAGGATCTTTAGGCTCAGTTGCAGCAAGAGCTTTGGGCCACAAAGCAGAAAAATTAAGGGTCACAGAAAGTACAAGTTCTTCGCAGAATCTTATTCTAGTCTCCAGTAAAAAATATTTTATTTGCATAATTCTTGATTTTCCTGCCTAATGTTATTACAGCTCCTTAGCCATCTAGCTGCCTTAGTTTTAATTCACCTAATGGTTACAGAAACTGACCTTTGCTGCCTGCCCTACTCTCAGCTCATTGTACAATTTTTGCATTTTTTTTTTTAAATCTTGTTGTGGGTGGAGTTTGGCTCACAGCTGGGGGTTCAGTTGCACCTCATAAGACATCACTGGAAAGTGAATACGAGTCCAATTACAAGCCTAGCACACTTCCACTGGGACCACTCCCCCAAGCAGCTCTCCCCCAACACCCCCGACCTCTCCTCACCTGCAGGCACACGGCCACATTGACCCTACAGCCGAACGTGGTGCTGACGGCTCGCGCAGAGAGGCCCAGATCCTTGAAGATTTTGGAGAAGGACTGAGTGAGGGCGATGCGTGGGCGCTCCTCTGCCACCACCATGCAGGTGCGCACGCAAGACAGGTTTACATTCCGCATCTGTGAAGAGATTTTTGGGGGAGCAGGGTCAGAAATCAAAAATGAAAAAGTCAAGGGAGGGTCAGCTGTGTGAAGCTCTTTCAAGTCATCCCTGTTGCATCACAAGCTGGTCATCATGGATGAAAGTGTCCACCATCATCGACGTATAAAGTAGCAAAAACGCACAATAGCACAGATCTTAGACAGGGCTGCCCAACCAGATTCAAGGGGATCTACTGTCTTCTAGGTTTTCACACCAACCCTAACAAAGAAACCCTCATTCAAAAGTGATAGATATTGTCAAGGCCCTAAGTAGTAGAATCGATTATGTCAAAGTATGGTTGATAGAATACATACAGTAGGCCAGATCTTGAGGAATGGAAGTCCTGAACTTTAACTAGCAGAGAAAGAGATCCTGCCTGCAAGTGTGAATTATGAGCGAGTGAATGACAACTGAGGCGACTGAGGAATAGAGCAACTGCGACTGTAACTGGTTGAGCAGATGACCGATTTTGCTGTTGAATGACTGAATCTCATTTCTATGGCACCTCCATTGAAGAACTGGGTGCAATATTTTTGGACCATAAATTGGAAAGCTTCACTAGAACACAAAGAGGGCCCTGCACTGGGGGAGTGTGCTCTGTGGTGGAGGTAAAGGATCTTTGGCAGAGCCTTACCCTGAGTGCCTCCGTCTGAGAGCCCAAGCCTTTGGTGCACATCTCCATCACGGAGTAGGAACAGAAGGTGACCCGCACCTTGTACTGGCTGACGGCCGCCAGCCACAGCGACACATTGCTCTCCAGTTCCAGAGGGGGGACCAAGATGGACTGATGGCCTGAGTACACGCTGCAGGGACAGGTGGAGCAGACCAGAACTAAACACACCTGCTCCTGAAAGGTCTACTAACCAATTGCTTTCCACTCAGACCCCCAACAAAGCACACCTCAGTTAACAGCAATACATATACTACCAATGAGCAGAGCCACGTGTGCAGACTGAGGACTGGAGCGAAGAACCAGTAGATGAAATGGGACAGGGGGAGTACAGCGATGAGCACTGGGACAGATATTACACAATAAATCCACCTAAAATTTATAAATACACTTAAAATAATGAATCCACTTTTCTGTAAATGGGAAGTATCAAATTGTGTGTAACAATGCAATTCCTGATGACTGCTTACCAAATGACCTGAAAATGATGCCGTCCAAAATAGCCATTCTAGGATCGCACCATTTTTAGGTGATTTGATAAATCAAGCAAATTCCTCTAGCTGGACAATGAACCTATAAATAAATTACTGGAGTGACTTCAAACCTCAGAATCCCATTATCACTCTGGGCCCAGTATGGATTGATTGGAGAACAATGCCAAATGTTACACTGCAGATATGGCAGAAGCGTGAAGTTCAGGAGAACTTTCAGCTTTTGGTAACGACAGAACGCAACGTGCTTAACCCATATCCTGGGACAGCTGCCTACCTGCATAGACACCAAAGGGCAAAACCCAGCCCGCAGTAGGGGTCAAGGCAGATGGCGATCTGGCGGGAGGGGTACAGCTCGCATTGCAGCTTTATGGAGCGGCACAAGGCACTGGTGGCAGCGTGGGACATCTAAGGGGGACATGAGGCAGGAGTCAACGTCAGCTCAGGGAACCGGATACCCGTACACAACCCTGAACACTCCCTCAAGCAGAACATGTCCACATCATCACACGTACATGAGGATTCATATAGTCCTCAAATTGGCTACTTGCTCACCAAGGCTGTGAACACAAAAACACGCTAAACTAAACTTTAGAGATGGCAGATTTGAGACTGGATTACCTTGCATCTAAATCCACAAATAACAACAATCGAAGTGTGGGCAAATGGCCAAGACTTGAAAAAATTTTGTTTGATTTAATTTTTTTTTTTTTTTTTTAAATAAATTTGGCGTCTCCAATCCCACCCGAATCTGGAATGCCCAACTGGGGAACTATGTACAAAGCTTGCTCGTATGCGACCCCTTGCTGCCAACTCAGGATAGTGAGACAGTTCAGGGCTCTCCTCCGAAGCACGTGCCTGTCTGCCACTGATTCTTATACACTCATTGGTTGAATCTTCGCAAGTTCAGAACTAGGGCGGAGGATACCCGGACATGAACCAACCCGGAGTCTTCCTGACGAGCGCCCGTCTGGCCAACAGGAGGCACTGGAGCAACGAACAAAGCTGATAAATTGTATACCCAAATCCGGCAGTCCCTTCCCAATTTGAAACCCTGTAGCGCGATGGCCAATTGTGCTCTACTCTGAAAAAGCTGCTGACCCCTGCCGGTGGGTACGCCGGGGCTCGAACTCGCGACGTGGTGATCACCTGTGCACTGCAGAGCAGTGCCTTAACCGTGTGAGCCACCCGGCAGTTTGTTTGATTTAATTAAGTTAAAATTCTTGTTTGCCATCATACCTTCATCAAGTCGTGTTTTGACAATCAATTTCTTCTTCACAACCAGGGATCAGAAATGGTTCAAAGAATGAAAACCAAAACAAAAAACAAACAAAATTTTGTGATGAACAAAAAACAGACCCAAAAGCAATTTAAGCAGGTCCAGAGTGAGAATGCCCTTTTCAATTTTAGACAACTGGTAAACACTGTTATTTATTATTCCAATCATATTTTCTTGAAAAATTAGGCAACTTATCCAAAGAAAATATTTCGGAAGTGATTAACTTGTTGCCCGCACAAGTGTTCCCAAGACCGCTTGTATGGCTTGCAGGGTAACACCAGATTTTATGAGCCTGCATAGCCATCTCTCCGGCCCTGCATTCAACAGCAAAGTGGTAAGATGGATTATCTATCCAACATTAGCTGTTCAAAATTACGCAAGTTATTGAAAAATCTTGTGAAATAACCTACCAAAGACACTTAGAAAATATTTTCAGTGTCATCCCATTGCCAGCAATTTATAGGTTACATGTTAGATTTTTAATGATGAACGTTAATCTTCATCTCAGATGAGCTTTGATTTACACCAGCTAGCGAATGCTAGTTAGCAAACTGTGGCCAACGTCCCAGTCATTTGATTGCACGATAATCGACCAAACAGTATACGGACATAGTAACTGTTTTTGCATATCCTGCAGCTAGCTAGCGAGCCAGCTATTTATCCTCAGTTATCCTCTAACTACCTAGCTAACATTTTACCATAGTTATGAGTAAATTTCGAAGCTTAAGTTGGAAATGTGAGCGTCTTGTCCTGAGGTGATTTTTAACATAACCCCAGGCCATAAGCCTTATTCTCATGATGTTTATTTATATCTTTACATCGACCACTATTCAATAATGTTAGTTGATGGAAATTTATCTGAATCCCCAGTAGATTTATAACTGTTATGAACGGTTTCAGTGCTGTCGGTGACGACTACCTGGGATACATGCTAGTGAATCCAACATTGTAAGATAAAGGTGTTATTAAATAAACAAGTAGCTAGCCAATTGTGAACAAAAGAATGCTTTTCTGTAACGTTTAAGTATCACTTAATTTTGAACTTTTTGGACACGGTTAGTGTTGTACTGTTTACAACAGCCTCATTGAAAAATGATTCTGAATTTCAGAAAAGAAACCTCTGTGAGGAGAAAAGTAAAATGTAAAACCATAATTTAATGTCTTTTTTTTTTTTATTTAAAAATTGTTCGCAAACTCAATAGATCTGTTTCCAAATCTTACACTTGCACCAACACCCATTCTATTAGTGTGCTTAATGACAGCAGGAGTGCAAGCATGTTAGAACAGTTTCTTTGCAAGAATACGGTCTACAGTCACAATATTGTGATTCCAAGAAAAAAAATATTTTTTTTTGCCCAGTAAATTCTTTGGAGTAGACGAAGAAAAACCCAACCTTTTTACAAAAATTGAAATACTGAAATCATGTGACCTTGAAACTCCAAACTCAACGACTAGATATCATACCTATTCAGGCTAAAATTATATACAATTATACACTTAGTGATGCAATAGTTATCCTAGCATGGCCAAGAAATACCATTAGAAATGATATTCTGGCAGTTTGACCTTGGTGACAAAAGGTGGTATCAATTATTGTTTTTTCCCCCTCCTCATTTGTTTGGAATGTGGAAAGGGTTGAGTTCCAGAGGAAGGGATGTCAGGTCATGTGTTAGAGGTAAATCTTGTGCATTACCGCGTTAGCATTGCGCAAAGTTGCAAATATTCATTGCTTCTTTTCTCTGATGCTCATTTCTTTTATCGTATTGATATATAAATAATTTTTAAAATTTTTTAAACAATGTTATTGACCATTGATCAATAAACTTCTGTTTAATTAGAGGACAGGCATTGGAGCACTGGAGGACAACGATAACATTTCTGCTCTCAAAGAACCAAAATGAATTTTGTTTTTAATCCCTGTTCACAACTCTGACCGACTGGGCAGACTTGCTGACTGACCGATTTATTGAATGACTGAAGCCCCAGCCCTGACACAAGTGGTCCGTTTGGGTACCTTCACTCCTGCTAGGATTCCAGTGGTGGACACACTGAAGTCCAGGTAGGCCAGCATCTCTGGTGTGGGAGGCTTGTAGATCTGAGGGCATTTCTTCCTGGGGAGGTCATCTGAAACGTGCCCGTTTGCCAAAAATTAAACATGTACATACCAGTACTGGAGTGTGAGGTTCAAGTGCAGTTGTGAGCGCATGCGAGGGTATGAGTGTGCATGCATGTGTGCTAATAACTGTGCCTCTTTGGGCACGTGTTCGTGCACCAGTGTGCGTGAGTGTGTCAGAGTACCTGTGTGTGTGTGTGTGTGTGTGTGTGTGTGTGTGTGTGTGTGTGTGTGTGTGTGTGTGCGAGTTGTGGCCACATGCGTGTGAGCACAAGTGTAGATGTGTGTGTTTGTGAGTGTGTTCTTGCACTTGTTACACAGTGAGGGTCAGACAGAGTGGGGACATTATTGGGAAGTGAGAACATTTTCACCAGTCCTCACAACTACAAAGGCAAATTTTGACTCATTCGTTAAGGTTTGGAGAAAGGTTAGAATTAGGGATAGGTTAAAGTTAGGGTAAGGGTTTTGGTTAGGCATGTGCTGCTTATTTTTGAGATTGATGAAAGGTTGTAGAGACTCAAAGAATGAATGGAAGTCATTGTAATGACCTGACGAGGAAAGAAGTGCAAGGATGCATGCGAATGTGCACATGTATGTGTACGCGTAACTGTGTGTGTGTATCATCAGATGTGTGCGTGTGTGTGTGCATGAGCAGACGTGTGCATGTGGGTACCTGTACGAGTGTGTGTGCATGCAGGACTGAGTGTGTGTACCTGTGTCCAGCACCATCGGCCATGTCTTCACATCCACCGCGGCTGAAGCCTCTTTGGATTTTAGCAGTTTCATTATTGCTTGAGTGGTCAGGATGCACACAGACTTACTGACCTGTCACACAAACGCACACCAGCAAAAACAAATGAACAACCTGCATGAAAGTGGACAAAGACCTTCCTGTCCAGGACCTCTTAACTACTCCTCACTGTTTCATGTTAATACAGCACAACATTCTTTCCACACACGGCTCTCGGGCTCCAGGGAAGAAGTATGGTAAACAGGCAGGCAATCCTACCTCAACAATCATTTTGACGGTAGGTAAGGTGGTGGCGAGATTCTGAGAGTGGGGGGGTCGGACAGTGACCGGCACACAGCCTGCATAGAGGCAGCCATAGAACGTGGCGATGAGGTCGATGCCTTCAGAGGAGAAATTAAAAGGGGAGAAATCAAAAGGTTTAAGACGGCAAACATCATTCCATCATCAGTATTTTAACATCATTGCAAACTTTTGTACATTCTTTTATTTCAGGGAAATCGTTACCCCTTTTGGCATCATGTGCAATTGGCTCAGCTTTTCATCTGTATTGCTCCAAACAAACTGACAAATAAGTGCTTTGAAGCAACACAGCAACCGTATCCCTCCAACCATCCATCATTCATACAACTACGTCCTCACTAAGGTCTCGGGAGGGCTGGAGCCTAACCCAGGTGACTATGGGTGAAATGCAGGCACACAACATTGACAGCCCGCCACGCCATCGCAGGGCGCACGCACCATCCACACACCATTCATTCACACACTCGTACCTACGGGAAATTTAGTCTTCAGTTGACCTGACATGGATGTCTTTGCAATGTGGGAGGAAACCGGAGAATCCAAAGGAAACCAGTGCAAACGTGGTGTCGGGTCTGTACAGAAGTGTCGGGTCTGTGTCGGGTCTGTACAGAAGTCTGCCTCTGTCACTTCCCCGAAAGGTAACAAAACACTGTTTCCAGAGCTGATATAAAGGGGTAATAACAGATTGCGTGGTCACGCTGCCCTGTTACACTGACTTTATGCTGCACGTACAAACCCTCAGGTCAAAGGATATCCCTGAAGTCACTCGTCTGTCCAAATAGTGCCGTCTCAAATACATCTCACTGTATTACTGCAGGCTGTACCAGTCAGAGGCAAGTCTGCATTCAGCTAGATGTCAAACCTTACACAACCACACTACAGTCACGTGCAGACGTCTGTGTATCAGCATTAATGCAGAGGAAGGTTAAGTCTGATTGAATACGGAGAGGGATCATTTTAATGAGTTTTAAATTATTCTCAATACAGTAAAAAGACAACACACGTCCTTTCACCTCTCCACTATTTCCAACTTTGGTAAATACGGAGGAAATTCTACAATTCTTGACGCCAATGTGATAGGTTTTCACTCACATCAGGTGAGGTGTATCCCAGCTGGACTTGCCATTTATGGGAATTATAAAATGATGAAAACATGTAAACTCCACACAGAAAAGCCGCAGACCGGATTCCACCCGACAAACTTCTTGCTATGGTACCGAATGCGCCATTGTACCGCCCACAGAAACAGTATTTCTCACAAAAATCTAGCATCATGCAACCTGTGTAACTAGTGTTATAATGCCATTACGCATGTGGTCTCACCTGGCGGATAAACCAGAGCAACATGGTCCCCTGTGTTCAGTCTTCCTCTCTCCATTAGGGCCACAGCGACACGTTCGGCGCGCTTGTGCAGCTGCAGGCAGGAGGCAGAGCTGGCCACAGAGCCCTGAGTCACAAGGACCAAAAATAAAAAATAAAAAATGCAGGGTTCTCAGCACTGTCCTTGCAGAACACCAAAACACCAACTGAGACCAGAAACATCAGTTTCTCACCTCTCAAAGGACGAAAACGCAAAGATATGTACAATTAAGCTCCCTTGACTCAATTCAGAAATCTCCTCTTTGGTTCAGTGAAAGCAAATGTTGACGTCTAAACAGTGGTCCTGTTACATAGCAGGGCGCTGCGGCTCTGAAAAGTTGGTTACCTTGGCATTTAGCAGCAGAAAGAGGGGGTGATCAGGTGTTGCCTGGGCCCTCCATTGCAGGACATCCTGCATGTACAGGAACTGTCAGAAAAACAATGAGTAATGTCAAAAACATAGATAAATAAATACCGCCTAACCATCAACACATTAATTCTGCACGGATGAAAATGGGCAGTGAGCATGGCATGTATTTCATGGAATACTTCCATGTAGCTGTCCACTTTGAATGCATCTAAGGATTTATGATAAAATAAAAGTAAATGTGAATATTGTATTTTTTTTTAAATATTGCCTTTAAGTATATGTGAGGCGGTAGAGTATTACTGCAATAGTTGGGAGACTAAAAGGCTTCAGTCATTCAAACCAAATTGCAATCAACCAGAAATTAAGATTCCTCCCTCTATCCATTTAGTAGTATGAATAGGATTAACACAGCTAAATTGATTGCATTAAACAATGTAACTGCTAGCAAAGAATACCAGTTCAATATTTGAAATCCATTCAGGATTTGCATTAGAGCTTTTCCATTTACAGCACCCTATCTGGCTTGAATACACTGTAAGCCTGGGTGAGAACTGTTGCTCACATTAATTGAATCCACTCATGATACAATGTACTTTGCCTTAAACATTTGTTTAATTGATGTAATCACTGTGATATGACAGATTAAATGCACCAGAACTGCTCCTTGCTTATATTTGGCCAAGTCTAGAATGTGGAGACCTGCGAAAGGGAACTGCACTGTTCTTCACAAGCTTTTCCCTTTGGAAGAGGGGAAATGAGATGAGTTTGCCCATTCAGTGCCTTTGCCGTAGGTGACAGGATGAAATGGGATGTGATTCTACATTACAGGCCTTTCCCCCCGGGTGACTGGCTGAAACAGGATGAGTTTGTACCTTATCTGCCTTTCCCTTGAGTAACTGGGTGAAATGGGGTGAGATTGTACCTTACGTGCCTGGTCATTATCCTCCATCTGAGTCATGTCTCTTCCACAAGCCTGAGCAATTCTCTTCCCGGCCACCAGGTTCCCCACAATCATTGAAGCAGGGCCCACCTCTGTTCAACACACAACTCACATGAATGCGGTATTCACATCCGATCAGGGAGTTCTGTTCGGCCACATACAGCCAGCCCAACATGCAGTGACACGGTGTGGAAAGGTGTTAGGGCTGTCTACACGTATACTTGTCTCACAGGTCAGTTCAGTGCAAGGGATCTTTGGGGTCAATGCAGCTCCGGTGAGTGGCAAGTTTAGCAGGTTACGTATGGAGACAGATCACAAGCCTTTCCAGGAATTTACAAACATACTTTCAAGTCCAGAAATACTAGCACCATTGATAAAGCAATCAGATGACCTATAGCTCCAGCCCCCAGAAAATTTTGAAATATCCACAATTCCAAAATGGCAAATGGCAGTGCTCGAGCATATGGTTGATTGGTCTGTCATGCATCTCAGATCCTGTGTAGTTTCATGATTACACATGATACCTAAGAGATTAGAGGGGATGCTGAAATGTGATTGGCTGCTGACAGCCATCTTGATTGAGCAATAAACTTATATCTTATATAAACTTATACGATGAATGCAGAATGTCAAGTTGATTGGGAAATTGGTTTTTGAGATTTGATAATCTGTTCCTTAGGTGCCACCTATGGATAGATTTACACCAAATTTGATAGATTTAAATGCAACGGCCTATAGATGAGGGATCTCAAGTGTGGTGATGATTGGACTTCGCATTCAAGAGTTACTGCTCATAATAGCAATAGAGACAACATCCGGAAATTCATTGATTTACTGAGTCGGCATCTTTTAACACAGCAAATTTATCAACTTAAAAGAACTTGGTCTGAAGATGCTGTGTAAAAGATTTCACAAAAAATTGTTAACAGTCTGTAGTAGGAGGAGATGAAGTGAAGGTTTTACAGAAACAAAATGGTGAAAAATCTACCCAAACACAAGTGGGGGTGGCATATCGGGAGAGATTTTTGTGGACCCAAAGAATCCAGACAAAAATTGTTTCTGAGACCTATGGTAGGCAAACCGACGTCATATTTGTTTTTGTAGCACCACCTTCTGGTAAATCGATATAAAAAAAGATATCAATGGAAAAGGGCGCAACCACAGCACATGGCTGTTGCGTGCGGACGGACAGACAAAGACAATGATAAAGCGATGGCGATTTCTGCCTGCATTATATGCTGGGAGGAAAAATACACAGATAAAAGGCAGCAAATATTAAACACTCAGTAACGACTCCATGTGCAACTTAAAATCTATGAGAAAAGTATGGCTTATTTTTCTAATACATTTATTCTCACTGGTCCATTCATAGAATTCCCAAAGGTTTAAACTAGATAAATGGATTACTGCCTATAGTTCTTTAAAATGCAGCAGTTTCATTTCACCATCATGAAGACTGCCAAAAATTTAGGATCTGCAGTAGCAAGCAACTGTTGTAAGAAAACACAGTAGTAAGTAGTAGTCAGATGGCACAGTTGACAGGTGACTTCAGGTGGCATAACGGTCATCCACATTATGTTAGTCAGCTTCCTGCAGATAATTTAAATCATCAAATTAGCAGCCGCCAGATTAGAAGGTAGCCGAAGTGGTTTGAGGATACTAGAACATTTTTTTGCTATAAAGTGCGACACTTGACTCCACCAGCAAACATATTTCTAAGCTTGGGAGACCAATGTTAAAGCTGCACAGCTGCAGACACTCCAGCCTCTCATAGGAGACCCACACATCGCGCAAATCAGGCCAGCCACACAGAGACAAAAAAAATAACAACCTTAACACTGTCGTTCCTCTACAAAGATCTCAATCTCAAATCCTGAAGAGCCATTGTGTCTGTTGGTGAATAATATGTTCCAACACCAGTGAGTAACTTCAGTCAGCCCACAGAGTCTGCAGACCTTCTTTCAAAGGCCTGGCATTAGCGACTCATTCCATGGGAACTCCGAAAAGAAGCTGAGACTGAGGCCCTGCAGGACTGGAGTTCGAGATCCCAGCTTTACCAAACACGGGCGAATTAAAGAGCCCTAAAGCGGGTCCCCACACTGCCGACATACCTGGCTGCTTCTGTCGGGGCTTGGGCAGGTTGGTCACACAGGTGTGGGGGCACATGAGCACGTTGCAGGGGTGTAGCGCCCCCTCTAGGAAGCGCTGCTTAGTCTCCGATATGTGGATGCCACCCAGGGGGGCCTTGGGCAGCGTGTTTGCAGGAACCAGGGCCAGACAGTACACCCCCACCTGGTGGATACTGTCAATGGCCTAAAGCATGGGAGGGGGGTAGTGGGGAAGGACAAAATGTACTGCAGTAAGGTAGAGCACATGTAACACACCTTTATATCTGATGTAGTCTTACTACACGCCCCCTGGTGGCAGCTAACCTTATTACACTTCAAAATAACCGTGACTATACATTGTACAACCCCAGTGTTCACACATGCTTGCGTGAGTACAGAAGCCATGTGTCCATATGTACCTAAGTGTACGTGTGCGTGCGTGTGCGTGCGTGTGCGTGTGCGCGCGCATGAGAGTGTGCACGTACTTACCCATACCACATGATATCTCGAGTCCAGGATTTGTGCACGCTAAGGGTGTACGATGTTGACTTGCGTTACCGTTTAAAGCAGAATAAGACTACTTGCCACCAAGGGGTGTGGAGGCCGTCTTGCGCCTTTTCTTAAAACAATATCACACCTTCATACCTGATGCGTCTTACTACACGCCCAATGGTGGCAACTGGACTTATTACGCATCAAAATGACCGTGTACAAACAAACTTGTGTGAGTACAGAAGCCATGTGTCCCGTACATACATGCATGAGTGCATACGTCCATGAGTTCACACGCATGTCGCTACCTGCAGCACACGGCTCATCCACTGGAAGCTGTCCTCCTCGGAGGCGTCCGGCCGCTGTTCAGCCACCACCACGATGCGCTCGTCATGCAACACGGCCACAGAGAACACTGCAATCCTATAAAAAAACTACAGGGTCACCCACAGAGCTGCACTCACCCGGCAACCAATCATACGTTGCATATCACGCCCCCCCCCACCCCCACCCCAGTACTGCCTCCCCGCTCACCTCCCTCTGTACACAAACTTCATCGGCTCAACTGCCAGAGCTGTTGCAACAACGTCATCAGCGTTGTGTCTCCGTCCACCGACCACCATTAGCCCGTCCATCTTCCCCACCACGAACACCAAGTTATCCTGAGATGAGGGGCAGGTGCCCCAGAGTGAGAGAACAGCGCTAACTTTCAATTCGGACAGTTGTTTTTGTACATTTGTAAGCAAAACAGGTGGGGCTTCAAAAAAATGCAGAAAAAGAACAACTGATTCATGTTACTCTGCAGTCAGGAACATTATTTACTGAAGGAAATATGCGGTCATGCGCCATTCAATTCAAATTACCATATTTGCATAACTGCAGAGTGTGAGTCATTATTTTCTTTTCAAGAGCCACTCTTTAAAATGGATGCAACAATTCTTTCCCAGTGAACACAAAATTCATTTTCCATATGTCCCTGACTCGCAGTATCGATGTCATAACATTGCAAAAAAAAAACCAAGAGGCCCATGGGCCTTAACGGTCACCTGAGTATAGTATATCCAATGTTAAACCTTGGCCATTAGGCGTGGACCTAATTTTGACCCCAGGGATCAGATTAATGGAAACCAGTATCATACGCAATAGAGTACTCTAAATTGTTGTATATAACTTGTGGCTATTTTCTTTAAGCAAAGAAGATTTCTCAAGCCATTTTGACCCTTGGGCCCTGCGCCCTATCCCCTGGGTAAGGGAAACTGTCAAAAATATCATAATATCATCTCATTGTTGTAATGTCAATCAAGTGTGAATGATTTCCAGTAGAAATTAAACAGAATATACCCAAAATTATCATTTTCCTATATAACCTATAGTAAATTTGACCCCCTCCCCAGGGGCAAACATGGAGCCTGGGGGTCATGAAGTTCACAATTTTTATAAAGCACCTCAAAACACTTCCATCTATGAAGATATGCTGGAAACCAGTTATCTAGGTATAAAAAAGTAAATGCAAGACAATAGGCTTGCACTAACAGAGTTGACAATACATAGGTTTGGTCGGTGCGGTCTGTGAATATGCTCATAAAAACTTCATTTTACGTTTAAACAAAAAACGCATCAGTGAAAGGAAGGAATAATACCTTCATTAACATATGTCAAGTTACTTTTCTACTTCTAAGGTAAAACCGCATCCCGCGGGGCATTTTCCCCTCAAACTGTAAAGGCAGTTGCCAAGTACCAACCACAGGTTGTTGGTTTTCTCCAGGTATACTCCAGTTTCCACCAAAACCTAAACATGACACATCCTTAAATGACCCTAACTTAAGTTGTTGTGTTCACAGTGGCTTATGATGACAATATAATAAAGGGCAATAACTCCATCAAATTTGAGTGAATCAGTCTGGTTTTCAAACTTCTTTGAGATCTTGTAGATATAAGCCAGCATGCAAAGTTTCATGAAAATTGACCAATATTTACTAAAATTATTGTGTTCACAAGGTTGCTTATGATAATAATACAACAAAGGGCAATAACTCCATCAAATATGATCAAATCAATCTGGTCTTCGAACTCGTCCAAGATCTTATGGATATAAGCCTGCATACATCAAATGTCAAAGTCTCATCAAAATTGGTTCATAAATACTTAAAGGAGTTGAGTCACGTGAACTGCGCATGCTGGGAACTTTGAAAACTGTTCATCCTAACAAGAAATCAAAATCAAGGCGATCGTGACTTATCTTCCAAAAATCCGTTTCCATCGGCGCTCCACATTCTTCAACTTCTTGTATATATATATTTTTTAGTTCCTTGAACATAAGGCTTTTGTTTTGGGTATTTTTTGTCCGGTATAAGTCGAGGAACTAGAAGTTTTAGCGTCCTCTCGAAGGATGTCCTCTCGAGGTGGGAAGCGGTACGGCAGTGGCCGCACGGTTTTCGCCTACTGCATTGGCATAGAGCACCACAGAAGCGATCTACAGTCTTGCAAGGGCAACCAGTCCTCTTTCGTCCAGATTTTGTAGAGCATGTGCTCTTACATCGGCAAAAATCCTCGTTCGGCTGATCGAGTTCGTCTGCGTTTTTTTTTTGCTGTATAGAAAGCAGACGGCAGTGCTACATGAAGGCGCTCGAATTTCTTTCCCCGCCCAACAAATATGTTTGAAAACAAGATCATTCGCATAGAAATCAGATACTTACCGAAAGTGGCGCGCTTGCACCAGCAATTGAAGTCATTCCTAGTCTTATGCAGTCTTTATTTTGTCCCAAGAGATTCACGTCCTGCGAGCTCTGTATCCTACGAGTCTCCGCAGGTGTGAAAGCCTGTCTGTTTATCAGATTTGCATATGTCACCTCCTGAGCATGCGCATTAACCGTGACACAGCTCCTTTAAGTTATTTTGTTCACAAGGAAAAGTTTACGGACGACGGACAAGAGGGAATCGCAATAGGTCACGCCATCGGCTCAGGTGACCTAAAAAAACCATTCCAGGAGCACTAAGTATGAGACGGGTTCACTCACCGGTCCGACAAAGCCCAGCAGCGAGGTGCGAGTGAACGGCCTGTCACTGATCGGCATCCCCGATGACGTCACAGGGATGGCCTGTAAGAGATGGACCCCAGTTATACACAAACTGGCTGAATAACAGTTAACCTTGAGGGTGTCAGTGTTGATTCTGGAGAGCTGCCCATTTCTATTGTTACTCAGCTCTTAATTAAAAGCCATAGATAACCATCTCATCATCTGATATCTGAGGTCGCAAGTAGAAGGCGGCAGTGTAGCCCAGTGTTAGGTTGCTATGGCAGCAATAGAGCTGCAGGTTCGAGCCCACAGTGGACATTGGGATTCTGACCTGCATCCGGAGAGTAAAACTCTGCCGTTTCACTCTTGAGCAAGAGCCACTACCCCAAAACTGGGCTTTAACCTCCATTTCTCTGACTAACCCACCCTACTTGTATCCATCTGGCATTTCTCCTGGGGCATCCTTGACTGAGTGACCTGTTGTCAATAGGACTTCTCTCGGTAAATAAGGGCTTAAAGTTCCCATATTATGTTGTTCCCCCTCGCACCCCCACATGTTAATGTCTGAAGGGGAGGTTTATAGACCCTATAAGGGGGAAAGCACACACCTGAAAGACGTTCTTGGTCATGCCCGGGAGGCCAAAGTAGGCCGTGCCGGAGCAGGCTGAGCTCACGCAGATCTCCCCGACCTCGTCCGTCCGGCAGAGTGACGGTGTCCCGTCCACCCGAACCACACACACCAGCGCTGCGGACACACGGAGATGACATCACCCACTATTACCCGCATAGAGCAGAGCCGAGTAAAGCTAACGGCATTCTAACGGGGCAATTCAAGATCCCTCAGAAACTGATAATTAAGACCTTCTGACCTGAAAGACTTGTGATTCATTCAACAAATACTTGCAGTAATTCCACACCAGCCAGAGACGGCCTCAGGGGGAGCACTGGTGCAAACTGGGGTACTTCAGCACCCCATGACAAAACATTCACTGTGATATTTTGCTTTCAAATTTCTCTTGGCCCTTCTGTAAATATATGTGAAGTAAATTTAATATGTATACGTTAGCACCCTCCTCAAGGGTGATATGGATTTCAACGCTCGAGCCGGTAGGCGAGAGCGTTAAATCCATATCACCCGCAGAGAGGGGTGCTAACCTACTTACACCACGTGGGCAACGAATGGACTCGTCCATTCTTAAATGCACGTGTGTTACCTGCACGGATAAGGTTAAATGAAAACGTGGTTTGAGAAATGAAATCAATGTTGAAAATGAATTCGGACAAAGAGCTTTGTCGGGCCTCGCAAGAAATTGCAGCAGAACTTAATAATGCAAGTGATGATTCTGATCGTGAATTGTTGGAAGCATCTCAAGTAACTGAATTACGTGAACATGAAGGTAAAACTAATGAACGTTTTCACATTTCCGATGATAATGAAATTGAGAAGCGTGCCATGGAAGCTGTGCCTGTTAACACGCAGCGACGGGATAAATGGGCATACAACAGTTTGACGGTATGGCCGTGTTGAAACCCTTTTGACACCATTACAGAGGTAATTTTGAAATATTGTTTCGAGGCGAAGCCGAGAAATAATATTTCAAAATTACCGATGTCCAAAATCCCGTGGGGAGATAAGTCAATGACCGAGGCGTAGCCGAGGTTTGACTTATCTACCCAAGGCTTATATGGTCCAGCTGCCAAATATCATACCCGGTTGTTGTCCAAATAGTAACCTCTGTTATCCAAATAGCAACCTCTGCACGTGCAGTGAGGAGGTTGATACACAGAAAAGCAACCTGCCAGAACAATGGACATAACATACCCTAGTGGTGTAATTGTTCTTAAAAGCCTTGGTGTGCATCTCCATTTTTGTGATGTCATGAGTGTACACGATGAACAGGAGAGTGTCTCGGGAAAGGACTGTGACGGACTGCAGGGAGGACGTACTGCCTGGCATGACCTGCCCCACGTCCTGCACCGTGAGCACAGACAGCTTCTCCTCTGTGTCCACGCGGATCACACCGTGGCTCAGGCCACTCATGGACAGAACTGCCTTACCCGGCGGAGGAACCCCTGTCTCTGGAGGTCTGCAGGGAGCACATGCATGAGCGCGCGCAAACACACGGGCGGGGATGAACACACACACACACAGATGCGCACACAGGCACACACACACACAAATGCGCACACAGGCACACACACACTCACACAGAGTGGGCATGCACGTACACACATTTCATCTCTCATCCAAATATGCATCAGAACCAACAAGGATGCCCCCTCCTCTAATTAACCCCTTCCAGAACAGGCTCTTATAAATGTTTCATAATTGCCAAAATTATTTCCAATTATTAATGGTTACATCACCAATAGAATGTCCAGATGACAATATTCCCATCAGACATGAACCATCCTGCTCCTTTATTACAGTGGTAATTTATACTGCCTGTCAGAGGTAATTTGACATTTTTGAAACGACCAACATTAATACTTCAATATTTCATCTGCCAGTCAGTGGCAGAACAAACATCCATTGCTGAATGCATTGCCTTTTTCAAAATAAAAGTATCAGAAAATCAACTGTGTGGGAATTGTGTCAGTGGCGCACAAATTGTCTCACAGAAAGAAGCACAGCTGTGCACATTAACTGTCATGGCGCAGTGTGTCTGGTCACCTGCGGAGGGCGACGGTCATGGCCTCGGCAGAGCTGGCACAGGGACAGATCACCTCGGGTCGAAGCCCGCGGGCCTGGAACACATTGAGGAAGGCGTCGCAGGAAGAGATGGACCCTGCAGACACACCGTGGGACCTTTCAGTAACACTCCCCAGAAGCTTCAACCCTTTTGCGTAGATAAACGCCGGCGTCCGTAAATTCTGATATTTAATTCCGAAATAATTCCTTGATTCAATTTCACAAATACAGAGTCATAAAGCCTAAATAAGCTCATGCATATCAGGAAAATTGGCATAATCTGCATTCTGCGCAAAGTGTTTCAAACACCAGTGATTACCTGAGGTACGCAGTTTATGAAACATCCGGTGCCATAAAGCCAAGTTCCACTCAAAAACATGACTTCAGATTAACTTAAGTCATTTTGAACAACACTGATAAAAAAAAAAAAAAAAAAAATTCACCCTGAAGTAATTACTTAATTCAGTAAACCCATCCCCCAGAAGCAATAGCAGGTTTTCAAATTAGTTTTTTAATGATAAACATGGAAGTCTTGACACAGAGGCATCCTCACAGGCACCTGTGAACCCAGTGTCAATAAGCTGCTTCTAGTTTTTACAATGTCAGGTGTGGAATTATTGAAACAGTTTATGACAAGAAACGCCAGCGTTTGAACACCCTCGGCCTGACTTATGAAGTGTCCCAGAACAATTACACAATAACCAAAGTAGAATTCCACAGAACATACATTTACAAATACAAAAATGCCCAAAGTCCCACAAAAATTTTGGAAAATTCACATTTTTTTCACTAATCTAGAGCACCGCATATATATGATCGTTCCCCCAGGTTTAAACCCCCTAGCTCCAATGCTTCATCAAAATCAGTCCACGACGAAGTTTTTTTCAAAAACTCCAAAAATGCAATTTTTTCCCCAAAAAATGGTCTGATCTGAGAAATTCTTTCCTGGATTCCCTACATTGCCGCGAATGTTTTGGCATGGGTTACTAGTTTATTGATGCTGACTTTAGAGGTGCACACGCGGACAGACAGACAGACGGACGGACAGACAGAAGACGAGTTGATGACAACACCCTTCGGCCTGAAGTCAGGCTGAGGGTAAAAATGCAGATAAAAGGAAACAGCATAGAGCACATAAAAACAGGAAATAATTTACATCTACGTTCAAGAATGGCACAGCACAACAGACTTCAATCAAGTATTCTCTCGCATGGTTGTGACGGAGTAATTTCACATTTAATGCCCCCCCACCCCACACACACACACACACACACACACACACACACACACACACACACACAGAGGCAGCTTGGGCGGGGCTTACATGGGTTGGCTCCATCGGCGACGATGAGCATGCGCAGTGAGCTGAGGCTGAGGTCCCGCTGGTCTCTCTGGGCCAGGAGAGACCAGTGCATGTCCCGCGACTTCACTACCGCCACCCGTGCTGCAGAACAGAGCACAGCCGCACCAGCCAATCACAACACAGCCAGATGCAATGAGTGGGGTCACAAACCAATGAGTGCACTTGCACGCTCATTCAGTCAACTGGAAGACAAAGTGTCCAGTCACTGGGTGGACGACATCCAGGGGTCAGAACAAAAAAAGCCCAGACGGGTTTTCAACCTGCAAGAGCTCAGTCGGCTGATTTCAAAAATGAGCTCAGCTCTCCTGGCTGAGGCAATGAGCCGATCAGCAAGTAGTTTGAACAAAATAAAGGGAAGGAGTTTTGCTTTCTGAACCTGGAGTTCACTTTTCTGCCCAGAGTTCCTAGATGGACAGAATTGTATCATGAGTCTTCCAGAAAAATCTGGTCATGGGCCATTTATTTTGCATTGTGTTATCAGGTGCCGTCTGAAAGTGAATTCATTTTTCCGTTTTCTCTCTTCCCACGTCCAACCATTTTGCTCTTTAATGCTTCTCAATACCCCGTCTAGCTGGTTCATCATGTACCACCACCACCACCACCCCCCCCCCCCCCCCCAAGTTAATACCTTTCCCTTCAAGGAAAAAAAAAACCCAATGAATTCCATTGAGCTAAACTGCTCAGCTCATGCAATGTCAACAAATAATTGCTTGTATTCTTGACTTGTTGCGACTCTCCATCTAGGGACGAGACGTGCAACTCTCACAATCAGATGTCGGGACAAAGCCTGCGGAAAGCACACCAAACTCACAGTATATCATTCAAGCGCCCTCTGCTGGGCGTTCTTGAGAAGACGCTCACCTTTGTAGCTGTGCACTTTCTGAATCCAGGAGAGGGGGTTGACCTTCATCAGGGAGTAGGGGATGCTGATGACGTGCATCCTGTTCATCACACTCTGTCATGCAATCACAGCAACACAGCACACGTCATCCAGCTGGCATGTACATATATAAAGAACAGGGATGCAGATCACAGACACACACACACACACACACACACACACACACACACACACACACACACACACACACGAGGCGGCCGGCCGCAACGCTGCTCATTTGAGCTGGAGGCCGTCTGAGGCATTTACATTTGCTGTAGGTAACCACTCACATTCCAGACATAAGTCTGACGAGTGAGTGAGAGTGTGTATGAGTGTGTTAGTGCACGCTTGCATGAATGCAAGATTATATACAGGCTTTTAGTGTGTGGACATGCGTGTGCGCTTGTGTGTAAAGATGCATGTGTATATATACACAAGTGCGTGCATGGACGCTTGTATGCATGCGTGTGCATGTTCACGTGTACAATGTACGCACCTGTGTGAAAGGGCGGGTGAATGTTTACATGCCCGTAAGCATTCGTTCAAGGCTGTATTTTCATGTGCGTGTGCATGAGCGCTTGAGTGAGCATGCGTGTGTACACGTACATGTGGATGACGGTACTAAAATCCAGCACTGACCGTGAGAACTCCGTGCCATAGTCCTGCATCTCTCTTGAAGTCCAGAACATTCGTAATGGTCTCAGCTACAGAAGAGAGAATTTCCTGCTATTAACAGCTCTAAACACAAGCGCTGATCATCTTCTGCAAGTTTAAATTATTTACCATACTTATTTCTGAAATGAGATGGTGACTAGGGCTATTTCGTTACTTTATAATGCCAAGACAGTTTGTCGCCCACAGGTCAAAGTGTACCCCCGGACGTCCCATATTCAAAATTGCCGACTCATCTGACGTGCAATAAAGCAGTCACTCCCAACATCGATAGGCCATGTGACCTTATCACACACTAGGTCCATGCCAAATATGAAATGAATCTAAAATGAACTGCTACCAGTACAGCGCTCACAAGAAATATCCAGACGCAGCGGCTGAGGTGACGTGAGGATCGCTGATCCATATTCCCCCCTGACTCACTGTCTGGGGTTACACTGATAATAACACTGGATAACTAAACACCAGGCTTCAATTACTACGCCTCCGCCTGCCATAGCTTCATATGCCCTAAAGGTTGATGTTTCGCCCCCACTGACACCTGACCTAATGTGGCCCTGACCTTTGACCCATTGACTCTGAAGCTTAATCAGGTCAGCAAACCGCTGTAGGGAGTTACCATGTATGATTTGGTGAAAATTCCTCCCCTCCTTCAATAGATAGAACTCAAAAAAGGCATTTGTGATGGGCGGTGCGACAAACGTCAGCACAGAGGGACGACTTGAGAACAGTAGGCCTCCCTCTCACTGTGTGGAGGCAAAAAATAATAATCTAAGTGCCTGCACACAGAATACATAAAGCACTAATTCATATTAAATTTGTTCATTACGGGTTAGAGCAAATATCAGAATCGCCAAGAAAGACTATTTGGGTGACTTTCCATGTGACACGTTATTATTTTTGGTGTGAGAAGGGGTGGTACCAGCATCCAAGACAAAGCTAAACTTCTTGGATTTTCACACTAAACCATCACCTGTTTTTAAGAGACTTGAGCTATAAGCAAGTTCCCTAGGTAACCAAGTTAGTGTTCCTCCGGAGGTCTCCTGTGGCCAAATTACAAAGGTTTACCCGTATCCACCATTCCTTATTCGCTTGTATCCCAATTTTTTGGGGGAGAAAAAAACTCTGAGAAACGAAGAGTCGTATCCACAGAACTTTGCCCCCTCAAAAGCTACCAGTGCCAGCAAAGCAGACCAATAAACAAAAAATAAATGAACCCAATTCTGGAAACTGACCTGGGCACTGTCATAAAATTACCTAAATAAACATCCTCTCAATAAATAAACTGAAATTCCTAAAATACCAAATGAAAATTACAACAAACTATGCCTGACGGGGCCATGTGCAGATCTCTCTCCTGAACCCCTCTGCAAAGACGCTCTTACACTCAAACCGTTCGGCGAGTTCACAAGTGCATGAAAGCCATCCAATCAATTGCAAGAACAAAGTACATCACAAGCAGCCATAACCCAATTTCCTCAGGCCCAGGAGGTTGAACGAAACGCGACAGACAGTGTTTAAACGCAGGACAATTGGGGATTGTAAAGTAATAGGATGAAAATGAGTCCACACGCAAGCAACCCTCTTCTACACAAGAGAGCCGCAGCACAGAGACCAAAGAGCTGGAGTTATTCCATGGCACGACTGGGTTGGCATAGGGGGCACAGTGCCACACTACTCACCCTCCTCGTACCCGCAGGCCTGTGTGAGCGCGTGACAGTGTGCCAACATGGCAGAGTGCGACACCGTGACGCCCATGGTACTGCCCTCCTTGCTGGTCTTATACTGTGATGGGGGGGACGAATTACGCATTATACAATGGTCATGCAGTGAATCAACTCAAGCATATTCTGGAAGAAAATGACTTGAAAACACAGGGTAAAAGGTTTTTGGACAGATATGTTGCAGATATTTTTTAGGAGATTCTGTGCTTGCCTCGATGTAAGCGATCTCATTGCTGGCTTCTCGTACTGGGGGGTGCCAGTCCTTTGGGGGCTTTACGACATGTTTACCGTCTGTCACAAACCACAGCAACCGTGGCCAACCTACGCACAAACACACACAAACACGATTAATATTTTCCACTTTGGCCAACTTGCATGGATGCAGACACATAATAATGAACGCCCGCAGCGTTGACCTTTTCTAGCCACGTCTGATTACAAATCTGCGGAGTTTTACATTAAATTTGCATTTCCGAACCGGATTGAACCAGCACAGGTATGTCATCAAGGTGAGGTCTTAAAAACATTCAAAGATGCAGATTAATTTTTAAAAACATCTGAAATCATGCAAATCAAAATCCAAAATTATCCCAAGTTAAAAGTTTAAAGCTTCATTAGCACAGCAAAAGCACTTTTGATCTGAGGAGTACTTTTGACACATCACCGTCAAGAAACGTTGCTTCTCTTGAGAGTGGGGTCTCAGGAGATTGTGTTAATTTGCCAAAGAACATTTTATGGAAAAGGTCTGAGAAATGCTGTGTTCTCAATATTGAAGCAGTATGAGGTCACTCCTGTAACACAAAATACCTTTGAAGGTCGCGACCTCCCCTGTCTGGGCTTTGGGAAGCCCCTTCTGACAGGCGTCCGTGGTCAGAGCCAGGGTCACTCCACAACTTCCCAAAAGGAAGCCAATCTGCTGACTTCCTGCATCCTAATCACCAGAAGAGGAAATGAGTTCAGTCACAGATCCTGATCACATGACCCTGTAGACACCACACATAATCTGCATGTTCGACCACATTGGCCTCAATACAACACATTATAAAACGGGTCACTTCCACAGCAAATTTTAAGTTCTAAGAGTATGAAAAATACCGAAGCATCATAGTTACTGAGGGACAGCCAGTTCAGTAACGGGGTAAATCAGGACAAACCAACGTCACAAAGCCACAGCTATGTCACTTATTTTAAATGGAATGTACTGAGGGGGCATTAGTCACTGGACCAATTGGCATCACAGCAGAGGCAGTCCTGGGGAGTAGAAAAAATGACAGCATGTCCGTGGTTCTTCCTGTCCGATAGCAGAGAGATGAGGACGGGAGAGGCTGCAATCTTCCACATCCACATCGTGCATCTGTTTCCCCCAACATCCTTTTCACTTCTGCCCAACTGCCTTCTGTCTCACTACATTTACTCTGAGACCGAACAGACCCATGACATTCAGTTCCGATTACGATCATTTCTTCAGGACCAAACCCCCCCCTCCCCTGTAACTCAGACCAAGCCGACAACCTTCACTACACATTCCCAAGTTTTCTCAAACTGTGTCTTACTACTATTTACTGAGAAGCCTAAGTTTCGAATATGATCACTTCTTCCGGAACCTGCTTACCCCCTCCCTCTGTAGTTCAGAGCTAGCAGACTGCCTTCGGCATACATTACCAAGTTTTCCCAAATAACCAAAAGAACAGATTTCCACTCAACTTTCGAGTGCACACAGTGGAGAGCAGAGCCTTTATCCTCACACACACAGCATTTCAGCAGGCAGGGCATAGAAACTAGGGGTGTCAACGTTTACTATTTTTTCTACACATGTACACGGGACTACTAACTGACGTGCACCCAGTTACACGTTCGGAGATTTATGAGCTTTTTCTGTCGCAGTTGTGCTGTATAACCAGAAAGTAAAATGAGTTGAAAATAAAATCCTCGATCATTTTGACAGATAAGAAAACGTACAAGTGAAAGCTGAAAAAGTTTTGACCTTCTTTTTTAATCACTGTTTTGACTATTTTCTTACACAGTTTTTTAAATTTAAGTGTAAAAAACTGCATCCCTCTCACGCAACGGGAGCTGCGTCTGAATTTTAATATGCGTCTCATAGTAAAAGTAATGTGGAATTGGCGAGAGAAAGCAACTCAAAAAGAAGCCAAAGTAAGCTGAAGTGAGAGGAGAAAACTTCACCTTTATATCCACAAAGTTAAAAAAGTAGAGGGGGACTCACAATTATTCACTAAAATTAGCGAAAATGTGTTTTCTTCCTCCTCTTTAGAGGCGAGGATGTGTGATCAGGTCGTGTAAAGCTGACAGAACACCAACCAACAATATAACGTACAACAACGCGCAACAATATAGGCTAAAATAACAAGCCATTAACAGTTCTTGTTTTCAGCTGCACGACATTTGCACATGGAGAAGATGATGAGCGCAGCGCTCTTCTCAAGTCCTCCGCAGCCTGTTCTTGAAGAGGCGCGACACTGGCTGTGGCTGCGGGTTTTTTTTAATTTTTAATATAAAGGAAACATTGCGTCCCATGCATCTGTATGCGGATAACTGCACTAGTGGGAACATTTAAGTGTATAGTTAGTTAATGTTATTATCTGAAGCTTTCAAGCAATATTATCACCCCTAAAAATAGGCGACAATATGTACCGGTGAGAAATGAACAAGGAGGAAAAAAAAATGTGTCCACGGTTATTGATTTTTCTAAACGGTTATGATTTGTTATCTGTGTATCCGTTTACACGTGTAGATGTTGACACCCCTCGCGTGCATTAATAACAGCCAAAATAAATGCTCAGAACAGGCTTCTGTCAAAGACATCAAGTATTCAGCAGTTCATAACACACTAAAAATAACACAGTTATGCTTATCAGGAAATAAACCTTAATTTGCCTTAATAGTGATCAATCCCACGGATTAGTCGTTTTCATATCAACCAAAATGACTTACTTACAGAGATGACCACTTAACCAAGTGTACTATGGGGACTACATGGTCTTAGGCACCAGAAGAGAAACAGGTATTTCCCCGCGTAGTGATAATTACTTTAAACTAGATAGCAATGCAAGGTCAAACAGTTCTGGGTGAGGGAGTCCATTGTAGTAATGCATCTTCTGTATTGGAGTGATTCACTGCAGTACCAGTCCTCATCACCTGAGGTCAGTGTTGCACTTTGAGTCACAAATCGTGTCTTGAGGAGCACAGTGGTGGTGTGGGGAGCACTGTTGCCTCCTGCATGGCCTGAGGTTCAAAAGTGGGTGTTAATCCAGCTCAGGGCTTTCTTCTTTGTGTTCTCCAAGCGTCCTTGAAATTTTCGCTAGTAACACAGGTTTCCTCCCGCAGTCCAAGGACGTAAGAGGCAGGCTAACTGTACATTGCCTATCAGAATGAGTGTGCGAGAGAACGTTGGGTGATCCTTATGATGGACAAACAGCCCAGGGTGTGTTCCCGCCTCGTGCCCACTCTTTCCTGGGATGATCCCCACCAAACACCTTGAACAGGATAAAGAATCCAGGCTGACATAGGTGTCACAAAACCTTTTCAAATTGTACTCCACGAGGTCCTTTGGTCTGTTTCCATCCCCCATTATGTTCCTTTAAGGAGAAATGGGTCTGGGATCTAATGAGATCAGCGGGTTAGAAAAAGGGCAGATGAAGGCATCATCACGGCCATTTTACCTTCCTGGTGAGGGGCACCTCTATGGGCACAGGCACCAGTTCTGCCAGCAGACATCCATAGAAGGCCACCATGAACATCACAGGGTCGTTGTTTGGGAAAACAAGCGCAACCTAAGAAACGAATAAAGCAAACAGGAACATTGTAAGTCAGCCACCCTGCAAGCATCCATTCAGCAGCTGGCTTTCAGATACAACCCTTTCATAAGAGTTTTTAAATGGAAATTATTTTTTATTTTCAAAATTTTAAGTGAATGTTCAAGGACTTCATTACTTTCTATTTCCAGAAGGGCTTTATGCTAACATTTCAAGGCTCACGGCAATTGCTCTCCATTTGAAAAATTTATGAGGCCGCTAATGTACCACAATTAGCAGGCAGGCTCTTAAATCATTTTTCCCCACTTAGCACACACCAAATTTCAGAACAAAACTTTCCTTTAATGGGAACACAATGGAGCCCCAATTAGCAGTAGTGGTTGTTGCATCAGCATTAGCATGGTCCATTCGGATGCCATTTTTCGATTATTGGGGAAGTACTGAACTCCTGTGCTACATGATGAGACCGTGGATAATATTACACAGCCCTCCAACGCAAACACTTTGTACCTCCAAAAGCGAGTAAAATGTAAAATGATGGGACTTCATGTCACCAAAACACGAAGCTCCACCAAATATGGTGAATGAGGGTTTGCAGGGGCTGCCCTTTTCCTAGCGATTAAATGTTGAACTGGGGTTGGCCATTCAAGGCCCACCACAGCCGTGACAAGACCAGAGCAGCAAAAGCGCTCCCTGAGCTCCAGGGGCACTGGCCTCTACTTAACTGACAGTAATTTCGGATAAAAGCATCGGTAAAACAGCGGTACATGTAAAGTAAAAAGCAAGTGATGTTAAGTACGGGGTTTAATGATTCTGTTGAGAGTTCTTCCATGACTTATTCACAAGTTCCCTGCTCACAGCATTTCCCTCTGTGTGTCATGACCTTGCTATATCCAGACAGCAGAGCTGTTCATTCATTACAGACCTAACAACACAATACATCCTGACATCACATCCACCGCACGAAACACTGCCACATTCCTGCCCATCCAAACAAAGACTGCCACACTCAGGCCCATCAAATATGGACATTCCCACTGTCTTGCCTATCATTTATGAACACTGTCACTCTACCGCTCATCATGAATTTACCTGGTCACTCACCTGCCAATCATAACTAAACACTAGCACTCTCAGGACATCACAAATGAACACTGCCGCTCTCCAGCCCATCACAAATGAACACTGCCACTCTCCAGCCCTTCACAAATGAACACTGCCACTCTCCAGCCCTTCACAAATGAACACTGCCACTCTCCAGCCCTTCACAAATGAACACTGCCACTCTCCAGCCCATCACAAATGAAAACTGCGACTCTCCAGCCCTTCACAAATGAACACTGCCACTCTCCAGCCCTTCACAAATGAACACTGCCGCTCTCCAGCCCTTCACAAATGAACACTGCCGCTCTCCAGCCCATCACAAATGAACACTGCCGCTCTCCAGCCCTTCACAAATGAACACTGCCGCTCTCCAGCCCATCAGAAATGAACACTGCCACTCTCCAGCCCTTCACAAATGAACACTGCCGCTCTCCAGCCCTTCACAAATGAACACTGCCGCTCTCCAGCCCATCAGAAATGAACACTGCCACTCTCCAGCCCATCACAAATGAACACTGCCACTCTCCTGACGATCACAAGTGAACACTGCCGCTCTCCTGACAATGACAAAGGCACACTGCAGTACTCTGACCCATGACAAATAGCACAAGACCTCCAGGGATGTACTGACCCGATCCCCTGGGCGGAGCAAAGGCTCATTTCTGGAACTCAGCTTGTTCAGTAAGGTGTAGGCCAGCTTCAAACTCCGGCTCCATAGCTTACCTGTAGGGGGTAAACACAACCAGAAAGGGTCATTTCACATTCACACAGACACTGCAGTCAGGCAACAGGTGCTTTTAATCCAAATTAAGCTGCACGAAGTGCACAGGGTCATTAACAAATGAAAAAATAAAAATAAAAAAAATAATCAAGCATATAAATTTGAAACCGAAATAAACAGGAAATAATAATCACAAAAGTAAGTGTATAGCAAGAAGAAGGTGTTTTTGCCGAGGATGTTGAGGAGGAAGAAGAAGGGAAGGTCAGAAAGGAAGTGTGAGAGGTGAGCCATTCAGCAGTCGTGACGGAGCGCGGGAGGGTCACTCCCCTCTGAGGGTCAGGCTCATGTTTCTGTTCGCATACGGAGGGAACAGACTGCAAAAAATGTCTGGTCATTTTATGGTTAAAGTCTAAAACAGCAGGGGTAAGAAGCTGTAAACAGCTGAAAAACACAATTGTACAACTACGAGTATTTTCAGGATTTTACAGTGAAACACTGACTGCGACGCCTGTGCGACATACAGCCTGCTTTAGTCTGCTTTTGTATAACTGCTGTTATTTATAAAGGCAAAGGGAGAACCCCGTTTCCATATTTTAATGAAAGATTTACAGCTCATTTTCTAATGTACTGCTCCAAAACTGCACATTCCAAATTTTGTTATAGTTTGGCGACATTAAAAAAAGAAAAAAGAAAAACATTGTGAGACCACGGGCATCCAGGTAAGGAGGTAAGAGAAGACTAGAAGCGCGTCGCAGTAACTGTCACGGTCGCCAGATCAGCCTCCCCTGAAAATGAGGGATGGCTCACTTTTGCCTGTTCAGCTAAATTACTGCAGCAAGTGTTTATGGTTTATGTATTTTTGATGGGCCCGTGCAGTTTTATGTGAAATGAAGCATATTTTTATGTTCAGTAAATTGCATCAGATTGGAGTGACAGAGTTTCTGAATGAGACAGAGTGGCTCTACTGTACACAGAGTGGACTGTAGACCAGAGTTACTCTGTTTATGAATGACACACGGCAGCTCTACTGTTCATGGTGTCAACCATAGAGCAGAGTTATTTACTCTATGCTGAGCATAGTAAGCTGCTGAGTTAGTGTTTCTGAAAGACACTTGGAGCTCTACTGAATGTAGAGCACAGATGAGTGTTCAGAAATGACACACAGCAGCTCTATAACGCATGCAATAGAGGGTAAAGCACAGAGTGACTGTGTTTATGAACTAGGCATATGCCGTCGGAGGCGACGGCTTGGGGTATATCCCCGAACGCCCCCAATCCTCGAATAGATCCAATACAATATACAGCCCCTCACGTCATGACCTTTCATTTGAACTTAATTTAAGGTCAATTGGACAAATGGTTCTAAAGATATGGCCAAAATGGTAATTTTCCATCCCAAAGCTCCACAAAATATTGAACCATACAGGTATGATGTCATCATGTTGTGAGGTCATGACCTTGCAGTTGCACATAGTTTCATGTCAATTGGACAAACTGTTCCGAACATAATGGCAAAAATGGTGCATTTTAAGTGACAAAGCTCCACCTTATGTCAAAGTTTTGAACCAACCAGGTATAATGTCATCGTGGGACACATCCTCAGGTCATGACCTTTCATTTGCACTTGATTTGAGGTCAATCGGACAAATATTTCCAGAGATATGATAAAAACAGTGATTTTTCAGTTTTTGGCCCCTGGTGGCCAATCTAAAAATCGAATCAGTTCTTCCTCTTTATGATACTTCTATGCAAAACGTGAAATTTCTAATTGAAATATTACTAAAGTCATCGCGTTGACACGTAGGATATCCGGCGGCGGCTGGACCAAAAACATAATATTCCCGTAACGCCGTTCGGCGTTCGGGGATATAATGACACAGGGCAACACAACTGCACATGCAGCAGATTGCAGAGCAGAGCGACAGTGTTCATGAATGGTACTGTACAGTGTAGGAGAGCTCTGACCGTAGGTGAGGGTGTAGACGGGCTTCCCGGCGTTGTCCAGTGCGGTCAGGCAGGGGCTCTTGGGCTGGGTGGTTCCCCAGCGCTGAAGAGACGCCAGGAGGGAGGGGGGCCAGTTCGTGACCACACCCAGGGGCTCCCCGTTCAGGGGGCACATCTGCACCCCCTCCGGCTTGGGCTGGTTCGGATCGGGGTGCTGAACTGATGGTGGTGTCACACACATGTATAAACAAAAATACAGGTGTGAATTGGCTGCAGCAGTATTAAACAACATCTTTCAGTAATGATCATTCAGTACTTAATTTTCCCAGGGTGAAAAAAGATAGACAGTAATGTCACAATAACTGAGGCCAGGGCAAGGTAAACAATGTATGTTCAGTACGGGACAAAATGAACTTTCTATATATAATAATGAAGTCTTCACAAGTCCCCTGATCACAGCTTTCCCTCTGGTTTTTCATGACTAAGCTACACCCTGACTGGTAAGGAAAGCCATCATCACATTACAGGCCAAACAACACACTCCACATCTAGTACACAAACCACTAGCACTCAAGATTAGCTGGCATAGGGAGTGCCATATGAACTGTCCTCAACGGAGCTAGTAATGACCCTTGTATCTGCTCAAACGACTCAATCCCACCTTCTACTTTTTCCGCATCGGCAGAGGGTGCAGAGGTGAGTGTGTGGAGGAGTGAGTGATAGAAGGAGTGAGTGTGAAGGACAGAGTGACCCGGCGTGAGACCGCAGGAGTGAGAGGGTAAATGAGATTGTGATGGAGTATGAAGGAGAGAGTGACAGAGTGAGTGTTGGCGGGAGAGGGGGAGAAGGAGGGAGAGTATGAAAGGGTGAGGGTATGAAGGACTGAGGGAAGAGGTGAAAGTTTGAGAGAGTGAGAGTGGAAGGGAGAGGTTGATAAAGCAAGAGTGGAAGACAGAGGGAATAAAATTTCAAGTGAAGAAGAAAGTGTCTGCGTCAGCGCCGGAGTGAGAACAATATAGTTAGAGCGGCGGGGAGCTGGCATCGTAGCGCCAAGCAGAAATGGGGAGCGCACTAATGTGAGGGCAGCATCCAGGATTTTAAAATCTGCACCTCTCAAGCTTGCCACTCTGAAAACCACTCTGCCCAAGTCGGCAAAGCAATTTACCTCTGCTATTTTACCAACTGCGAGGTCCACAGCGCATGAAACATCACCCACTGCTCACTTTAACTTCGCTGCGGTGTTTTCTCTTTATATTCCATCAGGCAGTAGGCCCCTGATAAACGCTGACCGCCAGCGCGAGACGGTTAAAGAGGAAGTGGGTGGTGAAGGAGGGGTTTGATTTGCAAAGCTTGCGGGCGCCCCTGAGAACACACCCCAGCCCTTCCTGTCTCATTCATGTCAACACGCTCGCAGGTGCAACCGCCCCCATAACAAAAAAAACAAAAAAACAAAACTATGTGCAGTTCAGCAACACCATACCCTCACTACAGTCTGACAGGAAACGGTGCAAATAGAAAATCACAAACCAGCCATTTGGGCCAGAGGGAGTCGTCACGCTAACTTTTTATACACGATATAAAGAGGTCAAAAACACTGTTTAACTCCATGGACACATTCAAAATAAATTACATCATTTACAGAAATATATTTATGAATGAAGAATCAATTATCTGAAGTTTCCTGCATATGTTGGGGGCAGATGTTGCCGATATATTTATGAATGAAGAATCAATTATCTGAAGCTTCCTGCATATGTTGGAGGCAGATGTTGCCGATTAGAAAAAGAGCAAGAGTGTAACCTAAATACTTTTATTTTTTTGCGATTTCTCCGATGGTCAACATCTTACTGCAATTCATCTCTGAATTCTTCTCTCAATTCATGTGAAGCAATAATGTGCACCAGATTTTCACACCCAGAGTGGTAACTGGATGGAACAAAATGCCAGGAGTTTCAGGCCCTGGTTAGACAAGGATCTGTTCGCCATCTTCAAAACCTTATGTAGAAAATGACTAGCGCTGCAGGCCTAAATGGGCTGATCTCAACGTTCCATGACATTGGTTTTGTCAGAACCTGCAATAAACTCTGTAAGTTTCTCACCGTCCAGCAGCTCCTCAAAGTCATCCAGGAAGAACTCGCGAAGCGGCGGCCGTTTCGGCCTCTTCAAGGTGTTAAGCAGCTGCTGGATCTTTGAGGAGACCCGGCTATTAACGGGAACCCCTGCAGGCCGGAGAGACGCAACCGGAAAGAGGGGGGGAAAGTTGTTGGCAAAAAAACATGGTGAACCACACAAACCACGCCACTCGGAACTTCTCGGCAGATTTCGCTACTCTTCATCGAGCCTCTGATGTGTGACATTTCTTTATCGGAAGACCAGTTTAACCGCACGACATTGCCACCTAAAAATGGAGGCAAAACTGACCTTCGCAAAATCTATGTGTGGCGACACTTCTTCATGTCGAGACACAAGAGAAACAGTGTTTTCACTAATTTGACATCGAACCCAGCGCTGCTGCCCCTGGACGCAGCCAGAAAAAAAAAAAAAAAAAAAATTTCCGGCGAATGGCTTCCGCAGTCACACATCCATGGTTCGGTGAGGAGCGAATCGGCCGAGGTTTGCCGAGAAAAACCGCACAGCCAGAGGATTCTCTGGGATGGTAGTCAAGGAGATGAGGTGTCAGAGTGATCCACAATCTCACAACAGCGAGAGCGAGGGGTGTCGAGTCCAGGGCTCAGAAAGTAAAGGTTCTGCCTCATGTTCATTCAATCCTTGACCTAAACCCACAATTTTGACATTTAGTTAATTTTTCTGGAGGGAATATAGTGCAAATAAACAAATCCAAGTGGTTGGAATGAAATATTGAGACAACAATTACTTTCTCAACCTGATTCTCTCTCCCCCCCAACTTCGCAGGATTTTCAGCCATTAATTTCACAAAACCACAATGAAGATTCTAGTAATGACAGCTGAGTTACAGCCTCTATAAACAAAAGCACATGCAAATCCTCTGACAGGAATTCAAGACTGAATATAGTCAAGACAAATTTTTGTCTTAATATGTAACAAAACATCAAGTAATCAACAAAATTAAACATTTGTAGTAAGCAGGTCAAGCAAAGCAGAAACGTAAATATAACGTATATATACTGCACATGAAGTCAATACAAAGTGAAAGAACACAGAGGCATACAATACGAATGATGACAAAAATGCTTTACCATCATATTTCTCATTCGTGGTGACAATAAGAAATTTTTTTCCCTCTTCAATTTTTGAGCATTTTTAAGCAATTCCCGGACTGATAAACTTTGGGCAGCAGTTGAAACAGGAGAGGAAATGCAGTTATTTTCGGCCCGTTCATCAACAGACCACAGGAGACCAGAGTCACATCTTCAGGTTAAACTCATTGGCTCAATCCCAAAACACATCTATATCTCGCTCTACTCGCTCCTCCTCCGTTTGCTTGTTCACGCAGAGAGATCGCCATTGCTGAAGTCTGTCCCAATCTTATAAGCACTGCAGTAAAACCCTCCAACAGTGCGTCTGCATCAATGCTGACTTTTCTCCATCTCACTCTCCCATGCTAGAAGCAGGACAACTGAAGAGACACCGCATACAACACAACGTGCCACTGCGTAGCCATGGTGCCAGCTCCTGTTTGACTGTGTTTACACAGGTACTTATGCCCTCTCCCTCGAGGAGTGGCATCAACAGCTGTGAGGGACAGTTCACATGAAGTGACACTCCGTAGTGAAGTGCAGGTGGCAAGGGAGCGGTGAGGGAAAGGGCCATTCTGCTCTGGGCTGTTGCAAGTTCCTCTCCACCCAGAAATGGTATAACAGTGTCCCAGGGGGTCACAGGTCAGTCCTGCAGTTTACAGGCCAATTTAAGTGTCAATGAGTAAGCACACGACAAGCAATAATGCGCCAATGAAACCGTAAAAGACCAAGAGAAAGATGCAAACTGAAATAGAGACAAGAATGGGAGCGTAGTATGTATTTCAGTACCAAATGCATTTAACACACACCATGGCGTAACTGCGTATTTGACTACGTATTGAAATCCTAAACTTCCAGGGAAGCAAATTTGGGCCATGCAGAATAAATGTAACAGCATCTGCCTTAAAAGTCAGAACTTTAGATGTCAATCTAAATAATTTTGGCTTTTTAAGTCACGCTTCACCAGTTTGACGCATAAGTCAAGTTTCAAGTACAACCACAAATCAGAAAAGAGTTTGGATTGTATATTAAATTAAAATAAAAAATGAAAGCAGCGATTTGTAAATTATCTTTGAACTGTATTCCCTTGAAAACAACGCAACAGCAGATGATTTGGCATTTTACGGCATGAATCTTATTAATTTTTCAAAATAAACATATTTCAATTTTGAATACTTGTAACGCATTTCTAAAAAAAAAAAAAGTAGGGGGAGTAAAGAATTTACCACATTGTAAAGTTGCCATTCCTCTCCATAACTCTTAAAACATTGAGAGAGACAATACACCAAGTGATTGCAGGTGTAATTTTTTCTCATTCTTGTGCCAAACAAGACTTAATGTTTGTAACAGTACAGGGTCTTCCTCATCACATTTTGCATTTCAACATGCGCCACACAATCTCTGTAGGAGACAAGTCGGAACAGCAGGCAGACCAGTCAAGCACCTGCACAGTCATCTCATAGTCATGCCTTGGTATTGGGAGCAGAATGCAGTTTTGCGTCGTCTTGTTGAGGAATGCATGGGCGAGCCTGGAAAAGATGTAGTCTTAAAGGCAGCATATGTTGCTCTAATATCTCGGTGTACTTTTCAGAATTAATGGTGCTATCACAGAAGGGAAAGTTACCGTTTCCCAGGGCTCCAACACAACCCAATGGCATGACAGAGCATGTCTGCTGACCTCGTTGGAGGAAGGCAACAGTCCGAATGGTTCTTCTCTTCTTTGGTGCAAAGTGCACAACATCTCTTTCTTAAAAAATATTCATTTGCCTGACCACAATACACATTTCCACAGAGCGATGGTTAACCGCAGATGACTTTGAGCTCAGAGAAGTCAATGGTGCTTTTGGACATAGCAAACATCAGGCTTCCTTCTCGCACAGTAAAGTTTAAATTGGCACTTATGAATGCAACTAGGTAATGAAATACCTGACAAAGGTTTGCAAAAGTAATCTTGAGCCCTTGTGATTATATCACTTGTAGATAAATGACCGATCTTAATGCAGTGCTGTCTGAGTGATTGAAGATCACCGGTATTCAACACAGAATTGAACCCTTGCCCTTTCCGTCCATAAATTCCACCAGGCTCTGTGAATCTTCTTAATACAATGCATCACAGAAGGACATCTTTGAGGAAGATTGCTTTGAAACCTTAGTGATTTTCACTTGCCTTAGCCGAACTTCATTCGCAGGCAGTAAGGCCTTTACCGGGTAATACATGCACCCATATGGAACCGCAATCAAATATCTAATCAAGAAGTCTTACATTTCTAGCCATGCATCTATCCATCACCAAACCCATTCTTTGTCAGGGTCTTGGGTGGGGCTGAGGTCAATCTCAGCGTATGATACATGAGCGATAGAAGCAGGTCCTTGACAGTTCCCTAGTTAATGACAGGGAAACTCTCACAGGTAAACTGAATAAAATTTGAGTGCATGTACCAATACGGCACACTGGAAGTCCCACACAGTATTCACGACACATTAAGTAGTAAAATAAAGCACGTACTGTTCGATCATGCTTGTAGACATTTAATTCTTGAGTAAGAGCATTATAGTCCCCAACAGGTCTGTGGCTGTTTAACATAAATGTAACACAAATAGAAGGATTCCCTCCCTTTGTAAGTGTGTTGTCGCGTGGGTTGTAATGATGTGCAAAGTCGCAACACATCTTGCCAGAGGCTCATATTATTGGGCACAAACTGACAGGCAGACAGGTGGACGTAACATACGACTGAAGAGACAGGAGTATTGAAAAGCCACAAATAGAATGCTGGGCTCGCAGACACGACTAGACCTGCAGTTAAGCTTGAGAAATGGCTGATAAATACCATCCGTTCTACGGACGACAGTGCCACTTCTCCCAGCAAATCCTAAAGAGAGAAACAAATCAGTGAAATGCACATCTCAGAATGTCAGGGCTAAGGAATTAAATAAATCACAACCACAGACGCGCCACTAAGGATCCACAAACGTGCCGTCAGATCTTATGGGCAAATCAGAACCCATGTAGCAAGCCCACTCTCTGACTGCAGAGACATCTACATTCAGGGTTCAGAACCCATACTCACAGGCTGCATGCAAAGCCAGGCTTACAGCGACAATAACAGACTGATGCAGACAGACAGCATGTCTGCTAAAATGAGGCTTTGTACAAGCTTTCCACAATAACATCAGCTGAGCTATGGTGAAACGTTGCCTCAAAGATATAAACACTGTCTTTGGCTAGAAGTGGAACCATGGTAATTCATAATTTCAGTGAATGTACACCTCTCATGTATACCATGTTTAATGTCACATACCATTAAAAGACTTGCTGGCCATGTAATCTAGCCCACGCGTGGCAAACCATCGTTGAGGAAAGCTGCAAAGTCTGCTTTTGTTTGGTGCAGCTCAGCACTTACTTAAAAAATCCTATCAGACAATTAAAAAATGAAATCACTTCTTCTGGCTTCTTCTGTCAAAAGCGGGTGGAGAAACCAATAACTAACAGTCCCAATGGCTCCTCAGGAGCAGGGCTGATAAACCCCCATCCCTTTAAAAGCCGTTACACTGGAGATTAAATAAAAGACCTCGGTGGTCTTGCTGGCATGAATTCATGGGTTTACACAGAAGTCAACTGGGCTTACCATCAGCGGTTTCCAGGGCGTTGCCGTGGTTATAGCCCCTTGGGACGCCTCGCACCGAGGGCATCTGGGGCCTCTCCATATGCACGGACCGCTCAGACACGCCCGTCACATCCGGGGGCGCGGAGTGGTTATCTGCGGGGAGAGGGTCAAAGGTCAAATCCAGGACTAATGCAGTCACATTCACTGAAATCCTCTAAGGGAGGAAGAGGTACCTCCAACCCTGATTAAACAGAGCATGACGCTCAGGACATATTCAGCACGGCCTCTGTGTGTCCATTTGAGAGAGGAGCCAAGCAGGGCCGCACACATAAATAAGGGATTGTGAACTTAAAATTTGCTTTATTCTTCTCTGTTGACTTGTGGAATTCGGCGGTTGTGGTTATTTGGTTTTTTGAATTATGATCCTGGCTGACTTGCTGCTTGTTGTTGTATAACATTATGTACTTTTTGAAGTTTAATGTTTTTACTACCATGGTCAAGGTCTTTTTTTTGGGGGGGGGTTGGGGGATTCAGAAATCCATTTCAAGCTCCTGATGAGTTACAATCAGAAACAAAGATGGTCGGTGAGCTGAAGGGCACCAGCGTAAGGTGGTAACAACTCAGGTCTGAAACAGGGTGTTCTGCTCAAATCACTATTCCACAAAAAAAAAAATCTACCTTCAAATCAGCCATTGTTTTATACGGTCTATGGCCATAACCCATGGGCTCCATAAATGGTATGAAGTAGAATCAATAAATAAAAAAAAATGGAAAAGCTGACTTTCATTGGGTCATATCTTATGTACATCATATGCATAATTCCCTCACTTCTAGGCAGTAAATGAGCAACAAACACAAACTGGTCATGAAACAGCACAAAGCTTTTTAAATCCACAGAGATGGCTGCCAGTCTTCTCAGAGAGAGAGAGAGAGAGAGAGAGAGAGAGAGAGAGAGAGAGGGAGAGAGAGAGAGAGAGAGAGAGAACACAGTCTAGTTTTCCAAGCAGCATACTGAGCAGTGCAGTTAAAAAAATCTAATATAGCTGAAGCGAGAATAAAGGCCGAGTCTCATTCATTATTCAGCGTCTCAGTGTAAAATAAATACACAATAAATACAAAAAGGCAGCAGGACTGGATGGGCCAGAAAATTTCATCATATCTGTAATTATGGAAAATTGAGGAGTTGGAAAATTGAGAGGAGAACAAAAAAAAAAATAAAACGATAAAACAAATCTACGGGGAGAGGATATAACATCACTGTTTTAAGCCACAAAAATGAACATGATCCACTACACAACCCTCATTAAAAGAGACGAGAGAGAAGCTCTAGGTTCTCCACTTGGAGAGATAAGAATATGAGCACCGATTATATCAACTGAACATGGAGGCACTGTATTGAAATTGAACAACAATGCAAAATACCACAATGGAAAACTCACCAAAACAAAAAATAAAATCAGCTTAATTTCAGCATCGAACTGTACCTCCACAGGAACTCCAACTTGCGACCACTAAGCACAGAGCTAATCAGGGGTACACTGATCTCAGCCTGGTTTTCATCCGAAGCAGGCAGATGACTTCCGGTGTAAAAATTCAGCAGCAGTAGTAGAAGCATCCGAGTGACAAATGTGCCGAAAACAGAAAAAATGCTTTCGTTTTTGAAGAAAATGCTCAGGCAGGCCTAAGATACCGGCTGCTGTTTTGTTACGGCGATTGAGGGTAATCGACAGACCAAGTTTCCTGAAAGTGGCGTGACAGAGTCACACTGCAGTGACTGGCAGCAGCGGAGCTGGCGAACAGCAAATAGTAGTCCTGCTCTTTGCTGGGAGTCCACAACGAGACATCGGTGATGTGTTGCAGGTTATCAGCTTTAAACCTCTCAGAATCTGCACAGCCTATGGGCGGGCCGTTGGACTGTCAAGTAAAAAAAACTATGTCTCGTACTAAATTGTAGATTCAAGTGATACTCATGTAACGTATTGTCAGCCAGCTGATAAAACCTTGCATCTCCAAATTTGAGAGGAAACAAAAACTCTTACAGTATGTCCACGATGATAACATAAGCATTGCAAAATACATTCTTGGAAGAAAAATGGCCATCCTACCCGAACACAGCTCAACTGTATTCTTACATGGAAAATTAAACATTTTTTATGCTCTCCGGTAAAGTTTATCATTTAAGATTTGAGGTTTTATCAGCAGGCTGATGATATCATTGAAAAGCTGAGATTCAATTGTAAACCATTTCAAGACACAATCCTAACAGCAGATAAAATCAATGCCTTGGTCAGACCACCAAAAAATAATCACAAAATGAAGGTCCCTGCCCTCTGAAGCCCCACAGTAATGCACCAATCAAAAACTTTCCAACAAAAATGGTCTTGTTACATTGGCAAATGTGCAACCAATCCAACCCAGCACAGTATAATAATAAAAAGGTTGACAGGTTATTCGTCGTTAGATACCTTTTGTAATATATACGGCTAGGTATTAGGGTTGGCAGCTAATGCTAATATCATGTAGGTAACCTTATCAAGTTTGCTCACTTGCTTGGCTACAGCCTTGCTCTGCTTGGTTCGCTAGCTATTGCTAATGCCGTGAAGGTAACATCAGTCCACACACTTGCTTGACTGACTTGCAGCCTAGCTTCTCTAGCAAATTCCACCATTGTGTAAGTAACATTAATTCACTCACTTGCTTGGCTGATATACACCCTTGCTTACCTTAGCTCCATAGCTAATACTAATGCTGCGAAGGTGAAGTAAATTCGCTCACTTGCTTGGCTGATAAACAGCCTCATTTCTCTCATTTTTCAATTACCAAACACAACTACAATGACTCTGAGATGGCGCAATATGCGTCTGTCAGAATGATGTAAATGCTTAATGTTTACTTGTTGTTCCTTGTGTTTCATACTTGACAATAAAACATATTGGAACTCATGTTTCCTTAGGGTATGAGGCTTTTGAACTGAACTCATGAACGAGTTTGGAGGGAGGGACCACAGGGAGAAAGTGCAGAGAGGGAGCTGGTGGTGGGGTTTATCATCTGAATTTTGCTTTAGTGCTGTTTCCCAAAGTTACGGACTGCAGCTTCAAAAATATGTGATCTTTCCATTTGACCTAGTTCCCACATTTCAACATGTGCTGACAAATGCACCAAGACACTCAGATGTCAGCTTCATTTAATGGCAAAATTTAACCATTGAATCAGCATGTTCAGTGCATTTCTTCTTCACAGGACACATACCATTACTATCCATTCAACAGGTACTGAGAGTACAGACACTTTCTTGTCATGTAGCCGCAAAATAGATCGACTGACCTTGTTGATTTCGCCGCACTTGCTTGTTTACATTGAACTGTGTAGAACCAGAAATACAGAGTCATCTACAGGGCTTTGCACAAGCGCAATTAACCTTCAGCCCACCAGAGGCATAGTTGGCATTCCAGGGAGTTACAGTTCTATGATTTCAGCTTTCTCTCATTTCAGCCCAGTAGGGAGCGCTGCAGGCCACACTGCCCAGCAATATCTTAATAAATCCTGATGAACAAAAGGGGAGGACGAAGCATGGAGGCAGAAAGAACGCATGAACACAGGTGCAAACACAAGTATTCAAAAACTTTTAAAAAACCCCAAAAACCTCAGGTGTTTTGTTTCAACTGCCAGGGTCTACTCATCTCTGCAGTTCTTCAACAAGACAATAGTCCTAGTTGATGAAATTACCTGGCTGAATGAATCATGGGAATTAAAATTTACTTTGACCCCTAGACTTTACATTTTTTTTTAGAAGAGGGGGGCCTGTGTGGCTATTTTCATAAAAGGGGTGACGCCAATGAGGTTTGGGAATGGCAGGAATGGGTGCCTGGGCCAGGCCTGATAGGCAAAGGGGCGTGGAGATGGGCAGGGCCGTGGAGTAAAGGCAATCTGCGAGGGGCTGCAGTCAGAACAAAGGAGGGGTAACAAGGTCAGGGGAGAGGTGGGATAGGTGTGAGTTGAGGCTGGAGGACCCCAAACTGACCTATCTGGGTGTGGGCCATGAGGTCGGCCAGCAGGGTGGCAGCGCCGGCAGAGTGTGGTCTCCCGGGGTGGGAGGAGGTAGAGGAGGCGGAGGAGGAGGTGGAGGAGCCCTGGATGACCCTGTTAAACCAGTGCTCCACGCTGGGGTGCGCCTGGTACGGGGTGGAGGAGGCCGCCCGACCCTGCCGACGCAGAGAGCCCTCGTCCTCCGAGGCCGACGATGTGTCTGCAAGGTTGAGACAAAGAGCGTCACAAAAACCGAATAAATACATCCAATACCAGAATCCAGCAGTGTATTCAAGGAGAGGTGGAGGTGGTAACCATAGTTACTCATCAGAAGTAACAGCAGGAAGACAGCCAATGAAAGCAACAGGAGGGTATGAGACAAAATTCAATCTGCACTTATATCAGACGTTCAACAAGATGAAGAAGGTCCTTTGATGCCCATTCAAAGGAGCTCAGTGAAGATTTCTGGTCTCTGAATGTACTTATGGTTTTTTTTTTGAGGTTACAGAGGCTCTGTTCTTCAGTTGTGAACAATCCATCCATTACACTACTAGCATCTGAAAGCCGAGAAAGTGCACCTTTTTCAGAGAAATTGCTACAAAAACTTGGAATACACTGAGGTTTACTGAAGATTTGGGGCCAACTCGGTGCACCTTGGAAAATTTTACCGAGGTATCCCGCAGTCTGTCGGTTTACTTATGTTTGGACAACACCTCAATGTTCAGTTTCTCTCAAGGTGCCCTCTTTTAAAAATTACATGATTCTGATTTGTTTGTAAAATGGTGCTTTTGCAGATTGAATATATTCTGAATACTGAACGTGTGTTTTTGTTGTTCTTGTTGTTCTTAATACAATGGTGGTGCTCTGCCCTTTGCCAGTTCCTGTATGCAACAGACAGAGCAGGCTGAACTACAGTACCCACCATTCCAAAGTTCACACAAAATACAGCCAATATTCATGTTTTTTCATACATCTGAAAATTTTTCAGTCCAGCTCGGTAAAATTTTGGCTTGTTGAGTTGGCCTCAAGTCTTCAGTTAACCCCGGCGCATTCTAAGTTTTTGAAGGAATTTCTCGGAAAAAGGTGCACTTTCTCGGTTTTTAGGTGCTAGTAGTGTTCTCTAAGGTTTGGGCCTGGTCTGAGTCCTGGGTGGGCCTATCCCAGCAAACAACTGGTGAGAGGCAAAAAACATGCCATGTACAGTATGCCAATCCATCACAAGCATCACAATAAATAACAATTCACATAAATTCTTTGAGAAATTTTGAATTCCTATGCCTAACATGCATGCCTTTTGACTGGATGGAAAGCTGAGAACCAAGTAAAAACCGATGCAGAAACGAGGAGAGCGTGCAAACTCCACACAGTAAGGCCCCAGACCAGATTGAAACCAAAAGGTCACCCTATTTGACATCCATGCTACCAGCAATGCCGGGACTTGGTGGTGGTAACATCATGGCTCCATGACTAAATCCTGATTTGAGCTTGAAAAAGTATGCCAAGATCAAATCACAACTACAACTACTACCATAAGGGAAATTAAACACAGAAACTAGACCACTCCCCGTATCCCATCCAATTACAACATACAGAACGTGGTGCAAAACCAAACACAACCTGTAAGAGAGAGACCGGCATATTCCAAGTGTGGCTCCTCTTTTCAAACTGACTATCAGCTATTTTTAAACATTACAAGACAACCGCAGTCGAGAGGCACATTAAGGGCCTATTTTCGATCTCAGATGATAGGAGCTACAGTGCTTTTGCCTTGCAGTGACGCAGGAGGCTAAAACAACCATCGCTAAAATTATGAGATCCTTTATTTCTCATACTCAATGGTATTAACTTCTTCACAACTATATACAGCACCCTCAATAATTATTGGCACCCCTGGTTAAAATGTGTTAAAAGCCTTAAAATAAATTCAATTTTTATTGCAGAAGCACACTCACCCTGAAAATTGTAGAAAAATGTAACCTTCAACTCAAGTGAATTTTTAGGGGGAACAAAAAAATCCCTGTCTAAGAAATAACTATTTTTTTTATAAAATCACCTGTTCCACAATTATTGGCACCCCTAACAATTCCTAGGAATTAAATGTAATTGAAGTATTTCTGTCATTTCTACAGTAGTTTACAAAGTTGATCAGAGTATCTAGGAACATTTAATTGGTAATTCATCACTTCCTGTTTCCCTGGGGTATAAATATGACGTGACACAGGGGCCATTTCTCTTATCCACTCTTCAACATGGGAAAGACAAAGGAACACACCATTCAAGTAAGGCAGATGTGTGTCGACCTTCACAATTCAGGCAATGGCTACAAGAAAATAGCCACTCGCCTGCACCTGCCTGATCTACTGTCAGAGGAATCATTAAGAAGTTTAAAACAACTGGAACAGTGGTGAACAAGCCTGGACGAGGACGCAAGGTTATTTTGCCACCACGCACAGTGAGGAGGATGGTAAGAGAAATAAAAAGTTCTCTAAAGCTCACTGTTAAAGAATTGCAACAAATGATTGCATCTTGGGGTCACAGTGTCTCCAAAACAACCATCAGGCGTCATCTACATGCCAACAAGCTGTTTGGGAGGCATGCACGGAGAAAACCTTTTCTCACTCACAATCATAAACGCAAACGTCTGGAGTTTGCTAAGCGGTACTGGGACTGTATGTTTTGCTCAGATGAGACCAAGATAGAGCTTTTTGGCAACAAACACTCTAAGTGGGTCTGGCGGAACACAAAAGATGAGTATGCAGAAAAGCACCTCATGCCCACTGTGAAGTATGGGGGAGGATCGGTGATGCTGTGGGCCTGTTTCTCTTCCAGAGGCCCTGGGAACCTTGTTAGGGTGCATGGCATCATGAACACTTTGAAATACCAGGACATTTTAAATCAAAATCTGGTGGCCTCTGCCCAAAAGCTGAAGATGGGTCGTCACTGGGTCTTTCAGCAAGAATATGACCCGAAACATGTGGCTAAATCTACACAGAAATGGTTCACCAGACACAGAATCAAGCTCCTCCCATGGCCATCTCAGTCCCCAGACCTCAACCCCATTGAAAACCTGCAGAGTGAGCTGAAGAGGAGAGTGCAGAGGAGAGGACCCAGGTTGCTAGATGATTGAGAGATTGTGCAAAGAGGAATGGTCAAAGATCCCTCTTTTTGTATTCTCCCATCTTGTGAAACATTATAGGAGAAGATTAGGTGCTGTTTTGTTAGCAAAAGCAGGTTGTACAAAGTATTGCCATCAAGGGTGCTAATAATTGTGGCACACATGATTTGATGTAAAATAATTATTTCTAAATGTGGGATTTTTTCCCCACTGAATAAATGCACTTGAATTAAAGGTTGGATTTTCCTCTTTTCTCATTGTGGAACTATATTATTTAGAAAAAAAAACTGAATTTAGCTAAAGAAGCTAAAGAACAAATCTTAACCAGGGGTGCCAATAATTATGGAGGGTGCTGTAGTTGGTACACATTCAAAATATGAAATCAAAAAGCCGAAGAACTAATTCCCCATAATATTTGCACCAAGGGCTAATTTTTCATCAAGGGAATTCCGGCAAAACCGTTCAATGTAACAGCCAATTAGCACAGCTGTCTGCGGAACCGAAAGACCTGAACAAACATGGGCCATTTTATAATCATCGACATCAGCCTTGAACGCTAATTTGATAATAAATCTTGTAAGGTTCCTTTGTTCATCTCGGATCTTTTGAAATGAGGATTAATGTCGGCCAGGAACAAGTTCTTAATTCTACTCAGAACTCCAAAGTAGAACACAAAGAGGACAGATTCCAAACACTAGGAGTAATAAGCTGTTTGCAGTCTGCAATGGCCGAGTTAGTTGCAGGAACTCTTCAGAGTCATGCCCTGGGAGTATGAAGAGATCAAGCAAAGGGGAGGTTTCTGCCTCACCAAGCTAACCTCCGACTGCACGTCACTGTGTTTTACTATGAATTATTAACAGCAGCTCATTGAAACTATCATGGGAGGAGGGTATATGGATATAGTAAAAAACAAGGGTTGTCAGAAAGACAACAAAGCTCGCCGGGGGGCAAGGTTAAAGTTTTTCTACACGCGGACGGACGCGGACGCCGGGGGTACGACAATAGCTCTCCGGACGTTATTCGTCCCGGCGAGCTAAAAACAGTCCAGTTTTTTTTTTTTTTTAAATCACCACGGGTTATTGATGAGGGAAAGTTTGATTCATTTCGTAGCAGTGGGAGGGCAAACTGCCGGCATCAGCGACTTCACTGCATTTTATACAGTAATAGGCGAGTAGCGTTAATGTTTGCCCTCCCACCGATAATTTTGATATTTTTGCCGGCCATTGATCCAAAAAAACTTCACAGGCAACCTATTCATACCATTTTTTTCCAATATCAATGCAAAACCAAATTTTGTTGAACATAATTGGGTGAAATTCAATGCATCTTCCATTAAAAAGAGCCTAAGGGGTGCTGCTGTACTTCAGAAAAGGGGTATATGACTTTAGCATCAATTATTTATTGTTAGGATACCCTAATGGATAATTTGGCCTGGTTTATTTCTGAATAGACTGTTTGAAAACGCCCTCAGGCTTCACCCCCCAGTTTTCAAAATGAGTTTTGTTGAAATATGTCAAAATCAGCCATTTTTGGGCCCCTGTGGCTCTGAGACCCTTTCCTGTAAAGTCGTCGGACTTGTGGCAAACTCTTCGTCTGTCTCTTCTGTACTTACCAGCAAAATCATTAGAAAATAATAAAAACTCTGTTCTCAGCAACTCAAGAAATGTTGTCATTTTATTCATTTGTATTGCCCATGCCTAATTAAAAGAAGTGTGCAGTTTGGCTGATAAGTTACCTTTAAACATGGAGATGACTCAAAAAGTAATCCCACTAAAGAGCCATCAGCGGTATTGCCACCTCATTTGCACTCAGATTATTTCAGTCACAATACACTGGTCATATATTCATTTGAATTTCCACAAAAAGACATTCTTTTGCCTGCAGTGGCTCACCCAACATCACCCAACAGCGTTGCAACACTGCCTGTCACAGTGCAGTCTACAGCTCACAAGCTCGGCATTAATTCAGCTGGATTCAACAAGTTTATTAATTGAAACAAATCACCACATCATATGACAAAGCAACACGGAAAAGAGACTACGACCAGCTCATTTGACGGAGTTACTTAACCTCAAATGCCCTCAAAGCACACAGAGCAAACCCAGAATGCACACATACCACACCAAAACAAAATCATGAGGTTGAATGATTATCATGAGACACAATTACAGAGACATTCGTTACACTTTTATCACACCATCTGAATCCAGCCCACTTAGGCTATTCAGCGTGCTCAGTCCTCAAAGAAACAGGGCATCTTATTTACCCAGCAGAACCTCTGGCGCACAGCTTATCTCAGTTCAGTACTGGCCTGATATGAACTCACAGGCAGCAGCTGACAAGTGAGGGTGACAAGAGAAAAAATAACCAAACCAAAAAAAAAAAAACAGAGGACTGGGACTGTAGAGATAATAGAATGAAGAACAGACTAAATCTAAAACATTTCCATATTGCAGTCATCGGACACCCCAGAACACCACATGAAAACTGCTCACAAATTCAGAGTTGTCACTTTGATAACTTAAGTGAGAAAAGTTAATGAAAAGGAGCCCTTCCTTCCAAAAACCCATTTCAGAATTGACTCAAGCGCCCCCACCTGTCGAACGGAGTTAGGAGCAGACGTGCAGATATTCACAATTCCTTTTCAAGCACCCTCCCCACCCATCAACCTCCTCCCAACCAAACACTGTGTTCAGGAGGAGCTGAAGAGAATTCGAGAGAAAACTTGGGGAGCTACAGCCGTTTTTCCAAAACACTGTTTTTTCCACAGGAACTGGAGCTGCCAATCACTGAGACGAGCATGTCAAAGCGTTAAAGAGGGGTACACAATGAAATTGCAGGCTGGCCGGCCTTCAACGGATTGTGCCCTGAAAAATTACTTGCATTATTCATAAAACCTGGGGAATGATGTTTGGGGGGGGGGGGGGGGTGACTACAAAAATCTGAAACAGATCACGGCTCAAAGGCCTTAATAGAGCCGCTGGGCAGAGCAATGCCCCACACCGCAGACAGTAACCATTCGCACAGGGATTCACCTGCACAATTCATTCATGGTTTACTCCGCATGGAAGAAAATATCCACAAAACTAAAGCCAAAAATCAGTAAATTACTTGAGGCAATTTATGCATATGGCATGTAGGAACAGCGGAGGAATGACAGCCCTGAAAATTTTTGTCAATGTCCAAATACAAACTGCCCGAAAATATTTCATGTACTCTTTCCATTGGAATAACTGCAGAGGCGGTGTTTATGAGCTAGGCTCATCAAAGTATGTGTTCGTGTTTTTTAATGAGCAGCAGTGGAATATTTATTTATTTATTTATTTAAATCAGAGAGATGAGCAAGTTTTGCCAGAGGCCATGTGTGGATGCGCGCAGCATCACGCTTGCATTATAAAAAAAATTACCTGGGCGATACAGCACCATTGGCTCCCTGCCTTCGAGCATAACCAAGTGTGACCGAGAAATTAAACTGAAACGGCAGGACTACGGCTTGACTGATGTGCTTTGTTTACATGATAGAGCTGAGTCAGAGTGAGCAGACCTTGATGCAACTGTTGAGAGAGATGGATCCGCAATTACCCCAGATTTCACACCCCGCTATGACAGGCTCTTGTTCATGTTTACCATTTTACCTCCAAGATCTTTCTCTCACAGCATCCTTGAAACAAACAAAATGCACTTGAGGGAGAGAGAGTTTTCAGTGCCTGTTATCTTACCAACTAATCCCAAGGACTTTGAAAATGAGAAATGATGACTTAAATTAAATGATGATCTCGCGGTTTAATATGAAAGACTGCTTCGGTTTCTTGGCAACAGTTTTTACACAGATCCCTTTTTGCAACATGAAAGCAAGAACTAGAACAGCATGTCTCTTCCTGAAAAAATCACTTCTACAAATGCAAGACACGTCGCAGTGTCTAGGCTATCCAAGTGTGGCGTTGTGTGCGTGTTTGTGAGTGGGCATCTGTGTGTGTGTGTGTGTGTGTGTGTGTGTGTGTGTGTGTGTGTGCGTGCGTGCGTGCGTGCGTGTGTGCTTGCGTGTGTGTGTGCGTGCGTGCGCGCGCATGCATGTGTGAGCGTGTGCATGCACACACCCACCAACTCACTCATTCACAAACACAACCACAGTCAAAACGTCACGTGCGCAACATGCATGCACACGTAAAACCAGCCTGCTCCACAAACCAAAAACAGATTTTATTATAGTTGCGAGTGCGCAGATTTCTCGTATGCCTAAAAACTCATGAATACTCAGTCAAAAAGAAATGCGTCCCCTGAATTCCTGCATTAAGTGCAAGGTAGTCAAGCTACAAACAATAGGTGCTCATCACCACTGCATTGAATATGGAATTATTCAGCACTTCAACTAAACACGTTGGACAATAACACTCTGGATCTGAATGATGAGAAAGCTACTGTTCTCTCCATAAAGTAAAGCATTCACAAAGCACCCCTGTTCTCTGGAGGATATACGGAAGTGTCTGGACAATGACCAAAAAAAAAAAAAAATTGCCACGGGTCTTTCTCAAGCTCCAAGGTTTCCGAAGTTGAAGGACAACACCCTTTCTCCTTCACCCTGCTATGGCTGCTCATAAAAACTTGCATTCGCAGCACCTGTCCCAGAATTCCTTTGGCTCAGTCGGCTGCGTGTTTCTTACCTGGAGGAGTACATGCCTCTACGGAGGACTGGACTAGCACAGACCGCCTCTTGGAGGGCATGGGCATCTTCCTCTCTTTGTACTTTGCCAAGGCTGCCTGCACGGCTTCTGTGTGGATGTCTAAGGACACAACACCACAACCAAACATCACTGTCCACAACATTCCGTCACTGTACCAACCCAGACCGGTCAATACAAGTCTGCTCCAGCCACCTTCATCACTGCACTCGAGATAAACTTCGGACTTACTTCATAATGTTCCGTCAGTTGGTCCAACTCAACTCTGTTAAGTAACAGCTGGTGAAATTCTAACATTTCAGGCCAATTAGTAAGTTAACAAGAAGTTCCTAAAAACAGACCAGTGGAACATGTCAACATTCGACATTCAAACATTTGTGAGGAAATCCGACATTTCAGATTTTAGAGTGAGAGCATCACAAATCTACTCCCACTATCACCATTCTCTTATTTACAGACAAACTGGAATTCCACTGTTCTGTAATTATTCAGCTGTTCAGTAAAATTATGTGAAAGCAACACCTGATGAATCCACCAAGAGTCTTGGGTGGTTATCTAGGTTAGAAAACAGATGTCAAAGAGGAACTCGGGCCAGAGTTGGCAAGACTCAATGGATGAAACAATGGATTAGCCTGGGCCAATCATGCTCTAACAAATAAACAAAGAAAACTTCGAGAATCTCTGAATTGGCACAAGATATTGGAAACGATCTCCTCACCAGATCGAAAGCGCTCATCGCGGGAATTAGCAGCCCGAGCCTTGTGTTGCTTCGACCCCACCGGAGCTGCCTGGGTGGACTGGACCCTGTTGTCAATCTGCAGGGATGGATCTACACCTGCAGAGGACAGATCACAAAATTTACCTTTAGTTCTACAGTCACATTTTATTTAACCAGGAGGGAAAGCGCAACTGACATCACCATCCATGGCTGATTAAGCAGCAAACATCAATACAAGCATGGAATGCACACTATAAAAATTACAACACCGTTAATCTGAACTGTTGCATCACACCCTTAAACCTCAACTCGACATGCATGAAACAAGTTCTGTTCTTCATGTTTCCTCAATAAAATGCACCTCATGGATGCCACAAACAGTCCGGGCAGGTTGAATTTGATCAGTTCCCACAACACCAAGGTGCATTAGACTTGATAGCTTTCATTTCAAGCAAAGATCATTGGATGGGTAATTACGAAATCACACCTTGTTAGAGTGGAGCTGATATATTGGAACTTTCCTGCTAAAAATTGACCTGAGGTAAGTGCGGATTGTTCACCACCTAAAGGCCTCCATACACAGTGGAGTGAAGAAGTATTTGACTCCTTCCCCAATTTCTTCTGTTTTTGCTTGTGTGTCATGTCCGATGTTTCAGATCATCCAAATAATTTTAACCAGGGTTGGGTTCAATTACTTTTTTCAATTACAATTGATTGTAATTGTAATTACAATAACTTTCAGGACAGAATGTTCAATTATAATTACTTTTCGATAAAAAAAGTAAATTCAATTTTTATTATAATTACGAAAGTGATTGATTACAATTACTGTAATTGTTATTGAAAAAGGTAATTGAACCAAACCCTGATTTTAACGTAAAACGAGGCAGCAGTTATACTGCCAGCAGACAACAAAAGCCTCAAAACGGCCATTTCTGACAGCTACTCCGGTGCGCAAGCACTTGTTCAGTCTGGACTTGATTATACCGAGAGCCATAGAGCAGGGTGGATGGTAGTGAAAACAAAAACAACCGTGGCGTGCATTCTTTAATATTTTTATATTAAATATCACCTTTCCCAAACCCTGCACCCTGACATAACTTTTAAAAAATCATGTTTGAATATCCCAAACCCCAAATGTGATTCGATCCGCATTACCCTGCTAGTTTAATATATCAATTTTCAATATCACCGTTTCCAATCCCCACACCCTTACCTTAACATATAAAAAAAAATAAAAAATCATGATCTTGTTTACCAAATGTTGAACCCGATTCGTTCCCCCTTCTCCCATTAGTTTAATATTTTAATATTAAATATTACTTCTCCCAAACCATGCACCATATCCTCAATCTCTTAAAAACCACAATAACCGCTGCCGGATAGTTCACTATCCGGCACTGCGTAGCAGTTCAGAAGTGACTATCACATCGCGGGTTCGAGCCCCAGTCGTACCCGGTCGGCAGCTTTTTCAGAGTAGCGCACAATTGGCCATCGCGCTACAGGGTTTCAAATTGGGAAGGGTCTGCCGGAAAGGGAAATAAATAAACAGCCTTGTTCGTTGCTCAAACGCCTCCTGTTGGCCAGACGGGCGCTCGTCAGTAAGATTCTAAGTCTGTTCATGTTTAGGTATCCTCCGCCCTCGTTCTGAACTTGCTAAGATTCAACCAATGAGCGTATAAGAAGCAGTGGCTGACGGGCACTTGCTTCGGAGGAGAGCCGTGAACTGTCTTCACTACCCTGAGTTGGCAGCAAGGGGTCGCAAACGAGCAAGCTTTGTACATAGTTCACCAATTGAGGATTCCAGATTCAGGTGGGATTGGAGATGCAAAATTTTTATTGAAAAAAAAAAAAAAAAACACAACACACAATCTAATTTCCCACACCCTGAACACCACTCAATTCCAGTTTCCCGCTGGCTTAATATTTTAATGGGAAACATTGCCTTTCCCAAACTCTGCACCTTAACCTTCTAAAAAACCATGATTGCTTTTCCGAAACCCTGAACCCTAACCTTAACCTTTTAATTAACACACAAAAAGCTCAAACTAAACCTAACCAAAGAGTTTCATACAACTTAACCAAACTGCAGCTGAGAACTGGAAATTATAAATAAAGCTGAAAATAATGTCAAGTCTAAGTCAACAATGTGTGTCACACCAGAATGAAACCTTGACTGCTGGCACGGCAAAAATATACTTTGCCCATTCATCCACAATGACCTTTTTTATAACCGGACTGTGCCCAACTGAGTGACTATTTTACTAACCTTCCAGAATGTTCTGATCTTCCAACAACAGAGCATGCACTCTGAAAGAGGCCGGCAAAATAGCCGTTCCCGATCTCTTGCCATCTACCGACAGAAAAACTGCTAAGAAACCCATTTCTGACTCACCTATATGGGAAAAACAAAAAAAATAGTCTCACTAAACCTACCAACTGGTCATGCCACCCTTGGCAGCAACAACTACATTCAAACATTTCGGCCGACTGGCAATGGGTCTCTCACATCACTGTGGGGGAATTCTGACTCCCTCTTCTTTGCAGAATTGTATTAATTCTGCCACAGTGGAAGGTTCTCAGGCATGAACTGCCCATTTGAGGTCATGCTACGGCTTTCACGCAAACGCACGCATGCACAGGCACACGCACACAAAAAGACACTCTCCCATTTCCCCTGCTTGATGAATGTGCATGAGTATTTGCCATTTACAAAGTTTTTTTTGTTTTTATTTCGGCATGATTGTATAGTCGTTTCATGACAATTTCAACACAACACAACATGTATCATGTATCATGACCGAAAGGGTCGCGGGGGAAGGGAAATCGCTTGTCAAAGTCCCGCCCCCAACTTCCAGAAAAACAGTTTGATTATGGTTAAGATATCATGGGGAATATAAATCACAGCAGAGCTAGTGTCCATGTACGCTACGATTGAGACGTCAGAAAATAAGATCGTAAGATTTATGAATATCATGAGAATTATAATTACAGAATAGGTGAGCGTTCACATAACTTCAAATGCTACTCTTGATCCAATGCTACATTGCCCCGAAACCCCTTTCTTAATCATTTGGTTTGTTCCGGCTAATTTGGAGTAGATGAGAGGTATAATAATACCGGATCTTTGCTAGGATCTCTTGATTAGTCGTCATTTCCATCGCCTTGGTTCACCCTTCCCTTATCGGATGTAATGACTTCTCGCAGTATGTGCAGTCCATCGTTGCCTTCCTTGACGCCAAATCCAATTTTCTTGAGCTTTCTGTCAAGGATAACTTTGAATAGCATGGCTTTCTTTATCCTATGGTCAATCAAAAACAGACCAAACCCCAATGATAGCAGACCCGCTATCATGAATCCAATTAGATAGACGACCTCTACATCCTCGATGTCCAGGACTGCCAAACACAGCGAACGCCACTTTCCCCAAGCGTCCATGGTGTAACCGGCCGGGAATGTCCCATCCGGGCATGTCGGTTCTCCAGAACCTGACCGCCTAGTGGAGATAATTTTGTCGATGGCATTTAACGACCAGCTTATAAGATCCATATTGGTTAAGCTGTCTGTAGTAATGTGCTGTGACAGTTGTCTTTCGGACAGATGGTCTGGAGTGTCCAGTAGATGATTTAACAATATTGAACATGTTTATAGTTACTCAGATATGCACATTTCAACAAATATTTGAAGGCCTTCAGCTCTTCTGCCATTCTTGTATTATCATCAAGTACATTCCATGCCCTGACTCCAGCCACAGATAACGAGTGCTCCCTGCGAGTCGTTCTGACCTTTCTTGTTTGCAACAACATTCTGCCTCTGGAGTTTTGGATACAATCACGCTGAAGAAATAGGCTTTGTATATTTCTAGGCAAGTCTTTGTGGTATCCTAAATATACAAGTTGCAAGGAGTTGAATTTTACTATATCCTGTAATTTAAGAAACTTTGCCTTAATAAACAAATCATTTGTATGAGTTCCATACGGAACGCAATGAATAATTCTAAGGGCCTTTTTTTGGAGTTTAAATAAAGATTCTATTGTATTTTTGTAAGTGTGACCCCATACTTCAGCGCAGTAATGTAAGCGGGGCGCAATGAGGGCTGAATAGATTTTAAGAGACTTGAAGTTTAATAGTTTCTGCATTTTCCAAAGAATAGACACACTTTTAGCTAACTTTCTTTGAACTAAATTTGCATGCGGTTTCCAGCTTAACCAGAAACATCTCGATCTGCACAGAAACAGCTGAAAACCTGAGTTGGCAAAAAATAACCTCTCATGGTTCTAGAGCATTGATTTAAATAAAGAAGTAAATTAAAAAAAAAAAAAAACCCCGCCAATATAGCCTATAATCTCTTTCTCAAGGGTGACAATGACCTGCAGCACTTCAAACTGCAGGATGAAGCATCATGTCTCCGAACAGATTTTCAAGTGCACAACAAGGAAAGAGATGAGGTTAGATAAGAGGTGACCTATAAAAGTGAAACCTCATGCGACTGGAAGTGCCAAACAGCTAGAGTAAGTTTTTGAAATTTGTTCCTCGGCTAGGGCACCGAAGTAAGAGAGCCAGACTGATTGTTTTTAAACAAGCAGCTCAGTAGGCACATAGCTGTCCCGAACGTACAGCGGTACTTTAAGAATTTATACGCTTCGCTGAGATACAAACTCCCTCGCAGTGAAAAAAAAAAAGACAGCAACTCTCTTGGACCGAGCTCTTGCAAGGGGTCACACTCCATGACGGATTTGAGCGGAATTAAAGCATATGCTCTCAGAGATGCCAAGACTCACGCATTCGGCGTAGGTTTACGCATTTTTTAGGCTTATTCACCGTAGTCCGTAATTATTCATTGAACGCTTAATGAGATTCTCATGCGGAATTAAAATCCTTGTACATTGACGTTTCCGTTTCACTTGCGTAAAGCTGCACCTCATCACAAGTCACATGGAAAGCGATTATGACTCCGGACTTCTCCTGCTTCTCTTTACTCAGGGATTGGAGACAACGCAGGAGTTTCATGATCGTTTAAATTGTTTTAATGAAATAAGACCATTTGAAATGTCTTTATGCAATTCCATTGCTTTTAATACGTCAGTAAAGACAAGCCTGATAATTCCCGAATCATAATCGATTTCCGTGTCATTAGTGGGGAAATCCACCGTAATGCACGTGAAACTGATTAACTTGATGCACAATGAGTAAAATTTTGTGAGTGAATTTCTTCAGTGCGCTTTGATTGAATGATTGCTGACTACGGCACAGAAACGGAAATGCAACTAAGAGGAGAAATTCACGCCTAAGATGTAAGCCTTGGCATCTCTGCGCTCTGCTCTGGATTCAGGTTCGGGGCGGAAGCAGTGCTGTCCTGAACTATCAATTTCAAATACAGCAGAGAGGAGTCCTGAGTTCAGCACAGCAGGGAACTGGTGCAGCTACACTACACAGCCAACTGTCAACAAAGAACAGCTGTGTGAATACCAATTTTGACTGATTACAAGGAAGGCGAGCGAAAGCGCAGACAGTTTGTGTTTCTTCCCCGAACTAGTTTATCAGCCTCTGCTTCTTTCCACCTGTCGTCACTGACCTTGCATGCGCAAAAAGCAGCCAGTAGGAGGCACTTGCGCAGTAAACTATACTAACCCACACGGGCTGCATCACTCCCATATATCTGAGCAACGCAAAGCAAACAAGGCATCAGAGATAGCAGACCTGGCCCCAGACAGACAGAGTGACAGAGACACACGCACACGCACACACGATCATTGCTTAACCTGGCCCCCTAGGGGAGGGGCCAGGTAATTACACGTGGTCCCTGTGAGGCTGTCGGACACATTCAACACTTGTATGGCTGGATTCCACCTGAGGCTGTTTTGTCGTCACACTTGCACTATAAGGGTCGCCTCCACCAAATGACCCAACCCAGCAGGCAACAGCAAAGCACTATTTTTGACAATCCATGATCCTGCCGCTGTTGCTTAGGTGGGAGGGGGGCACCATGCCTGCATATGGAAGCACTAGCAATCCTCAATGACTCCTGCGAAAACCTATAAGAAACCTCTTCATGCCCCTCTTCATCTGACACACGAATGACAGCTCCAAGTACTGAAACAAAGATAAAAGGCCTTTCTGTTGTTCTCGTGAAACTGCGACTCTCCACACTGAGGAGGGGAGACAAGGGAAGGTGATTACGTTTCAGTAGCAGCTAGACCTTCCAGCCATAGGCCTTAATTAAAGGACAGACTGAAATCATGGCTACAAAAGAATCTCATTAAACACCCAAAGAAAGGGCACTGACAAAACAGTCTGTGGTAAATGCATCAGATCCCAGCTCTCCTTGAGCCTCCCTCTCTTCATTGGAGTCCTCCGAACTCTCCAATTACTCTCAACTAATGAAAATGCTCAGAATTGATGAACAAATTACAGAGGAAACCATTGGGTAGAAGTCTGATGATCATAAACAGAACCAGGCCTGCTAATCTTACAACTGACCAGAATTCAACTAAGTTGCTGCTAATTTTATGGAAAATGTCCATGATTAGAAGACATATTAAACTAAGAGGGCTGCTAATTCTGCCATGTTATAGCTGCCTGATGGCAACATGCAGCACTTGGGACTTCTGCTTTTCCCCAGCCAAAAAAGGCAAGTCAATGACTCTCTCTGAAATACACAGTTTCAATTTTAAAACAACCCAAAACTGCCAAGCATGCATCACTGCTAACTGACATTTCACAGTGACATAAATCAGACCGCTGCAATGGTTTGGAAACTGAAATTCGTCCAGAACTGTCAACATTGCATCATCAATCGTGACAAGACAGTCCTTAGCCTGAGGCGATTTTTCATCGTTCATCACCATCATCATGATGATCCGTCCGATGCATTCATGAAAGAATTCACCATTTGAGGCCAGGAATAATTGTTGCTCGCTAAATTTGGTGAGTCCTCAATTTTAGCTGAACATCCCTCATAATAACATTTATGTAGTTGAAGGACCTTCTGCCTCAGCTTGGACATTGTAGTCTGCAAAAGACAGATGTCTGAAATGAAGTGGTCCTTAGCACAGAAACAATAGTTTATAAAGCGTCCTCTTTGCTGTATAACAATGGTAAATAAAGGTTAAATGTCATCATAGACCTTTGTTGTGTGTTCCTTTCAGGAGATGTTCTGTACTCTCATATGTCTGGTGTGGGTACCATCAAGCAGTCTGTGGCTCCTTCTTCATCAGACAGGCTGTCCATATCAGAGAGAGAATGCTTTCTACACAAGCTCTGAAAAACGTCAATTTGGTGCACTTGCATATTCCAGATGGCGAGACCTTTGTTATTGATAGTATTACAAGTAACTGCCTGTGGAGGAGGTCAGCAACTATTAAAAGAGGTAGGGTGCCCAACATGTCTCCTTGGAGAACTCCACCGGCCGCCAATAATTTTGTTGTTGGGCCACGCCCTGTGCAACTCGACAGATTATCATACATGTTTGCAATGGCTTTGCGTCTTCGGGACACCATCATTTAGGTCTGTGTGCTGCATGACCCTCCTGTTTACGCCATCAAAGGCTCTCCGTTTTCCCCAATGAGGAACTCCATCCTCCACAACAAGACAGCTGACTCCGCAACAAGCTCCAGTACAGCCCTGTTCTGGAGCCTGTCAGAGGATAAGAACATAGGCCTGGATGGGACCTCTCTCAGCAGCTGGTCATCATTTCATGTGCTTTTTATGAACGGCGAATGTGAGCAGCAGTGGGGCCACGTAAAGCCAGTGCCATCTGTAGACCAGCTCATCGGAAGCCAAAGACAGAAAACTGCACACAGCCGTTAATAACATAAGAGGAAGAACAATCAATCTCTCAGGACCACAGTTTCCATTAAGGGATTCATGCTATTCTGGAGAGGAGGTGAATGAGAAATAATCAATATGTAATTAAAATGAATAATAGCATTCCCTGCAGTTTCTTTTTTGGTTGAAGTCCCTTTGATTTAGGCAAAGTTAAAAACACAATATTGATGCATCATTACATATTTTTAAAAAAGCCACAAAAAAAAGAGATTAAATTAAAATTCTAAAAAACAATACTGTATCCCTCTGACAAAGATGAGCAAAGAATTTTACTGATCAGGACATTTAAATAGTGCATTCAAATACAATTTCCAAAAGAGTTGAACTGCAATTTAAACAGCGTATAATAGAAAGACAACATACTGCATATTGAAACTGAGATTTTTTTTTTTTTTAAATATTAGCTCATTTTGAATTTGATGCCATCAAAACATTTCATATATGAATATATATATACACAATATATTTTTATCATGCATAATATTTTTACTGTGAAAGAAATTAATACTGATACTTATTATGAACCAAGATGAACATTTAATGATTGAAATAAAAATGGTCATGATCTAGAATAAACAACAGGAATTCAAGGAACAAATACAAATGTACATGTGTTCAGAATATGAAAACAGTATTCCTTACACATAAATATACAACTCTTTGAAATACATTTACAGTTAAAAAAAAAAAAAAAAATTAAATCTAAATTAACTAGAAGCAAGACTTGTTAAAAAAAACAATATTTTATGAAATAATGGTCAAGCTTGTAGGTTGATGTGTGTCACCAGTTCAGTGTTTTTCATTACATTTTATCTAGTTGCATACACACATGTACAGGGTTTGATTGTGCAATTCCCCCGCAGATTCCTTACACAAGATGGCGGATGAGTCTCACGTTTTGCGGTTGGATCAGCCAATGACTTTGTCCACTCTAGTGTTTTCTTTAGCACCGTGTGTGGGACTGGTGCAAAGATTGGAAAATAATGGGGTCATTCCACTCGCTCCCATGGTTTCAGGGTCGCGCCGTTAGGTTATCCATAATGCAGCGGCGGAGGCCGATCAGGACGATATTAAGAGACTGTGGGAGCCCGTTTTTTTTCCCCAAAACTGTACGAAAACTTTTATTCACATTATCTGAAGACCGTATCGCAAAATATGGCATGGGAATTTCGAAAGCCCGTCACAGATTGGCGCATTTCAAAAAACTGAACCCATTTTGCGATGTGATAACGCTTATCGCCAGCCCTGATATTACTTGAAGTTAGAATATGAGCTCATACAGGAAGAATTCTAACAAATGGTAAGTCGGCAGACCATGTGCCAACAACAATAGTCTGATACATGAGCCACTCCCCAAATGATCTGCAAAAAGGAGCGTGAGCAAAGGCATGTTGTATGCATTACTCAACCTTAACCCTGACTATAAAAATCCTGGCCTTAAAACTTCACATTTGCGAAAAGTTGCGATGCAATTGACATAAAACAGGGATCAGGCGATTGGAAAGCTGATGGTCAAAATGAGTGCAGACAAAGTTACAGCACACTTTGGAGAACATTGTGCGACTGCTTTACCTCTGCAAATGTGATATAGACAGACAGGAAGCACCCAAGATCAACCAAGGCCTGGGCAGCCAAGTGTGACCATGCGTGCGCATGACCCTAGCATTTGTGCGATGCACCTCAGGGACCGCTTTCGTCCAGCAACGTTGACCACTGCCTAGGTCGCTGGAAGATGCCGTGATCCCATCAGATCCCGGATGGTGCGAAGACGGTTCCAGGATGAAGCCACCTCTACATTTACAGCACATGTTGTGATGGTCCTGACGGATCACAGATGTGCTACTTGTTCTCAGTGGGGACGGGCACATAAAGCAAGCAGCCCATTGGCCCATTTTTGTAGGCATGTGCCTGTCCCTACTCATTTCTCAGTTTGAACACTTGCTATGTCGTCTTCATATTTAAATGAGAGAATAGTAATTCCAGAGTTCAAATGATTTGTGAGACATTGCATTCCATTTCTATCATTTACAGCTTACACAGCATCTCAACTTTTTTGGAACCGGAGTTATTTAAAAAAAAAAAAAAAAAAAGCCATTTCTGCAAATAGATGACGTAGAAAATAAAAGTAGGCGCAAGCAAATTACACTGTAACATGTGAACAGGCACAGTCAGTACGATCAAGAGGTTTCTCATTGGAAAACAGAACAGCACTAGAAAATGACAAGGACACACTTGATTGATGAGTCATACAAGAATGCTTTTCAACATAATTATCTTTTTTTTCAGCAGGCTAAATGTTAGCCAAATGGTATCGGAACAATTTTATATCACAAGTTTCTTTAATTCCATAAACGAGCTTAAATGAATTGGAAAGCTTGTTCAGCATGCAAGGAAGCGTTCAATGAAGGTGCTAAGGACCATTACAAAATGGATCCAAGACAAATAAATGATAGCCAAATCATTTTAAACCAAAGTTCAAGTTCCTTAGTTGCTGCCAGCCATTTGAAATTAAATTAAAAAAAAAATATATAATCTCAAAACAAAGTAAGATCCATACTGGATTCTAATTTTGTATTTAAAAAAGAATTTTGAAAATATTAGACTGACATTGACTTAATTGTTCTGCACATGTTCACATAAATCAAACTTAAATCAAATAATTTCACGACAGCTTAAATTGTTCACTCATCCGTTTTAGACAACTTGCTTGTGCAAATTTACTCTTACAGCAGTTAGTAAGACGACCATTTAAAAGCATCAACTCCTAGGAGGGGTTTGCAAAACAAACCTGTATTGAAAACCTCGACAAGATTTAATTAAGACTTTTGAGGGAAGAAATAACTGTGACCTTCTCTGGGGAAAACATTCTTGGCTACGTAACAAACATCTCAAATTCAAACCGTTTCTTTCGTTTTGGACACACATCACAGCAATTAGAAATTATGTGACATACTTTGTTACACCGAATCCGAATGACTAGCAATGTGGTATCAACAGACAACACCGAAACTAAAGAGGCGGGATATACATGATTCCTGTAAGACTCTAAGCTCCTGGCACGTTGCTAAATCCATTCACAATGCTGGGATTAGCTGAAATGCAGAGGCCATTTGCAAATCATTATAACAATAACAACAATAACAACAGCACAAGAGAGCACACAGCCAATGTCTTCTCAGAGCTTTAATGTCCAGCTTTAATATGATGAACATCTCATACTTACTCTCTCCGGTAACCACAATGAAATAGAGAACAAGGCACAACTCATCAGAAAGTGTTTATTGCTTTGCCTCCGCCTCCCATAGCTGCTTACACCCAAAAGGCTGATCTTCAGCTCTCAAATAGAACTGACCTACAAAGTGATGTTGACCTTTGCCCTGATGACCTCCCAAAACCTCATAAATGTCCAGCCACCCTCTGTTGGGAGTTACTGTGTCTGATCAGGTGAAAATCTCTCCACCTCCTTCAGCAGATGTAACGCAGACACGCACACACACACACACACACACACACACACACACACACGCACAACAGGAAAACAGTATGACTCCCACCAACTGTGTCTGGCAGAGACATAACACCACATCAGACATAATGTTCGCTATTGGTTACTATAGTTACTGTTGGTGCCTTTTGAATAATATAAACATGAAGTTTGTCACTTCTGGGTATGAAGGTTTCACCCCAGTTTGAATGGTCTGACGTATTTAACATTCGGTATCATTTGCAGTGTTAAACAAACAGCATTTGATATTCCAAACGGAACAGAAACCCCTGCATAGATCAACACAAATCTCACCTTAGAAAACAACTGCCTAACAGCAGCAACACCAGCCATGGAGTCAGACCTTATGTTTCGCACAGCAAAGTCTGCATCAGTCAGAGGAGAGAGAGAGATTGCTTGCCTATTGTGCACAAGCAGAATTGCTTTGTGGACTTGGACAATGTCCTGAGGCGACCTCAATTTCCTTCATGGCACAGTAACTCAGGCTCCAAGCAGACGTTTAGGTTTCAGCTGGGTACAAAACATGAATCAAATCGCACTTGGTGTCAATCAATGGGTTTATTTAAGCAGAGCTCCCGGAGGGCGTTCACACCGATTTCAGCAGCTGGCGTGATCTGTTCATTTTCTAAGTGAAGGAGTCAGTGCAAAGCGTGATGGATGTAGTTCAGCGAGTGGTGGTGTGAAGTCTTGGACGGTCCTGTAATCGTATAGAATAAAGGGACTTAATTCGACAAAAATTTGCTCCTTTCAGCAAAGCTCACTTGGGTAAAATTATGTTTTGCAGCTACAATATGAATCAAGATTCAGGAACTGCCCACTCCTGGCAGGAAGCATTCATTGGAGGGCGGGTGTTCATACTGATACGAAAATAGAACCGTCTTTCCCACTAAAGCTGCCTACATCACCAGTAACCCCCCCTTAAATGGGACAGTTTTGGGCTCAATTGTGTCGGCATTATAAAAGGGTTGAATGTGGTTGAGTAAAGGAACCGTGCGGACCCCAGCTAACAAGTAATTCACAAGCAACATGTCCCTTCTGATACCGTGCTGACAGTTCCCGTGGGAATTCTCCTCTCCCCCGCAATATTATCATGGGATGGTGGCAAACAATTAGATCAGCATGAATGGTGAATTTCTAAGGGAAAATAGGCTGTGTCGGAGTCCAAGATGATTTGAGCCTGAGACACTTAATTTCTTAAGTTGGAACACCTCTACCACAATCATAAATACAAAAGATAATTCACTATCAGGAATAAAACCTACTTCTCAGAAGCAAAGTACAATATCAGCCCTAGGGATTGTTGCTGTATGCGTTTGCCTTGCCATTTTGTCAATAAAACCAGCATTTTTCAACATGTTGGTCCTTGATGGGATTAAAGTTGAACAACACAGAGCTGGGTGAGGATGACACATTTGGTGCAGAAATACACAGCATTATGGGTAAAACAGGCAGACAGTAGCAGACTGGTTAAGAGTCGGTCAAGCAAGAAGCCGATCAAACATGAAAACCAACTCTGCCGATGTGCTGCAGATACCTTTGGAGGACCTGACAAAACACGACACCCTTCAGAACCACATCAGGCAGGAAAACCAGGCTGTGCACTGGGGTCTGATAAGGCCATGTTTTTGTTCCAATAAAAGGAGTGGGGTTCATGTCCTTTGAAGATGAACAATAATAAAATAAAAAATAAAAAAAAAATCACAGAACATGAGGTGGAGAATAATAATAAAAAAAAATAAATTTTATGCTACTTTTTCCATTGTTCCTTTGTTATTTATTCAATATAAAGAAGTACTTTAAAACCTTTTTGACATTTTGTACGCTCTTATTTCACATATTTTAATTTAGCTGAAAAGCAAATGGTCAGAAATGATTTTATAACTAATCTTTCCGTGAGTATATTTGTTTGCCTGCCCTTGCGATGTTTTTTATTTAAACTACTTTATCAGAGCCTCGACACCGAGTCCATAAGCAGTACGGCAGTGAGAAGGGGTGCGGCCTTACCCTGTATCTGTGGGATGTATGGAGCCAACAGCTTTCCTCTCTTCTTCTCGTATCCTTTCTGGGTGATGTCGCCTGTGGAGGTGAAACGGGCTGATGAGTCGCGGGGCGGACCAGAGATGGGATCAGACACAAAAACCGCGCTGAGTGTGGCAACCGGCCAACCAATGTGCAAAGACTTCCCCTCTCAGTACCAGTCCAAGAAGTGACAACAGAGAGAGCTCTGTCTTGTACTCCGCTAGATGGATGACTAGAGCCAACGGTCCCTCAAACACAGTCACTGCCCAGCAGATACACAGCCCCCATACCATCTGTAACCGTCCTGACCCAGAGCACAGATTCTCAGCGCTATTCCATCCTGCTGGCTCTCAAGCTGACCATACAGTCTGTGCTCACCCTGATACTCAGTCAGTCACAATGTACCCAGCATTGCAAGCGATAAATGAGTGGCGAAACAACCGTGCACACACGCCCTCACACACACACACGCACGCACACACGCCCACAGACACACGCACACAGACACACGCACACAGACACACGCACACAGACACACGCACACAGACACACACACACAGACACACGCACGCACACACACACACACATGCACACAGACACAGCCAACGATAACTTGCATACACCACCCACACACGGCCTCACACACACTTACACAAAGGGCCCGCCCAATAAAGCAAGTCAATAGATGACCAAGATGTAAATATTCAAGCCACAGTTCATTTCTTTTAGGGCAGTAAAAATTAGTCAAACTGAAGGAAAATGGATACATTTCAAGGTCCATCCAAAACTGAAGCCTCAGGTTACATCCTGTGGGGATCAATTCGACACGGTGCAGAAATGGAACCCTTAGCACAATCCCGACAAAAAAATCCCCTGAAACACAGAGCCGTTTATAAGACCATCAGCACCCAAGATGAGCAACAAGCCATGGTCCAGAGGGGCCAAACACAGAGAAGACCTGTGGCGAGAGAAAGCCTGACCTATCCGTGCTACTCGTAATGGACATTTCATTACGAGGCTGTCCGGAAGACAAACAATTTCATAAACGCTAATGGACCCTTTTCAGGCCGTTTCAGTTCACCAAGGGCTGAAAACCAGTTATGTTGTGTAAATCAGAGACACTCAAGCCTGCTGCAAAGAATGTGATGCCACAAAGGCTACAAACCGTTCAGAGCCACCTTTAAAGTGCCCAAATATACCTGCAACGGCAGAATATCTCCACTGATGCCAAGTCCAGGGTTCAGAAAGTAAAAGTCCTGCCACATATTTCCTCACCCCAGGGAAGAAAACAGGGCTTCGCTACAACAGATCAGGGATCAAATACTCCTCCGGCTCCTGGTCCCTCTCAATAATCGCATCTGAAGATTCCTGCTGACCTGAGACCAGCCCCTCTCTCATCCAACTACAGGACACCTCAAGTCATACTGAACATCACTGACCTGAGATCTGCTTGTCACACCCTCATCCTGCCATTGGGCATCCAAACTTATATAGAGCAAACTGGTCTGAAACGAGCCCCTCTCTTATCTTGCCATGATACACCAAAAATCAAATTGAAAAGTAACTGATCTGAGATCAGTCACTTCCTCATCCTTGTCAGAGGCCGTATAAAGGCCAACTACAGTAATTGCGAACCCACAATGGTAGCTGCATTTGTCCCACTCTTGGTTGTTTGACCACAGTGATCCAAGCCGTTCCCCGGAGCTCAAAGGGTCTGTGTATAAGTTTGTGAAAGGGGCAGGTCAGACAGACAAAGCCTCAGTGTCCCGCGTCGCCCTGGTGACCTGCTGCTGACATTGTGCGGTTCTGTACGGTGCGTGGTAGAGCTTGTCCGCTAAAACCATAAAAACAAAGAGGGACTTATAGAAGCAGAACGCACGAGGCTCATTTATCACAGTTACAGGAATGAGACGGCCGCTGACCACGGAAGAAACGCGTTTTACAAGGGCAGCTGTGAATTATTCAAGTGCCCCAGACCTCCACACCCCCGGCAGTGATTAAAGTTAACAGGCAGAACAGCTCACAGTTACCCTCGCACCTCTCCAATAGGTCACAATAGGTGTTTTAAGCCCCTCTATCGCCTCCCTCTCCATCAATGCTGAGTGTCTGCAATTTGAAGCGCAGAAGACGGGCTCTGTAGCATTCGACATAAATATGAGCTGATGCAACTTGATTGAGATCAGGCAGAGGTTACTGATAAGCCCAATCACTCTGATAGAAATGCAAAAATTTCAGCAAAAATTAGTCTTTTTGCAGTTACTTACTGAATACCTCAGATGAAGAACCATAAAGTATAACTCCGTTTTAGGTTTTCAAGGGAGTGATGCTTTAAAACATCATTATCTAAAGATGGTGAGTTAAAGAGCTGTGTTTATTTGTAGTTGAAAACGGCAGAAGTTGAGTAGTTTCAGGAAAAGCATCGTGTTGACACTCCAAGTGATTAATTTGGATTGAACGTATTAGTGCAAAAACATAGACTGCCCAAAAAAAAAACAGAGTTAAAACAGAGTTAAACAGCACTACTGTTCAAGGGTTCAAATGAGAGAGCTCAGCAGTTTACAGCAGCGCTAAACAGATGAAATGAGCCGACTCTGAACACAAGCAGTAGTGCCAAGAGTAGAATGTAAGTAAATAATGGTTTGGCGTCCAGTGCAGAGGCAGCAACATTTTCGAGGCGCTAACACCCAGTCACTCTGTTCTGCCACGCAAAGTGCTTTGAGGCCTATCAACGAATGACCCAGTATAACACCCACTCCCCGAACTCCCCCCGGACCCTGATGTGTGGTGTGAGAGGCCCTTAATGAAGAGCTCCACCTCATCAATCTACACTCCCCTCCCAATCAATGCATCTCCTCTCCCAAAAGCACAACCAATTCACCAGTGGCAGTCCATTCTACCGCTCCTGCCGCTTACTGGTCAATGAAAAACATCCATAGCGGCTCCACATCACACCACGCCCCTCCCCCCCCCCACCCCACCCCCACTACTGAGCAATTTCAGGACAATCACAGAGTTCGGCCTATATCCACTGGCAGGCCAAGAAGAACACCTGAAAGTATTCATCATCAAATGTTATTCATCATTCAACAACAAATATGTCATCATAATTGTCACCGACGTTACCAAATGCTGCCAAAAAGAACATGCAAGACTAAATATTTAAACATTGTGGAGCGTTTAAAAATGGCTGTGCCCAGCCTCCGATATAGTGAATGTCAGACAATCTAGTCAGACAATGGATGTTTGTGAAAAGCAGGAGATTAAGCTTTCATTGAAATGTGAAGTTTACATCACCTTTGAGGCATTTTTGAGCAGCACATAATAGCAGAATAAGTTCACTTTCCTCAGTCTAAATGCACAATATGGTGTTGAGCGCACATGCTTTTGCCGCATGTACGTAAACAAGCCAGTTGGTATGCATGCGCACGCATGTGCGTTTGCGAGTGTGCCACTGAGCAAGAGTGTGTGCGTGCAAGTGTGTAATTGTGCTCTTGTGCGCATGCTCTCTCAGCCCATATGACCCACCTGCGGTGCCCAGCACCTGGACCCCCCCACGTCCACCCAGTAGTGCCACAGCCCTCTCCGTGCACATGCGCACCATGCTAACGAAATGTCAATCACAGCCCTCCGTTTCCAGGCAACCACACAACCCAGCACCGACATGAGCCCATGTGACATGATCACGCTGGCACTCAGATGAGCTGCATCTGTGTGACAGACTCCAGCAGGCTCCTCCACACAGCCGCACAGAGAGCTAAATATTTACAGAGCAGAGGGCACCATACAGCTCGCCCACGCCAGCAGTCCGGAGGAAAACAGTCTGAGTAGAGATGGGAGATTCACCTACATACGTATATATCCACATACTGCACATCCACATACTGCACGTACATGAACATCCGGGCTGATTAACCCTTACAGTGCTAAATGCAGCTATTGTTGCTCAATGATGTAAGATATCAAAATCAAAGTGATTGAAAACCTATCATGTGGCAACTTGTTTAACAGAGCTCCCCTGTGGGAGCTCTGTTAAACAAGTTGCCACATGATAGGTCTTCAAAAGGACAAGAAAAATTTTTAAAGAATATAAATTTAATTATTTCAGCGCTCTACGGGTTCATACAAACACACTTAACACTTTCCCTTTTTCACATTCACTCACTCATGCGCGTGCACACACACACACACACACACACACACACACACACACACACACACACACACACACACACACACACACACACACAGAGAGAGTCGGTCTCATGCACTACACACTTACATGCTTGCACACGCTTTCCGGAGAGTAAAAGCACCTCTGCTTTGATCAGCGATGAGACCTTCTGCCACCACACTGCCAACAAGGCACAATTTCAACCTACAAAGCGCACCATCCACTCAGGAAAAAAATGAGCTTGAATCAATGACAAAAACCTCAAGACACTGTTACACAACTTAAAAAATTTATACAGCTCATGTGCCAGCACAAATCTGCCCCCGTCCAAACCAAAGCCCGTTCCAATCTCAAAACAACAATCTTAAAGTCAGTCAAATGAACACTGAGCCCAATCCAAATCACACACCAGAGACCTCGCTCATGCAGACTCCAGTCTTGCTAGCTGGAGGACAGACGGGCCACGAACTGAGGGTGACGGGTACGACGCATGGAAGCAGGCAGACACTGGCCAGGGTGGAGGGCCCCTCCACTCAGTGTCTGAGTGTGGAGTTATGGAGTGAGATGTAGAGTTCACCGTCAGGAAGGGGCAATGGGGTGTCTATTCTCTATTTTTTTTTTTTTTTAAAGGAATGAAAATGGCTTCATGGTCACATGACCCTTTCCCCCCCACAACACTCAGCTGCGGCCTCTCCCATGACACCTCCCCACCCCCCGAATAATAAAATGTGAAACCGCAGTCCCAGCTAGGATTAGATGTCAAATTCAGCACCGGCAGCCATACATGTGACTGGTCATCGCATATTCACAGTCTCACTCTCACACGGTCATTATAAAAAAACTAATAAAATAAAACACAATACACAAAGCTACCACAGTCTCAGTGTCTAATGTGCAAACAGATACACATATTCAAAGTTCAGAATCAAAGCGGTTCCATTTACTGAAGTTCTCTTTTTTCAAAAGCGAGGCATTTCCCTTAAGCAGCCACTCACACTCTTGGAGTGAAAATTTTTAGGCTTTATGGGGGCAAAGGGTACAAACTCAAAACTTTTTGCTCATTATTTTTAACGGTACCCCTACAAGTGATGGCACTGAGCAAAAATTAAAAAGCTTATGCAAAGCATCTCCCTCTCGCACACACACACACACACAAAAACACACACACACACACACAAAAACACACACACACACACACACACAACACACACACACACACACACACACACACACACACACACACACACACACACACACACACACACACACACACACACGCACACAAGCACACAAGCACACAAGCACACACACACAGGTCATCAGAAGTTTACAGGCTTTGAACCCCTGACTAATGGATGTCTGACCTCTCTGAAGTGGAGCCTTTTGAAACTCGTGATGGGGAACCCCAGCAGAGCCACTCTGAACAGACACATTATCTATGGAGAGCAGAGGGGAAAAAAGAAGAAAAAAGCGGCTGCTCCAATGGGAAGAAACTAAATGGCTAATGAATGCACAGAAAGCACACAGTAACTGCCAGCCATGTCAGGAGATTGCGCTCTTTCTCCTAATTACTGTAAAGTTTCATAAAGCACGATGAAGAGCAGAACTATTCATTCCATGTAAATAGAGTGTTTATCACACTCTGAAGATGCATACAGGAAACTGACCTTATTAACCTTTTAAAATCCAATTTAATATTAATCACATTATTGATTTTAGGGGAAAAAAATGTGACAAAAACTTCACTTTGCATTCCGGCAAGAGGTGGTACAGTAATAAAGTTTGATTGATTGAATGATGTAGTGTGAAGTTGTGCGGCTGAGCGGTGCAAGAGAAAGGCGAAAGCAGCGCCATCAGGCGCAAAGCCATCAGCCCAATCTGAAGAGGCAGGTTTTGAACGGCCACTGCGCAACTCTCACGAAAATGGAAGGGGTCTCAATCTGTGTCGTATTTTCTTCGTATTTTCTCGACAACAGTTTATTCAATCAACTTCACACTTGGCGGGTGTACTGCCGAGGACCCAAGGAAGTGCAGTGTGGAATTTCAAGTTGTTGCGCAGTGCAGCTCGATAAAGATACAAGCAGCAATACAGGAAGGCAAGCAGTCGGCCCAGGCAGTTTTAGACAAAATCATAAAATTTATGCATTTAGCTATGAATGTGTGTGTGTTAACTGTGGCACAAGCCCTTACCCAACTTCATTATGAGAAAATAATTTCACACTTGATCAGTTCACTTAGGTATTTCAACACTTAGATGTGCGATTATTTCTATAAAATGACTGCCCGGCATATCCTGACATACGGAGCTGTAAAAAAATTTTTACTGCTTCCCCAATTTCTTCCAATCTTGCATAATTGTAACACTCTCTCAGGTCAAAGTAATGTTAATATCAGACAAATTTTACAAGAGTGAACAAAAAAAATAGCAGTTTTTAATAGATCACTTAATTTATTGAAGGAAAAATGATATCAAACACTACCAGGCCCCCCAAGTGTTAAAATTATCGCCCCCAAAAATAAATGAAACAAATTTAACTGATAACTGGGTTAAATTTCAGTCGACACACCCAGGTATGATCCGCTGAATCTAAAAATTACTAAAACAGAACCTCTCTGACAATGTTGAGTCAGCAAAAAGCAGCAGATGATGCCGCGATCTAAAGAAAGGCCAATGACTGATTCTCATCGCATTCTGCAGGCCTCACTTGTCTTATGAAAGATCAGTGTTCAGGTTTCCATAACAGGAAAGAGACTGGGAAAAAATGGCATCCATGGGAGAGCTGAGAGACAAAACCACCAGACTTGTGACAAATTCCTTTTTGTCAATTCCAAGGAATTGGAAAAGGAATTTGGGACTTGGAATTGAAATTGAACTTTGAGGTTAAAGGACATGGGCATGTCTTTTTTAAATATTTTTACACATCCAATTCCAATTCCCCAATTCCTTTTCCAATTCCTTGGAATTCATGAAAATGAATTTGTCACAAGTCTGAAAACCACTGCTGACCAAAAAGAAGACAAAGGTTCGTCTCACATTTGGCAGAAAATCTATATAGAAAAGTCTATATATTTACTATATATCCTGATGACCTCCCACACTTCTCGAAAAATATTCCATAAATTATCAAAAGTGAAACTTTTCAGAAGTGGATCCTGTTGCATCTGGCGTATAGCTAACACAGCATTCCACAACAAAAACATCATACCAACAATCGAACACAGTGATGGTAGTTAGATAGATTGGGAGCTGCTTTACTGCTAAGCGAGTGGCCATAATTGATGAAACCATGAATTCTGCTCTCAACCAGACAATGCTGAAAGAGAATGTGCTGCCATCAGCTCATGACCCAAAGTTCAAGCGCAGTTGGGTTATGCGGCAGGACAGTGATCCAAAGCCGACAAAAAAGTCCACCTCTCGCTGGCTAAAAGAAAAACAGAATGAAGGTTTTGGAGTGGCCCAGTTCATTTCCAGACTTGAATCTGATTAAGATGCCCTACAACCCTCCAATGTGGCTGAATTTAAACAATTCTGCAAAGAAAACTGGGCCGAAATTCCTCCATAGCAATGTAAAAAACTCACTGCCAGTTATTGCGAACATTTGCAGCTGTTCAGTACCAGTAATTCGGAATAGGGCGCAATTATTTTTTCATGTGTGAGATATACAGTAGATTTCGAAAAACTCCATCTTCAGTAAATCAAATACACATTTAAAAGCAGCATTTTTGTTTAATAGTCATTCTCATTAAAATTAGCTGGATGATCAAAAAGAATATAACAAAAATAGAATAAATCAAGAAGGGGGCAAATACTTTTTCACAGCACTGAACATTGCTTACTTACACATTTCATTTTATGTTGACTTTATGGTTATTTCACGGTCTAGAATTGGTTTTCTTTATGTTCATTGTCATTTTTTTTTTATTTAAGAATCTGCTTTTACCAACAAAACTGAAGAATAAAAAACAAGCAATTCCCTGTCAGAGGGGACAACCTTTAGGATTGAAAGCATGAACCGTTAAAAGCAATCATTCATTAAGTAATTGTCAATGAAGACCCAATATTCAATATCAAAATTTTTCTAAACCTAATTGCAAAAAGATGTAGATTACCCATCTAACATCAAAATACGGTTGAAATGAGATTTAAAAGGCGTAAAAACAAAACACGGACAATTAACCGCCTAAGAGGTGCCTTGGTCTGCCGAAACACTAATTTCTTAAGTTTTCTGACAGAAATCTCTAATGATGTCTCCAGAAAAACTATGATCAATACGGACCAGTGTCATGTAAATCTAGTCCCCCCCAAAAAATCTGGTCCCCCCATGTGACTTTCGTGGAATATTGCACATCGAGTTGCATCAAATTGCATCATTTGATGACATCTACGCGATTTATGCAGCTACAAAGTATACTCGGAAATAAGCCAATTAATAGTGTTAAAATTCACTGATTCCTACGGAAGTCACTTTGGCGGATATTACACAATCATTTCCTAATACTGAAATAACTAGCGAGCTTACATGCCAATAAGGCTACAGTTTACTTCTTCTGTGATTACCGGTATTTAGCTAGCAGAAGTGATTACAAACTCTTCAATGTTGTCCATAGCACACCAATGTAGTGAGCGAGTTAGATTGCTTGCTAATAATGTTACAGTTTGCTTATTGTAATATCCACTAGCTAGCTAGCTTAAGTGACTACGAACTCTTTAGTTTTATATCTGGCATACAAATATAGCTCGGTAGTAAAGTTGCTAGTTAGCTTGGTAACAAGGCTACTGTATATCACATACATGCAACCACAATTCAATTAATTCTACGCCATTTCGACAGTGAGCGATATGAAAATGTGGCAAGACAGGTCATTTGATGCACATAATGCGATGGCAGTCATGTGGGGGGACCAGATTTTACACGACACCTGCAGTTTTCACGTGTGCTTATTGCCTTGTTTACACATTTGCGGACGTCAAACCTGAGCATGCACAGTAATCGTGACACAGCTTTTTTAATGCATGAAATCAGCTACCAATAATCAGCAGATCTCATCTTGAATGTTCACAGGGGAAATGTCAACCATCGTCGCGCAACTGCGTTGCAAATTCCGTGTTTAACGAAAGCGTTCAAGTTATTATAGGCCACATTTTTTAATTTTAATGCACTGGACACTCTAGACCTAACTTACGGGGATGCAATCTGTTTTAGTAACTTAAGCCAAACCTTTTAAATGCAGATACACAAAATTATTTAGACTTTGCTATTAAATAGTAGCAAAGCGAGGTTTCCCAGCGAGGACAAGGTTAGTCTCATCCTGCGTCTTATGTTTACGCTTTCGATATAGGACAAAATGGAGCCTTTTGGTGTCCTTATTCGATGCCATTGTTTGTTATTTTATGAAGCGCGTTAGACCATCCAGATATACGCCAGGCATCACAAGAATCAGAGGCAACAGATTTTGACTAATGCGTCTGAGCAACTGTCGCCCTTACACCTGCAACAGGCTGAATATGATGCGTTGACCTGTCAGAGAACAGTCACAAGAACCTCTCCACGCATGTAACACCGCCACTTGTACGAGTTAAGACTCAGATACTCCCCAGAGCCAATTCCTCTGTCTTTCAAATGTCAGGAGTTGAGATTGACGATCAAATGACAGAAGGCAGAATTTTTGTGGAAAACATACTAAAAGGCATATACCTCTCCGTTGTTCTGCGCCAGGTATTGGAGAAATCCATGTCCTGCATGTGCAGCACGAGTACATATAAGCATGAGTTTCTGCATGCGTGCATGTGCTTGTGGCGTCTGTGCATGAGAGGAAAAGAAAATGCGAGCTAAAGTGGTTATGTGTGCAAGAGAATGCTAGAGCAAATATTTGCACCTGTGCACCTGTGTGTGTGTGTGTGTGCGTGCGTGCGTGCGTGCGTGCATGCGTGCGTGTGCGTGCGTGCGTGCCAGCGTGTGTGCTGAGAGCATGTTGCTGGGCATTTTGACGTAAATCCGGAGGAGGGTGATTGTTCTGAGGGTTGTGAGGAGACAGTGCCTGTATGTGACAGAGCTGGAAAAGACAAACCTGCAGCCGGTTTAACCCCACAGCTCTGAACCCAACCGAGCCCAACGTAAGCACACACAGGTTTACACAGCTATCCTTACACCTCCAAGCAGTACGGACACCCGAACCAAATCATGCACACAACACAAATCACACACACACACAAAGCACACACACACGCACACACCCACATCCCTTCCTCAGTGACCAGCTGGTATCTCCATGCATTGACTGTCACAACTGACCATCCATTCCTTCGCCATCTGCCAGAGTTTAAACCACACCAATGCATTTATCATGAACAGGCAAGGAAGTCTCTCAGCATACAGAAAAGGCCAAGCTGCGGACACCACCACCAACTCAGCAAAGTTATAACAAACATTATACAAGAACCGCCCGCGTTTGAACACCCTCGGCCTGACTTATGAAGTGTCCCAGAACAATTACACAATAACCAAAGTAGAATTCCACAGAACATACATTTACAAATACAAAAATGCCCAAAGTCCCACAAAAATTTTGGAAAATTCAAATTTTTTTCACTTATCTAGAGCCCTGCATATATATGATCGTTTCCCCAGATATAAACCCCCTAGCTCAAATGCTTCATCAAAATCAGTCCACGACAAAGTTTTTTTCAAAAACACCAAAAATGCCATTTTTTCCCCAAAAAATGGTCCGATCTGAGAAATTCTTTCCTGGATTCCCTACATTACCGCGAATGTTTTGGCATGGGGAACTAGTTTATTGATGCTGACGTTAGAGGTGCACACACGGACAGAAATACAGACAGACAGACAGACAGACAGACAGACGACGAACTGATGACAACACCCTTCGGCCTGAAGTGGGCCGAGGGTAAAAACTGCAGTCAGACATTGTTCAGGACAGTGAAGACAATGACTGCCCGTGCTGGACCCTGTCAGAGAAATGGTGACACCCTCGGGAACCTTCCCTCATTGGTTCAGGGCCAACAATGCAGACCCACCACAGAATCCCAAAGGTGCATTTCCCTGCCCAGTTTCCTGTTGAAGGATGACATCAAAAAAAGCTCCACCAGCTGGGCTGAGGAGCTTGAAGAGGCACTCAAAGCCAAAGCTCCAGCGCTGGCCTCATCTCATTCATAAACTTTCGAGGGTGCGCTAAAAACACACACACAATTAAATCTGCCACAGCTGTAATCTCCACTTGCATCAAATCAGAACATCAGCCACTGACAATTTGAGGGTTATGTGCCGTTAAGTTCGCTGTGGGTGCGTCACACAGGGGAAGGAAGTCAGAGGAGGAGGGCCAGAGGAGGTGAGAAGCACTGAGACTCAATCTACCCAATACAACCCAGTCAATAAGTATTTTGGACAATCACTCGGCTATGAATAAAGACGGCTCCATCTCCTGGGGTTATGGCTTGACAGAGATGTGCATGCAGCCTAATTAAAGCTAAAAGTTTACTCTTTAGTGTCACATCTAATGCTTCACTGAAAAACAAACAAACCAAAAGCATCTCTAACAAAGCACTTGTGGGGTGGTCCGAATTCCTAAACTATATCTGTGCATCCACAATTGAGTTTGATACCCAATACGCAATAGGTGATGTAACAGATTCAATGTGAGTGAATCAGCCATGTATGCACTTCAGTGGACATACTGCATGGCCGCCATCTCGCCCGTCTCTTGACCCGGTTTACCAATGACTGAGCATAACCTGCCTCCCCCCGCAAAAATTTAAAGACAATTTTCCTTCAGAATTGGTGGCATTTATACTGGATAGCAGTGTTAATGTTGATTTCACGTTGTTTCTTTCGCATTTCATTTGACAGAACTACTGCTCCCTCTACAGTTACACAAACGACTTGTTATCACAGAACCAGAGGCATTATGGGAAAGCACAGTGTCCATCGCTGGCATACAGCAGGATTACTCCAAATGCAGTGGGGCATCTGGGCATTGTTCACATATAGTTTGATTTAAACTGAGCTTTCAGACATGCTACGCAGTTTACGTAGAGTGCCATGGAATAGTATTTGCCCCCTTCCTGATTTCTTTTTTTTTTTGCATATTTGTCACACTTAAATGTTTCAGGTCAACAAACAAATTTTAATATTAGACAAAGATAACTCGAGTAAATAAAAAATGTGGTTTTCAAACAATGATTTCATTTATTGACGCAAATGGCTATCCAAGCCTACCTGGCCCTATGTGAAAAAGTTATTTCCCCCTAAACCTAAGGGTTTAGCCTTAACCGAGTGAGCTATCCGGCAGCTCATCACATTTCTTTTTTTGCAAATGTGAGAAGAGCCTTTGTGTTCTTTTTGACCAGCAGTGGTTTTCGCCTTGGAAATCTCTCATGGATGCCATTTTTGCCCAGTCTTTATCTTATTGTTGAATTATGAACGCTGACTAACTGTGGCGAGTGAGGTGTGCAGTTGTTTAGATGTTGTTCTGGGCTCTTTTGTGACCTCCTAGATGAGTCGTGGATGCGCACTTGGTGTAATTTTGGTAGGCCGGCCACTCCTGGGTTCACCACTGTTCCAAGTTTTCTCCGTTTGTGGATAATGGCTCTCACTGTGGTTCGCTGCAGTTAGAAATGGCTTTGTAGCCCTTTCCAGACTGGTAGATGTCAATGACTTTTTTCTCATCTTTTCTTGAACGTCTTTTGATTGCCGCATGATTTCTTGCTTTTTGAGATCTTTTAGCCCACTTCACTTTGTCAGACAGGTTCTGTTTAAGTGATTTCTTGATTCATCAGGTCTAGCAGTAATCGGGCCTGGGTGCGGCTAGTGAAATTGAAGTTCCAAAAAGAAAAAAAGTGGTTAAATACAGTAAATTCATGATTTAACAAGGGGGGCAAGTACTTTTTCCACATAGGCCCAGGGAGGTTTGGATAGCTTTTTTCCCTTAATAAATGAAATCATCATTTAAAAACTGCATTTTTTTTGTTTACTCAGGTTATCTTTGTCTAACACTGAAATTTGTATTATAATCTGAAACATTTAAGTGTGACAAATATGCAACAAAATAAGAAATCAAGAAGGGGGCAAATACTTTTTCACAGTACTGTATATATTTTCATCAACTGTATACTAAACCTTTATGGACACTCCGACTCATCCATGGTCTGGGTCTGACAGCACAGAATATGGGCAGAAATGGCCATATAGCTGGCCAAGATGAGGGCAAATGCTAATATATGATTAGAAGCGAGCAGTATTCCCACCACAACTGAGCAGACCACACACTGCCGCGGTAATGAAACACCTCCCTTAAATCACAGTCAGAGGGCTGGGTCAGACCGTACACCTCTAAAGCCACCATGCAACGTGTGCACTCTGCTTTAGCCTGGCATGCTAACAGCAGGCTCACCCCCTAATTTCATGTTCAAGAGTGAAGCTCTCTTCACTAATGGGCAGGCACAAAGGTGCCGTTACTTGGCGCAGCAGGAGCAGAGAGCACGGCCGTGGGGGGTGGCGAGAGGTGCCTGTGAGCACCGGGTCAAGCCAGAGCAAAGAAAACAGACGGCTTTCACCTCTGCTTCTTCAGGGAGCACAACGCCGTCAGTGAACCCCAACCCCTACCCAAACCCACAACGCTGCAGCCATGAAGCAGCAGTGCTGTAACTTCGATAACATTGCGAAACCATCTTGTGTTCCCTTCGGTAAGCCTCTCTTAAAAGTGCTGTAATTCCCCCTCGCTGAGGCTCACGTTAGCAACATCTGGCTTTCCAGGAAAACCTCTCCAGTGTGGTTTGGGCAGGAGAGAGAGGACCGGGCGAGAGGCTCCACCTGCAGAAGTAATTACACAGAGCTCTGCGGCCTGCGTAACCCCAAATAAACTCCGTCTGAGCAGGGACCGCCATCCGCTAAACAATGAACCACAGGTAACGCCCCATTCGCTGCCTTCCCCCCGCCGCCGTTGCCAGGGAAACCAGGACGCGCAAGTTGTGTTCCGCTGAGATCCGTATGGCAACCTCACACCCCGTTTTCACAGCTCAGTCTCACTGCTGCTCCTCTCAGCTGTCAGACTCTCTTCACTTGGAGACAAACCAACACATACATTCAAATGCACACACACACACACGCACACGCAGAGCTGAACACAGGCATTCGCATGCGCATACACACAAAAGCACATAAACTCAGGCACTCACATGCATTCATACACGCAAATAGCTGCTCAGACATTCAAATGCAGACGCGCGTGCACAAGCAAACACAAACAAACACACACATTCAACCACATACACAGATTTATGTAGGCAAGCTCTTCCACACACACACACACACACACACACACACACACACACACACACACACACACACACACACACACACACACACACACACACACACACACAATTTTCCTTTCGCCATTTCATGGTGGTACCCACATTTTTTTTGAGTCCATGAAGTGCTTTTGATATCACAGGAATCCACCAGCTAGACAAATAAATTGTCATCAGTCGATCATCTCTGTACTTCACCCCATGGCTCTGTGTATCCGCACCAGTTAGACACAGATTTACAGAGTGGGTAAGTCGAAGCACATGGAGGGCGAGATGCAACAACCCAAACCTCCACAGTAGACCCGACCCAAAGCTCAGCTCTCCTATCCCCTCCCTGGTTTTCTCCACTTTAAACCAAACCGCCAGCAGAGGGCGCTCCCGGCACAGAGAACACAGGCAGCGCCACACCTCGGTTTGTTTCCTCTCCCCTGTCCTGACTCGCTCTCCCCCTTCAGTTTCCACATCACCACGGCCCCTTCACAGAAAGAGCTGAATGGGAGTACTGCAGACAGGGGTCAGGCCCCATGGCACCCCTTGTAGGAATGGGCTCAGAGCACCCATCCCACGACCTGCACCGACGGCTCAACCCCCTCCAAATTCTGTGATTGTTGTTCATAACTTCAAGTATTCACTTGCTCATGAAATAAAGCCTTTTAAACAACACTGTGTTAAGTTCCACTGCATAACAACTCTCTTTTCGCTCAGTTTTTGTTCCAGTAGCTCTGCACCCAATGAGAACCAGAGGCTATGAATGAACTCCAGCATCCTTGATGTGTACCCTAAAACTTTTTTCAATTTTTCACCATGTTTGTTTGTATAAACCAATGACAACCTGTTTTAGGATCTGAACCATTGATCATGCATATGCCAGTGGGGCTACAACACACACACAAACACTGCAATACAACATGGAGCGGAGGCTAACAACAAAAATAAATAAATCTATACTTCGGCTTCAGTGCAGAAAGCTGTTGGGGGCTGCCAAGCTGTCACGGAATTACAGTCCCATTACATTTTGGGTTGTAACTCTACAACTAGATAAGATAAAATCAAGTATGATATGTCATATTGAAGATATTAACTTGTTCTTTAATATTATTAAGTGAAAATATATTTTTTGAGAAATTTTCATAGAAGAAACAAGCAAAAACTACTCCGTCACGGAATTACACAAAATTGACGTGGTTTTTTTAATGTTGTGTTTAACTATCCAGAAAGTGATGTTCCTATAATAGTCAAGTTATGAAACTTCAATATGTTCATATTTAAGGTGTTTTTTGTTAATACAGTAAGTTATAGAAACAAATATTGACTTTAACCCTGCTTTATGAGCAAGAAATTTCAAAAAGTCAACGTCACGGAATTACAAGAGGCAAATTGTCACGGAATGACAACGATAGTATTAATTAGTTTCAACATATTTATTTCAATATATTATACATATATACTCAATTATTTACATTTTTACAGTTTAGCAATATATTACAATGAGTTTTCCACTTATAATGACCAATCATAAAAAAAAAAAAATTGAAGTATGTATCATCTCCATGTAAACATTGGCTTGGCGGCCCCCTGTTGCAGCCTCGCTGGGGATGGGACGCCATCTGGGCAGTAGATCTGAAACCTTTCAGCGAGACTCAAGTGCAAAATTGTAAATATGTGACTAGAATGTTCCCTACCAAAAATTCTCATTCTGATGTGACTATGATGTCCAAGCAATGGAGTCCAATAAAAACGGGATTAGAGTGAAAAGGAGTTCTCATATTCCCCACCACGGACTGGCTGATATCTGGGCCTGAAGACAGAGCAGGGACGGACAAAAGGATGGATGGAAGTTCAAAAAGGCACATCAACTAAAAATGTATCCATATATAAAATTTTCCTGAGAAATATTGAGCGGTCTAGGAGTTCTAACCCCGAAAAGAAGCGTGACTGACGGACGGACAGACACGTGGAAGGAACACACTCGTTCCTATATCCCCAAACACTTCGTGGGAGGAGACAAGAAAACTGCTCTTTGAGAGGTTAAAGGTCAGAGGGGAGGATGCTGCAATAAGTGGCGTGGCATCGCTGACCCGTATTCGGAGCTGGCGAGGAAGCATAATTAAGCCTGGCTCCGCAACCTGCCAAGCAGCCGCGCAGTTTCATTACCGCTGGCTGCCTCTGCAAAACCCCAAGACCACAGAGACATGGCCAGGAGTCACAGAAGCGAATCATCTCTGGGTTCACGAGAGAGCCGTCCATAGCCACAGAACACCAGGGGTCCGGATGAAGTTCAGACTCAGTGTGACTTTCTGCAGAGGAGTGGATGATAATGAAACCGTCCCCTCACACAGTCGTATACAGTTCTCATGGATTCTCTGTACACCAGCAGGAAAATGGCCACCAACCATGTTCCTGAAGGTCCACCACACTGTAGATTTTCATTTAAACCCCCCACACAGGATTAAAGACCAACTAGCAAATTCAATCACCCACAGGAGCATCCCCTATCTGTCCAACTAAAATTATAACAGTAAACAATAATCATGATAATGGCAACAAAGCCATAATGTTATTGGACAGAGACTATACACAAGATTACAGCCTTATGTTGCACCCACATACAGTGGCTGTGCTGTGCTATAATATTATGGGCCTGAGCCCAAAAACTTTCTTACTGTCCCAGAATTCTGTTTCAGTTTCCATCCCTTTCTCTTTTTGGAAAAAAGAAAATGTATTAAGCTTGGTCAAAGCAAAGTTAAAAGCACATTGCCTTATACACCAATACATTATTGATTTATATAGTTAATGATAGTGATTTTCCCCCCCAAAAAATTGTGAGGCTTTTGTCCTCTCGTTGTAAGCAAATTTAAAATTCCAGCCAGGAAAAAAAAATGGCTCCAGAACAATTGATCTGGGTTTGAGTGAGAAACTAAAGGATATAGATCTGTAGACACAGCCAGCAGTCAGTGATGCGAGGACACAGGCACTGTGGGGCTGGCCTGAAGGCAGTTTGAGTGATCGTGGCCTCGCCTGAGGCAATATCCGTCTATGCGGAGTATTGAAACAGAATAACCTAAATAATAAATAATAATAAACTGAAACAGGAAAGCTAACACCATCATCATCACCAGCTGGTTTCAGATGAATTCAGGGTATAAATGGAAAGAAAAACAACTCCAACAGTTCAGTCAATAAACCGCAGGATTGGAATTAGCTGGAGAGAAGAGAAAATGACCTTTCAGCAGTTTCTGATTCAATATTAATAACCCAGAGTTGTGCGAGTGTGGAGTATAATGATGAGCCCTTGCAGGTACAATTCATTCCCAAAGCCTCAAAAGACACTACAAGCTTCAGGTTAATGTAAGCCGACAGTTCTCAGAAAGTTTCAAGCAAGAAGGAATAAAAACCTTTTGCCCAAAAAATAAATAAATAATAATATCTTAGATGAATCAAAATGGCCACATTCTGCCATAACAGCAGCTGAGCAGAAATATATGACGACATATGAAAGTTATGACGATTCCAAGGGCCCCTGACTGACAGGGGCCCAAAAAATAGGTAAAAATTAAAATATGATTTTGCTATCTGGGTTTTTTTGCTATCTCTGAGAAATTAAAAAAATTAAAAAATTAAAGAAATTAAAAAAAAATATATATATATAGTCAGAAAACAATCAAAAACAATCTCAAATTTGAATGTCGGGGTTTACGGACACTTGTATTATGCCGCACGAGCAGTATGGAGGCATTTTGGGGTTTTAAAATCATGTTGTTTTCTACGCTAGAAAAACTGGTCTCCGTTGACTTCAATTGATTTGGATTTGTCTTCAACGCAGTTTCTTTGCAACTCCAAAACTGTTTTGAGGAAGAAAGAAATTCATGGACCCTTTGATTAGCCTTGGGGTGAGTAGAGTATATTGTCATTTTTGGGTGAACTTTTCCTTTAAGGTCCATAGTGAAATAAGCCAGCTACAGCAGAGGTAAACTTGCAGGTCAATCATTTATGTATCACGCATTCCGGAGCAAAAATATGAATCTGAATAGAACGGCCTTGTCTTTTCCTGCCGTTGAGTTTCTGTTTTACATTATACGTTTTGGCATCCAGTAGGACAGCCGATCAAACACAGATTCGCAACACATCCTAATGGTGACAAATCATACGGATGAACAAATAGGCGGACAACCCAGCGACTGAATGTGCAATGGGTGTATCATGGTGGAAGTAGAGGTGGAGATGCTGACAGAGAGGGGAGGGTTATTCAATTAACACTGTCATGATTGTGACAAAGTCATCGAGCAGTGTTAAGGATGAAAGATCATCACTGAGGACGCAGCCAGAATGCGCACAGGAAACCATTTTATTAATCCATGGTTTTATTTCGGGGAATCCTTTGAAGTTGTCAGTTCTAAAAACGATTGTTTGTCCATTGTCGAGGTGCAGTTTTTGTTTGTGTGTCGCAGTATAACCTACCACTAAGAAAGTGCCCTATACCGACATCTACTTTTATACTTAAAGAAATTCAAGAGCTTGTGCATTGATACTTTTGCTGAAATAAAAAAAAAAAATAAAAAAAAATAAAAAATCGGATACAGTTATATAACTTTTAGTGGAGTTTTTTTTTTTTTTTTTTACTACAAGAGTATGTTATTTGTGCTGAGTCAGGAATATGTGTACTTCTCTCTCCTCTGCTGAGCCCTGGTATATTAGCATTCCAGGTCCCAAGGCCCTAGGACTAATGCTCATTGCAGTGCCAACTTTCTGTGTACTGAGTCAGAACACATCCTTCCAAACATTTTGGTATCAGTTAGATGATTGTCAGTGGCCTTCACAGTCAACTTGACCTCAAATATAAGACCTTAAAATTTGTAATTCCCATCACTGATGATTTTCCATTTTGAAATTTTACAATAAAAATTACATTGAGACTGTGAGGGACGGCCTTTAGCACATTTCTTATGTTCTCTCACATCAAACAGTGAATTGCATACTGTATGCAGACTGTTGCATGTACAACTCACTAGCAGTAAATATTGCACAGGTAGTATTGAACCATCAGGATCAAGACAGTTGCAAGCCTTCAGAGTTGGAGTCAGTTAGGTCCTAGAGATGTGGTGACAGAAGCTGCCCGGGGGGGGCAATGTGATTTTTTATTTTTTTTTTTTCCCATGGGGCCCCGAACTCCTGGCGCTACCCCTGGACCCAACACCAATACTGTTGAAGTTCCCACCGACTTCTGGCACCAATGGACTGCTTTTGTCAATTTTGTTTAAATTCAACTTCACTTTATCTCCATCGTAGGACAATGGGGGGGGGGATTAGTGAATCCATTTATTTTTCCAATGACCATTTTCCATAAACTGCAAAAATAGGCATCTTGCTTACCCTGAAAAATTAAAGATGTTTTTCTGATTTCTCATGATTCACGTCTTACTAGGTGCCATTTAAGGCTGTTTAGCAAAGTCAAAACTGGTTCTGTGCCACAAAAAAAAATAAAAACATAACATGAGTAAAGTGAGTATAAAGTCAGTGTCTGGTGGCGTAATTAAATTCCCGAGACCAACAAGCTCATCAGTCATTGGATCAGAGGACAGAGCTCGCCCAGCGAGACACGCGAGCGTGTGTGAACCCTCCAGAGGAGAGCACGTGCTCCAGAGGGATAAGGCAGTATAAAGTTCACCGTCATGCATTTTCCTCTCAACCATCTCTGCTCCAGCCTTGTAAAGAATGCTCTAGAACAAAGGAACTCCCTCTCCTTCCAAACAAGGCTCAGAGTCTGAACCCGAGGTCCTCATTCTGCCCTCCTGCCTGCTCCAGAGGGACATGCAGTTGCAAAACATGGAAGGAGGCAACAGCTGAATGCACAGAGGAGAGACTTCGGGGAGGGGGGGCACATAAGGGCCATGCTCTGGAGTCAGCAGTGTGTGTGTGTGTGTGTGTGTGTGTGTGTGTGTGTGTGTGTGTGTGTGTTTTTGTTACCTATTGAGGACCTTTTCTGGTATGAACACTGACCTTGTTGGGACCAGTAGTCCTTATGGTGACCAAAGCGAGGTTCTAACATGGCAGAATGGGATTACTGAGGTCATGTTCGAGGTTAGGGGTCAGGTGTCAATTAAGATTTGGTAAAGGTTAGGGTTAGGCATAATTTGGTAAAGGATAGGGTTAGGGGTTGGGTCAGGCTGTCCATCATAAGTAGAAGTGAATGCAGTGTCCTAATGAGGATGGCTGTGCTTACCTGTGCGTACCTGTGTGTGTGTGTGTGTGTGTGTGTGTGTGTGAGTGAGAGAGAGTGTGTGTTAGTGTGAGAGAGAGAGAGAGAGAGAGAGAGAGAGAGAGAGAGAGAGGTGTGTTTACGCCCGTGTGTGTGCACATGCATGTATGCATGAAGACACTGCAGTGTTTTTGCACATGCTCAGCACGAGACTCTGATGAGGAATTCCTCAGAGTGCTGTTGAATGGCTGGTCTCCTCCAAAAACTGAGGGATCCCTTTCGAGATCAGCTCAGAACCCCAGACCAGGGTCAAAGGTGAAGATCAATCATTGGCAGATGTCGTCGGGCCCCACACCACTATTCGTGCACACAGGCCTCGAGCCTGCCCACTGGGACAGAGTCACTGGAGCACCCGCTACATTCAGCTGACTAGTGGGGGGTTCGGAGGGGGCCGAGGGGAGTCCTTAAATCACAGGTTGTGAAATGTCAAAGCAGTCTGCCCATGGGACCGTTGCCATGGTGACCACAGCCACCCTGTCAGAGTTAAGAGTGTGATTTTGATCATCATTAAAAGAGAGAACATTACAACTGTGTTGCCTGAGTTGAAGGTGGTGTGAATCTGATATTGTTTGTCACTGCGGGATGAGAGGAGCAGGATGCAGAGAGTAGAATGTTTTAGTTTACATCAGTCTGAGGTCATTTCACTGAGGGATTTTTTTTCCCTGCAACAACAGAGGCTACAGAGGCAAACATTTTCCAATTTAACAATGTCCAAATCTAAACAAATCGCACCCACTGCATTTTGCGAGCCAATTAAAGATGCACAAATGACTTGTGTAAAGCAGTAAATTAAAAGCAAAGCAGGTAGATTTGTTTAAGCAATCAACAAAATCTTGACCGCGAAAACAAAGGCCGTCCAAGAGGAGCTCAGTCCTTCCTTCCTGCAGTGATCCACCTGAGCCAAAGGCCACATTCAAAAACAATCACTGAATTGGCCAGAACGACTCCAACCATAAAAATTTCAGAGGCCATTGCAGTAAAAACGCAACTAAAGAAGGCAAAAACAAAGTATGAAACATGAAGACGGTCACCTTTTCACCCGTTACTCTCGTTACAACTGGGACTATTAATTCATCAGTCAAGGGAAAGTCAGCACCTTTTACAGTGAAACGGTCCGTTTCACTCCCAACTCCCTTTTGCTGCCAATGTAAAGGTGCATGTATGATTGTGGCTTTGTACTCGCTAGTTATGAATAAGGATATTCATTCATAATGTAAACCACGCTTATCTGGCCTGGAGTTCATAATAAGAAATTGTAAAGGCAAAAGGAGAGAAAAAAGAACTTCTTGAGGTCAACTTTGGGGTGCTGCAAATTGAAATTCTGGAAAAGAAAAGCGGATTGAAGAAAAATAAAGAGAGGAAAGACTGAGTGAAAGGAATAATGTATGAGAGAGAGAGAGAGAGAGAGAGAGAGAGAGAGAGAGAGAGAGAGAGAGAGAGAGCCCAGAGTGCTGGCAGGGCTCGGACCGGGAGGTTTATCTCTCCTTCACGCTCCGCGAGCCCTCAGCCGTTGCCAGGCATTTCCCGTTGCCATTGTGCAGAATGCCGGATAACTCCACAGGAAGTGGGCTCTTTGTTTGCCATCTCCTTCCTGTTGCCGAGTGGTAGCACTCTGCACATGGGCTGAGGGGTCCAGATAGAAGGGGGGAGGGGTGGTCTGGCATGAGACGTTTCTGCGGACTGAAGAAGGGGTTCCCACCACCACGCATTTGAGCAGAAACCGGTTTTGTGGCAACACAAACCAAATTAATGAATTTAAGGCCTGTAATTCCTGGACAATTCACTCAATATAGAAAAAAAAATTACCTAAAATTTAGCTGACTGCCTAGTTTAAAGGAATAACATGGTGTCTCCACACAAATACTTAAGAAACTTGCAATGCTTACCGCAAGCAATACACATTATTCCTTTCTCACTTCCAATGGGCAGGAGTTTATTTTGCGTTGCTACGTTTGGTTATACAAACAGGCAGGTATTTCCTGAAGCAGATCAGAGAATGTAAATTATCAGAAGCGCATTGGTAAACATGAGCAGCTCACATGCAAATTTGAGTTCCAGCTTTGTTTTATAAACGTTTCTCCGCGCATGCAAAGAAAGAATGGCCAGTGTGACAACCCTTCATTCTATAAGGAAGACTTCCTTGACAATTTTTATACTTATAATTTGCTAATTTGGCAGATTACCTTTCCCAGGCAGGACAAGCCCAGGATTAGAATAGCAGACAGAATTCAGACTACGAACCAGGGGAACAGCAAAGAACAACGTACACCATGGTGTGAAACTGTTGGAAAGACAGAATAAAGCAATCTTGATTGAATTCCATAATACGGAGCATTGCATGATGCTGTAGGCCAAATTTTAAAAAAATACCATTAGAGTAAATGCTTTCCTGCATTGCAGAGTTGACAAACTTCTAGAATATTCTTGTGCACTCAGGCAGTCGCCAGAAGCGCTTTCTCCCTGACCAGTGAACGGGGATGCTCTGAGTCACAGACAAACAATTGCAGAAATGAGCAGGTCAGTCCAAGGCCCTTCGTTCCTTCCGCACCACATCACCGTGACTGGAAAAACACGCCCTGCTCCGTCTGAAAGGCCAGTTTTAGCGCAGCGGCAGAAGGTCAGATTTAGACTTCTCAAACACCGCGTGACGTTACAATCAGAGGGACTGAGAGAGGAAAAGGGAGAGGGGGGAAAAAAAAAAAAAGACTGATGTCAGTTTCTCTAGTTTCAAAATCAGTGTGAGAATACGAGAAAGAGGGAAAAGAGAGAGAGAAAGAGGGCCAGCGAAAGGACAGATGCAGACAGCAAGACTCAAGAAACAGGTTAAAGATGGTTGAAGGTCTGTTCGCCATTATGGCCTTTAAGGATCATCACATGAAACTGAACGCTTCCTAAAACCATACCGCTAGATGCCAACTCTGCCCTCCAGTTCTCAGCGTGCAGAATCCCAATGCAGGGCAGCAGATATGACCACACAAACAGCAGGCCCATATCCAACCCTGGCACCGGAGTAGGAGGACTAAAGTATGTGCCATTATCACTAATTTGAGAGTAGTTTGAATCGATGACAGGTTTTCAACACTGAATACATTTGTGAAAATACGACTGTATCCATTTTATAGTCCAGCTCAGTCAGTACATTTCAGGAATGAGACAAACAATTTCTGAAAACAGAGGAGAAATGAATGATGACCTCGACACAGCTCATGGCATCCCGGGGGAGTGGGCTGTGAGGCAAGAGGTCCCCTGTGCATTTCGCTTCCCCTCTGCATACGCCACTCTTCAAAAGACCCACTCAGGGGATGACACCGCTGTACACAAACAACCACACAAAGGCTAAAAGGTTGTTACTTCTTTTGTCAGAGATAAGAGTCCGCGTATCTCTGAACCATCTCTACCACAGCAGAGAGGGTGGGATCGTGTTTGCACGGATTAGCTTAGTGTCAGCATAACCTGCCACCTGCTTACTGATAGAACTGATCTGGCGTTCTGTCCCTCACTCGGGATAGCAGCAATCAACTGTAACATCAGTGACATCACAGAGGGCAGGAAAACCCTTAAAGATGGCAGAGTATGGCCTGCCCCTCGCACCGGCTGCTCTCCGTTTCCACAAACAACTATTTAATCAGCAGCCAGATATGAGGCCAGTAATCCTGTGTAATCCTTTATAATCCACACCACTCTCAAACGAAGAGACAAATGCATTCCTGTTTAAAGAGCCCAATTTGCTAGTTTTTTTTTTTTTTTCCAACTTTATCCAGAGATTATCTTAACCTGGGATTTAGTCTTCAAGAGCAGCTGTTCCATAAATGACTGAAGGATGAGAAAATTAATCTGGACAATCAATCCCGCAGCCCATGTAACAAGCACTCAGTGATTCACAGAACTTGCAAGAAGGCCACAGTCATAAGTAAAACCTAGACGCAGTCCAGTCGGTCGCCCGCGACCGCGAATGGTGTCCCCCAGGTGCACAGCCGTTGTTTTTCCGATTTGGCCGAAATTCAAGAGCAACCTACCTCGGGACCAAATATGTGTGTATGAAAAGTTTCGTAATGATATCTTCATAAATGTTCATAAAAAGTGCGCGACGTAGTTTGGTACGGCGCACAATAACGATCACGATAACGATCACGGCGCACAGGAATTGTCGAGACGAAGTCACAGTACAGGGCATAGTACAGCAATGATGTGTGATTTTTTTCAGAATTTTACGACATTGCAACAGGCTGTGGTGAAAGCGAAAGTCCCATTTTGGCGTATTTAGGTGGCGCTAGAGAGCAATTTTGTGTGTTTGGTGGAAAATTTTGAGAAAGTTAATATCTTTGAAGCCACTAGGAATTAACTGCAAAATTTTGTTTGTTTTTGATCATGTTTAAGGGGTCATATTTAGGTCGGAATTTGCGTACACATGGAAAAAAGGCAGTGGAAGTGGGTGGGGACCCCATCTTTGATGCCTCATAAAACCCAAACCGTTCGACTTTGGATAAAGTTGTACAGTAGTTTTCATCGACAGTGTGCGTTTTGTCATCTATTAGCATTTGGGATCGATACAATGAACGTCCTTAAAGGAGTTGGCGTTTGTGCGAGGGCAAATTTTGGTCAAATTTAGGGGAAAAAGGAAATTTTGATATGCAAATTGCGGACTTCCTGTGCGATTTAGGTAATGGGTGTCGATTGTTCATTTTTAGGCCTTGATGAAATGAACAATATAGTCTTGGTTCCATCTCTCTATGACTTTCCTACCGGTCGTGGTGGCCGTATAAGTGCCAATATAATGTTTCTTGGTGGCGCTAGAGAGCCATTTTGTGACCTGTGGGGATAATTGTTTAATTTTATCAAATTAGCTATCATGGTTGCCACACCTGTGCAATATGAAACCTCTGAGTTGAGTACTTTAGAAGATATGAAGGAATGTCGAAGTTTTTGGAGACCAATTTAGGGGAAAAAGGAAATTTTGATATGCAAATTGCGGACTTCCAGTTCGACTTAGGTCATGGGTGTCGATTTTTCATTTTTAGGCCTTGATTAGATGAACAATATAGTCTTGGTTCCATCTCTCTATGACTTTACTACTGGTCGTGGTGGCCGTGTAAGTGCCAATAAAATGTTTCTTGGTGGCGCTAGAGAGCCTTTCCGATTTCGCCGAAATTCAATAGCAACCTGCCTCGGGACCAGATATGTGTGTATGAAAAGTTTCGTAATGATATCTTCATAAATGTTCATAAAAAGTGCGTGACGTCGTTTGGTACGGCGCACGATAACGATCAGGCGCACAGGAATTGTCACAAACGCTATAGGTCAGGACAATAAAATCTAAACTGCTTATATGGACTCCACAGCAGTTCAGCTTCAGAATCAATCTACTGTGCACAACAGCACAAATGGAAGATGCCCTAAATTAATAAGATCCTCACACTTACAGGATCTGATTAAAAGAAGCAATGACACAAGTACAAAATGTCCTGATGAGAGGAAGTACACCCCTGGCATCAAAGCGGTGCTCGTGACGGCCAGCCTCTAAAGCTGAGGCCAAAGCTGGGCCATGTCCTGCCATGAAAGCGCCGGAAGACATGGAAGCTAAACATCTGCGCGGTGCAAACTGGTGAAACTGGTCCTTGGGAGGGGAGTGCCTTTATTAGCAATGCTTTACCCTCTACGTGTGTCAATCTCGGAGGGAAAACAATTGATTAACAGGAGGGGCTGAGAGTGGCTGGCACCCACTGGATGGTGAGGCCTTGAAGCGTCTGTCGCTGCCCTGTTCACTGCTCCTAGAAGTGCCCGTCCTGCTAATTTTGGGCAGTAGTGAGGGGTTTTTCCCCATGTCAAAGACAAAGAGCCCCTTCAGAAGGGGATGTGGCCACCAGTGGACTCCCCTTTTCACATCAAAACACTCTTTCTTAGTCTCAGACACAGACAGACACAGACACTCACACAGACACACAGACACACACATACACAGACACAGACACACAAAATTTTCCAATCAAAGGCAACTACTGATCTTGCACAGAACTCTGTACACCGGCAAACAGGATACAGAGGTCATGACCCCATGGGAAACAGAGTTGGGGTAATGCAACGATACATTCCATTACCGTGACCAGAAGTCAGACACAGTTTCTCTCAGGCACAATTAGCCTGATAAAGTTGGTTTCAGTGCAGATCTCTGGACATCCCCTATTCAGTGCGGTTATCTAAAGTGGAACTGCACAGCAGAGCATGCCCGAGTGCCTAGGCACAGAAGAAAAATTTCCTGTGTAATGTCCCCAGAATGGAGCCATGAGGAACACCACACAGAAATAAAGACACCTCTTTTATGGCTTTTCACCACATGTGCCACATTTTTCCCCATTGAGGCATATCCTCTTGGTCAGCAGCGCTTGGTGACCAATAAGCACAGGGCATCCAAGAAAACAAGGTATTGTTTCATCGTCATGGAAGCAAGTAGCACAACCTAAAAAACACAAAGTCACTGCAAACCAAAGATTTTAAATGCTCAGAATAAGTCCCATTTAGCCACTTTCAGATACACGGAAATGTTTTTTTCCCCTTTTTCTGAGAATATTCTGTAATAATAAACATGCAGACCAAGTCTCCAAGATGACATCATCTCATAAGCATTCAGGGGATAGAGCTTCAGCAAGCCTGGATATTTATAACAGAGGACAAGCAAGGGGAAGCTTCTCATACAAGCTCTGCGGATTAAAAAAAAAAAAAAAGTCAGAATTTGTTCATTCGGGCCTCGTCATGTGAACTTACTGTGGAAAAGAACATGTTTTGAGACAGGGGTCACTCTCATATCATCACTGTTTCACAGATGCAACAAGATTAAATGCATAATTCCTGTAACCAATGCGAGAATGTGAATTTCTCATGGCAAAGACTGCATATTTTGAATCCGTTTCGATGTGTGGTGCAACAGTGTTTAAGGTCATGCATTCCAAAGGGTTAAACAGGTTTCAGGCTCACGGTCGAGGCTAGCACTTAGCTGTACCCAAGAGTACGATAAACAACTCCAAGGCCATATTAATGAATAGTAAAAGTAAGCCCCTGTTGACCGATTTGACCTCCCCTCCTGCACAGCACAGAAATAAGAAGTACGTTTCTCAAATGTTTAGGGATTTGAAGCTAGCCAGTTACTCAATGTTGTATTAAGCAAGAAAAAAAAAAAAAAAAAAAAAACAGTAACTGCTAAGCAACATCATCCCCTCATTTTTATGGAACAGAAGACTGGTTTAGCCAGACAATTAGCTAGGTGCTGCATCTGCTAATGTTAGATGGTTATGTACGAGACTTCAGAGGGCTCTGATTTTCAGGTGCGATGGAGCTCGCAATGGGGTTTACATCCTCGCTCTCCAGCGGCAAAGTACACAGCAATGCTTTGAAAATAAAAAAATAAAAAAAATAAACGGGTGAACAGCTGCCAAATTGTATGGTTAACTTTGACAAGTGAACAGATCTCATGCCATTGTGCACATACAGACAATGAATTACACCCATAGTAGTTTTACATGTCACTTCACACTCCCAATCCAAGTCTCCAAACGTGCTTGTGCACGCGTACGCTATTTAAAAGGAAACAAAAACATTATGTCAACCAGCATCATTTTAACAGGAGTCAATTTCATAGCAGATCATGAGGCACACCAAGAGATCATGTCACCACGCAATTCACCTATGGCGGCCTTTCCTTGAACCAGGTGAAAAGCATTTGGAATAATGCATATAATGCAATAATGAAATGCATTTTTTCAGCCACTATCACAATGTACCATGTGGAGCCGGAGTCAGAGCACCAGTCACTCACTGCTAAGAGCATGAGATGTTGTGACACAAGCTTCTAATTAAAATGTTACTTACTGCAAAATAACACACTAGCTTAAAAAACCTGTAATGAATAATAACAATTGGCATACAAGGAGACATTAGATGAGGGCCAGATTTTAGTAAGGCCTCTTGCACGAGGAAAACCTATAAAGCACAAGTAGCACAAGTAGACCATTAACATCAATAAGCTGTACCGAAGAAATAACCCAGTAATCTGACACCGACTGTGCATTTATTTTCCCTTTGGAAAAAATGTATACGTTTTGAAGTTTTACATTAAAGGTGCTATGCTCATGTGGATGAAGGGATGATACTGGAGTCAACCACACTGAGGAACATCTAAGCTCAGGTATAATCCATGAAAACAGAGCGAGATCCAAGCTCCGTGTGGACACATCTCAAAAGAAAGGCTTTCAAATTCATGAGCAAACGCCGACGAGCGCTGATAAACGCTTGTGATACGATAGAAAGAGAAAGTGATGAAGCATCAGTCAATGAGAAAGACATTAAATCAAAAAGCGAGGGAGTGTTTGAGAGACGGCCACAGAGCGACAGCGGCTCTTAATAATGAACAGCCCATTCAATCAGCGAAGCATCTGGCTCAACTTAAGCAGGACTGAGTCCTCGCACCCTGCAGCAGCACGACTGTAACCCCAACTCCCAATCCCAGTCTGTTCCCAGCAGAACCATCACATCGCCACCTCCTCTCAAGCATGCACCTCCCTCGCCACACCTCACCTAACATTACCTTCAATCCCAATGATTCCTAGGCCAGTTCCTGTATATAGAACATCCTGTCAGCTTTCACCTCAAACCTAACGAAACACACCTCCCTCAACTGCAAGAGACTTGCACAATTAGTAGAATCAGCGTTGCTTTCTTAAATGGTAGTGAAAACCTCCAGGATGGAAGATCACCTGTAATATGGCTTGGAGTCATTGCTCGACCCTCTGCACCGATCCGTACCTCCCCTCTCTCGGGCACCTGCACCCATCTCCAGGTGCTCCCTCTCCAACACCACCAGCGACACAGATGGTGGGAGCCACCTCCACCCTTCAACTTCGACAGATCTTTGACAGGTTGAATAATTCATTCTAACTTCAAACGGCAGAGGTGACCTTATCTCAACGAAGTACTTTGAAGTCCTCAGTGGGGCAGAGGTTAACACTGGGTGATGCGACTGGCTGTGACTCATCACCACCTTGAGGATAAATCATTGTGTCATTCTGCGCTCCAGATATAGCATTCACACCTGAAGCCACGCTCTTTCTGTGCAATAATTTCAGCACTTTTCCCCCCCTTTTAGCCTGTGCGGCATAACCTCTCTCATTCATGCATTTTAATCACAATTCTTCATTCAGTACCAGCCTTCTCCCTGCATCTAAAGCACAGAAGGGATAAAAGAGAGAAGGACTCTGGATGGCACTTCAGCCACACCAAACCCTGGCAAACCAACTCCTCCCTTCTGGGCCCGCTGAAGTAAGCAACTCGGGAGGGCAGGTCCTATCGAACGTAATAACAAAACAGCAGTCTGTCGCAGGAATGTCCCTCCTGATTGGGAGGGAGGCAGAAGAGGCAGTGCCTGGAATGATGGGGACTTGCGGTGCTTTCCAGGATTCCAAGCCGCCGTGCCAGCTCTCTAGATTCCAGACATAGCTGGCACAGATTTCAGCGCAGAGCATTGCACACCACATACCACTCATGCACAATCTAATGACCATTTTGGCTCATAGCCTCTGTCAACAGACAAATGATTTTAGATGACATCTCTTTAAAAAGACACAGACACAGACACACAGACACACAAACAGACACACAGACACACACACAGACACACCTGACTCCAGAGCATGGCCCTGCACTGATGGCACTGCTCGAAAGTTGATAAATTTTGTAGCACACAAATGCTTCCCACATGGTAGATGAGTTCCCATGTTTTTTCCCGGCAGCACTCAATGTCAAGAGGAATGTTTTCCTAAAACTGGGGGTATGCAGACCCGGCAATTAAAGGGATGGTTCACCCAAATATGAAAATTCGCACATCATCTACTCTTGCCAAGGCTAATCAAAGGGTCAGTGAGTTTTGATCATCCTCAAAACACTTGAGTTTCAAGGAAAAGCAGCATTGAAGAAAAATCCAAATCAACTGAAGTCATTGGTGACCACGCTTTCGAGTGTAAAAAACATTAAAAAAAACACAAAATGCCTCCATACTGCTTATGCGGCATAATCCAAGTGCCTGTATGACCCAACATTTAAATGTGACTCGAAAAGACGTCTTTTCACCGCATTTTTAGCTAAAATGTCCAATTTAGCCACAGCAGGAGCCCTGTTTATTTTCACGGACGAAGTTGACCTCATGACGGTGGCCAACTAGGGTAAATAACGTTGCAATGGCCATCAACATCTCCAATTGGAGAAACGCGCTGCAGTTTTGAATGTTATGGCCCAGTCACACAGCGAAAACGCATGAATTACGCACGAATTACGCACAGATTTTCGTTTCTGCGCGGAGCGTACGTCGTATGCGTAATTCGTAGGTGGAACAAACGTGGACTGTCAGTGATTGTAAGTGGATGTGCGTCGAAGGCGGGTTGTGCGTGATTTTGAGTTTTTAACGGTTCAAAATTTTTCCGACGCACAACTGTGCGTTGGTGTGCGTAATTCATGAGTCGGCATGCGTAGTTTATGCGTCGAGTATGCGTAACTATGCGCAGGACACTCGTCGGCCGTCAGTGCTTATGCGTCAGAACTGGTTTGAACCCGCGCACGTCCACGTCCGTCCACTGATGCGCCACGTTCATATCACGCATGAAACGCGCATGTATCACGTTCATTCCACTGACATCCACTGACAATACGTGAAGCGTTCGTGTTTGGACGTGCTCCATCGGAGATTCATGCGTCGGGCGTGCGTCGAATGTTCGTGGAATACTGCACCGTATTTGCTAGTATGCATCGACGTGCGCGATATGTCAGTGATTCGTCAGTGATTGTAAGTGATACATGCGTGATTCATGCGTGATTCGTCAGAGATTTCTACCCCCCGACACCCCGAAAAATTGGTCAATTTCTCAATGCACAAGCACGTACAAACCCAATCTGTGCGTGATTTGTGAGTGATTCGTGCGTGATCGGCTGTGTGACTGGGCCATTAGTATTCACTGACTGAAGAGCTTTTTTACCCTCATTGGCCACCAAAGGGAGGTCAGCTTCTTCCATGAAAATACACAGGACTCCTGCCTAAGTGCCCAAATTGGACATTTAAGCTGAAAACTCGGTGAAAAGACGTCTTTGAGTCAAATTTGAATTTCGGGGCTTACGGACACTTGGATTACGCCACACGAGCAGTATGGAGGCATTGTGAATTTTTTTAACTGCTGTTTTTTTTACATTTGAAAGCGTGGTCACCAATGACTTCAGTTGATCTGGATTTGTCCTCAATGCTGTTTTTCTTTGTAACTCCAAAAGTGTTTTGAGGAAGAAAATAAGTTACAGACCCTTCGATTAGCCTTGGGGTGAGTAGATGAGTGAATTTTCCTTTTTGGGTGAACTATTCCTTTAAGAGGACGCATCAATACCATTTGGGGCAACAAATAGCCACAGTCAGAGTTATGTACATGCAACTGTTGACGCACACATCATGAGTCCTGCTCCAATCCAGCCTCTTGCCCTCCCCGTGAGGTCCAGCTGGAGTGATTCTGGCTGCACTCCTACTGGAACTGGGTCATGACAGTGGGGCCGCAGTCCACACCAATTCACAGCAAAGTGGCACTGCATTCCTGGAGTCAAATGAAGCCGATCAAGATTGAGCAACACTGTACTGGGACCAGCTACAATTCCATCGCCTTTTGCAGCTCTGAACTCAAAACTGTGAGCAAGTCCCCACAACTGCACCACAGACTAATGGAAATGGACTGCGCACACCTTCTGTTTGAAGTTCATATATTGAAAACTACATGAGTAATATGAAGAGCCCTGCACATTAATAAACATAATGTCAAATGCACTGTTGAAAGTCCAGCCATTACAGCCAATTTTTCATATCTTGTCGCAGGTTCACAGAAAAGCACAAAGTAAAGAGTTCGAGTCACGGCACAGTATCACAAACACAGCAGTGAACAAAAATAATCACCATAAGCTTCAGTTACCAAACCAGTAGACAGTCATTAGATGAGTCAGAGGTCTTTTTTTACCTTTACATCTTCAGGGTGTTGATGGTTAACAACCTGAATCAATCCACCACAAGTTTAAATAAAACAGGCAGCTGTGAACTGGTGTGTTCAGGAAGTGCTATTATAGGGGCCCGGGGACCCACAGAATCCCAGTAAACCCAGTGCAGAAACAGCACCAGGGAGCAGCAGCGATACACACTACTCCCGTTATACTGACTCAATCACACCTCCGGCCTCATTATAAACAGCCTAATCACCACCCAGTCAAGCCAATTTCAAGCAGCACATTACAGCCAGAAATGAAACCAGCACCCACTGCAGACTTCTTCATTCGCCAATAAAGTAAGAGTAATTGGGCAGAATCCAATCTGCACACAGACTAACAAATTCATATACAAGCATATATATGCACACACATGCATATTCACACTTATGTGTACACACATACTCCCACCCACACAGACGAACATAAATGGACAGACACACACATACACACGCATACACACGCACACACACACTCTCATGTCTGAAAGCCCCTGCTTTAGAAAGGACTCCATGAGGCTGTCATCCCCCATAAGTCAGTGGGGCTTCACAGCAGCCAACATCCTGACACCAGCACTTGAAATGCATCGCCTTACTTCAGAGAGAAGCAGAGATGAAACGCTTTGTCAGCCGGCGAGCGGAAGTCCCATGATGCCGCGGGCCACTAGGCGAAAGGGAAACGTCTGGCCAGTCCCCAGCCTCCTCTCTCCCATTCTGCACTACTTCTGAGGGAGCCATTTGGCTCTCACATCAGAAAGGACAAAGGCCCAACTACAGCCCTATGATTTCCACGATGATTTGCCTATATGTGGATGCAAGAATGTCACCCAACTATGACTGCTGAACTTTCATAAGGGGAGGGAGGGGCGGAAAAAAAAAAGATGTTTGATCGCCAACCATGGGTACAATGGTAGGCTGATCAAATGGCTCCCCCCCCCCCCCCCCCCAAGAAACACGATGTACCCATGGTGGGATAAAAATCGGCCCCTGTTCATTGCAGCCTCGTGTAGACCATCATTATTTAGTAGCCAGGCAAAAGTGCAGTGCAGCTTTGGGCAGAGAGGCACTTTATTTTGCAAAAGGATGAAATGCTTTGCTTTACAGAGTGAACTGCCTTTAGGACTTTTTTGGTTAAAAAAAAAGTGCAATGTTACATAAAATCATGAATATTTTATAAATCTACCACATGATTAGGCTCTCTTTCTAATGACAAAATGGGCTTTAATCGTAAAACAGAATTCAGAAAAATTAAAATGGAAAACACAATCTAGTAAAAAAAAAAAAAAAAAGATAGAATCTGGAAAACAATTCAAAGGATTTTATAGGACCCTACCCAGCACTGCACTCAGAAGCTCTTCCGTAGATACCAACACATCCTTAAGATCCTACAACCCATCACCATCTGGATAGCCACTGGGGGAAAAAGTATTCCAACTTCTTTCCAAAAAAACTACTGTAAAAGTATGTGTGATGACCGCAAGGCTAGTGAGATTACCCAAAATACTTCAAGGCGACACTGACTGAATGACTCCATCCCATAAATACAACTTTTTAAACCCTACATAAAGGAACACAATATGGAAGTCATAAAAAGTGCACAAAAGCATTTTGTACAACACGGAACATAATGGGATACAATAGTGACTGGTGACATTACATATTGACAGTTACAGATGCAGGCCAAATCACACTCCAGGAGCTACATGTTAGCTGAAGAAGGTCCAGGCTGTTCCATTATGATGACAGCTCTAATGACTCACCTCGTCAGGCCATATATCTCTACCCAAACCCCTTGTGCTCTGATGTTTCCATTGACAGCAGACTGTCATTAAATCCCTGTAAAGCATTCAAGTTTACCTACATGGATTGTTTATTAAAACATTGCTCTTTACAAGCAACTTTCAGGGTCCTATACTACGCGGTCCCATCAGGCAATTAAAACGTTACTTCCCTCTGGGGGGGTTTCAGAACTTCTGCACCAGCTAAAGAATTTTGCATCATGCGTCACTCTGCACATGAGCATCGGCTAAATGCCAATAATGTGATGTAATGTAATGAATTAATTCAAATCAGGGAAATGCAAGCAGCTTAGGCCTCATCTCACTCTGGGAGAGGGATATTAGCTGAAGCTGACAAGTTCCTCGCCGGTCGTTTCATTATGATGACAGCTCTTAAATAATTCCACCAGAAATGAAACCGCTCCATTGGCCCTCCATTAACGTTAATCCCACCGCACCATGCCAGCAGTGTGTAATTGAGCCTGGCCAATCTCCGCCTGCTCACAGCCTGGAGGTCGAGAGCACAGAGGGACCGCTAATCCTTACTCAAAGACGGTGATGGGAGTCCTCAGCACATGTGCATCAGAACCAAGGGGATGAAGAAGGATCATTCCAGAATTCTGACCCTACCAGTACGCAGCAGGTCACAGATGAATGGCTGTCAAACTGCCCCTTCGTTCCCGTGCTTCCAATGACTCAACCAGAATGACAAAATTAAAAGGAGCTGTGTCACAATTACTGCACATGCTTAGAACTTGCATCCCAAGAAAGTCAATCTGCTTGACTGCAAGTCATAATCCGTTTCCACCCCTGCCAATGAGTCTTCGTTTTACACACATTTTAGTTACTCCGGCAGTATGATTTTTATATTAAAGAAATTCTAGGATTCGAAGCGCTACAGCGCCCTCCATAATTATTGGCACCCCTGGATAAGATGTGTTCATTAGCTTCTAATAAATTCAGTTTTCAAAATAATATAGAACCACAAGGAAAAAAAAAAAGAAAAAAAAAAGAGGAAAATCCAACCTTTCATTAAAGTGCATTTATTCAGTGGGAAAAAAATCCACATTAAGAAATAATTATTTTACATCAAATCACGTGTGCCACAATTAGCAGCACCCCTGATGGTAATACTTTGTGCAACCCCCTTTTGCCAACAAAACAGCACCTAATCTTCTCCTATGTTTCATAAGATGGGAGAATACAGAAAGAGGGATCTTCAACCATTCACTCTTCTCCTCAGCTCACTCCACAGGTTTTCAATGGGATTGAGGTCTGGGGACTGAGAAGGCTATGGGAGGAGCTTGATTCTGTGTCTGGTGAACCATTTCTGTGTAGATTTGGCCACATGTTTAGGGTCATGATCATGCTGAAAGACCCAGTGATGACCCATTTTCAGCTTTCGGGAAGAGGCCACCAGATTTTGATTTAAAATGTCCTGGTATTTCAAAGCGTTCATGATGCCATGCACCCTAACAAGGTTCCCAGGGCCTCTGGAAGAGAAACAGGCCCACAGCATCGCCGATCCTCCCCTATACTTCACAGTGGGCATGAGGTGCTTTTCTGCATACTCATCTTTTGTGTTCCGCCAGAACCACTTAGTGTTTGTTGCCAAAAAGCTCTATCTTGGTCTCATCTGACCAAAGCACACGGTCCCAGTTGAAGTCCCAATGCCGCTTAGCGAACTCCAGACGTTTGTGCTTATGATTGTGAGTGAGAAAAGGTTTTTTCCGTGCATGCTTCCCAAACAGCTTGTTGGCATGTAGATGGCGCCTAATGGTTGTTTTGGAGACTTTGTGACCCCAAGATGCTACCATTTGTTGCAATTCTTTAACAGTGAGCTTTGGAGAACTTCATTTCTCTTACCATCTCCTCACTGTGTGTGGTGGCAAAATAACCTTGCATCTTCGTCCAGGCTTGTTTACCACTGTTCCAGTCGTTTTCAACTTCTTAATGATTCCTCTGACAGTAGATATGGGCAGGTGCAGGCAAGTGGCTATTTTCTTGTAGCCATTGCCTGACTTGTGAAGGTCGACACACATCTGCCTTACTTGAATGCTGTGTTCCTTTGTCTTTCCCATGTTGAAGAGTGGATAAGAGAAATGGCCTCTGTCACGTCATATTTATACCCCAGGGAAAAAGGAAGTGATGATTGACAAATTAAATGTTCCTAGATACTCTGACCAACTTTGTAAACGACTGTAGAAATGACAGAAATACTTTAATTACATTTCATTCCTAGGAATTGTTAGGGGTCCAAAAATTGCGGAACAGGTGATTTTATGAAAATTAATTATTTCTTAGTCAGGGATTTTTTCCCCTTAAAATTCACTTGAGTTGAAGGTTACATGTTTCAACAATTTTCAATGGGAGAGTGTGCTTCTGCAAAAAAATTGAATTTATTTTCAGGCTTTTAACACATCTTAACCAGAGGTGTCAATAATTATAGAGGGCGCTGTATATTAAGCTTGAGCTTTAGCCGAGGGATACGAAGAATGTAAGCTGGTCTCCATTACCACTAATCACTGAAGAAAAATATCATCTCAATTTTCACTAGTAGTTGAGCGGATTTACTTCATTTAAAGTTTTGAGCATTTGCATTAATCGTGACTCAGCTCCTCGGAAATGGCATTTTCGAGCAATTACTGCAAATGGATATTTCAGAGGGAAATATAAAATGCCCAATTATGCACATAAATGCTCATCAACTGCAATGTTTTGTTTACTACTGCCTTTAAAATCTGCATTAATGCATATGAGGAAGCGCTGACTCAATGCAAAATCTTCACCATAAAAAATACATTTGATTTAAATACTTCTTGATGTAAATGGCCAAATAGGAATGAATTACAAGCAGCGTCAGGAATTAATTACAACTATATGGTTGTAAAGTTGCCATTTCCAGAGAAGCCTTTAGCTTAATGTCTTAAAGACAAACACAGCAAGAACAAGATAATTTTTTAAACCACTGATATCTCCCTGAGGTGAACCACAAATTTGCGTCTTCGCGTTGACTTCGGATGTAATCTGTCGTGCGAAAAATTCTTTTTGCGTCCGGTGTGAAGGGGACTTTATTCTGTTGCGTTATCTGATTGGTTAGAAAAAGCTTTATTTCTGTGCCATTCGCAGTAAGAAAATTACACTTTTTTTTAGGAAGGGGACGACTGACACTCACACTGGCTGAAAAATACAAGGGTTATAACAAATGGAATGAGGACAATTGCAAATTGACGCAAGGAGGCCAAAATAAGTTGGTGGAAAGAACCATTTTCGCGATGAGGCGGGTAGCCGTTTTCAATAAGTTGGCTGTAACTACTCAGTGACTTAAGACAATACTTTCTAAGACAAAAAAAAAACATAAAAAACACAAAAATAGGCTTTGCAATAAAGTTTTAGTTCCTGGCTCTGCAGGGGGTTTCAGAATGTCTTTCTGCGAACGGTTTTGCTACAGACGTGTTAAGTCCCCTCAGCAGCAGAGCTCACATCAATCCCAGCCAATGGGGAGAGAGGAGGTTCGGCTCACTATCTCAAATCTCTTGTTTTCCAGCTATTTTGAACATGCCTGAGAACACATCAGTCCCTACATCTGTCTCAGCTTCTCACTCGGTCTAATTTTGACTGCGAAACACGTTATTCTTAAGGTGCACCGTCTCGTGCATTTGGGGTGGAAATCATGGTTTTTACTTTTTTTTCCTGCAAAATAACAGAGAGAGAGAGAGAGAGAAAAAAAAAAGATTGCCAGTGAGATCAGACATGCCTGTTGCGATGATGCCACTACCTGAGTGTTCAAATCCTTTTCGGTGAAAGGTTTGATGGCACCAGTTTTACAATACCATGAAACACAGCCTCATCTATAAGAAACTGGCACAGCTTATCTGAGCTTTTCCATCGGTTTCTCACAAAAAATACCAGTTGTTTCCACATAATTTCAAGGCTTCAAGGGCCTCTCCTCTGACTACCTATTACACTATTGATAAAATCCAACGGGTACAAAGATTTATTCACAGATGCAGATCAGCGAGCCCCGCTTCATTTCCCTGAATGGCCCCCAAGAGACAGGCACTGACCGCATGCATCAGCTGCACTCGGTTAATGGAAACTGCAGGTTGAAGACCCACCATGGGTGGGCAGAGTACAGTTTATAAAGTGCTTTAGCAGTCTTAAGCCACTTTCACACAGGACGCGAAACACATTTTTTGCAGGACAGATTACATTCAAAGTCAACGCAAAGATGTGCGTCTTTGCGTTGACTTTGAATGTCATCTCTCATGCGAAAAATTCTTTACGCATCCAGTATTAAAGCAGCTTTAAAGTAAAAAAATAAAAATAAAAAAAAATCAGCAAATCATGAACGGGGAGTGGGACATTCAACAGTCACCTCATCACTGTCAGTCAAAGATCTGGCACCGTCATGGTTCGGAATGGGAACAGTGCCACATTACAGCTCAAACTCACTTCACTTAGAAACCTCCGCAACGGGGTACAAACTATGACAAGTTATTACCGTCAGCTTGCGCATGCAGATAGCGCTTATTTTAGATATCCTCTGCAGCAGGTGCAAGGCAAGCATATATACCGAGCCTTAACTTGAGATGTGAAACCCATTGCATCCTGTTCAGAAAATTACAGCCGGATGATGAAGAATTTCATTTGTTGATGAATTTGGGGTTCAAATTAATCCAATCTTGATTTAACTTAGATTTGAGGCAATCCCAGATGAAAGGGATTGAGTTCATTTTGAAGTGAACTTGTTTCAAATCCATTTCAAAAGGTTCAGTGTGAAATAAGAGAAAAGATGGATCTAACAGCAAGTTTGAGTTGGTCCTCCTGAATTCTGTTTCATCAGGCGCCTCACCATCCCTCTCATGAGAAACAGACAAAACAAAGATGAAAAAATTATGTAGAATTAATAAATATAAATTACATTTTTTAAGACTAAATTAAATCAGTAGGCATTATAATGCTGCACAGGCATTACATTAATGCATCGCATTCGCCACTAAGTACACAGAGAAACAAACTTTACACGAGCATTAGGGTACATGTTGATCTGGAAGCTAAAGGCCATCAGCCACATTGACAGTCATGCTGCTTGTGTAATCCAGCAGTTAAGAGGCACTTCGGGCAGCGGCTTCAATTGTTGCGCTAAAACAACAAGGGAGGAAACGCCTCAGAAAGGTAAACATATTCCCAACCAGGCTCTGACACGCAAAGGCTAACAGGACCAGTGTGTTTTGAGAAGCACAGGCCAGTCTCTTTACAAGGACTCCAACACAGCAGAGTAACGGGATGCGCTCTGCAGTGCCCCCCCCAGCACAGCGGAAAGTTCTGGAACAGCTGGACTCCTGAAGTGTAGCTGCTGTTTCTGTGAGCAGCTTTGGACTCAACCAGGCTGGCTTGAACCACGACCACCCTCACTCTGGCCAACACCCCACACGTCTATACCTCTTACAAACTCACACCTCCCCTAAACCCCAGTCCCCTCCAGGCCATAACAAACCTCTTCATGGTCATTGTCTGAGACCGGACTGCCACAACTCCTCTTATTTAACCAGCGGAAGGCACTGGCCAAGTATGGATGTCAGACAAAGTCAAGACACGTCTTCCTTCATTGGCTCCTATTGAAATGCATCCATGGCAGCTGCCCCACAGAAATAACACATCCTTACAAGTCTGAATCTCTGGGAAGGAATGTGTTTAACAGCTAGAAAAAGTTAAACCAAAAAACTGCCTTTGCCAGACTGATGGAGCAAACTTCATAGCGACTCCACATATCCTCTTGTCCCCATCCCCATTCCTCCGAAAGTAGTTGGATCTGAACTACAGAAATTAAGAAAGGATGTTCCCTTCAAGAATGGCAAGTGCAATGAACAAACGCAATTGCATCATCTCTCAAAAAGGAAAGCCTTGACAGAGAGAAGTGAGGGAGACGAGATTTCCTCTCAGGAGCGAGTGAGACCAAAGAGAAAATTTTGGTTTTATTTTCGTACTTCAGCTGCAGGTTATAAATCAAGGTCCAGCCGCAGATTTCTGCTAAGAGGCACCGTAAAAACTGAGGACAGCATTTAGAAGAACTCTTACTTCGCCTGAAAAGTTCCGTCACATGAGATCGCAACATGCCGAGCCACCCCCTGGCCAGCCTCACCGTTCAGGCTACGATATTGCGAAACTAATCTCCTACACAGAGACAGACATGGAGCCAAAGGTACCCCAAAGATTCTAAAAATGCCCTTGAAATCTTGAAACTGGGAACTAAAATGGCTCTTTGCACCATAAAATACAAATTTTCATAACTTATTCCACTATATGGGGCTTGGTAATGGAGCAGTCACAGCTGCTGCTGTCAAAAAATGTCAGGCGCCTCACAGCTACTGTACCTACCATGGGCTCTGGCTAATAGTTTTTTTATTATTATCATTTATTCATTTATTTTTTTTAAATACCTCCTTGCATCCAACAAAGCGGAAATATTTTGCAATTTAAAACGCATTCGATTTGAGCCTGACATCACCCTGGATTTTAGCCAGTGGGGGACAAAAATTGGCCACTTTGAAAAAATTTTATTTCTAACCCTGCATAGGGCACCTGTCCACTTCCTGTCATGCTCATCCGCTTCCTGGGGAAGGGGGAAATGCCAACATTAGCAGGGCAGAGTGGGGGGGATATGCTGCCAGATTTTTATTATTCATCGAGCTCTAGTTTCGTCACCAGCTGGTGTACGCTTAAGACTTCTCGGTTTCACACCTCTACGGCTCAGAGAGCTGTATGCAAATACACAAATGTGCCTTACGAGAAACGCCACTGGCTCATTATTTGTAAGATGTGTTCAAATGTATTAGCCCATGACGCAGATTACAGTAAACTCCATTGATTACATTTAAATTGCATTACCAGAGTGAGCAGCAAGCTACTGTCAAGCACAGCTACAGGCATATGCCCATCACCCCACCGAAAGACCCCAGCGGCACTGGGAAAACATGAGGCGAAGCAGAAAAGCAGAGGTGGGGACTCAAATTTTAACTAAAGGCTGTGCCTGGTGGGGACAGGTCCTCTCCAACACAAATAAATTCAGGCTTTCCCTGGTACTGGACATGTAGCCATTCTGTGCATTTTCCCCCTAACAAAGCATAACAAGATCAACAGCTAGCAACCTAACTCGGGATTATAAGTGGTAGGGTTGCCAAATAAGAGGTCACAGAAAAAATTGATCGTCCACCTCCAGGAACAGGACCGGGAAGCCCAGCTGAAACAAGAGCCATCTGGCGATGGCGTATCCCCCCAGCCCCCCACATTCATGGATTAACTGCTCAAGAAATTCCTAAATACCAAAAGGCACAGCTACATGATATATCAGATCTACACACCAAATTTCGGGAAGAAATATTGAACGGTTTTTGAGTTATGCTCCGGGAACGAAATGTTTACGGACGTACGGACATGGCTATCGCTATATCCCCCCGCATTCTATGCCGGGGGGGATAAAAAAAAAAGGGGGGGGGGGGGGGGAGCAGAATTCTGTTTTATTAGATTAGATCACAGCGTCACGCCTCATTGTTCTCCACCAAGAGCCTGGGATTCCAGGCGAGTTAAACGGCTCTTTCCGCGTCCTCACATCGACTCAACAGGACGTTATCAGGCCGTCCAGCAGCTGGAGACAGGGCAGCCACTGGCCTTTGGTGCAGATCCCACACATAAACACAAGCACCCACGCAAGGGCTGGGCTCTCCCTCCCTCCTGACTCTGGCAAAAACAAATTCAACAGAACAAAAACAAATGCAACAGATATAAGGCGCGTGAAATGCGAGAAACTAAAAACAGATGGTGTGTCCAACAATCTATTTATTCATCTACTTACTGTTTAATGACACTTTCAGAACTTTTTTGAGGCTACATGGGGTCACCTTCTGTTCCCAACTAAGCAAGTGTAGGAATCACACACCATTCAGTCACACCCCGATATCTACGGCCAATTACGAGCCTCCAATTAGCGTAGCATTTATGTCTTTGGGCTGTGGTAGAAAATATGAGTACCTGAGGAGACCCTTGCGGACTCCACACAGAAATGCCCCAGACCCCAGGCCCATCACCTGATGCGCCACTGCTCCTCTCTGCTGTGTCCAATGAGAAGGATTTTCAAACTGAGTGGTGGGTTTAGTATTGCTATCCTTTAACATTATTTAGCCACAGTCCATTACAGAGTGAAACAATCCTAGTGTTTTCTGAAGGAGGCAGTTGACTCTGGACCAGTGTGAACTCCAGTTTTCCACATACGTTTCTCGAGAGCAATTCACATCACAGCCCAGGCGCCTCAGATCATGTCAGTGTCAGCTGTCGGGCCTCATGTGCCTCACAGGCAGCACAGAACATTCTAACCACATTGCTGGAATATTTTGTCAGTGTTGTCCAACACTGTCTTATCTCGAAAGGAACACGGAGAACAATATGCTTTATTTTGGGCCTCTGACCAAATTCCAACAACCGGTCAGCTAAACCGCAGGCCACTGCCGACCAAAGCCCCGCTCCCTTCTGAAGAAATCACAGCTTCCCTCCAGATGAGGAAAGGTCATCATACCTTTGAGTGCCAAAATAATTCTACTAAAAAAAGCATGCGACAAAACTCCTTTATTGGAGAAAACAGAGGTTTACGGAGAGATGAGATCACAGAACAGCCGGATCTGTGGTTGGGAATAGAATATTATGGGGCTGAATGGGGGATTTGCATAGGATTTGCGGGTGGGTTTGAGTCGGCCGCTCTGTGGCTATTCTCTCCTAGCCAATCTTATGAAAGCTAACTGAACTCATTCCTAAATGGCAGCTGTCCAGAGACATTCCACATAAAATCAGACGGGATACACAGCACTGAAAAGTTCCAACTCAATTTGGACACTTTACGTTTCTACTCCACAGTACAGGTTTCTAATAACTGTGTATCAAGACCCAAAATGGTGTCCCTGGGAGTCAATGGAGGTGAGTCATTAGTCCACTAGGCTATGCTTAGGATGTGTGGTTGATGGGTCCCCAAAAGGTACTAAAATTTCTCATTTCGGTCCTGGCACAAAAACCCATTTCCAATCAGCGGTTGGCCATAAAAAAATTTTAAGAACCAGGGCACCGCAGGAAACTACATTCCTCCAGCCAACTAAGGAAACTGTTGGATATAAAAAAAAGTGTGTACCTTTAAATATGTAAATAACTTATGCTAAAAAGTATTACCATGCATTTTCCTGCTCAGCCTCAGCCGCCCCCCCGCCCCCCTATTCCATTTTGTGGTCAGGGGGGGACAGGGAGGAGGGGGGTGTGGTAGTTTGGATTGAGGTCACTTGTCAGAGAACTTACGGCTCCCTTAAAGGTCAGGTCACCGGGGGGGGGCGGTTGACAGAGTCATGCCCCTAGGCTGAGGAGGAATTTTTGCCTCTGTGTGCATACAACTGGGGTCAATGCATTCCACCTTTTCCGGGGCTTTCCACAGGGATGACTTGATCAAGAGTAGCTCGGCGCAGAAGAGACTGTGCGAGACGGCCAATTCAGCACAGACACACCCCTTTGCTGTATCCAGCTTCAGCTGAAAAGCTGGGTCGGTCAATTTCCACTCCAACTCGACACGGTGACTCGCACGTGCCCCGACGGGCTGGAACTAAACATGCCAATCAAAGCACAGTAATACGCAGAGGATATTAAACCCATTTCATTGCTGAGCTCCGCATTTTAGACAGATTTGCACGCTGGCTGCTCAGTTTAAACAAACAAACAGAAAGGAAAATCAGCGAGCTGAGAGAATCGGCATTCAGTAACGAAAGGACGGAGTGTGTAAGTGAAAGAGTGAGACAGCGAGTGAGTGAATGAGTGAGGGGGACAGAACGACCGAGGGAGAGACGGTGAGAGAACGAGAGGGAGAGAGTGTGGGACGCGGGTTCAAAGGGAGTCTTGAAGAAAGCATTTGGGATTAAATGCATTACCATCACGCATTCCAGCGCATAACAAGCAGATGGGAGAAGTCAATGCGTTTGGATTAAAATTCAAATCTCAGGAAAATTACTGGTTGTTTAGCAAGTCCATGACTGCCAAATAATCTTCAGCAAATGGGATTTTCCTGTCCTCTCTATATCATACTTATTTTTGCTGAAAGGGAATTGATCCTGTGGTCGTAGCATTAATCAAAGTGGGTGAATGCGGAGTGCCTTCCCTCAGAATACATTTAAACGGGTTTCTTTGTCCCCAGCGATCTGAAAAGTTGACCTCTCCACTCCGCCTGCTCCCTCAAGGTCAATGGGGCCTATCTGTCGCTCGTGAGATTAAGCAGTTGATGTATAAGTTCAGGCTAATCTTGCGATTCAGGCAGTGACACATTATTCTTTGCCGCTGCGCTTTCTCCTGTTTTGAATACCATCCCGTGTTGCTAATCCTGAGCACTGACAACAATTATGGCACTTAATATGCCTGCCATCCACCCCCAACTACGTGATCTCAACCAGGCCCACCCCACCCAGAAAACCCCAAACTAACAATCAATGAGCAGAGAATTACTGCCATTCTGAAACTATTCCCTTGGTAACACAGCGGCCAATCAATCACAACCCTGACGCTGAGAGAAGTCAGTTCCTGGGCAAGGGCTGTGCAGATATAGTGGGAACAAAGCGGTTAGCGGCATGTCAGTCAATAACCAATATGGTGGGTGCTGTAATTAACAAAAAATTTTAGCACAGCTCTTTCAATGCACGATACACCACATCAGTTTTGATTAACAAGTTAGCAGGTCATCTTGAAGTAATGTTTTGGGTAACAATTCTACTCCTATGGCAAAAATCTAAGTTAACAGTAATGATGTTGCCAAAGAATCAGAATCAGGAGGTGTGTAGAAATCAATCACCGTTTTCAGATCAATTACGCTCAAAAGTGTGTTAAGATGAGCGTACGGTTATATAAAAAAGTACTTTAATCCTTCTCGATTTTTTCCACTTTTGCATATTGTCACACTTAAATGCTTCAGATCAAACCAATTTAAAAATTAGACAAAGATAACTCAAGTAATCACAAAATGCCGTTCTTAAATGATGATTTATTGAAGCAAAAAATGCTATTTAACCCTACCCAGCAATACAAAAAAAAGTAGTTGCCCTGTTATTAAGCAAAACAATTAATTAAACATTTTACTGATAACTGGGTTCTATTTCAATAAGCACAGGCATGATCACTGCCGGCCCTATTGAATCTACGCATCATTCGGCACCCTCATCTGGCAATGAAAAGTCGGCAAAAAACAGTACAATGCAGTGGTCCACAGAAATTATAGAATAGGTTAGAAACAAAATTGTTGGCATCCATCACTGGAAAGGGTTACAAAGCCATTATTAAGGCTTTGGGACTCCATAAAATGGTGAGATGGTGAGAGCAATCCTCTACAAATGGAGAAAAACCTAGAACAGAGGGGAACCATCCCAGGATTGGCCAGCTCAGCCAATCTCTTCCTACTGCACAACGACTCATCCAGGCCACAAAAAAAATCCAGACGACCATCGAAAGAGCTACGGGACGCACCTGCCTCAGTTAAAGTCAGTGGTTCACAATTCCACATTCAGAAAGACCAGGCAAAAATAGCATCCAACCAGGGAGAGCTGCAAGGCACAAACCACGGCGGATGAAAATAAATAATAAGGCTTCTCTCACATTTGCGAAAAACGTACTGATAACCTGCAAGACTTCTGAGACGATATTCAGTGGACTGATGAGTCAAAGGTGGAACCTTTTGGTGGACATGGGTCCCATCACACCTGGCTTTAAGCAAACACTGCAATTCACAGTAAGAACATCACGCCAACAGCAAACACGGTGGTGACAGTGCCGTGATCCAGGGATGCTTTGCCACTTGAGAACCTGGGCAACTTGCCATAATAAAAACGGAACCATGAATTCTGCTCTCCACCAAAAAAATCCAGTCAGGAGAATGCCCGCCAATCAGTAGTGACCTAAAGCTCAAGCGCAGTGGGGTTAAGCAGCAGGAACATGACCAGAACATACAACTAAGGGCCGGTTCATACTCTACGCAAGGTACGCGTACTTGAACGCAAGGAAACGCATTGAGCAACGCAAGGTAGCCATCCTGCGTCCTTGCGTAGCAAAGTGTGTCGTCCAAATTTTTGTAACGCAACCCATCGACGCGTGTATTTCCGTGAGATTCCAATAGGGGAGATAGCATATGGTGCATTATTTGCTTTATGTTCAACACACCACGAAGAAAAAAGGAGGAGGAGGAGAAGGAGAAGACTTTGCTGCCCCCTATTGCATGAGCAGTGTACTGCTTTTTAACGCAGCAAGGGACGCGCGTTCAGGCTTCTCTGTGAACGGAATGGAACGGACCTGTGCTCATGTTCGCTCGCGTACCTTGCGTAGAGTATGAACCGGCCCCAAGTCTGCCTCTGACTGGCTCGAAAGAAACAAAAGGATGGTTTGCAGCAGCCTGGTCCAAGTCCTGATTTCAGAGGGACTGAGATGCTGTGGCATGTCCTTACTCGGGTAGTTCATGCTTGAAAACTCTCAAACAGCTGAATTATAACAATAAAACACGTTCAAGCTCCCATTATCACAATCCGGCAGGGTCCTCCCCCATCAGAATTGCTTTTGTAATGTGGAAAGAAGCCACTAGATGGCAGTATTCGCCTTGTTAAGCCCAGTCTGGAGCTAGGCTTGGGCATGTCCTGGGCATGTCTGAGACGGAAAGTCCGAGAGAATAAAAAAAAAAAAAAGTCTAAAAGGTGGGAGGGGGCTGCAAAAGAGTATATAAGGAGAAAATTGAGAGAGTAAAGTAGTAGGAGAAATTGCAAGTAGAAGGATACATTTGACCAGACCTGTCACTCTTTTCAAGACCTGTGAAGCTTTTTGGGGATTTTTGCCTGTGTTGGAGCATTTTCCTCACCCGGAACATCACCAAGCAACCCCATCTCAAGGGACTGTAAATATTTTTTTTTTCTTGTATATTATCAATCTTGGTCAGTAGTATAAATTGTAGGTTACTGTTGGTCTTTGTTGAATTAAATCTGTTTGAGTTTTAAAATTTTGTCTGTCATCCCTTGCCGTCGTAAATGTCATCACAAATTGGGGCCATAACACTTTGCATTGTGGGTGATCTGACGGCAAGCACGCCTCCAGCTGATGGGCATAAATGTACGTTATTTACGGCGAGGCCTGCGTTTTAACCATTTCATGTGGTATTGTTTACATTATTATGCGCAAGGCTGGGATGTCACCATGAGGCTACGGAATGCACATCCCACACAGATGAAGGAAAGCAACTTCACGAATATCCGTTCATGAGAGATGTCACCTCTCTATTGCACGAGCACGGCGGGCAATTGACCGGATCCAGTTAACGGACGGGAGTCTGAGAAGGCCTGCCTGTACCACCCAGCTGGCTAGTGCAGCCATCAGTGTCCAGTCCACCTGCACAAGAGAGAGTGAGGCCTCTACAGCACTGTAAAAGACTCATTCCCTCCCTGTTACGGAAAACTGATGATTGCAGCGGGTGCCACCAGAGGCGACACAACCAGTTACTAGGTTTAGGGGGGGCGAAAAAATTTTCACATGGGTGATATAGGTTTCGAACAACTTTTTACCATCAATAAATGAAAAGATAATTCAAAAGCTGCATTTCCTGTTCACTCACATGGCGTCATGAGGTAAAATTAGTTGGATGATCTGAAACATTAAAATATGACAAGTAAGCAAAAATAAAAATAAATAAATTAAAAAAAAAAGACCTTAGAAAGATGCCAAATACTTTTTCACACCACTTTACCCATTTCAGCAAATTCAGCCCTTGTGTTTTTTTCCTGAGACCAACCCAAAACAACTCCCTCCCTACAAATACAAAAAAAAAAAAAAACCAGAAGTTTCCATGGAAAAATAATGTTCCCTTCTGGAGTCTGATTGTGAAGCACAGCTTTTGAGCCCATGGAAACATCAGAGTGAGAAAAGGAGAGTCTTTTTAATAACAAATCTAACAGCAGACAAAATCAGCGGAGAGCACCAAATTAAATGAAATTAAATCACCAACAGGCAATTCCAATGGCATAAAGTTCACATCAAAAATGTTAAAATAACTTCACATATTGTATTTGTCACCCTTTCTTAACAGAAACTTTCCTTATCTGTGCCAAGCCCTTTTGTCAGGAATCAAACAGTGCACTAAATCAAAAATAAATAAAAAATACTGCACGAGACCTGCATTCCGGAGGGCACTTTGAAAGCCTTGCCAGCTTCTTAACTGCTTGAAAAAACATGGCTGACTAACATGGCATTAGACCACACAAAAAGCAACACCCATAGTCTCCACAATTTGGAGACTTCGGCCGATACTTATGACCCACATGCAAATCATTGCTTTTTAATGTCAAGCCTGATAAGTTCCATCCTTCTCAACTTATGAAAAATGTCCCATGACGACTCAAAGCTTGCAAGACATGCCAAAACCAAAATGAAGTTTAATAAAAAAAAAATTTTTTTAAATCCAATATATTTCTACAACTAACACTCACGCTGACACATATTACGTAAACGAGCCGAACTTTACACCTGGCTGAAGCGAAAATATATGAAATATTTTGCCAGAGCCCATGAGAAGTCAATCAATCCCAAGTGGTATCGAAATTGGTCCTCGCAAACTCTCCGCAGCAGTGTCATACTGAGAGGACTGACAACTGTAACAACAGGAAATATGACACTGAATATGCAATTATTTTTTGTGTTCTTTCCCCATAATTTAATTAGATAGCTGAATACTTCCTGCAGTGAAATAAAGTTTGTGCTGCAAAAAAAAAAAAAAAAAAAAATTCACATATTTTTTGCAACATAACTGAGAAAAGCTTTACTTGTCAAGAAAGGACAAACCAGAAATGGGTTAAAAAAAAATGTACATCAATATAATTACCCCTTTTGTTTGTGATCTGTTTGATTTAGTACCTCAGCCTTGTTTTATGGTCTCTGTCCAACATCTGCCGCGTCCCACTGTGGGTTATTCATTGATTCAGAGGGAAAGAAATCAATCTATTCCTCCTTTTGATAAGTGCATCTCAGCACTGACCTGCAACGACCTACCATCAGCTTTTTTGTGACCTTTACGCTTCGGGCGAGGGGGGTGGGTCACTTGAGGATGCAAAAACCATATTTTATGCAGGGTTGCCATTTCAAGGGGGACACTCTGACTCACCAAAGATGGTCTGTTATTACCTGAGAGAATACTATTGAACTCAGAAAAAATGTGTGATATTTATTTAACAAGAAGACACCTGGTTTGACTTATACAGTCCAATGAAACAAGATCATGAAAAATATGAATTGTGTTGAGCATAGGACGCTGATGACACCAGAGCTTTTAGACCAAAGATCTTAAATTAAAATCCAGGAGGGCAACTCCGAATGCTGGCCATTTATGTTTCTGCATATTAGCTGATACGTTAGCTTAAATTATAACTATTAATCTGCCCAATTTATGTTTAAAGCCGAAACCGGCCAGTGAATGAGAATTAAAAAAAGTAAAAACCCAGTCTATCCAGGACTCAGTACGACACCCTGGCTTTAGACAATGCAAACCCTTGCAGATTTCTCATGCCAGACTTCCTACAGACACAGAAAAACCAGCAGAGCTCTGTATTCTTGCGATACCCTTCTCTGGGAAACTGACTCAGAACGTGCACATGTTTATTGGCTCAGGAATCCGATCTAATCCCACCAGCTCAAGATAGGAAGCCACAGAAGCGCAATACCGCCCATCCCTCTCCGAGAGCACAGCTCAGGGTAACCAACTGCTTCATAATAAAGGCACATCTGCACCTCATCTCACCCCACAACACACCGCAGGGCAGTCCTGTGTGGATCACTGAACTTCGTCATGCAAATAAGACATGGTCATCAATATCCCCCGCCACCATGGAGTCCCGCTTTCAAACCCAATCAACGTCATACATACTTATATACACACAAAATTTCATTCAAAAGTTGTTCAATAAAAATCTTGTTCCATTGAGATGCAAAGGCTAAAATGGAGGCCGTTACACCATGGGTTGTAAAGGAGCATTTGAGGCCAGGCTGAGGACGTCATCCTTGCGTACTGTAATGGTCCTGCTGATCTCGTCGGCCTGTGCTTGTTTGCTCATCAAGAGGCAAATGGGAGCGTCAAAGATTCCAACTTGAAACCTGCATCAGATGGTTTTAATCTAACTGTGGTTCTTGTATGGTGTTCTGAAGAGACATCTGAAGATTATGAGGCCCACCTGAGTGAAGTACCGTTTGATAAAGTGTCTTCTCCCGTTTTCGCATTTGAATATATTCATCTCGAATTTGAGCCTTATAAATAAAAAATAATATTAAATTATTAAGGGGACGCTCATCAGTACTTAGTTTCCATATTTTTCCCCGTTTTCACTTTATGTTTTGTCTTCAGTTATTTATTGTCCTCAGTTTAATAAATTACTCCACACTTGTATTTCCTTATGTGATCTCCCTTTCTGTCATGGCCTTTGACCTGGGTCATGACGTTAACGTCTCCTCAGTGATAAACCTGCCCAACTTCACAGCTTCACACAGATGTGCCACAGAGGTCCTATGGAAGCAGAACGTAGGAGATCGAGAAATTTCGCTTTCAAACCAAACCAAACCTTAAATGCAGACAGAGAATAAAACCCCAAAATGTCAAGCACAGCAGAGAGGAGAGACACAGAGTGAGCGCAGGAGAGAGAACTCCTTTTATGAGCGCATTCCCGGAGCAGATAATTCACTGCATCTGATCGGCAGGGGTCCTCCGCTCTCTCCTGTGCTGGCTGGCTCTATGCCTGCATCCATATTTTCTTAAATAGGCATCTTTTTTCATTTCCTCTCCACTTTTCTTTGACCTCGCAACAAAGCGTCAGGCAAATGGAAAGTTGCAGTAGGATTTTGAAGGTACCTTTGGCATGTTTGAGAGAAATCAGATGTCCTTTCCCTAAATACTTCATAAGCTCGTGGCACTCTTATTGGAAAACTTTGGGACCGAATGAGGTTTCCAATTGCTAGACCTGCGAAAGACTGTAGTCCATATTTGATCTGTTCTTTCTTCCAAGGTTGGTCCTGTGTTCCCTTGTTGAAAGGAAGCAACAAAAGGAGCCAATTACCTCCTTCCCTTCATGAAAAGGACAATTCGGCCATTCATTCTCACCGCTACCAACCAAAGCATTTCCGGTTCATGTCCATTTGCAGAGGAAGGTTCTTTGCTCTTTAGAGAATTTGGATGCAGCTTGTGATTGTCTTCCACACAGGGCCGTCTCACAGCGGTGTGCGACACGGGGAAGAGGAGTAGGCAGGGATTGGCTGTTGTATCTTGCCCAATCGCAGTGGTCCCACCAGTGTAACCAACTGCACCCTTCCCAGCAGGAGCCTGTATGCACAGTCACCGCCGACATGCATCAGACAGCCACAGGCCTTCATACGGTTTCCAACGGACAGAATCCACATCACCACAGTGTGCAATACAGCCACTAAACACATTGAGCTCAAGTCTGCAGCAAACCTAATAATTCCCACAATCAAACCAGAAGAAAAGTAACTATCCAGTGCATTTTGCCCAAGGATCAAGCAGAATCAGTTTTCAAGGCTTACTTAACATCCTCAAAATTTGTCATCTCTTGAAAATGTAAGGAAAGAAAACGTAAGTTTGGTGTTGTGCATGTCATGATAGCGTCCATTTAAACTTAAATACACTTCTTAATTTTCTACCCAAAAGAAGACTTACACCAAATAGGTACAGGCTATGCAAGTTCATCCAGTGAGTCTTGATGCGGCACATTATTTGGACACAAGAAAGTGTTTGGGCAAGGACGGCAGTCAGCTGAACAGAGCAGAATCCACCTCTAAATAGTAGAACATGGCAGAACCAAAAAGCGGAACTTCCTCATGCCAAAACACTCTCCACCCAGTGTGTGTAAAGTACACTGGTGATATCACGGGGCATCCGTCCAATTTCTTTCCACCCACACTGCAAGATTTCACCCTCCAGAAAGGAATTGAAAAAAAATGATTACAGTCTGATGTAACCCCGGGAGCACATCCTGCTTAACTCATTAGCACTTTCACTCATCCTTCCTGTTCCCACAATGCTTTGTAAAAGCAGGTGCAACAGTTCACTGTAGACCGTGCAAACGAATTCCATCTGTAACGGCTTCCAGGTACCACCAGCCCAATCCAATATGGGCTATATAATCTCACAAAGTCGCGAAAAAAAGTTTTACACCAGGCTGGTTCGTCTGTGTTTACAAAGCCTACAAGAAGGTGGGACACCGCAAGGTGAGAGAAATCCTTATCGGCCACAGTGGGGGTGGGTGGGGAGGGGAGCAAATAAAAACAACGGCCATTCCTGGATTTACAGCAGGTATAAAAGAAGAAATACAGCGAGCAGCCCCGGTCACGGTACATTCTCCAGGAAGAGGCCCATAATCAAAACAATCAAGAATACTGTTAATAATGACAGGCCCTACACAGGCACAATGGTGTGAACGGATTTAAGACCCTTTCCATTGTAGCAGGAAGCTTGTACACTGCATGACCCCACCGCGTGACGTAGGTCCATTTGGACAGGAATCTTCTCAAAATAACCAAAGACCAGGGTCTTTCCGGGAGAGATCCAGCACACACGATCCTTCAAATGTACAAGCCAACCACATATTCCCAAGGTATCTGTCCAAAATAACTATTACAAAACCTCAACGACAATTATTTTAAGGCTCTGCAACAGAAAAACTGTTGCATCATGTCTCCAACTGTAGTCGATCAGTGTTTTCTTCTCATTGAATTACTGCCATCGAAAAACCTTTTCAGTCTCATTAATTGATGCTATATCACATGATGTGATCAACCCTGATTTGCCATAGGTTTACCAGGAATGTACACATTTTTCCAGGAAAAGACAGAAGAGCTTAAAAAAAAAACAAAACAAGTATTTGCCACTAACGTGTCTTAGTCCCCCGCCAGAAAATGGCAAATCGTGCCAAAATGAACAGTGTCTGGGTGTGACCTTGAGAGTGACGCGAAGGTCTCCAAAATCGACTGGCGCCGGGGTAACCACCCTAAGTCATGTTGACATGAAATGTGAAGGAAATCCGTCTATTCGTTCTTGAGATATCTCGCTGACAAGGATTCGGGACGTACGTACGCACGTACGGATGGACGGTCGTGAATACTATGTCCCGCCGCTTCGTGTATTCGTGCGGCGGGGGACAAAAAGAAAGAAAAGTTAAAATTAAAAATGGAGCAGCACAAGGTCTTCAAAGTTCAGTGCCTAAACATCAGGAAGAGAAATAGGAACCGCACAGAGCAACGCCTTACAATGAACCAAACCAGAAGTGGAATAACAGTACCCTCAGGAAAACACACCAGTATATCATTTCTGCAGGGTGCAGTCCGTTAATTAGAACCATTCAGCTTCAAGTGCTTAGCATGGAAATTCAGGATGTTGGAATAAGAGAAAACAAACACAGGGAGGGGAAGTGAAGGGCCCGTAACAATGGCAAGCACTCCAACGCCCAAGAACAACAGTAAGATTAACAGATCTGCTCAGGCAACAGCCCTCAACATGCGGCAGCTACTGGAGATGGCACAATTCCAGCAGGACCTGGTGCCATTAGCAGAAATAAGGAGGCAAGTTAGCTCGCCCAATAAAATGCTTAGGAGCCGATCCCCTTTGAAGCCTTCAAAAAATGGCCAGCAGCCATACCACTATTCGATCTGTTCCAGCCGTGTGGCTGAAGCTAAGCAGGTGTGGGCTTGGTCAGTACTTGGATGGGAGACCACCGAAGAAAACCAAGTTGCTGCTGGATGAGGTGTTGGTGGCCAGTAGCTGGCGATCTTCCCTCTGATGGAGTTACAGGGACACTGTACTGAAGGCGACGCCGTCTTTCAACATCCTGACTCAGTGTGGTCATTAAAGAACCTATGACACTCTTCGAAAAGAGCGGTGGGTTCCCCGGTGTCATGGCTAAAGTCCCAACCTGGCTCATTCGACCTGCCACCTAATCCTCCCCTGATCTAATTGGCTGTGCAACTTGCCCTCTCCCTCCCCACCTCAACCCCCTGGGCTCCCTTGAAAAAGAGATTTCAATCTCAATGGGACTTCCCTGGTTAAATAATTTTTTTTTAAAATCTCCCTGTGAAATATAACGGTTTTCAAGTAGCCTTCATGCACTGCTAAGCATTATGGCCAACAAGTGCCCATAAATGTGTGATTAATTTCCTGGGAACCCTTTCCAAACCCTTTAGCAAAGGATAACCCACTTGAAGACCACACTCTGCTATGCTTTATCAGTACAACCACCACATTGGCAGATGTCAGAATAAAAAAAGCAAGAATCCATTTCATTCATCTGATTATTACTCTCCTCTGCAAAGTGAGACAATTAGGCTACTCAAGACACAGAGGGTATTCCAAAAAATGTTATGAGGAGAAGTCATTTCGATGTCATGTCTAGAAAATGAATCAGGTATACCGAGGACAAGTCTTACACAGTGTAACAGGGAATTCATTCAGGGAAAGATGGTCACTTTGGATCAGACCACAGACACTCGTCGTGTCTTAGTGCAAACTTTTGTGAGGAGAACACTGTATTATTTGAGAAAATATTAGTCCGTCATTTGCAAGCAATTAACAGCCCCTGCCAATTACATGCATTGGTACCAAGTTCATATGAGGCATATAGGCTGCAGCAGACATATTCCACATTCCATCCAAACCTTAACGTTTTAGATTAAAAGACATTTTCTACATGAAGTCAAGTTCCAAGAGTATGAAAAAAGTTGACCCATAATGGAGGTTCCACCCAAACTGAAGGGACAAAATCAAAAGTAACTTCTTCAAAACTTTGCCTATTGTATTGCATATTATCTTGATGAAAGGCTTAAAAAAATGAGCCATCTCCAAATTTGAACACTTTCGGTCCAAAGTAATTCAAGATGTAAATTTGGCCATTTCTCCTTCCCTTAATACTGATTGCAGCACTCAAATGCTCTTTGACAGAATAGTTTGGACCAATCCCCACGCAACATTTCTATTAACCGCCACTTCTGCAAATGGCATTGAGGATCTCATTTATAAACAGTGATTAAAAATCATACAAATTTACAATTTTTCTAAGGTTCAGACAGCCCCAATTGTTGACCCCCGTGGATTAGGCTGAAATTTTTTTAATGAGATGGTTATGGTATCCAAACTTCAAAACCCAAACCGTGCCATGGTTGACCTCTTCTAACCAAAGTTAGAGCGCCCCCTATTTTGGATCCCCAGGGGCAGTAACGAAAAAGTTACAAGTTCCCACCCCTCTAATTCATAACTTTGAGGGTGTCCCAGTTCTTAGTTTCTTGATATGGAGACTACATGGAGGGTACAATACAATAATACCGTTATCTTACTATTTTCCCAGACATTCTTCAGGAGGCTGAAGGGAGAGTTCAGGTCAGACTCCGTCCCATTTAACAGAAAGACTGATACAATGAACATTTATTTATTTATTTATTTAAATATCAAACGAACAAAAAACAAATTGCCCCACTGCTTCATAGACACAAAGACATGGAGACCAGGTCAAAACAAGCCTCCACAATATGGGATCTACGCAAGAAAAACAATTTTGGCAAAATTCTCAGTGGGAGGAGACTCGACTAGAAACACAGATAAACATCAATTGCTGATACGCATTCCACATAACGATATAACTGTGAAAGTGAGCAGATAATTGACAGACATTCCACTTTTGATTCACGGATTTCATGCCCTCCGAGACATGTAAAAATGTAGTATTCTTTCCCAAGATATGGCTGGAATAAAAGTTGGGTTTGACAATTCGATTATTTTCGTGGTTTTCGTAACGATGCTCAGAATTGATAAGCTGAACAACTGAATTTTGAATTCAGCAAGTCTTAAAGACAAGGCCATTGTTGACATGAGTAAATCTAGCAGTAAAAAGGAATAAAAATCAGATGACTACTGTTAAAGCTCAAGACAATTACCAACAAAAAGCTGCCTTATAGAGTATGCAGCGAGACCACTGCGGAAACGTGGCTCCTTGGACAATAAGCCACATGATGCAGACATATGATCTGCAAACAACATGGAAAAAAAGGAAACACCAGATCCCATAGCGAGTCTGAAAGACGCCAACTCCCGTGTTTCTGCAAAAGTAAGTGGTCTAGGTTTGTTCCAGTCTACTCTACTCATAAAACTACAATATTTTGAAACTTGTTTCCGCAGAGTAATCACCTCACAGAAGAAGCCAGCACAAGCAGTCTTTCACAAACACCAAACAGGGCATAAATAGTCATACCACAGCTCAATTTCACTGAGAGTGAGTACAGCTTAATTTTTTTTCTTTTTATAGAAAGGAGACCCTAGTCATATTCCAATGTTGATTTAGCGACTGGAAGAAGTAGCAGTGAAGTCATATAATCTCACTTTATAAGCAGGAGAGATGGCTCACAAGAGCACTGAAAAAGAGAGTGTATATTTAAAGGTCTGCTTGTGCTTGATCCACAGCCCCAAGCAGGCTTCCTATATCCATCTGGAGGGAATGACTCACCGGACAATTCATGGTCATCCTCACAACATAGTGCACCGTTTGTTCTGGAAGCCCTAAAAGCCGCACCCAAGACCGGGCCGTATCTTAGGAACTCCATTCAACGCACAGGAAACGCTTGCTTCAGGAAAATGTGCTCCTCTACGGGAGGAAAAGGACACAGATATACATAGCAAGATGGCAGCTTTATCTCACCGCGCCACAGTTTTGTTTGCAGCCACAAGAAACCTCCAGCTTCAAGATAGCAATGCTCCCAAGAGTCTTACGCAGAAAAGCACACAAGGCCTGGCGTTTCAGCGCAGGATCCAGGCGGGTTCACACAGTGAACAGCTGAACAAGGCGCCCACCTGAACATCAAATAAGGCAATTTTGTTTTTGAATAGCCTGGGGAACTGAAATCTATTTGCATGAACAGATGAGAGCCAAAACCGCATCCATAGTTGCTATAACAACTCAGCAAGACAGTTTTTTAAAGCCAGTGGAATTCAAACAACCTTGTGTCCAGCTCTTTTCAGGGAGCTCACCAAACCAGGTACTCAGTCAGGCAGAGATTTCTCCAGCTTCAAAGCATGGGCTCTCAACACAATCCAAAAAAAAAAAAAAAAAAAAGACTGGTGTGGGAGCAGAGCCTTATTTCATCCATGCAGTGACACCTGATTCTACTGCTCGAGCTACTCAAAGACTTAAGGGCTGATGAGGAGATCGAGTTTGTAGTGGGATGGCAGAACCGAAAGCTTGCCCCCATTCTGGAGCATGGACATTCATTTCTGGAAAAAGGTTGAGAACCACTCCTCCAAAGAATTTCAGCATTTCCACCAGGGTCGGAATAAAATTTCTCATGAGAGACCATTTTTGCCCCCACTGGCCAGAATTGTACAGATACATTTCAAAACCAATGAGGGAAAATTGCCGCAGAATATTTCAGCAACATGTGAAGTAAAGAGATAAATATAAGTACAGTGCTGTCAAAAACTATTCGCTCCCTTCCCAATTTCTTCCACTTGTCATACTTAAATGTTCTGAATCAAATTATTGAAGGAAAGATACCCAAGTAAACACAAAATGCAGTTTTTAAATGATGCTTCATTTATTGAAGAAAGAAGGCAATCCAACACAACCTGGCCCTATGTAAAAAAGTAACTGCTCCCTTAGTTAAAAAATCAAACAAATTTCATTGATAATTGAGCTCAATTTCACTAGATACACCCAGGCATGATCATGGCCAGCCCTGTTTGATCCAAAAATCACTTAATTAGAACTTGTCTGGCAATTTGACTATTAAGAGGGCATTTTTGCCCTTTGGCATCCTAAATTTCCTCCCCGCAGAGGAGTTTGGAAAAGGTCCAAACTAACAATCCACTGCTCAACAGAAAACTGCACTAAAAATGTATGAAATTGGTTGTCAATCTGCACACCTGCTTAGACTTTGCCTGCAATCCATTGCTGAGATATAAAGCAAGTAAAAAATAAAAAAAAAGCCTTTTCCAGAGAGCCTATTGGCTTGGTTCCTTCAGTGGAAGGGAGCGTTTAACTGCAGCAGTACGTCCAAATGATATTCTGCAGGGGAACACGGGGTCATTACTGTGAAAGGCATTCGGTGAAAAAAAGGCCCCATCAAGGTCTGCCTGATCAGCAGCCACAGAGGACAAGATGAGGGCAACGTGACACGATATGACCAAAATCTGCTTGGACCTTCTGCCGTAGGAAACGGTTTAGATAAAACCCGCTTGGCAATACTCGTTTGTCAGATGTAGTGTCATTACAATCGCAAATAACCACTTGATATCACTCAACTTGTCAAATAAACTATGTGCTGGGAAGAAATCGAACAGACAGGGGATCAGTATGAAAAGTACAGATAAGTCTTCAATCGCTATGGGTCACAGGGCTGAACAGACTGCGATCACAGAGGAAAAATAGTGGTAGTAACACAAATTCCACAAGCCTCAGTTTCCACACTGTTCCAGGCCCACCTTTCAGCAATGCTGATGTCCACGCACTCCTAGCAGTTCCCATAATGAATTATTTATCCATGTGTCACATGTTCAAAAACTTTAGATGAAAATAAAAAGAAAATCAGGAGAGCAATACATAAAGATGGTGTGTGCGCGGGAGTGGAAGAAAACTTGCTCTTTAAAAAGCAGAAAGGCGAATGTAGCGTTCTCTGATCTCAGCACATGCTGACCGTGCATTAAATTAATGTCCGCTCAAAGCGCTTCATTAACTAATCTGAAAGCAAAAGACCTAATGGCCTATTAATCATGTTCACAGGTGAAATCCCTTTGATTTTGGCGTCAGCTGTTTTCTGCAGTGTGTAATAATGAAACGCATGAGAAGAGCACAGCAGGAACTCTCTGAGTTATGCGTTATTTGTTCTGCAAATACACTGTTGCCGTTTGTCAGAGCTGCCCAGCCTTGTTCTTCAATTTGCATTCTAACCCAGATATGGCACACAGTTCTACGCATTACCAGCTGAAAACGATTCCTAGCAGTGGCATGAGGTGCGCTTTAACAGCATCGGAGTGGAAACCGACAGGGCAGTAGATCTCCAGGAACAGGAGGTTACTCTACTACAGATCATGATTACAACCAAAGTCAAAAAGAGAATTACACTCATAAAAACTAAAAAACAAGCTAATACGTGTGTGTGCACACCAAATACCCACAAACACAGGGCTCATCACTGAAGGACCATAAACTGAATTTCCCAGTCTTTTCTCACTACAGGACCTTTTTGCCACACAAGTACAGTTTTTTTATGCCATTTAATTACTTGGTTCCCAACGCTAGCTATAGCCCATGTCCTGTATAGACCTGAGAAGCAAATGTCCCACAGAGCTCCCTTTGAAAATAAAACAATTTCCTTTTGAACGGGAGACCAACTGTTAATTTAGCGGATGGACACCACGTATAGGTTCCCAACAGAGCCGCAGTGGGCTGGTGCGGATGTGTGTATCGAAGAGGTTTCAGGCTCTAATCCTGGGATACGTCTTCATCAAAGCACCCACCTCGATCAGCAATGATCAAGAAAATCAGCAGCGAAAAGCAAGCTGGACGACATAATAGTGAACATGTAGCCTGCATGTCATCAAAATTTCACTCCGAAAGGTCTTTGATAACCCAAAGTTAGTTTGTGTTGCTCAAATGCTCCACATACTTGTGTATAGCACACAATATTGACAAAAAAAAATGGATTTGTGAAAGCCGTTTAAAGCAGTGCAGTTAACATAAACAAAACACAACAGAAATGTTCTCGATTGACAATAACAAAATGCAAACATTAATTCCCCCCCCAAAAAAAAAAAAAAAAAAAAAAATTGTATATCTCCCCTACCCCACCACCCCCTTTCCAACACACAATTGTAATCTAGAGATTATCCAAAAAGGCAGTTGCAGTTCTATATTACCCAGCTGTTTTTAAAGCCTGTGAACTAGGCTAATATTTACTTGTAGTTTGTCAAGCTGCCACCAGTGACCTAGAGGAGAAACACAAAGTCAGATAAAAACCAGAAAAGCCCGCGTTTGAACACCCTCGGCCTGACGGTGCACACACGGACAGAAAGACAGACGAACGGACAGAGACGACGAACTGATGACAATACCCTTCAGCCTGAAGTCGGGCCGACGGTAAAAAGCCACCGGATTAAAAGTTCCCAACATTCAATTAAACATCACCTTCCAGAGAGCTGTGACCACAGAAAATCTATCACAGAATTCTGGCACAGACTTCACAAGGCTCAATAACTTTTTTCCAGAGCATTTCTTTATTTTAAAAAAAGAATAAACACACTAATGCATCCCAATTAGCATGTGCTTCTCAATTATTTTTCCCTGAAGGGTCGAAGAAATTTTCCCGGAGCAAATACTGCGAAAATCAGACCATGATACAACACAGCTCAGGCCAATATGAACTCTGCATGTCACCCTGGGCACTGGCGCATAACACAAATAAATGATAGTCTATGTCCCCTAAATTTCCCTGGTTTGTTAGCACGTCTGCCAAGTGGAAACGCCAGATGGGAAATGTTGTGCTCTGGGATGTCATTCCGAGGTTCCACTCAATGGATTCAAAAAGCTCTGACTAAGCAATACTACCAAAATTCCCAGTGTTCCAGTCAGTGCTTCGAAAGAAATAGAATAGAGTAAAAAAGTGATGCATCAGCACATCTGACCAAGAAACCCAAAGGCTCATGCAACAGCTTAGTGCTGCCTGCGCAGTTCTGGAACATTCCGAAACAAAAGTCCCAGATTTCAACACAAAGAACAAAGAGGCAAGTTCGATCAAAGCCGGCATGACCTGGATTTGAATCTGGATGCTGCTATATAAAGCTATGCGCAGCGTGTATGTAATGAGTGCACCAATGTGTGCAGTCTGTCACAGCGGGGGGATGTTTGACTCTGTGATTTTCCTGCAGAGCCTCGGATCTCAGGTGTATCCTCTTCGCTGAGAGAATGATTCCAATACTCAGCACGCAGATTCAATCCAACTCAATTTGATTTGTATAGCGTGCCAACAAGGACTTGGGTCACAAACATGCAAAAAAAAGGGGGGACATGTAAAATAAAACTAGAAGGGAAGGAAATAGGCCAGAACTTCCAGAAATTAAGCTAAAGAGATCAAAAAAGAAAAAATCTTGCAAACCAGAAGAATTCTCAAGGTGAACCCCGCTACAGGGGCAGGTACCCTTTGTAGGCTGGGCCCATGTAAAAGCCAAAAATAAATAAAAAGCAAGTAATTCATCTTAGGATGAATCTATAGAAGCACAGACACACACCTGACCTGTCACAGGCGGTGATGCTCAATCACTCGACTTGAATTTTGAAATACGCCGTCGATGGAATCGAGTGGCCAGCTACGGCTACAAGCGACAACTTCATCAGTAGCGCACAGCGCAGCAGTTGTAGCTTAAATTTAGTTTTTTAATAGGTCATTCATTCACTTGATGTTACATGGGAAAAGGAGGTCTTCAGAGGAAGGAGAGGCTACCAAAAAACTAGCCCCGCAAAGCGGGCATTACGCCTCAGTCCCTAGATTGTTTGCAATGAATATAAATTGACAAAGTCGTTTTCAAGTTATCCTGCAGAATACAAAATTCAATATGGCGGCTGTGGCGACCATAATGAACATCCAAGCGCCGTCGGAATGGATAGGCTTCTGTCGGTACACAAGACCAAGCAACACAGCAAAAATGGCACTGATTGATGAAGTTATCACGCAGAATACAAACATTTATTGGACAGAGGGACAGACAGACAGAGCACGTAATGACGTAATAATAATAATAACAACGTACAGAGCATGGCAGCACTGCTGCAAAAGAGATCGGCCTAATACAAAACAAAAAAAGTGCCCCGCTTTACCGCTTTGTGCGGGAGTTGGAGCCCATTTTCAAGGGATGGCTCAAACATGTAGCTGGGAACATTAGTTCTGTACATGGTGCAGCATTCAGCTGGTGCCTGAAATCTCTCACATAGAGAAAGTAACATTTCTGCCCCCAAATCTACTATCCATTGTCCAGTGTCTCATTACTAAGCATGCAATGTGGAAAACCACCGCAGTGATGGCAAACAGCTGAAATAAAGTTAACAGCGTTTTTAAGTCAGACACAATATTGCCTAAGGATCAGCCCATCATTTGGTAGACGGAACAGAGCTCATAAGACTTTTTCGAAAACTATACTTTGGGGAAATATAATAGCACAGAGCAATAGGGTTATTCACGCAAATCGCCAAAACCACCCTAATGGCACCTCTTCAATTTGCCTGATTTTTATTCTAATAGTACCTTATGATGTCAAATGGAATAATCCAAAATTTGAGCTTCCTAGCTCAAACGGTTTTTGAATTATGGCCCTTCAAAGTTTGGGTGCCACGCCCACTTTTGGGGTCCAGGAATTGCACACTTAATTTACAAGCATTTTTGAAGACCCAGATCTTTTGTTTTAAGCTAGCTACGGGCCTGTAAATTGCTCTATATCAGAATCTCCACTTAAAATAGTAAATCTATGCTAGTTTTTAGAGATATTAACCCCTTAAAAGTGGATTTTTAAATGACGCAATAAATTTTTGGGGCACTTTGGGGGTCTATATCTTGGAAAGTTTTTGTCCTGATGGGGTTTCAACTAATTTATCATTATATATGGGTAAACTACTGCGTATTTAAACAATTTCAGGGCACTCAGAGCCTTGATGGGGATACAGGAGGGTCCCAAATATGGCCTAAGGACAAAATTTCCCTTTGGTACCCCCTACTTCAGGTCCCGAGTTGGCCATGTGGGTACATGATGACTGGAATGAGCTTTTTACCAGAATCAACAGTCACCCTTTAGCAAAGTTTTGAGCTAATGAAAACTTTGATTATCAATCTCCTTCACAATCAACTAAGCCTTTGCTTATGGCACTATTTTTGGATATTTTCAGAAAAATCCGAAGTCCAGTGGCCCTAAGTTTAATGCAAAAGTGGGCGTGTCACCAAAACTTTGAAGGGCCATAACTCAAAAACTGTTTGAGCTAGAAAGCTCAAACTTCTGATTCTTTCATTTGACATCATAAGGCACTAATAGAATAAAAATCAGGCAAATTGAAGAGGTGTCACTGGGGAGGGTGTGTGACTTGACACAGAATGACCCTATATTGTATGTATACATACACCAAATATAGATGTTGGCTAGCCAGGCTAGCAAACTAGCTAGCTAAGCTAGTAAACTGACATTAGCTAACTAGCTAAAAAGGCTTTTTGCCGACTTGACTAGTTACATTTGGTGCATGTAAACGCTAGCTAGCTACCCAAATGGCAAAGTTTTAATTATTCACTATTATCCATTGATTTCTATGCACCAAATGTAAGGCTGTATTTGCGAGCGAACCCTTTGTGCATGCTCACAAGGTTGCAATGCTGAGCGAAGCCTTAGCTGTGCTGTAAAATCAAATTACGCTGCCTGGCTTTACCCCAAGGTGGCTCCAGCAACCTGCTATACTGAGCTTGACTCAGTCTGTTGCTCCAGAGCACTGAAGCCGATTTTGCAGGTAGAAAATACCGTTAGCTTACCAGGCAGACTAAACCTGGTTTTGGTAGAAAACTGGTCACTGGCCAACGGACTGGCGTTAAGGACAAACACTGTTTAGACTGCTACTAAGTTCAACAACATTTAGTTAAATGCTGTTTCTGTATTTTGCTGTAGCCATAGTGATTTTTTGTGCCCCCTCTCTAAAATGAAATGCCCACTCTATCGATATGCTCAGATGTAGTGTCTGCTTACAGGCCCTCAGGTAACTTGACACTGTTGGTTTGAAACGGGAAAAAGAAGAGGGCGAAGCACTCAAAAATCTGGGCGAAGAGAAAAAGGAGGAGAGCGAAGCTGAATCACCTCTGTCCTGCACCCAACTCCAACAACATGTGAAAGAGTCCCTGTCCCTCTGCCCAGGGCTGCACCACTGCTCTCTGGTGCTTTAGTGCAATGAGGGCACCAGGAGCGTGAACCAGATCTCCTGTCTAAAACTACCGTGGGGGACAGGAGCCCATTAATTGACACAAGGCGGAGAAAATTTCAAAGCCTCCACGACGGGTTCTCATTCAGGCCAAAACAAAAAAAAAAAAAAATGGGTGGGTCGTGACTGGAACTTTGTCATGTTCTAGCCTTCTGGAACAGTTCAGCAAGGCCGCAGAACAAAAGAAAAATATGTCTTGTGCAGTAGTGCTTTCTTAATTCTTCTGAGCTAAATTTATAACTGCAATCAAGGAGCTTTGAGGCAAAGGCAAGGGAATTCCCTTAGTTTTTTGTCATGGGGCGTGGGGTGGGGGGGGTTGGCAGAACCAAAGAACATTATGGGAAAACTGAGTTATCAAACAAAATTATTTACACTGGCGACATTATCCAGGCATGCCTGATCGTTCGCTCCGAGGACTGTGCATTAACACGTAGGGCTGAGGAGCATTACTACCCTCCCAAGCCGAGTTAGCAGTAACTAAAACAAAATCTTAATAAAAAAGTACCAAACGCTTGGACATGAAGGATATATAATCTCTCTACTGTTGGGTCTATCCTCTGGCTAAACTCCACATGCTTGTGGTCTTATTGAGCGAGAATTGTTTCTTTCAAAGATATCCACAGTCTGTTTGTCCAATACAAACCATCACTTTGACAAAAATCCTTGATATTGGGGTCTTACACAAACAAGGCATCTCACAATGAACTTTATTCAATACACGGCCTTCCTTTTCAAAATTCTAGAACCATCCACCTTTAAACAGTGACTCTCGGTATTCCTCCCCTCTCTCTGCGTAATCCAGCCTCCCCCGACATAAAACTCTCCCTAATGCTGCTGCCGGGTCTCGGACACCCCCCCCGTATCACAGAACTATTACCACTCCTGCCTCTGGTATGCAACCAAAACACAGCAATCCAAGAAAACGCATGGTTTTCGGCCTTTCCTAGACACCGACGCTAGCACTTTTTGCACGAGCCCCAGTGTTCACACTCCTGTAACCATGACACGGAATTCCAACCGCAAGGAAAAGAACTAAAGCCTTGCGGATTTGTGCACGCCAACAATAAATAAATAAATAAATAAATAAATAAATAAAATGCACAGCGCATATTCTTCTTGGACAACAAGTAGCTCTCAGTGGATTGTGCTTCATGTAGCCTAGCTGTAGCTTTTCGACACCTCTCTTTGAGCACAGAAAGGAGCGAGTCATCTTCCACACCACACTTCAGCAGATGACACACAAACACCCCCAAGTTGTTTGCCATGTGCCTCTCATTCCCCCGCAACCGTTACTTCCCAGCCCCACTTCCTGCCACACAAGGCCTTGTGAAAAGAAGCCAGACTCCAGAGCAAACCCCCGCTGTGGGTGAGTCTGGGGGCTGTGGGTGGAGACAGAGGTGGGGTCCACAACAGTGATGTCATAAATGCCATTCCAAATAAGGATGCAGTTTCCTTTGTCTGAATTTTAAATGAGAAAAAAATATATTTACAAATGCCAGGACTTTGCGGGCAAGTCAGCTGGGAGTTGACTGATGTTCCTTTTTGCAGAATTTCAGAATGGTTGTCTTCAATCACATTAATCGACCACATGGAACATCACACTGTCAAGGACAATATGACAAGTTGCCATTACTGAGCACAATGATATTACGAACAGAAATCAAAACCCAACACAGGGCTTCAGGGCTAAGAGGGTCAGGATTATGCAGCATATTAACAACACAATCATCTTGAATAAACAAAAAGAAAATTGCGTTAAAGGTGTTCATGGATTCTCCCACTCAGGTTCACAACAAACCAGACAGCTTGAACATGAAGAATTTCAAGGGGCCAGCAACACCGTAGCAAGGTTTTGGAAAGGGCCGGAGAAACAGACGTGCCAAAGTCCAGCATAAAAGCCAACAAGATCAGCTAAAAAGGACATTTCAGCAAAGTCTGAATACATTCTAAGCATCCCTCAAAAGTTCTGAGAGGAAAATGGTGCATGTTTTGCTTGAAAGTTAATGTGCCAACATGAACTGAATACACTAAAATACCTAACGATAAACATCAGGCTAGAATAGACACTGGCATGGTTAGAAAGAGACAGACTCACGCACACAGCTTCAAATAGTTCCTTAATTCAGAGGTTCCAAGTCATTCCTTGTAATTACAGTTCCGTCTGTGTTCTGACTGGACACCGCAAGAGTTGCGCTTCCATATTCCAGTGAGCCCATTTCAACTCCCTGCTCAAAGAAACAGGCTGACCGGTCAACAATGTAAAGTTTTACCTTTCCCATTTGAATAATGCAAAATGTTTCTGTCCAAAGCAGGAAGGTAGGCTTAACTGTTGCCAGAAAAAAATCCTGGTTGTCGTCAGACGGCAGACCACTTTTGGCAACATGCATGTAATCACTGGCATTAGCAGGCCAGTCCTGCATCATGCGCATTTACAGTCGTCTTTGGGATTAAATAAAGCCATTTCTTTTGGCCTAAATTGACTACAAGTTTTGCTGCTGCGGTCAATGTCTGAAGGCGACGGCCAGGAACCAATCCCACCATCACCTACTAACGCCAGCTTCGTTAAGGACAGAAGGTATGGTGGTCAAGATTAAATGAAGAAAGTATCCACAAAGGCACCCGAAACAGTCGACCCCAAGAACTATGCGCTTCATGCGAGCACATTCAAATGTAACGTTAAATTACCTAAATGAACATATAAGCGCACCTTAAATAATAGACAGTGCTGCCGTATCGCACATGAAGATACAGAAGACGACTTTACTTATAAGTTCCATTTGGCTACATTTATAGTATACCATCCAGCTACGTTTACATAGCAAATCAGTAAACCAGAATGGCCTGGAGGTTACGGTTTGTGCTCGGTGGTCAATCTGGAGATGCAAGCCACGCGAATGACGATTGCAAGAGGGTAGCTATAGCCAGCTGTACGTTTTCTATCCATTGGCCACCAATTCATTTTAATGCCCCAAATCACCAAATGGTTTACCAGGAGACCTTAGAGAAATAGGCAATGAGTAACGTTACTGCACCAACGGAATGACTGTGCTCAGCATCTACTCTGCCCGAACGATCGTGACGATGATGCATTAAAGAAGGCGATACCTGACATGATCATCAGATCTATAAACAGGCCACATTATTGTGCTCCTCAGCGTGATATATCCTGGTTATATCATTCACCACGGAGAAACTCAACATAAACAAGCACTGTCCCGCACATAAATATCCGCTCGCCATTCAAATAGGAAAAATCTCGAATTTCTTTCTCATCGTTACCGAACGCAGGACTGGTAGGTACATCAACTCTTAAATACCGGTATGTCTTATAAGTTCGCCTTTTTCTTTTTTTGCAACTGCTGCTGCAATGCAATAGAAACCCAGTCGCTTTCGAACACACGTTTACCTTCGGAAAGCTCCAGCTCCAGCTCCGCCAGCTTCTCCCGAACCTCCGCCGGTAGAGACATCGCTGTCGCCGGCGTGGGCTCCAACATCATCATCAGTAATCCAGCGGAATTCCTCTCGGCCATGCCGCCTTTCGGGTCGGTCCGAGGCTGACCCGGCCTGATTCACGAGAAATATACGACTGACACGAAACTAGTGGGTGGTGGTTACTGGTTAGAGATGCAGCGCAAGCTATAACTAGATGGCTAACGCCAGAAAGCTCTCGATGGCCGGTAAGTGCTGCATCAGGACAGCCAGCAAGTCTAACGTTAGAAGTGACTGTTTCGGTAGCGTGAAATTGCATGTAAATGGATCGACGTCGCCACCTTTGTTCGACCCAAACCAGGAACCGATCCCACACATGCGAGGTATTTCATCCGTGCATCTTCGTACTTGGCCTTCGCAATCCCTGTCAGAGCTGCACAACTCATCCAACTCTCGGCACAGCCTTACACGCACCCCCGTCGCACCGCCATTGCCACAGTAGTGCGAGATAGTGCGCGTTCACGACGCAGGGCGCGGGGCCGGTTCAGCTGGTTTAAATAGACCAGTTGAGATTTCCATCCTCGCGGTGTGAAAGTCATGGTCATACATCGGATTTTCTATGACAGGGGGTTAGTATTATTTATAACCATTAAATATTTATTCACAAACAGTATGCAGTCGATTTCAAGACAATTTATTCATTAAATCAGCGAAAACTGGGGAAAGCAAAAAACAAAAACAAAAACAAAAAAAAAACAAATCCAGCAAATGGATGCATTCAGAAGTTAAGGCCTATAATTTCTTAAACGCGGAAGCTTGTATTGAACGGGATGCACTTAAACAAAGCATGTTGTCAAAATACACAGAACGTTAGTAATGCTACGAGCATGAAACAGGCACATTTATAGAGCAGAGGAGTTCTCATTAGTTTGAGCCATCATGAACATCGCGCGGAAATGCGAACTAGTTTTCTTGTTTACTAAGGACATAGTTATTTGAAACACCCATCCTCTGCACTGCTGTCGAGCGAATCGAATTGAAGCGCATAAAATCATCTACATTGTTTTGCTTGTTGCGTGAGTGCTGTTACTCGAGACGCAACCATTCAATGCAATCATTGTCAAAGCTGAGAGACTAGACGAAATAATTACTACATAAATTTGGAGAAAAGTTATGAAGGAACAACATCGAATAAATGACAATGAGGTCAATGCTACGTATGATTAATTGATTTATCAATGTCTTCGACGAAAAGCGTGATCAAAATCCCTTGAAGCGGAGATGACTGTTCAAAACGCATTGATGTACTTCTCGAATATAGGAATTTTTATCTTTTACAGAACATTGGAACGGTCCTGCATGTTCATCTAGCGGATATGCAGTGTACTGACAAGGGAAGACGCGAAATTCAAAATACTGATGTCTTCATATGGAGTTAAATTACTGCCAAAACCTAGTATACAAACCGAACATGTTTTACAAATGCACAACGATTCACGAACAAATACAATGTGATTTGCAAATATAAAAATGATTCACGTGCAAACAAACTGAGGTTTGCAAATATAAAAACGATTTGCAAACAAATACAGTGTGGTTTGCAAATATAAAAACGATTCACAAACAAATACAGTGTGGTTTGCAAATACAAAACACCATTAACAGACGAAGGTATTCAGTTTTACAAATACAAAACGTACCGATTACAAGTATACGACGCGAACCATTTCCTACAAGTACAAATCACTTTTGGCAGTTTTCTACCGCTGACATGGCGTAAAGGATTTTCTCACAAATGTCCTCACTGTTATTGTCCCTGTTAAACAGCAGGTGGGGCTATGACTCAATATCCTAAATCTCTACACCGTGAAGTTGAGCAGAATAGAGAACGGCCGCCAGCGACAACCGTGGACATGAGGATGATGGCTGAGGCTAAATAAAAACGCAGTATCTACGTATTCGAAATAACTTAATGTCCGACATTGGGATGGTGTCAATATAACTCTGTGTCCGACAGTCGATTATTGTTTTTAATTTCTTGAAGTCAACTGAATCTTTTAAATAGCCTATTAAACGTGAATGTTTGATCAGATGGCTCAGTTCTTCAAGATGGGTACTGAGAATTTCAATCAATGTTTCTGTTTAAGCTCTTTTCAATAAAGTGTTCTGATTGTTAGTGATATATTTTTATTTTCCATTTCGTTATAAATCTGGGCCCGTATTCACAAAGCATCTTATCTTAGCGCTAGGAGTAGGCCTACTCCTAAGTCGCGCTAGAACATTTATGTAGGAGTAAAATCTTAAAATTCACAAAACCGCTGAGAGCAACTTTTAGAGCAGAAAATTGGTAACTCCTTGAATAGGGGTAGCTCTGAGATAGGCGGGAGTAATCTCCGTTGCTATGGCTGACGTCAATTCTCATGCACGAGTCTTGGGACAATGAGCACGGTGATTGGTTGTTTGGTGGCAGGGCAGCCCATTGAAAAAATATCCCACATACAACTCATGGAGGAAAAAATGAGAAACTAGTCCAAGTGGCTGGTTTGTCCCATAAAATAATGGCAGTTTTCCAATGCATTTCAAAGTAGAGAGGCACGACGATCCCCATTTTAAACACTGCACAAACCCTAAGCCTAACCTTAACCTTAACACTCACATTTATATAAACCTCCCCCCTAGCATTTGTTTAATCTTAAACCTAGATACTTTTAAGCAAGTTATTATTAAAATACAATGTGTTGGCTTTTTTTAGATTCGGTTAAGATGATAACATATTGAGCATTTTCGAACCTTGCAATGCACGGTCCCCGCATATCACGCTCTAGGCAAATAAACGTAGGCCTACATAGGAAAAAGAAAATTGTAAAAACATTAATAGCATTAAACGAGTTATTAATGACACGCATCACTTGCCCCAATAGCTACTTGTCACCCGATGAGACTGAGAATTTGTTGCGATCAACAACAAATGTCGAGCCGTTCAAGTTTTTTTGCCCTAAACTGTCATGGATGTAAGCTCAAAAATGACGCAAAAGCCCAGCTGGAGCCAAGACCAGTTACTGCTGCTGGAGCAGTTGGTGCTGGAGCGAAAGCATGTAGCCTAATCAGGGGGAAAATTGGCTCGGAGGTGAACAGCAAATCCAAGCGGTATGCGTAGGATAATATCAGCCTACAGATCGTTGCTGCGTTACCCTCGGTGTCTCGGATGGCTAAAAGTTGCTCTCTGCGGTTTGGTGAATTACTGTTAAGATTTTACTCCTACATAAAATGTTTTAGCGCGTCTTAGGAGTAGTACTCCTAGCGCTAAGATAAGATGCTTGGTGATTACGGGCCCAGATTTATAACGAAATGGAAAATAAAAATATATCACTAACAATCAGAACACTTTATTGAAAAGAGCTTAAACAGAAACATTGATTGAAATTCTCGGAACCCATCTTGAAGAACTGAGCCATCTGATCAAACATTCACGTTAAATAGGCTATTTAAAAGATTCAGTAGACTTCAAGAGATTAGAAACAATAATCGACTGTCGGACACGGAGTTATATTGACACCATCCCACTGTCGGACACGGGGTTATTTCGAATACGTAGATACTGCGTTTTTATTTAGCCTCAGCCATCATCCTCATGTCCACGGTTGTCGCTGGTGGCCGTTCTCTATTCTGTTCAACTTCACGGTGTAGAGATTTAGGATATTGAGTCATAGCCCCACCTGCTGTTTAACAGGGACAATAACAGTGAGGACATTTGTGAGAAAATCCTTTACGCCATGTCAGCGGTAGAAAACTGCCAAAAGTGATTTGTACTTGTAGGAAATGGTTCGCGTCGTATACTTGTAATCGGTACGTTTTGTATTTGTAAAACTGAATACATTTGTTTGTTAATGGTGTTTTGTATTTGCAAACCACACTGTATTTGTTTGCAAATCGTTTTTTATATTTGCAAACCACACTTTGTTTGCACGTGAATCATTTTTATATTCGCAAATCACATTGTATTTGTTCGTGAATCGTTGTGCATTTGTAAAACATGTTCGGTTCGTCTACTAGGTTTTGGCATGAATATAACTCCATATCTTCACTCTGTAACGACCGCGGTGAAGACGGGTTGACTGAAAAGAGTGGTTCAGTGCCACACACTCGTTTAAAAAAACTCGGAGATATTAAATGACTTGGAGTCTTTCTTATCTCATCTACCCGATTCTGCACGTGCTGAATTGATTGTATTAATTGAAAATAATTTGTTGTTGTTCTCCGACCATCCACGTCAAACATCTGTATTATTTCACGACATTGACGTGGAGGGCCATAAGCCTTATCCCTGCTGCTCTCCTTGCAAAATTGAGGTTTACCCCGGGTCCACCTTTCAACCAATTAAGGTGTTCACTGACCACAACCCGTTGACTTTTTTTGCAACAGATGCGCAACTCGAATCAGCGTCTCATGGGCTGGTCTCTTCTCCTGCAGGATTTCAACTTGGAGATCCTTCACAAGAAGGGATCAGAAAATGTAATTGCAGATAGTTAGTCAAGGTCTTTCTCTTGAATTGAACATCATAGGGGGATGTTAATTCTTGGGAAAGGGGGTGTTACGACCGCGGTCGTAAGGTATTTTATTATATTCTGTACCTTGTAGATGCCCCAAACTTGCTGTGCCTGCAGTGTGTCCTGAGTTGTCTTCCACCTAATTAGGTGCACCAGTACCTGCCGCTGATTCGCTGCTCCAGTTCTCTTGGGGGCTGGTGATAGGTTGCGGTGGAGCCGGTCCTCGATTTAAACCAGCCGAAGTGACGTCATCGGGGCAGCAGGGGGAACCCCGTCACCCTCGGATCGCAACCGGCCACGTCTTTTCTTGTAAAAGCTCTAATGTGTAAGTTTGTATGCTGATTAGAGTAAGGGCGAACCTTTGAAGTTTTCGTTTCTTGTATAGGTTGTTTTCACCATGAGGTAAACAACCTACTTGTTTCTGTGAACGTGTATGTGCAAAATAAATTACCTTACTAACGGACTTTTGAAACTTAGTCTTCGTGGCTGCTTGGGATCCGAGTGTTGCCCCCCCCCCCCCCCCCCCCAGCCCACCACACACACACACACGCACGCACGCACACACGCGCACACACACACACACACACACACAAAACTAAACTTCCACTGGCTCAACCGAAGATTTGGGGTGTTGAAAACCAATCTACACAAGTAGTTCTGAATGTGGGAATAGGCCAAGGCTCATTTACTTAGCCACATCTGTGAGGCATGTCCAGGCAGAAATATAGTCTTGCATCATTTAACTTTATTATGACTAAGCAATAACATTTTCATGAATGGGTTCCAAAATATATACTTTTTTATAGAGAAGTTTACATTTCCCCAACTGGTAAACAGTAAAGTCTTCGAGAAATTCCTGGAAAATGCACTGTGAACAAACATGAAATTCAGTTCAGCAGAAGGGAATCCTGCATGCAGAGTGGTGTCATGATGTTTTTATCCTTAGTCAGCATTCCTAATAATATCCCAGGCACTTATTGTAATTATAAATCTTTCCCATACACAAACTAACTTCATGAAGTCAGAAAGCATATTCTGCAAGGCACTGACAGCGACAAGCTCTCACACAGACTATCAAATAAAAACATTGTATGGTGGTTAAATCCAACTGGATTTGCAAATGTTACAAGTAAAAGCACTTCCACCCAGGAGTTCATTGAGCAAGTAATATTAAGTTCATGACTGTACTAAACAATATCTGTACAAACAGATGACATGCAAAAAAAGAATGAAACAATGTCAGTTCCTTAACCCCTTTGTGCAGAAGCCAAATTTGGCTATTTATGGGTTACCCACTTTAATGCTGTATAATTCAAGATTTAAGGTTGATAAAGAGGAAAAGTGTAGCTCAATTCAGAAAATACACTTACAGCATTTAGAATTACATTGTATTTCAGTTTATTTTCATGTTTTTGGTCGAGAAAATGAGCTGCAAACATAAAAAATCTTCATGAGAATTCACCATTGAAATTGCAAAAAAATAATTCTGAGGATTGAAAAACTGCTGGGGCTTAAAACTTTACATTTCTGGTATCATAAACTCCTTGAGCACAAGTAGATTTCATCTTCAACATTACATTATAGATTACCTACATGCTATTAGCCAAATTATACAGCTACCCAAGTGTCTCCCCAAAGTCTCAAAATTATGTACTGTAAAATCATTAAAAAATCATGTATTTAACAAAAATTAAGTTTTAAGGCATGAAATTTCATATGAACAAATGATTTTCTGGTTGAGTTCAGTATGAATTTATCAATATCAGTGCAGTTGAATATCAGTGGTCACCAGTAACCTCTCCAAACACAGAACATGCCTTTTCTCCATAATAAGGTTTAGAGTTTGTTCAATTTTCTTTTAAGTCCCCCAAGCCAGCACAAACACGCATTTGCATTTCATAAACTGCTGATTAAACAGTCAGAACATTCACCCTGTAATGGAAGTTACCAGTTCCCAAACTCACTACCTTATTTCAACCCTTATAAGGAACAAGTACAACTCACTAACTCAGTGATATCTGAATTCTGAAATATACCTTATTTTAACAGAACAGACATTCCACTTTCAGGGAACAGCACGAAATATAAATTCCTCCCTAGATTCAACAGAACGGTGCAGTGACCGTACCAGGGGGTCCACCTAAATGCATGGGCAGTTCACTTTTAAACAGGAAAAAACGTCGACATTCGACTTTGTTGAGTACGGTATACATTCCAAAACAGAAAGTGAAACTAGCAGCCTACCTTTTTTCCACGAATCCAGAGACGATGTATCCAGTAAAGGAACCCTCCGGTTCTGTTTCATTCGAAATAATTCCCATTGACCATGTCCTTATCTTATTTAAATCCTCTAAATATAACTGAACACTTCAAGGCCAGTTTTGCGCGCCTTTTTTCTACATATATGGATATATCGCGTCTGTTTCAGCCGCGTAATTCGCGCAACGTAAACAGGAGACAACCGAGCCTGCTGATACGCATAGGCTTGTATGCTCTGTGTTTGTCCAATCAATATGTTTCACTTGCTGTAGAACGTTTAAACACACGGGAATTGGATAAGAAACGAGCCAATCAATACGTTGTTACCGCGGAAGTTTCACGAGGCCGTGAAGTCTAACTGTGCAGTCAGGCAGCAGAGCTTGAATGTTTGAGTGAGTGATTGGCTATCAACGCCAGTACTCGGGTGGATATAAGGAAGCGCTGGATTTGTCAATGAATGAATGTACACGAAAATCCACGGTTGGGAACTACGCATTTTTTTGCATTTGATGACTGTAATTGACAGTAGAATGTGAGAGAATCAATACCATGTCGAATTTTTTGCTTCAGAAAACAGATTTTTCTGAACCACTAATTGGAATGCCATTGGCTCACTGTTGCTAAAGTGGTTGCTACATAGGAAACAATTTTTTCTGTCACAAAAGATCATTTTTTAAAACTGCTGGATCGATTCTATGGGCAAGGATATTGACCAGTTTGCACATCAGGCTTAGCTGAGGAGTTTAATTCATGCAACTCTCGAAAAACAGGGGGTGGAGTGAACTTCCCCATATTCAAAACCGCGTTCGAGGTCTGCTTGCTTGTGAATATTCAATAACTGATCCCGGGGTGCCATCTAGTGATCGAGTACAGTAACAGCGTGCTTAAATTTGCAGGTCTATCGACGCAGGCGTCTACATCTGCAGAAAGGGGTTAAGATGTCCACAATGGCATCTAACAGTTCCATGTCAAACAGAAAAACTCAGGGAATAAGCCAATGCTGTAACAAAAAGGTTGTCATCATCTGACAAAATTTTCACATTCAATCATTCACAGTCATTTCCACTTCATCAGAAGAAGAGGTTCTTCCTTAGTGTGTGTCGTAAGCTTATGCGATAAACCTCTCCTTGGTGCTTCTGGTTGTGGTCATATATTACTCTGTTCAGCTCTGTGTGGATGTCCACAAAATGCATCCCCCTGAAAAGAAACAGCAAAAGAGGAACATGCCCATCATTAAAAGAACAGCAACAGTAATGCAATGACAGGATTGCAGAAAACGATTCTTCAACCATGATCATTCAATTTAAGCCTTTAAATAATTCTCACAGGTACAAGACCTCAGTGGATGAAGCCTCTGTAATCTGCTACAGACAGAGAGAACGTCACCAAAATGGGGTTACCTAAGTTCTTTTGACAGGACACAAAGCGGTAATTCACAAATGCCCGTGTGACCAACACCCATCTGCCTGATGGCACTTTTTAGCCATGTCTACACTCCTTGACAAATAAAAGGGAGGTGGAAACCCAAAAAAGTAAAATATGAAGCAAGTCATTGGTCAGGAAATTAGCTAGAATTGAACAAGTAGATACAGTAATTATTGGACAGCTTTCCCTTTCATTTCATGTTTAAGCCTTGTGGGTAAACTTGCGGACAGCCTTTTAGAGGAAGAAGTTAAAAAAATAACACCTGATTGTTCCTCTTTAGGGAGCAACTTTTCAGTTGTGGGAAGCAAACCTTTCTGCAATATTCTCCTGCTCTCCAAAGCATTAGTTAAGTTTTTACAGTGAAGTAGCTCAACTTCACAGTGAAGCAGTGTCCAGCTTTTCCCCGCCGCCACACAGTTCAGTGCAACCAAAGTTAAAAAGCAAATGGTGATCAGATGTCCTCCAGAGAACATTTTTTTGAAACTTGCTCATGCTCTGGGCAAAGATCTGTTGCAACAACCATGAAAGGCTTCAAGCAGTAATTTTCCACTTTGGGCTTGGCACAAAATTAAAACTAAAAAAAGCATGCAGAGAGCGCAGATTTCCGCCAGGGGGCAGAAAAACCCAAAAGCACAGCGATTGGAACTCCGGCCCATTGGAAAGACTTGAAATCTTGAACTTTGGCGTATATCTCAGCAGTACTTTGGCCTAGATATTCCAAAATTTAATCACCTGTTCCTTGACTTAATACCCACCTTCTCTGAAAATTTCATCAAAATCTATCCATAAGTTTTAGAGTTATTTTGGAAACCAACAGACAAACAAACAAACCCAGGCAAAAACATGACCTCCTTGGCGGAGGTAACGAGTGTTGCCACTACACGTGGCCGTGTCCCCCGCAGGTCACGGAAATCGACTGGGGTCAGCGTATCACACTAATACACATTGAAGCTAATGATGCATGAAATCAAACCATTCTTGAGATTTCGCGTTCACAACAAATGGGACGCAACAGACGGACGGAGCTGAATACTATTGTCCTCCACTGCGCTCGATACCGCAGCAGCGGAGGAAAAAAATCTTTCCCCAGGACTGTATATTCATGGCACACAAAAGACTCTCATTGCTTAATTATAGTCTGCTTGCCATGATGTTCAGTATGTCAAATGAAAAACACACCCACACAAAAAAAAAAAAAAACTCTATTCCGTATATTTTTCCGCATTTTCAAAAATTTCAATTCACAGTAAGGGAGCCCCAGAGTTGACAATCTAAGCAGGTTTAAAATATACATTGAAAGCTTTTCATTCCAGTGTCAAGATGACGATATTTTATTATTATTATTATTATTATTATTATTATTATTATTATTATTAATATTATTACCTCCTCTGTCCTTTGAGCAGGGTGGTGCTGAGTGACTGCATGTACACGGACTGATGCTCGCTGTTCTCCAGGTGCAGTGCATCTGTCCTACTCCGGCTCCACACAATATCTGCATCCTCAGGCACAGTCTCCATGCGATGGTCTGTCTCTAAGTCCTCATCGTTGAACCTGTTCCAGCCCCGGGGTGCTTGGGGAACGCTGTAGCTCTGGATGAAGAAGAGTTTCGGCTTCCCGGCCAGCAGAGGGCAGGCTTCTGCGGTAAAGAGCTGCCGGATTGAGTCGATGCTCAGTCCTGGGCCCTGAGAATCAGTGGCCAGCAGGTGGGTGTCTGTGGCTCGGCTGAGGAGGCAGCAGGCGAAAGCTTCAGCCTGCCGGTGCTCGCTGGCCCTCGATACCTCCCGCAGTACAGAGAGCATGTCTTGCACATTTAACCACTTGTGCAGGACGACCCGGAAGTGTAGCTGACTGAACGTGCGCACCAACATATCTGCAGAAAACAGAATTCATAAGTATTGCCAAGACCTACTCCCCAACAAGAAGAACGGGGCAAGGCTGGGCTGGGCTGGGCGGGGGGGGGCAGCGTAAAGGTCAAAGAATTATGTTTGCGGCCTGTTGATATCAGCACTTAACTCTTTAATTGAAGCTAGCAATTGCACAATTCTCACACTATACCTACATTCCGAGATCTACAGTGGCCATTATATTTATAGTGAAAACCAAAATGAGTAGGCTCCACGACCAGTGTAGTTTGCGCCTAATCTCGAAACTATCTCAGGTCATAAGGAGGTGGTTCCACAAAAGTGATGACAGAAACTGTTTCATCAACAGATGGCTAGACGAGTCTCGAAAGCCAGTTCTTCCAGTTTGTCTTGTAATAATCATGTGTCACTAAGGTCTTTATGTAAGAATTCAGCACAAGCTGTGAGGGGTAAGTACTTCAAAACCTGAACCTGTACTTACACCAGAACCTGCAGAACTCATTTGGCGATTTTTTACTTTAACTTTAAGCAACAAATTAAACATCAATTAACAGTAATGCAATAAATTATAATTTACAATCGGGGAGTTTGTAGAGCATGCCGATTCAATAATATGCCAGACTTACAGCTGAAATATATGAAAGCAAAATGAAACAAGTTAAAAAAGAACTAACAGCCCGATCACCTTCGTGGAGAAGGTTAAAATAGCTGGCTCACTGAGGTAGTGCAATGTTTCCACCCAGTGATCACACGGCCAGCACCTTAACCACACAAGTGTTGATGGATCCCATCATACCTGCCAACTAGCAGACGGAGTGACAGCAGATTTTAGCGACTGCAGCCTTAAAAACAAATTGAGGGTGCTCACCTCCATCAGTTCCCACACAGTCGATGATAAGGCATACACCTCGTGGGTTTGCTTGCATCCTGTAAGCCTCTAGAGGGGCCTGTGAAGTGGACCGCAATACTGACAGTTCAGAGCCAAAATGGAGGATCAGAGAGACATAATTCACACTCTCTGTAAAAACCCCATTATCTGCCTAACTCAAAAAAGGCAGACTGAAAGCAGAGAATTAATTCCACATCATTAGGACTTATTCACAAAATTACAAAAAAAGAAAGAAACAACAACAACAAAAAAAAAAAGAAAAGTACTAAAAGCAAACTCCACATTCTTGACTGCAAGTAGTATGTTCATATTGCTCATTATGTACCGGTGCAATATCAATGAAAATCCATATTTCAATCAGCCAGAAACTGTAAATATTGGAAGTTTTTACATTTCATTCTGGCCAATTTTGTGATAATCAAATGTTGATGAGTTTTCACACACACACGCAAAGGTGGTGATTCAAGCGAACTTTAACTTTTTACTACAATCACTTAATTGTGATTAACAATTCACAAAAAAAAAAAAACAATAGATAAAGTTGTCCCCTACACTGTGGTGCAACAGGAAGGAGAGGGGCTCTTTGCACCATCTTAAACACTTGGTTCTTTCACAGTTTTGCTTGAGAACAGGAACCAAGATTGGAGGAAGAGGAAGTGACAATAAAAGTGCGGAGACCCCAGCTAAGCACTGAATTTGCTGACAGTATTGAAATCAGCAATCAGGGTTACATTAGCCACTGACGTTCCAAAAACCATCACTACAAAGCATTCATCACTGAAAATCAGGGGAAAAAATATTTCTTTGTCACCTGAGAAAAATTCTCTCTGGATGCAGGCGCCGCAATTTTAACTTCCTCTGGAGCTGAAAGAAATAAAAACATTAATTCATAAATCGATAAAAGAGTGCAGATGCACAGTTATTTTATTAAAAATACAGTATGTTATGAGAAATCAAAGGGCCATATTCACAAAGACCTTGAGTAGACCCAAAACCATGGAGCAGTTTCATAGCAATGACACAACCAATAACTGGTCGTAGTATTCGTTTTCTTCTGATCATTGATATCGTCATTAGTTTTGCATGAACTACAAGATTTGGCACGTTCTGAAAGTCTCAGTGAGTCAGTAAGATTTAGGGTTCATTCTAATCATCTGTTTTATCCTTCCCTCTCTCCATTCCTCAGTGCACCCAGAAATCGAGTGAGGCTTCCCATCTTTAAAGCCTCTGTGAACCCAAGTCCACAAAAACCTTTGAATTACGTTATTTAGGGTGATGTGCACGTAATAGTAAGCATACTAAAATATCAGAAATTATGTTCAATTCAAATCCGAGGTCTTTTCATTACATTTTTAGCACCCATCCACTTCCAACGGTTGAATTGGGCGTGGTTTTCTTAGTGGGTTATTACGTAATAAGCCAAACCAATTTTAAAAAAACTCCATCTGTCCCACCCTGAACTGAAATAATAAAATCTCTCTGCTCCCACCAGTTGGACTGAGCCTGAGAAACATCGTCTCGAAGTCGCCCGTGTTGCGATTGATTACACTACATTTTGGTTCCATTTATCTATCTGTCCCTGTATTGTCTGACCCCCACTATTTCCCCCATCGTGTATGTTTGTATTATCTCCATTCAAAACGCACCAGCAAATGGTTTTTTGAACGAGACGTGTGCTCGTGGAACGGCACTTCGCTCTGGCTCGAATGTCATATGCTGCGTTCAAACCAGCTTGAGAAAATGGTGTTTCTCAGAACACAAGCGGTGACTTGAGCTCAAATCACCTCACAACCTGTGATCTCAAGCAGTGAACTGGCTGTTAATTCAGCGGATCAATCTTCACCCCTCGTGAGCAAAACGACTCCGAGGCCAGACGAACACATTGTGAGCTAAACAGAGAAGTACGCAGCAAAACGTTCAATGTGAAATCAACACTTAAAGAGTCCATTTGAATCCACGCGGATCCGCTTGGATCCAAATAGACTCTTTAAGTGTTGATTTAACACTGAACGTTTTACAGTGTACGTTTATTTTCATGTTTGCTCTATCAAATATTAAAAGGAGCGACTTATTATGAACCTTTATGTCCCAGAGTTTGTTGTATTTCCATGTCACAGTGTTTCTGTCGTTTTGTCATTATCGCTCATGATTTCGCCTGTGACAGACTGGCAGCAAACGAACGCTCTCCATGTGTGTCTTTTTCGCAACCGGTTGAGTGGCAAGGTAATTACGATGTAATAATATTGTACTGTAGGCCTCCTAGCTAACGTAACAGTACCATTAAGCCGCCGTTGGGTGCATCCCTGCTTACGCTTTTAGCGGAGATGCGCAAACTCGGAAAAAATAAAAATAGCAAAGGATTTTACAAAATACCATTCCGTAACTGGCTGGACGGTGTTTCCAGATGGCAGAGGTTCTGCTTCGTCTGATTCTGAAGCTGCTTGCACTCTGGACACGAAACTTGAAAACTTGAAGTCTTCGCATTAACTTTGAATGTGATCTGTAGTGCGAAAAATTTGTTTCGAGTCTAGTGTGCAAGCGGCTTGAGTCAGATGGCTCAAACACAGGGCTGGACTGTGACCCTTTCGCCACTGCTGTGACTAACGCTCATGGAGCCAGTGAGATGTCATTCAGATCAGGGAGTGGCCAGTCACACCGCGATGGGCCACGCCCACACTGTCTTGAGAAATGGACTGAATAGCAAAATGAGCCGTTTTTGAACGAGGTTTTCGAATAGTTATGAATGTTAATTTTCACTCAGTTTTTTATAGATGCATTACGAGACACACAACTTTGATATTATATGTAAATTTTCGCTATGTCAAGACAAGTTTCCAGTGACTTTAAATACATTCCCACCTTTTCACCCTTTCAGGAATCTGATCGTAAATACATGATGAATGGGCCACTGTCAAAGCCCAGCATGCGTAGTAAACTTGAACAAATTTGCCAACTTGTTCAAGTTCTCCATTGATCAAAATTGCTAGTTAAACATTAAATCGTACTTAATCATAGCTGCTCTTTCTGAAAATGAATTATATGCTTAAGGCAGGAGTTTATTTGTTTTTTTTGCTTGTGAGCTGCAATGTCTGGCCACTGACACAAACAGTTGAATAATCTCTCTGATATCCTCTGAATAACCACTACACATGCTCGACCGTGACAGTACCCCTTTAAAATCTTCTTGCTCCTGGTTGGAACAAGGGATGGACACAACGAACAGAGTAACAAAGTGACAATTAAGTGATTGGAATTTGCCCTCAGAATGTCACTGTTGAGTTTCTCAGGGTTTTGGCCAATGGAATTTGGAGGGAGTGGGGAGACAGACTTACCAAGGGGCTTCGCCACCCAATGGCGCGTGGCAGAGGAGGAAACCGGAGTTCTCTGCCAGAAAACTGGATCACACTGGTGAAGAGAATATGTTTGAGTGCGAAGTGCAAGGACATTACAGATTTGCAGATAGGAAAGACCACATGCAAAATAAATTACTTGTTTCGATGAAAAAGAAAGAATGTGGGGATGATGCACAAACGAAGTGAACTACTCACTGGAATGTTTGACTGACACTGCTGTTTTTCCATTGACCTTTTGCTGGGGCAATTTGACTGTGGTGTTCCACCTGCTGCTGAGATGAAAAGAGATGGTGAGCTGATTGTGACACATTCATGGCTGACCCTGACCTCAGTAAGACTCCCTCCCCGTCCCCCGAAGAAAACCACCTTTCTTTGCTTCGTGGGCTGAAGGGAAGTCTGAATATTTTTTGAAAATTCTACCTAAAATTAAATAAAGTGAATCACCCCAAAAAAATACAGCACAGTGATTCACCAAAAAATTCCAAACATGATGTATTCATGAAGACCAGGGTCAGTTTGTCCCCTGCTCCAAATGACATCATCCTGACCATGACATTACTGATGAGTGCGTCATTGCCTTCCGAGGGTACCAAAAATAACTACAGAGAAGCATTTATACTGCTTAGTAAGAGCGGAAAAGAAACAAAACTGATGACAGAAGTCCGGCATTTCCCTCTGTGCCCTCATTTGAAGAAATGAATACTAATGTAGAAAAGGGAAGGAGAAGTCTGGTCAGGGTAATATGACATTGATACATATGGTGCAATAAATCCAAACAATGATTTTGGGTCTTTTTTTCTGGTCAGGCTACTGTAGCCTCACCTTGTCCATTATTTTCTAAAATGCAAGAATGATCCAAGATCAGTCCAGCTGCTGCTACAGAATGTTCTGTTAATAAGAGCCCTGTTCACAAACAATTCTTCACACAGCAGCACTGGGCCTTTGCCAAACCACATTTCGTCAAACAAGTTCCCACTTACGCAATTCTGTGCTCCAATCAACTGACTGTGAAACGTGCACAGACATATCGCTCTCAGGCAAGCAGTAGGTGAACAAAAGGGATAAACATCTTGCCTCATCTTATCAATCACGGGTGTTTGTCAGTACAATGTATGTACAATAACACTGTTCCTTGGGAGCACAAACATGATTTTCATGATAGTGAGAGGAGATGACCAAAGTCCCACTGAACTTTTTAGCCAAACAACCTCCATGTCCGGAACAACATGCGCACCTCTCATCTGGTACTGCTGCACCTTCCTGGCCAAGTCCAGTCTACGGACATGTCTCAGACACTCGTAAATTAGATCCACCTTGTCACAGGAAACTTTGTCTAGCATCTCCAGCTCAACAACAACGTCAAGGAAACACTGTGAGGAACAAATAGGTAATCACTCACGCAAGGCAGACACAATCACTCAAGCAAGGCAGACACAATCACTCACGCAAGGCAGACACAATCACTCACGCAAGGCAGACACAATCACATTTTGATGAATGCGGATAATAAAGAGCCAAACGTGTAAAGCAGCCCATTTCAAACTCAACTTCAATGAGCCGCGTAAAAAAATTAAAAGGATTGATCAAAGGTCACATGCACACCAAAAAACAGGTCATTCGGTCCAAATGCAAATATGAGGCAAAATTGCCTAATGCTGAACATTTCCCAGTCAGTATTACTGGCAAAACAATACAGTTGAAATAAATTCAGTAAAAATTAGACATTATCACAAAAAAGAGAACTATTAAGGAACTTTCAAAGCATATCCCCCCCCATCCCATCTCAACCGCACAACATTTTCAGTTCATCTTGTGATAACTTCAGCTTGTTTCAGCTTGCACACAAGAATGTGGGGTTATCTAAAAAGAGAACATTAGATGTCCGGCCAGTTTGGGTAGCCTATATCACTGACAAGAATCGTCATTCAAATTATGGTCTTTTCACTGGTTAGGCCTGTTTGTCACTCCTTGCAACACCAACAAAATGCCACTCATTATCCCGCAGCAAAGGTAATTGGTGACGATGTAAATACGTGACATATCATTTCATTCAGTCATATAGTGGAAAATTGTCAGAACATCTTGTATTGCTGAGAACTGCCAAATGATATTCTTTATTGAGTTGGAAAGGTAATATTGGATAGGAACTGGCTCCGAAGCCCTAATAAGCAAGCTCTGAGGTGTCAAAACACTTTCAAGTAATATTGAGGAGAAAAAACTTTCGAAGAGAAAGAAATATGCAAAAGCCCAGCTTAAGGAGGAGAGCCCATCCCCAATGATCTACCCCAGTTAAGCACAAAGAAGCATCCACATGGATGAACTGTAATTGAAACTTGTATTTTCTAGCCATATCTTACCTTAGCTTTTTCCAGCTGTCCTCTGGGTACCATGCCATTGAGTAAGAATATGAGGGAATTCAAATCTTCTTTACCCATGTCTTGGCTTACATCAGTCATCAAGACTCTGGAACACAAATCATACATTTGTATAACTGACAAAAATACGTTAATATGTTTGCGAATGTTATATCTGATCCATGGATTTCACAATGACACAATTTTCACTTAAACACTTCGCTTGATAGCACCAATGTGTCGTTCGACTGTCATCCAGAAAGTAAAGCGGCATTAAGACGCAAATGTCTTGAGACCTAAATTGCTCGATCACTATCAACGAGCACTGTCTTACATAAGAATATATGAGAAAAGATGGGCTACCTGTATTCTGGAACATATCCTTTCCCCAACATGGTCTCAGCCTCTTGTTTGTTAGTCCGCAGCACCTTCCTCAGAATATCATATCGTCTTATTCTCAGAATGAGTTCCAGAAGAAACATTTGGTCCAGCTCTTGGCAGGTCATTTTATTCTTGAGTATTCCTCTGACATCCTCCGCGGACCATTGAGGACGCAGGTCTCCGCATAAGTACAGAAGTTCCCTACACTCATCGGAGCTGAGCTCCTCCGATATTCTATTGATGGTTTGACATAAGGGTCCGTCGGCCATCGGGTAATTCCTCCCTTCTTCAACCAATATTACAGCGTCCTGTAAAGTTCAAATATTCTTAATCTCCACGTAACATTTTCCCCCTAGATCCTTCTGATAAAGTTGAAGCTATATTGGACCATCCTGCCTTTGTCAGATAATTTTGAAATAAAATGCACTTAATACAGTAAAAAATAAAATAATCTACAACAAAGATACAATATCTGATTATGGAAAATTAAACCTACCTCTCAACACAAGACAAAAGAACTGAAAACAAATAAATGTGATGCTTGGGGGGTATAATAAGTCCGCACATCGCAAGTGAAGTCTGAAATCCCCGTGTTCAATGCGCAAGTGAGACGGAATTTTTTCCGCCCCCGCAGCATTGATGACTTTCGCTTTAGAGGGTGAAGAGGGTGCGTCGGCCTGTTTTAGACTTCAACTGACATGCGAACCTCGGATCAGGAACTTGAAAGCGAGGTCTCAAAATTAAATGAGTTCAGTCACAAATTATGATCCCAACCATTTGAAGATGTAGCCTAGCCTATTTTATACTCTGATTTATTCAACCTTGCGAGCTCGGTTACAAACGTTAAAGTTCTATTTACTCAGGAACCACGCATTCTGCCCGAGCTGACTTTACAACGCCACAAATCAACCTCTGAAAATTGATACAGTAATGAGGTGGGCAGTAAAAAAAAAATAGACATACATACCATTCTCTTCGATCGCGCCTGGTCCTAGATTGAGGAAAGTTTAAGTATTTTCGTGAGAAGGCGATCGTACCTCTTCTATTGCTATGCAGTGACGTATGGGCGTGCATGCAGCGTAAGGTGCGTTCACGTATTAAGTGGGACTGTCCAAAATTGCGCTCCTGTCATTCCAATGAAGAGGACTAAACGAAAATAGCACCGGTGGAGGGAGAAATTTTCTTGGGACGTCCCGCCCAGGTATACAGGTCTTTGTGATCGCACCAAGTACATGTACCATGGAATCACGAAACATGAATCCCCGGGCACTAGACGTGAAAAAGTTGCTGCCGCATAAACTTCACCTCCCTAGTTATGAAAACTTTTGAAAAGAATTGTGAGGGAGACATGGGAGTTATTCAAGTAGACTTAAACCCACTCCAATTTTCTTACGGGTCGGGTGTTGACGACACACTTTGCACTTTACTTAATTTCACTGTCAAACATTTTAAAAAGGCAAATTCCTTACTGCAGCTTCATTTTATTGCTTTTTCTTCGGATTTTAATCGTATCCAGCCTCATATTTTAGCACAGAGGTTAGAGAGCACCCATAAAATTGACCTTGGTCTCATGTGTTAGCTGTCGGATTTTTAAAAAATTTGTGAGCTCACAACGAGTGAAGGTCACTGGTGTTTCATCTAACACTTATCATCCAGGGGTGTGTTTTATCTGTGCTTTTATTTGTTTTTACACAAATGCATGTCAGAGCCAATATGCAGGGCATCACATTAAGTTTGCTGATGACTCTGTTATTGTGTCTCAACTTAACAATGACAACCCTGCCCACGGTCCTGCGGTGGTTTTTAAACTGGTGCAAAAGCTCCTCCTTGTATGTGTGTGAATGGCGAATGTATGTAAGTATGTGTGTGAAAGGAGAATGTGTGTGTTAAGAAGAGTTCAGGGGAACACCAGATACCAGATCCAGAAGTGTTTATTGAAACACCAAACACTGAATGACAACGGTAGGCAACAAGTCAGAAACAAAACACAGCACATGCACTGAACAGCTGGGAGGACTAAGGTACACTGCCCAAGGCAGGGGAAACAGAGGTACACACTCCTCCAGTGGCTCGGCTAAGGAAACAAACACTGGATCTAAACTAAACCGACGGGAACACTGGGAGACTTAGACAAGGGGCAGACAAGACGAGGGTGCAGTAAACGAGGCAAGGGCAAAACTCAGGAAACAAAACGAAGTCCCGTCTGAAGGTCTCTCCAATCTCCCCTTCTTAAATACACATGGGAGGAGGCGGGGATACGGAAGGCAATCTCAGGAGGAAACAGAAACACGTGGGATTAATGAACAAATTCAAGAGGACCGGGTAAACAATGACGAGACAAGACGCTAAGATGATCAATCAAACTAGACAGTTTAGATTGAAGTAATCGAACGCAGTTAATCAGGGAAAGCTTAGGAGGGAATTTACAAAAGCTAGAAACACTCACACGAGTTAATTAGGTTAATACTATGTGACGAATTATATACCCACCCCTAAATAAGTGCTGGTTAGTACGGTCAGTAATGACCCTATTGGAGAACACATTCGCTCAGAGTTTTGCGAGACACAGAATTAAGCACAGGTGGAAGCAATGAATGAAATACCATAGCCGAAACCAAAAGAGGAAACGAGATTGGACCATGAGACTCGGCATGCAGGCCGTCAAACGACATCACAGGAGTCAGGGCAAGAGTGAATCAGTGGTCAGACCGCAGAAATGGAGCTGAAAAACATCTTGCCTCATCATCACGGGTGTTTGTCAGAATCATAACAATTTTTTTTAAAACCCGTTGCTGCCATCAAATTCAAAATGAGCATTTTTTCAGAAAGAAATGAAAATTTCTCAGTTTTGCCATCTGATATGTCATTCCTGTACTATTTTCATTGAAATAATTGAAATGATTTGCAAATCATTGTATTTAGTTTTTATTTGCATTTTATGCAGTCCCAAATTTTTTTGGAAATGGGATTGTAACCGTTTAGTGGTAAATGTTTTCTTACCTAGTTTTAAAAAAGCATTGAACCATATTTCTGGCCTTCGCAGTGTTTGGAACACAGGTCTTTCCATGATTCTAGATAAAATAATACAAATAAATAAAATTTTTTCAAGAAAAAAATTACATATAAAAACCGGCAAAAATGGACTCATTTCTGTTTTTGAAAAATTGCTCTAAATTTTGTTTTGGGGACATGCATGTGCACCAGATTGGTGCAATTTCCTCCATCCCTGCTGCTGCTCATCAACAAAAAAATCACCAAAATTTTAATTAGATTTTTTTGGACATTTTCAGTAAATAAGTGGATAAAAATACGCTTTAGAAACTGGACTGAGGTGGTCATGTAGGTGTTATTCTCAAGTAAAAAAAAAAAAAAAAAAGCTTTGAATCATATGTCTGGCAATCATCATTTCTGCAATACATGGCTTTTTGTTAAAGTAGACAAAACAGGTGAAATTTCACCCATTTGCACCTCGGGTAAATTAAGAGGTAACAAGGTCAACTTAATCGTTGAATATGTGATCATTTGTAATTTTGTCCTTATATTTGTTTGCAATGCAGGTGAGCCTCATTATGAGTTAATGTAACTGAATTCTTTATTATCTTCCAGGTTTTTAGTACTGGCGGAATTGGTGCCAATTAGGAGCTTGCAGATTGACCTCAGTTTGTAATTTCATAAGTTATATTGTAAGATGACTTGCCTCTTTTCATGCAGTTATATGCATATTGAAATTTACTGTTCAAAATATAATTCAATAAGTGCTAAATTCCCACAGATGATGTACTATTCATTGCATGCTTTGCTATTTTTTACAAAATGTGATTTAAAAGTGAAAGTTATCCCACAAAATAAGATATAAATTCAGGAAAATTAACAGCTTGTTAAAGTTTTGGGATTGCCATTGCAGTTGTATCAAAAACCAGCATACACAGGGGTCCCTCTGGGCCGTATTTGAGAACCCCTGCCCTATGTAACATCTCACATATGCAGTGATTGTGGTCCCTGTGCACACAGGGTTGAGAACTGCTGTTATGATGAAGTTGTGCTCCTTCTAGTGGACACTGTGATAAATTACATGCTTTATTTTGCAGCCACCAAACAGCTTTAAAAAATATTAACTGGCCACTGCTGAGAGGAAATTTTTTGTTGTGTTTGGAACAGCGGTCTAATCCTGAAATTAATGTCAAGAAATACAAACCCCAATTCCAATGAAGTTGGGTCATTGTGAAAAACGTGAATAAAAACAGAATACAATGATTTGCACATCCTTTTCGACCTACATTCAATTGAGTACACAACAAAGACAAGATATTTAATGTTTAATGTTATTGTTTTTTGGAAATATTAACTCATTTTGAATTTTATGCCTGCAACAGATTCCAAAAAAGTGGGAACAGGCCAGCAAAAGACTGGGAAAGTTGAGGAATGCTCAAAAAACACCTGTTTGGAACATTCCACAGGTGAAAAGGTTAATTGGAAACCATTGAGTGTCATGATTAGGTATAAAAAGAGCATCCCTGAAAGGCTCAGTTGTTCACAAGCATGGATGGGGCAAGGTTCACCACTTTGTGAACAACTGCTTGAGCAAGTAGTCAACATGCAATTGTCAGGAATTTAACCATCTACAGTCGATATTATCATCATAGGATTCTGAGTATCTGGAGAAATCTCAACACGTCAGCAGCAAGGCTGAAAACCAACATTGAATGCCTGTGACTGTGGGCCCCTCAGGCGTCACTGCAATAAAAACCGAGATCATTCTGTAAAGGATATTACCATGTGGGCTCAGGAACACTTCGGAAAACCAGTTAACAGTTGTCAGTTAACATACACTTGTTGATGTAGCAACGAACTAAGTTAAAACTCTACCATGCAAAGTAAAAGCCGTATATCAACACCCAGAAATGCCGCCGGCTTCTCTGGGCCCAAGCTCATCTGAGATGGACTGATGTGAAATGTAAAGGTGTGCTGAGGTCTGACGAGTCCACATTTCAAATTGTTTTTGTAAATCATGGACATGTCCTCTGAGCCGAAGAGGAAAAGGACTATCCAAATTGTTATCGGTGCAAAGTTCAAAAGCCAGCATCTGTAATGGGTATGGGGATGTGTTAGAGCCCATGGAATTGGTAATTTGCACATCTGTGAAAGCACCATTAATGCTGAAAGGCACATGGAGGTTTTGGAGCAACATATGCTGCCATACAGGCAATGTCTTTTTCAGGGACGTCCCTGTTTATTTCCGCAAGACTATGCCAAGCCACATTCTGCACGTGTTACAACAGCATGTCTTCGTAGTAAGATTGTGGGTAACAGACTAGCCTGCCTGCTCTCCAGGCAGTACCTTTTCAAATCATCATCCGTTGGTTTACATTTTGAGACAAGCCTCTTCAATAAAAAGTTTAATGGGTTTAAGTCCAGAGACTGAAGTAGTCATCTAATATCATTGATTTTTCTGACAGGAAAATTCTGGTCCTGATCGCACGATGTACTTTTAATCTTCGTCTTCTTAGAAGTCCATAAGTGGCAAAGGGAAAAAGTTATTTGCTACAATTGTTGTGTTCTCCCCAGGTGAAAAAATACTATACTTAAATTACACTTTTACAGACTGTATTAAGTATGGAGTTTGTTTTTTTCGCCCCCTTTATGTGTAATTAAGTGTGCTCAAGTAGTCATTGAATACTACTTGTGTACTACTTCAGTACACTTAAAGTGTACACTTTCTAAAAGTATATATTAAATATATTACTTTTTGTGCTTAATTTGCTAAAGTATATTTGTAATAACTTTTGTATGCAACAAATATACTTTTAATATAATTAAGTGTAATACTTTTTCACCTGGGGGCCTTTGGCCAGGACAGCATTTATGGTTTTAACAGTTTCATGTTCCAAGTTCATAATCTATGTTCATTATTCATATAACAGTTTTTCCAGTTTCTTGTATTAGGATTACGCATTTCATATTTCACATTCTTTGTCCATGTTTTTACTTTTCCATGTTTGTTTTCGCCAGGTCTGCCATGCCACTCCACCGCTTGTCTGCGTTCCGCCCCGTGCCTTCGTTGTTGCACACTTCAAAGCTCTGGTTGGCTTTGGTGTTTCCGCCTTCCTTCTGTGCTGTGCTGATTCGGGGCTGTCTAAACTTAAGTGGCAATTAACTGTTTTTAAGTTACTGACATTTACTAACACTCACTGGGTGGTGTAATTCTTAAATAGGCACATAACTAATATTACTAATTTAGACAGGGAGTTTGTTGTCATGATTCCTGCTTTGCTATTTCAAGATCTTGCTGTGCTTTTCAGTTCTTAACATTCATGCTGCTTCCAAACTGCATACTTAATTGGTACTTAAGCTGAGCCGCTCATTCTCTTAATGAGCAAGTCATGTCTACCAATCTCTGTCCATGTCCAATGATCTTGCCCTGCCTCTTGTTTCTCCTTCTCCAGGTGTTGCCCCTCATGTCTTGATTTCTTATCCTTTATCTGGATGCGGTGAAAGTTGGCTGGCAGACAGTGTCTCAAGTTTTGTTGCCAAGTTTCTGCTCATGTTTGCAAGTCTTGTTCTAGTCTGCTTTCATAGTCCTTGTCATTTTGTACATAGCCTTTACATTCCTAGCATCTTTGTTCTTTTCTGTTTATTAATTATCTGCCTGGAGTTTCCAGTGGCTTTTGTTTTTGTCGTTTCTAATCTTTAGTTTCTAGCTCTGTGAAGCTCACCTTAGTTTGTATTTTGCAACCCTTTGGGCCGAGTTTTTTGTTGGCCCTTGTGCCTGTTTTCTTTTGTTTTATTAAACTCCTCATTCCCCTTCACCTCGCTTCTGGTGTCTACCTGATCTCGCATCAACAATGTTGTGATACCTGAAATTCATCTTACGACCCCAGTTCCAAAAAAGTTGGCAAATTGTGGGAAATGTCAATAAAATCAAAAAGGACTGATTTTGAAATGTCTATTCACCCTCTACTATTTGAAAACAATGCTCTAAGTGATGGTCTGGGGCTGCTTTGCTGGAGCGATTTCCAATGATTGATGGAATCATGAATTGTGCTCTCAACCAGAAATCCTGAGGGTGCATGTCTGGCCATCAATTCATGACCAAAAGCTGAAGAGCAGTTAGTTTGTGTAGCAGGAAAGTTATCTGAAGTAGACAAGCAAGTCGCCCTCTGAGTGGCTCAAAAGGAGCAAGATATAGATTTGATTCAGCTGAAGTTTAAACTTGAGATTGACTGAAATGCAGTGGCATGACCTTAAACGGGCAAATTTGACTGTGGAAATAATTCTGCCAAGAAGAGTGGGCGAAAATTCCTCAACAATGATATAAATGGTACACTGCCTGTTTTTGTAAATTTTTCATTGCATTTGATGCCACCAAGGGTGGTGCAATGAGTTATTAGGTTCAAGGGGGCAAAATTTTTTTTTTTTTCACCTGAATAATAGAGGTTTGGAATGAGTCTTTACTTTCAATAAATGATAATGATTATTTAACAGCTGCATTTTCATGTTCACTTTGTGTTAGTCTTACGTGTAAAACTAGTTGGATGACCTGAAACGTTTAAATGTGAAAAATAAGAAAAAATAGAAGAAATTGGGTGGGAGCGATTACTTTTTCAAAGCACTGCAGAAATACGTCCATATATAGTGCTCTTATTGAACAGACCAAATAGCCTTTCACATAAATCTGTGTTGCATTTCTCAATGAGTAATAATGCCTATATATATATACATTTATACATAAAAGATATGGAGTAATAATTTACTGTCCTATCATTTATCAGAGTCCAATCTAAGAAAGATAGCAACCAATCTACATTGATCAAAGGACCAGTGACAAATAGGCCGAACTCATGTCAGTATACCCAAATGTATGAGCAGTCGAAATAGAAATGAGGCAAAAATAAACAAAATAAAAAACCAAAAAGAATTAAAGTCACACTAATAGATGTGCAGACCGCTGAAAGACAGAAAGCCAGTTTGAGCCTGTGAATCACCAAAATTATATTTGTCATTAATAAGAGAACAGTGGCCTAAAGGAATTAGAATATAGCCTTACAAATGACCTGATTACAACATCACTTTAAGACTTATCACCTTATATCGAGGGCTGACTGCAATAAACGGTTATGCCCAGATGTTATACATTGTACATAACTTAATTGAAGTCAGCCCTCGATATCTACCTTTAAGAAATTTAAATATCGTCCCCACTACAGAGGATTTTAACTTTTTCACCCCCCCCCCCCCCCCCCCCAAAAAAAAAGTTATTATTCACTGGGCATTTGGGGTCATTAGGCCTCATACTTCTCTCATGTTCGCAAATGCGTTGTTTAAAACTCCTTGAACATTTTCTGACGTAATATAGATCACACTGTTTCCCAGAATAGTCCTAGCCCATGTGGTAATATCCATCCCTAAAGCATATCAGATTACAGTGCAGTGCAATCAGAAGGTTCTAAGATCAGGCTTGCCAACCTCATTTTTTCCCAATTAAGCCGTGGGCCGTTGGCTTTTATTGTTTGTTTCATATTGCCACACTCGGAGAGTACACAGTTTTTTTCACAATTGACAGATATCTTTCTTAGAAGCACTGTAAACAAATGTTTGGGGCTTGACTCGTGGACGTTAATGAACGGGAACAATCTAAACTTTACTTTTTTAAGCAGGCAAATGCTTTGGACTACTAACAGGATCTCCATGACAACATCGAAGTTTACAATGGAAAAGGTTGACATGTCGGCTTTTAAATGACTTCAAATGAGCATATTGATGTTTTCCCCAAAAACGTGCTTAAAGGTATAATTTAGGCTTCTAAATAATCAATCCCTAACATTGCAGGGCTACTTTAAAGTTTCGAAAATGCGCGCTATTATTCATCCACGTAAAGTGCACAATCTCGTATTTTTTCCACTCCAGTGAAGATTGTATTCTTACGTGCGTTCATTACATGAAAGTGTATTTAACCTACGATGCCAAATAATTTAAATAACATTTGGATTGGTGTTCATGCCGTCTGTGTCTCGTTTATACCTCTTTAACCATAATTGTCGCTTAATGACGAGGAATTGATTACCTTGGAGTTTGGCTTGGACGACTTATCTTGAGGGCGGCACGGTGGCACGGTGGCACAGTGGTTAGCATTGCTGCCTCACAGCAAGAAGGTCGTGGGCCTTTCTGTGTGGAGTTTGCATGTTCTCCCCGTGTTGCGTGGGTTTTCGCCGGGTACTCCGGTTTCCTCCCACAGTCCAAAGACATGCATATCAGGCTAATTGGAGACACTAAATTGCCCATAGGTATGAGTGTGAGAGTGAATGGTCTGTGAATGGTGTGTGTGCCCTGCGATGGATTGGCAACCTGTTCAGGGTGGGTCCCTGCCTTTGCCCGTAGTCAGCTGGGATAGGCTCCAGCTCGCCCCGTGACCCTAGTGAGGAATAAGCGGGTATAGAAAATGGATGGATGGATGGACTTATCTTGACGGTTATCCTTTTGATAGTCAATTGCATGGAACATACAGTGTAAACTGCGTTGTAATATTACCGTTAAGTTTTTCCATCACAAGCTATTAGTAATACAACCAATCTATACACCTAAATGATTTATATATTGATTGCACCACTTGAGGCCAGCATCCTCAGGCATCACGTCATCCTTGACAGATCCTCTGACAGGACTGTCTGGGGTCCTGTCAAATAACTTCTTTGTTTCTTGTTTGCTCACGTTTATTCGTGCACACGAAGGCGTCTGTGGAAAGATGGAGTGCTGCATGCATGTGGCATCTGATGCAAACACCCCATTAATTACAAAACCCAAAACCAGTGAAGTTGACACGTAATGAAAATCGTAGATAAAAGCAGAATACAATGATTTGCAAATCCCTTTCAACTTATATTCAATTCAATACACTGCAAAGACAAGATGTTTAAAATTCAAACTGAGAAACTTAATATTTTTTTGGCAAATAATCATTAACTTAGAATTTAAAGGCAGCAACACATTGCAAAAAAGTTGGCACAGGGGCCTTTTTACCACTGTGTTACATCGCCTTTCCTTTCAACGACACTCAGTAAACGTTTGGGAACTGAGGAGACCAATTTTTGAAGCTTTTCAGGTGGAACTCTTTCCCATTCTTGCTTGATGTACAGCTTAAGTTGTTCAACCGTCCGGGGTCTCTGTTGTCGTATTTTACACTTCATAATGCGCCACACATTTTCAATGGGAGACAGGTCTGGACTGCAGGCAGGCCAGTCTAGTACCCACACTCTTTTACTACGGAGCCATGCTGTTGTAACACGTGCAGAATGTGGCTTGGCATTGTCTTGCTGAAATAAGCAGGGGCGTCCATGAAAAAGACGTTGCTTGGATGGCAACATATGTTACTCAAAAACCTGTATGTACCCCTTTCAGGATTAATGGTGCCTTCACATATGTGTAAGCTGCCCATGCCTTGGGCACTAATACACCCCCATACCATCACAGATGCTGGCTTTTGTACTTTGCGCCTATAACAGTCCGGATGGTTCTTTTCCTCTTTGGTCCGGAGGACACTACGTCCACAGTTTCCAAAAACAATTTGAAATGTGGACTCGTCAGACTACAGAACACTTTTCCACTTTGCATCAGTCCATCTTAGATGAGCTTGGGCCCAGCGAAGTTGGCGGCGTTTCTGGGTGCTGTTGATAAATGGCTTTCACTTTGCATTGTAGAGTTTTAACTTGCACTTGCAGATGTAGCGACGAACTGTTACTGACAGTGGTTTTCTGAAGTGTTCCTGAGCCCATGTGGTGATGTCCTTTACACACTGATGTCGGTTTTTGATGCAGTAAGGCCTGAGGGATCGAAGGTCACGGGCATTCAATGTTGGTTTTCGGCCTTGTCGGTTACGTGCAGTGATTTCTCCAGATTCTCTGAACCTTTTGACGATATTACGGACCGTAGATGATGAAATCCCTAAATTTCTTGCAATAGCTCGTTGAGGAATGTTGTTTTTAAACTGTTCGACAATCAGCTCACGCATTTGTTCACAAAGTGGTGACCCTCGCCACATCCTTGTTTGTGAATGACTGAGCATTTCAGGGAAGCTGCTTTTATACCCAATCATGGCACCCACCTGTTCCCAATTAGCCCGTTCACCTGTGGGATGCTCCAAATAAGTGTTTGATGAGCATTCCTCAACTCTTTCAGTATTATTTGCCACTTGTGCCAGCTTTTTTGTTGCAGTCATCAAATTCCAAATGAGCTAATATTTGCAAAAAATTACAAAGTTTACCTGTTCGAACATTAAGTAACTTGTCTTTGCAGTGTATTCAATTGAATATAGGTTGAAAAGGATTTGCAAATCATTGTATTCTGTTTTTATTTACGATTTACACAACGTGCCAACTTCAATGGTTTTGGGTTTTGTACATTTTCACTTAAAAGTTGGGACAAACAGCTCTGAACGGAAAAGAAGGATAAAAATGTAAATCAATAAATAATGTTGACTTGAGCATAAAACATTTAAGAGAATTGGAACAAATAGCCAACTGTAACTCAACTCATAATACCACAAACTCACGATATACTTAGTGGTACTGCAGCAAGCGACTCGATGGACGCCGGAGCTCTCTAAAGGGGTGCAAACTGATTGGCCACTGTTTCATGGTATAACAATATGGAGCTATTTTTTCTCTAAATGATTAGCTCCTGCTACACTTTGCGACATGCTGTAGAACAACGCAAACTCTGGATGTTTAGGATTATATTGTGCCATCATCAACAGGGCTCAATCTCAGTCTGCATCCATTTTCATAAGAATATGTCAAATAATATGAATAGAATATGTCAAAATCATGAGAAGAATACAAACATTTGCTTTACCGATCCTTTGCTCTGTCGCTGCTCTCCTCCTCGTGTTGCGTTTACCAGCATAGACATAATAGAGATTTATTTATCATGTCTCTTTATAATGTTTGTTTACCAGAGGTGCAGGCTTTTGAATGTCCGGTTCCCTTCGGTACAAAGAACGTGATTGGCCAACTGAATCCACGTGTCATTCTATGGGCGCTTTGATTGGTTGGAACATTTAGACTGGTTTTGTTCACTTGTTTTAATTTTATATTTAAAACGGCCAACTTTTGCACCCCAAACATTTGATACTGTGTTTTATAAATAATTTATCTACATAAATACAAAATATTACCTACTCTCTTGATGGGGAAATACTAAATGAAGAACTAAAGCAGCTAGCTTCGCTTGGCCCACTGCTTAAATCCCGTTACTCCAGGTTCCCTGAGTCGTTTAACAATATTTTGCTCTGTAGAGGGCGTTGTTTTGTTGTTTTAAAACTGACAACTCAGTCATGCAGGTTTTGTCAAAGTGGCAAGTTTCAACCACTAGTTGCTTGTGAACGCCTGGGACCCTTTTAGATGGTCTTTTTTTATATCCAAGCATGATAAAGTCTCCTAATCAACAATTCTATCTTTATTTATTTATTTTTACAATCCAACGCTTTCAGAATCTTATTAATACATTAGGAATCTAATTAAGAATGAGTGTGTACTTCCAATAAAACAATACATTTGATAAGAACATTAAATACTGTACTTTGTATTTTAAGAAGGGCAAAAGATGATTTAAAGATGACGAGGGTGCACATATAACATTTATTGCCAAGCAAGAATATAATGTCTCAAATGAAGATGTCAGACTTTAGGCTACATTGCTTATTTTAAGGATGACTTCGTCAGCAAAGCCGTCTTCTTAACATTGTCACCCACTGAAAGAAACTGCAGTAGGGTGAGTGCCCATCTTGAATTGCATGAGTGTACGAATGCAAGCAATTGAAAATATAAAGTTCGTTTATTATAGAACTGTATCCCTCATGTAAGTGCAAATTTTCTTGTTTGAATTTAATTCAAATGAGTCCAAATGCAAATATACAACCCGGCACAGTGTGGTAGATCAACAGTGTAGTTCACAATATTAACCAAACTGCTAATTTTGTGAACCAACCGACTGAATGTACCGAAGTCCAAATGCAAACACACACTCACATCAGTTCTATAGCTCTTCTCCATGGAGGAATCATCTCAGTTCGCTCTAGAAAGCTCCGTCAAATGAGTAAAATGAGCATGTTCACAGATTAAGGACCATTTTGCCGGGAAAGAAAGAAACAGAGTAAATATGGCTATTTTAAGTGCTCATACATTCCTTTTGGAATAATTATTTTGCACGCTCTGATTTGCAGACTACGGCGAATTCCAAATCAGGTTAACCTTAAGTAACCCTCACGAATGCACGCCCAGTCCAATTCTGAATGCATCACACTTGATAAAAATACTGTAGCCGTACTGTAGCGTATAATAGATGATGGCATACTATTCAAATCCAAGCGAATGTCCACCATGAAACCTTTAACTACTGACATTCTCCTTGTGCTCTCAAAACACGAAGAGTCGAAAATTCAATTACCAAGCTATTCGCCTGCCCGTTTGAGGGAATAGTGTGTGACAATCATCCAATGACCGCATATTACGCGACAGCCTCGGTGAGCCGACAGGAAGGGGATGATGTGAGCGGAGCGGCACAGACCGGAGTTACCATCTTGAAACAGGAACACATACGGACGGTTTTCTTCAGGGGTTTTCCCCCCCTGATGTGTTTACCATCGTGTTTGATTTTAACCCGTTAGCTGGCAACACGGGCTCCGACTGACCTGCGCAAAAGCCGCATTCATCGCCTCAAGCCGAGACCTGGTTACAGCTGGACAAGCCAGTGAGACAGTCCGCTATCTCGAGTTTCAGCACCCAGCGAGGGGTGAACATAACAGGCGATCGCGCAGGTAAATATAATCTTTTACTGCATCTTTCTTACTCCCCCATCTAGAAAGAGCTGACATTTGCAAGAAGGGACGTGCCCACTCGTCGCAATGATGGCCATGTGGTTAAAAACGGTTCAGTTACTTCACGATCGCCTAACCCGTCTGTGTATCGTTGGCTTCCTAACTCTTCGGCCAATTAAACCGATATGTTTTTCTTGGCTAGTTGGACTATACCGGGACTGCAGTCTGGTTTTAGCACCTTGATGGCTTCTTGCTGTAAAATAAGCCATCGCTGTCATATAACGTTGTGTATGTTGGCTAACGTTAGCTGTCTTGGTGCTTAACCAGGACAGGGATGCGACAGGCTAACGTTACTCAAAGCAGCTGGGGATCCTGCTCTTCTAGCTAACAGGCTAATGTTAGAATGTAAGTTAATCTACGAGCCGTCGTGCTAACAGTTTACATGACATGTAGCTGTGCGCTCAGATAGTCCTGTGTGAATATGCGTCGGGTCTTGAGGGGCAGGTTGTCAGTCATGATTCGACTTTCGGGCGCTAATTAGCCGCGTTATAGCGCGCTGACGTTGGCGTGTAAGATCCGGCTGGTTGTTGTTGACACGTGTCAAGCATCAAGTGAACCACAGAACTGCCGTTTACAGGTAATGTGGAGACTGGGAACCGGATCTGTCGTTAGCGGGTGTGTTTGCTAACGTTACACTCAAACTGCATGGGAAGTTCGTTTCAGTTCATGTCGTTAGTTGGTTGGTTGGTTAGCGAGCTTAACAAACTAATGTTTGTCATCAAGTTTATAAATGCGTAAGGTAACGTTACTGTACTTCATTTCCTTGAATTTCTTTTTTGCATAAAGTAATTGCTGGACCGCCTGGTGATGACTGATGACGATCTCTGACTGGTAATATATGGAACTGTATTCTGTTTTAAGCCGCTTTCACACAGGACGCGAAACGACGTTTTCGCACGACAGATAGTCAATGCGAAGACTTTGCATTAACTTGGAATGTAATCTGTCGTGCGGGAAAAATTGTTTCGCGTCCTGTGCGAAAGCGGCTTAAGCCTGTCTCCGGGTCTCTTGTAAAATCTAACGTCGGTTCAAAAGCTTTGGAAGCTCATCGTTAACGTTATCTCTCATAAAGCATCTGCTCTCCGAGTCTAATGTTGGAATCCCTGGAATTGGGACTGAATTGGAGTCGTTGTTGCAAAATTGCAGGGAGGTTGGCCGTACAGACAGCGGGTTAACGCTCGCTTTTATGTGCGCAGTCCTGCGGTCCTGCTCGCCCGCTACTAATCCGCTGGAGCTGCCGCTGTGGATCTTCTCTGCGCTCCGTCTTGCTTGTACATTTAGGTAAACCAAAGCAACTAACCTAACGTTACCTGTTTTGTGAATCGCGTTTATGCCGCAATCACGTAATGTCCTGTGCTGCCACGTAAAGCTGCTTTCACACCGGACACGAATTTTTCGCACGTCAGAAAATACATTCAAAGCCAATGTAAAGAAGCGAACACACGCGTGCGCGTCTTTGCATTGGCTTTGAACGTAATCTGTCGTGCAAAAAAAATCGTTTCGCGTCCGGTGTGAAAGCAGCGTAAGGCAACCCGTAAGAGAGCTTGTTATTATTTGAGGAAACTAATCAATGAACGATTGCTGATGTTTTATGCCACGGTGCTAACGACGCATTCCTTTGTTCATAATGTCCACATCTGTGAACAATTGACACGTGGCTGTTTATTTTGCTACGGTGCGTTTTCAGAAAAATACTTTTCCACCAAAAAGTTGCCTTGACAATTATAGCTATTTGGTTTAACGCACGAAATCATTAGATTATAGGATCAACTTTACCAACGTAATTTCGTTGTGTTGGGAGGCATCTCGCCTTGTATTGATCATTACGTCGGCTGTGTAGTGATGTGGGTTGTTGGAATCGTTGATCCCGTTTTAAAGTCCTGACGTGTCCTGTCCGCCCGGCTCTGTGGGGGTGGAAAACCTGGACAGTCATGCGATCCATGGTTGCCGTGTATTTCTCATAAAATGGTCAAATGAGCTGAACAAATCGACATCTTAACCGCAGTGTTCATCACTTTTTCTTGCAAAAAATGATCTATCTTGCATCAAGCCGAAATGTGCAGTTGACTGACTGAAGTGACCAAGGTGTATCGTACTATTTTTTTTAATTTTTGATATCATGCCGTTTTAGGACGTGTTTGTCCTTGGCTACATCTATCCGCGATTGATAATATATTACACATCTCATCAGTTTAGAATAGACTGTTTCCTGGCATACTAACAATTCTGACAAGAGTTTGAATGGCATATTTAGGGTATTATGGGGCTTTTCGTGTGAATTTTGTGATAAATGAAAGTTATTTTGATTGCTTTATTTCTAGAGTGAACTATGAAGTGTGTTTTATTTGCCGTTTCCTGAATAGAATGGATAGTTGCGCAAGGGCAATATGAGTTGTTTTTAACCTTTATTTTAGATGATGAAATGGATGGTTGGCTCTTTCTGCAAGTTAATTAGGGCATCAATGAATTGTACTTTATCAAAATAAAGAAATCATTTTCAAACGTATGCAAACTTTTGCTCTCATATAATCACGTATTGTGGAATCTGAGTGCTGTACTTCAAAGGAAAAGATGAAACATTCACACTGTCTGATTGCTGTCGGCCTTATCCATGTTGGGGTCATCAATTGCCAGGCTGCTCTTGCATAGATGCTCAGTTGGCTGTGAAATTTGGACCCCTCGCAATTGTGTGATTGAATCTGAGACTGCAGCTGTAGTCGAGTGAGCGAAGATGGTAATGGGAGATTAGCAGTTAGGAGTCTTCAGAATACAGGTACGTCATGTTGCTGTTACATTGATTGCTAACCCAGCTCTGACCTACTTTAGACAAGCAGTAGCACCTATCAAGTTGCACTGGCTGGAGTTGCACTGGTCTGGTTTAATAGCAGTTGCTGCAGTTGACTTGTATTGCCTTTGTGGCCTCAAATTCAAAAAACGTAAATACAACAATTTTAATTGTGCCTCAGTCTATGACTTAAGTGTTGGAGATGACGAATAGCTGTCCACTGTACAGTTGCATAGTTTAGTTCCAACTTTGTGTTGTTCTTGGTGATGTACATTTTTGACGATGTGCCCTAGGGTACAAATTTTCAGTACACTGATTTTCTTTTCCCTAGGACAATGGATATTACATGGCACAAATTTGAATTGTTCCTTTTTAACCCGTTTCCTGTAGAGATGTATTTTTTTTAATTGACAGGGCATTGTAACCATGGTTACAAACAGGTTAGTTTGGCACGAGTCTTTTATTTTGAAAGCCTAATTATCCAGGCTCTTTTGTGCACACTTAAGACTACTTAAAATATAGCCCAGTGTTCTGCTTGATGTTAAGAACTTAGGAGGGAAAGGGTTAAAAAGGCATTATCCTATGAGCATATTGCTTGAGACTTTCATTTTTTTAGTAAAATGTGCCCATTTAGGCTAATATTTGTCGCAAACCAAATGTCAAAACAGTATTTTTATGCTCCCGCCCTCCAGAGAGGAAAGGAGGCATTATGTCGACACCATGTCCGTCTGTCATCCGTTAACTTTTCGTTTCCGTGGGATAACTATAGAATCCCTCGTCGGATTGATGCCATTTCTTAATGGCGTATTGGGAGTGGCTAGAGGAAGGTTCCTTTCGAACACCAGCGTCGTGCGATATCTAATATGGCCGCCACAGCAGCCATCTCAATATGCCCTTGATCAACATACAGGCGGGCATCTGCCACGCTCTGCGTTACTCTTGTTCTTCATTCTGCAGCTGCTGTGATGTGGCTTTTGTTAGGAGTTAGCTAGACTTAAATTGCCAAACTCCATTCAACTGATTCATCACATACAAACTACAGAGTCTGGACTATAAACAAAGCATCATCAGGACGTATTATGCGGCCGTTATTAGCTATTTATGATGGTTTCTATTCATGGCAAGTTGGCTAAATTGGCAGGATCTTGCTTGAACAAAATCTGAAATTCTACTTGTTTATTAATGTTCTGATTCAGATTAAAATATAACCTCTAATGCAGCAGTGCGAAAACAGAGGCTTATTGCTCGGTTGTAATCTGCCACTAACATGGGTGGAGCAGGTTTTGTTTGGATATTCATAAACCTGGCTTGTGTATCTACTCTTTTAGCTGATGACTTTTCACACTGAATTTCTCTTATACGATTTTGATCGTTGCCTGAATTCCTATCATGCTTTGAATTTGGTTCAATTTGAGAAAAGGTTTCCCAGCTAGATTGCCTGTCATTGCACTTAAGGGCTTATCTGAGAGTTGTGTTGCTGTAGAATGGTTAATCATACACCCTGCAAACTAGGAGGCCGTGTGGTGAAATGCTTTTGCTGTGTGGTTGACCACAGATTGTAAAGGACTCTGCCATTCACCATGATACCAACTTCAACAGAACATCAACTCGCTCTGCCTATTCGTCTATGCTGTGAAACATTAGTGTAAATTCTGCAGGAACCAAATGCATTGAGCAATGAAGGTTAGAATGTCTAATATTTATAGAATATTGGCAGCATGCTCTGGACATTGGAGTTTGTTTATATTTTCTCTCATGACAATGATAATGCTTCTGCTTGTTTCTTCAGCTTTGGCTGTGTGGTGACACAAGTTCTGTTTATAGCTGTGTCTATTTAAGTCTGTAGCTGTTAACTCTGTGCTCAGTGTACTGAACGCACTGAATTGTCTGGCTCCAAACACCTTCAATTTATGAAGAGGGGTATGGGCCCTTGTGCTCTTCACTCCAATCGTGGGCATGGATTGGCTTTGCTCCGCCCATACACTACCGCTCAGAATTTTGGGATCACTTGGAAATTTTCTTGTTTTCCATGGAAACACGCATGAAATTAGTCTGAATAGTAAATATTGCAAATGAACAGAACACACTGACATTGTCTGAGTTAGAAATAATGATTTTAATGGAAAATGATGAATATGTACTTCAAACTTTGCTTTCATCAAAAAAAAAAAAAAAAACCCTTTACTGTTGACAGGGAAACTGGTGTTTGACGGGAGCTATTTAGCGCAGCTGCTATTTGACAACCTGTGAGGCGTCTTTGTCTTAAACTACATACTCTCAGATATTTGTCGTCTTGCACAGTTGTGCATCGGAGCCTCCCATTCCTTTTTACCCCTCAGCCCTCAAGGCTGACTGGGTATTGCTATCCTTCGTGCGGTTGGGTGGGCGGGCGGCGGGCGGACGGGCGTCTCCAAAAACTTCGACATTGGGCTGAGGGGTATTCCGTGCATTGCACACCTGTTTTCTGTCCTTGTTAGTGCCAGTTTGTGCTGCTCTCTGAAGGGAGTAGTTGACAGCATGGTAAGAGATTTTCAGTTTTCAATTTCTTGCATTGAATAGCCTTCTTTTCTAAGCACATCAATAGACTGACGGGTCTTTAAAGGAAGTTCTTTCTTACTGGCCATTTTGAGCCTGTAAACAAACAAACAACTGCTGATGCTTCAGGTACTAAACCAACCTCAAGAATGCCATGCTCGCTTTTGCGCTCCCTTATTAGTTCAACGGTTTTCAGCTGTGCAACGCATTTGCAGAAGGGTTTTCTAATAATCAATTAGCCTTATAAAATGCTAAACTTGGATTAGCAGCCATACCAGGAGATTGATGCAGAGGACTGACAGTCGCTGATAATAGGCCTCTATGCAAAAATGCAGATCATTCTTTGAAAATCATCTGATTAAAATTAATCATTTGTGAAAAGGATAAAAATGTTTGTGAAATGGGGAAAAAAATGTTTGTGAAATGCATGAAAATGTATTTTTCATGGAAAACAAAGGCATTTGCAAGTGATCTCAAACTTTTGAGAGGTAGTGTATTTCCTAGGCATCCTGTTTGTCACATTCTTTGTCTAGACACGTTTACAGAGGAATGCAGCAGGGGCATAATTCTACACACCACTTGCCTGTGATGACTGAGATTATACCTATTGACCTTGCATTTTATAGCGATAATGTCAACAGGTCAGTTTTCTTTGAAACTTGACCTCTGCTGGTGGGGGGTGGGAGAAAAAAATCTAAAGAATTAAAGCAGTTTATAATCATTATATAAATTGCCTTATTTTTCCTTTGCAAAAACAAATGCCTTCATGCCAAATTCCTCTACATGATCTTGAGTCATTCGTCAACTTTTTCAGCCTGATCGGTCCTAGGGTACTAGCATGAGTACCCTAGCATATACTTGAGAAGGTTGGTCGTTGGAATCTCGCTGGCTTGCTGTACCAACATACCTCTGGCAAAAGTAAACAATAACATTGCGGTGGTGGTCTTAAAATGTTTCCTTTTCTAACAACAGTTAACACTCTGAGTGTTGGTCACATCTCTAAATGGTGTCACGATTACCATTTTCAAACAGTTGCCTGAACTGTACAGCTGTTCATCATTTTGTGTTCCATTTCCTGTTGTGTGGTAGGAAGGGTGTGGAGCTTGACAAGGCTTACAAAAGGTTGTTTGGTCTTCTCTCCAGTCACACATCGATGAAGGGGGTCTTTGTTTAGTTTTTTTTTTTGTGGAGAATTGTTCTACACCCATGAGAGCCGGATAATTCGTTTACTGAAAAAATTCATGTTACAGGTCAGTTAAGTGAAAGCTCCGCATATGAATGACCTGTTTCTTCTTCTATGCGTATATGTTTACATTCTACTTGCGGACTTCTATAAACAGATACCCTCATGAAGAACAAATGTTGGCATTGCATTTCGGGTCATTTGCATTTTCCACCAGGCCAGATTATTGATCAACTCTACTGGTTACCTTTTGAATGATTTGTGCATATTCTACGATATCAGCACATCTGGTTGATTAGGACCATGTAACGATGTCTTTCTTGTCAAAACAAAATATCCAAAGGAGACTTGGTGTTCTGCAACCTGTTCCTCTTTATTTCGACTAAGATGATATTTTAGTTTGTAACCGGCCAAGGATCAGTTATTTTACTGGTAGAGGGCGAATCGAGGCATTTTCTATGTTGTCAGGTGTCTGTAATGGCTGCCCTATGTTGAAACCAATCACCAGCAGCATGAGTTCCTCCTCATGTTGTTCACCCGGGGGGTACAGTGGCTGTCTTTGGGTTCCGCTCACTGATATGGCGTTCAGAAATCACTCTTTCCAGCAGCCTTTACAATCAGAGTTCTGTTTAAAATTATTGGTCTGCCGCGGTGCAGTCGTGTGTGCGTGCGTGCGTGCGTGCGTGCGTGCGTGCGTGCGTGCGTGCGTGCGTGCGTGCGTGCGTGCGTGCGTGCGTGCGTGCGTGCGTGCGTGCGTGCGTGCGTGCGTGCGTGCGTGCGTGCGTGCGTGCGTGCGTGCGTGCGTGCGTGCGTGCGTGCGTGCGTGCGTGCGTGCGTGCGTGCGTGCGTGCGTGCGTATGCGCGTATGCGCGTATGCGCGTATGCGCGTATGCGCGTATGCGCGTATGCGTGGGGTGTTTGTATCCTCTGTGCTCAAAGGAGGTGGAGGATGCCAGCGATAAATTAAATTGAGAAGCCCGGCCAATGTTAATTGATTTTGCCAGCGGCTGTGGAAAGCGCTGGTTCAGAGGATCTTGCGTGGCAGCAGCTGTATATCAGATAAAGCCATCGCTGTGTTAATTTCTGCCTGAGCCAAAGGGCTGTAATGTGCTATGTGCTCACTTTTTACCGAAAGGATGGCTGCCGTGGAATTTCGCATGAAATATTGGGGAATTTAAAATCGGGGATATTGAGTGGGTCTCGGAAATGATTTAAAACGGGATTTATGAATAAAACATTTGCATTGGGAAAATGCTGGTAGTTATACATTTGTCTGATTTACTTTGACTCCAAGATGGTTTTAAATTGAAGTCAGATTTCTGCATCCCAGATTTCATTCACTGAGTGATGTATTTAAAATTTGCCGGCATTATCATTTGCTGTGTTTATTTTTAAAGCTGACAGTCTTTTCACAGCCTTTTTCTGGACCGCGCAATTACAAGACCAGCTGAAAACCTTATTGTCGTGGCCTTCTAGAAATGGGTGATTCACTTTTTATTTTGGCCAATTTATTTTCCTTATCTCATTGTAGGACACTCATAAGGACGCTCCTGTTGTGAGTAGGGATTTATATGGAAAAAGCAGATTCCTGTGTTTTAAATCTGTTCCCCCCCAGTTATCTTTTCTCTCACTCACCTGTGTTCACTAAGAACATGATCTGGTCTCACTCCTCACTCGCACACCTGTGTGCTCTGAGAACATGATCTGGTCTCACTCCTCACTCGCACACCTGTGTGCTCTGAGAACATGATCTGGTCTCACTCCTCACTCGCACACCTGTGTGCTCTGAGAACATGATCTGGTCTCACCCCTCACTCGCACACCTGTGTGCTCTGAGAACATGATCTGGTCTCACTCCTCACTCGCACACCTGTGTGCTCTGAGAACATGGTCTGGTCTCACCCCTCACTCGCACACCTGTGTGCTCTGAGAACATGGTCTGGTCTCACTCCTCACTCGCACACCTGTGTGCTCTGAGAACATGGTCTGGTCTCACTCCTCACTCGCACACCTGTGTGCTCTGAGAACCTGGTCTGGTCTCACTCCTCACTCGCACACCTGTGTGCTCTGAGAACATGGTCTGGTCTCACTCCTCACTCGCACACCTGTGTGCTCTGAGAACATGGTCTGGTCTCACTCCTCACTCGCACACCTGTGTGCTCTGAGAACATGGTCTGGTCTCACTCCTCACTCGCACACCTGTGTGCTCTGAGGACATGGTCTGGTCTCACTCCTCTCACTTCTATGTGCTCTGAGAAGATCTCACTCCTTTTGCCTGGTGCTCTCATCTGGTCCAGGGTTTGTTGGATGCTTTTTGTCCCCCGCCGCGCGGAATGCGTGAAGCGGCGGGACATAGTATTCACGACCGTCCCTACGTCTGTCCTTCCGTACGTCCCGAATCCTTGTCAGCGAGATATCTCAAGAACGAATTGACGGATTTCCTTCAAATTTCATGTCAACATGTATTAGGGTGACACCCCGGCGCCAGTCGATTTTGGTGACCTTCGCGTCACTCTCAAGGTCACACCGAGAGATTGCTCATTTTGACACGATTTCACATCTTGTGGCGGGAGACAAAGACCCGTTGGTGGCAAATACTTGTTCAAAGTGGTCTTGAGCAGTGTATACGTGCCCAATAAGAATTTCTATGCTCCATATGTTTGATTCTGATGTTTTGGACTAATTCCAACTGCTGCGTTGTACTTCATTACAAGAGTTTGCCAGCATAACATTTTAAGATGATTTAATTTTTTAAAAAAAAGTAGGAATGCAGATCTCCGTACTGTGAGTTGTTTTACCTGAGGAGGAGAGGTTAATATAGTTCTTTTACATGTGGGGGATGGGAATCCTTGGGTGAATTTTAGATTGAACTGATGTTTTGTCTTGGTATCTTGAATATTCCAATATCAAATGACTAAAAGTGCACAAGCCTGTACGGAGGTGAACACAGCGATTAGAAAGCAAATGGCTTAATCCACTGTTGGCTTCATTAGGCTCTTAAAATAACTCGAGCCCTGCACGTTCTCCTTTATTTAATCACCTGCAGTTTTTTTTTTCCTCGAGGCATATATCTAGTCAACACGTAAAATGTTTAACGTTGTGCTTGTGCAATGATACAATTTCCCATTGCATATTAACATATTCTATTCATCCATGTTATTTATATCTCAAAGCAATTCATCCAACATCAGTTCTGTCTTAATGATTTAATAATATCATGTTCAAGGCTGCTGATGATTTTGAGATGCTGTCAAACTACAGCATCCCAAAACTCTGTAGTCCATTGGAGAATGAGGCAAGTTTCCGTTGCTCGTTTTGTCTATCCGTGGGTGAATGAGGCGCTGACTCACACAGCGTTCAGGAATTATTGTGCTAATGCGATTACGGGGAACAACCTTCCAGCTGGACTTCCAAAAATATCGTAGCGGCCCATCTTTTTCCGTCCTACAGGGAAATGTTGTTATTCTTGGATAGCAGGCAGCCTGTGATCAGCCGAGGGGGACAAATTGTTCTAAAAATACCTCGGAAATAAAATCGTCAGCAAATGCCGTGTTCCCTTCAAACAAACCAGCAATGTGCCTGGACATGGAAATTAAGCCCTATTCTCTCGTCCGGTGCACACCTGTGAGTGAAGATAATCGGGCACTGAAGTGGAGAGTATTTGTTTTGTTTCTTAGTTCCGCCACACTGCAGGTAGGTGAGGGGACGGTTTCGGTCCTGTCCGTGCTCCCGTAATGTCGATTCATCTGTCCGCATGTCCGATCTTTGGCGAGGTACTTTTGCAGTTTCTGTCTGGCTTATTTACCATAATTTTGTGTTGTACAAATTCCCTAATCTTACGAATGTATCTTTTATTAAATTTGTTATTTGTTAGTGCTGTTTGATGAACTAAAAATGGTGTTTTGGTGTTGAACCCTCTATTAACCAAACCCATTTACAGTTGTGTTAAACATTTTTGCATAGGGAAATAATTTTATTTTGGGCCATTATTTGAAAAACAGTATACACAAAAAATTGACACTTTTGGCCCACCTTTCCAAATTGTAGCAAATCTGCTACATTGGGTAATAATGCTGATGAAAAAAATAAAATGGCATACTATTCAAGTTATTCTCAAATGTTAATTTGGCAATAAAAAACAAAACAGCCTGGACACTCTGTTGGTTAACCCTTTTATTTCATGTAGCAGATATGCTACGCTGGTCAATAGAGGGTTAAAGAATGAATTGAACAAAGTTGGTTTTCTGGGTTTATTTTATTTATTGATTTTTTTTTTTTTTTTTTAAATAAAGAATAGTCAGACTCAACACAGTTTGAAAAGGAATTAAACTGTGGTGTCCACTAAAAGTGGCACTTTGTAATTAATGTTTGACTGAATTGAAAATGGTTAGTTCATACAGTAATTGTCATTTCTACCACTAGAGATATTTTAGCCACATTTTTTACTGAAGTGCTGCCACAGTAAATAAAAATGTCAATTTCCTTTAAGAAACAAACATTTCAAAGTGATTCAATTTCTAAGCTTTTGAATGCTAATGCTAAAATGCAACACAATATTCCAACTCTGGTTAAAAGACTCGTTCATGTGCGAAACATTATCCTTTCATATTTGCATAGCGCACTGGTTTCCTGTTCCAGTGGTCAGCATCTTTGGTCGAAATTTGTGGATTCTGTTTGGGTGGTGTGTGTGGGAGTAGAGTTCCCTCATGTCGAGGTCGGAGCAGCCCAGACTGGCCCCCGGCAGGAGTGGGCCTGTTCACTTGGGCCTGTTCTTCCGTCTGTTCACTGGGCTGTGGCTAAAATGGCAAGCTGCCCTGCATGGTTAGGATCATCTGTCTGTTAGGGGGAAGGACTCTATAACCTTGGAAACTTTTTGCTATTAAATAGTGTTGACATTCAATCCTCAAGTCTTTCCCTTCTACCAACTGCCATCCAGTTTTTATTTTTATTTTTGTGAACTGACTTGGAAACCATTTACTGATAAAAGCAGATGTTTGCGTGTTTTAAAATTTTGAAATAGTCGGGACAAAGTGTAAATTATGAATAAAATCAAAATGCAATGACTGTCAGATCACATGAGCCAATATGTTATTTACAATAGACTATTGAAAAGGAACGAGCTTTTCAAATTTTCTGACTGCAGCAGGTCTCAAAGTTGGGACGCAGGCAAAAAAGGGCTGAAAAAGCAATTAATATAAAAGGGAATCAGCTGAAAGAACATTGAGCAAGGAATTAAGGTAGCTGGCTTCAGGTGTGTAACATGATTGGCTATAAAAGGGATGTCTTAGAGAGGCTGAGCCTCTCAGAAGTAAAGATGGCCAGAGGCTCTCCAACCTGTGAAGGCTTGCATAAAAAAATTGTGGAATACTTTAAAAACAATGTTTCTCAACATCAAATTGCAAAGCCTTGAAAGTCTCATCATCGACAATGCATCTGTGTGTAAGGGACCTTTACTGAATGTGTTTCCAAGTTTTTGATATGTTGTAGATGCCTCATAAGGGTACAATTTGGTTTTAAAAAAAAAAAAAAAAATATCAAGGTCAATTTTGAGGTGAAAATATAGGTCAATTTGGAGATAAACATACAGTTTTTTTTTTTTTTTTTTCTCTGAACATGAGCTATTTATAGTAGGATAGATACCTGGAAATTCCATTTGAAAGCGCGAGGTTTCAAATGTAAATTTCCAGGTATCTAGCCTACAATAAATGCTGAGTGCTCGGGAAAAAAACTGTAGTTTCATCTCCATTCTTCCATGACTCGTCAACACTCCTACGAAAATATTGGTGTGCTAGCTATGCAACGCAGTTCGTATCATTTTGGCTTGCTAGCTAGGAAGCCAACTAGCTCGCTAATGAGTATGACAGTGTATGCATTGAAAGCGAACTGCAGCCTTTTTAGCTTGCTAGCCAGTTGGCTATGTAGCTAAATACATTGGAGCGCTAGCTATACTATTGCTAGCTTGGTAGCCAACTAGCTTGCTAGCCAGTAAGACTGTACGCAAACTTTAGCCTTATTTTGTCGGTGTAATTATAACGAGGTCTTGACCCCGTGCATGGTAGTTTACCGGTGAATAGATACCTGGTGTCAACCAATGAAAATGCGGAATTCGCTGGAATGAATGGTAGAATTATTCGTCACACCCAGAGTTACCAGACTGAGTTTAAAATGGCAGATTTGAACCTTTTTTGTCAAAATCGGTCAAGTAGTTTTGGAGATGTGGCCATTTGAATTTTGGCAGCCATGGCCATTTTTCGCAAAATATAAAAAAAAAAACAAAAGGCCGAAACTTTGCTCTGGAAGGTCCGATTGAGTTGAAATGTGAGATTTGGGTGTTTGGGGCCATAGCCAACTTGCATACCAAATTTGAAGAAAATCAATACAAGTGATGTGAAGAATCCCATTTTTCTTGGGTGATTTGACATTCAATGACCCTTCTGATTGAGCTTTCTGGAGAAAAACGGTCCTAAGCATGTTTCATGATGAACCATGAACTAAAACCTACCATGTACTACTTGGTGCTCTGGTGCTGATCTCTCAAACTAGAATTTGACCTGGTCCTAAGTTTGTGGTTTTTCTTTCAAAAGGAATGTGTACAGGCTGAGCCTGAAGCATTTTATGTATGTTCAGACGTATTTTGTAGGGAGGGATCGTCTTTGAAGATCATGAACAAAGGCTGGGCTCTCCCTCAGTGCACATCTCATTCAACTGCTGAAACTCTCTTTTGTCCTGATTATTGTAGAATTGTTTTTCGAAATGTAGAGTTTAAATGAAAACCTGCAGAACAGTGGATTAACAGGAAGTGGTGCTGGTGACCGACAAAAACTGGTTTGGCTGAATTATTTTGAGAGCCTGAGAGCAGCAGATAATTGATAACCATCATCCCTCCCCACATTTATCACACAATCTCAAATTGGCGTTTTTGGACGGGAGAAACCTTTTCGTAGTTTTGAACTTCATTCTTAGAACCATCCTTGTTATTGTATCTGCATTTCAGTGACATTAAGTGTACATTCGTACATGAACTGTCAGTCTTGCATTGCTTCAGGGGGTTCCTATTGGCAGGGTTAAAGCCAACAGAAAAAAAGCCATCAAAGGTGGGTACAGTTCCCAGGGAACTCCCCAGTGGGCAGTTCCTCTCGGGGAGTCCCAATAACTATTTGGTCTGAAAACATCTTATGGGCGAGGGATTGTCAAAAAGGTCTCATCTCATAGTGATGTAGCGCTTTCATAGTATGAGGTGGAGATGCTGTTGGTCTGTTCAGTCCTCAATGTTCTGCTTTTCCCAGGGCCTAAACCCTGTTCCCACGATCACCATTCCTCCCCCGCTGCGATTTTTTTATTTTTTTCCATCAAAGGTTGATCAACTGGAGTCTCCTGGGAGAAATGGTTTCCCGTGACCATTTCTACTTTTTATGGCCAACGTATCCAATTCTGTCGAGAGCACCTCTAAAGATCACTGTCTTGCCATTGTTGGTTCATCTGAGGCCAGTAACAAGGGCTTTCTGATCCCGGATATTTCCTCCCTTCTGGCCACACAAAGCCGCTGCTTTATGTTTTCGTTTTATTTCCATAGATTTACTCTGTCCACGGTCTGCCCTGTTGTAGCAATCTTCAGGGTATTAGGCATCTGTCAACCATAAGCCAAATAGTTAACATTTTTGCATGATTGCTTTTGTAATGAGTAGACCTGAATTATGAATGTCGTTAGTTCACATGTATGTATGCAACCCATTAATTAACTCAGTTTCTGAGAACTGCAATGCTGTTTGGTAGTGGGGATGATGATGTGGGTTCAGGGTAATGGTGTTTCCAGAATGTTTTGGAATGGAGTGGGCGTTGAGTGGAAATCACAGAAGTTTTGTACCTGTGATTTGTGCATTTGCTCGTCAGTTGCTAAATGAACTTGCATAAGTTTGACCAATGCATTTGGTCTTGTGTGACACCCTTATCTGGCCCTAATGCACAAGACTCGGGATCAATGCGTGAGACGAGCTAATCTGTTGTCCCCACCAGCGCATGAATTATACCACGGCCTAGCGGCAATTGCCGTGGTGGCCCCCCCTGTTTGACCGCCATGCCCGACTACCCAAACGGCCAGTTTGGCTTGCCCTTTTTTCAAGTGGCCGTGGTGCCCAAAAATTACCCAAAGTGGCGATTTTCGACACAGCGACTGAACTATGCGGCTCCCGTCGTCACACTGTGCTGGACTTCTGAGCACCTTGTGCCCACTCAAGCAATTAAATACTGTTGGAGTCAAGTATAGATGTGTTTTTGGGCTGGGTGAATTCGGTGGTTGTATAGCTTTCCTCTGCAGAAACTAAACTTTGTGAGCGAGCTGGAGAGAGCATTCGGCTACAACGTTAGCCATTGTCCAGTGTCGTGCCAGACTGCTCAGCAGTAGCGGTTCGTCTGCAGTAACAAAGGCCATTGGAAACCTCATCTTTCAATGCTTCATAACCAAAACCTCTCGCAGTTACTTTTCCCAGGTAGCAACAGTTGCTCAGACTAATTTGTTGAATGACGGCATTCTAATTTATTTTCGATAGAATTGTTATACTTTGCACCATAAAATTGAAGTATTTTCCTCTGCACATAAATGAGGACATACAATATCAATGTCTTTATAATTTCTGCGCTCGTGTAGGTAATGAAAATGCACAGATTTGTGTAAGTTAGTTTGCGCGATAAGCCCTGAGAATCCGTTCTAGATTCTGAATGTAGTCCTGGCTAAAGGACGTTGTCTGGCATGATGCACAGCTGAGTGACAACTGTAAGGATGGCAAAAATAAATGCTGCGAACAGTGTGAAGTCAGCGAAAGTTTTGGATTTTTGCATTTATATTATCATCCCTTTAATGCCAATTATATAAATGTAGGCAATAGGAATAATATTGGTTTTCAATGCACTCCTAATTATTGATTTATACTGTCCTGTCTTATTGCATGCAATGTCATTATCACTTATTTTTCATGCAAAATTGATTTGGTTTTGGCCTTGGTGCCCTACATTTTGGCTGTGATGCCCCAATTTTAAAAGGCCAAGTGGCCGTGCCCTAAAAATAACTTTGAGGCCTGGTCCCCACAGGCCTAAAGCCATTGGGTTGCCGATCGTAAAATGACTTGTGCGTAATTCACCCGTGGATCGTAACAGCTTAATTGCATTGGAGTTGAAGTAGATGGATACATCGCAATTATGGATTCTACCTTTTTATTTTATTTATTTATTTTTTTGACTGTTACGGAGTGGATGCTCCCAAAGACCTCTAAAATGATTCATCTTGTCTAAAGATAAGACCAAGTTCCGTTTGGTAACTGTGTTGTGAATATAAAGTGGTCCAACAGGCTGTTGGTTTGCCTGTAACTGGTAAAGTGTTCCACTATCCAACCTCTACCTTTATTAGTGTATAATTGTTGGCTTTCCATTGTCTGGTAAATGTGCTCCCCCTCCTAATTTGCTAGTAGCTTACATCTTGCACTTTTGGTATGCTGAAGTATGCACTTGTATTGCCAATTTGGACAGTATCCAATCTGTTAATCAGAAATGGAAGGTATGTAGGCATTGGATTGAAGATTGATGCAGTCCCCAGACTGGAATGTGGTTGCATTTAAAGATTAACTTAATTTTGAAAGGCAACCTAGAGAAGTGGACCCCAGGCGGGTCATTCCATATGAACTCGACCAAAGTCTGGAAATTTCCCATAGTGACCGACTCTGATTTGGCTAAAAAAAAATTTGTACTGGTACCTTAACATATATGATGAACATGTGCAAAATATTTTTGACTGTTATAAATTGGTCTTAAATTGCATTTTTTCAGTCGGAGCCATTTTTGGAGTTCCCTTACTCCTAAATTATGATTTCAATACTGTCCAAAAACTTTCTACAGATAGTCATGTGCCTAAATAGAAGGAATGTAGCCCCAGTAAACGGTTGTGATTTATTGTACCATGACGGTTGCCCCCTGGAAATTGAAATTTTCATTTTCGCACATAACAAAACCACTAATTTGGAGGCCAATACCTCAAAAACTAGAGGAGATGGGACTTTTTTGATGACAGATCCTGAAAGCCTGGGTGCTAATTACATACTTTACCACTTTTCAAGCTCACAACTCATTTCATTCCCAAGATATTGGCATCCAAATATGGCTGTTCTTAAACATGCAAGATTGGCAAGGGTGAAAAATGGGGTATACCACCCTATTTTGAAGAGCCACAGCACAAAAATCCTTTAGAATTTCGACAAAATATTTTGCACATGTTCACCATATATGTTAAGGTACCAGTACAAATTTTTTTAGCCAAATCCGAGTCGGTCATTATGGGACCTCTGGTTGAGTTCATATGGAATGACCCGGGGCTTAAAAGCAGTACTGGAGGTTCAATAGTTGTAAGAGCGAAGGAGAGGTTATCGTTGGTGTTGAGGTTATATGCTGCCTCCTTTTGGTGCTTTGCTTTTTCATCAGTGTCTGATTGGGAGTTTATTCAGTGCCCAGCCCACTACTTTTCATGTATCCATTTATTTTATTCTCTCATCCCCCAGAGAGAGGCTCCCTCCCCACTGCTGCCTTTTTTGTCTCCTGTTCTTTGCCATGGATGTGAGCAGTAATATTTACCTGTTTCCTTCTTTTTCCTTGCACCTGCTAAGTGTATAAATTGCTGGCTCCCTGCCAATGTGCACCTGTCTGAACCACTTTTATCGTCGATAGCAGAGCCCCTGTCCACATGTTGCACGTCACACACTTGGTCACAACAGTCACAAGACCTGAGGGAGGAGGAATAAGGGTAGAGTGTGTGATAAAGCAGATTCAGATCCAGCTCTTGAGTTCTCCATTTTATGGCCTCTGCGTGGTTGAAATTGGCTCCATGGAGGCATTTATTTCACTTCAGGAAAGGTTAGCGTTTTGCTATAAAATGTCGCTTTAAACTTCTCTTCTGCTTGGCGAGGGGAGTGGTGGCCTTGGCCTCACCGTCGTGAATGAGGTGTTCTTTCTCATTCTTAGATTTGGCTGTCTGTCCCTTTGACCATTTTGGTCTTCAAATCCAAATTCATTTTCATCTGGTGTGCTTTTTTATCCCCCCGGCATATAAATGCGGGGGGATATAGCGATCAGTGTGTCCGTCTATCTGTAATAAAATCGTTTCCGGACCAGAACTCGAAAACTATACCACTTACAAACACCAAATTTGGTATGGCGCTTCTCTAGTTGTGCCTTTTTGGGGGTTTCGGTCCGTCCGTCTGTCCACACAACCTGTAGGTTACACAACCTACAGCCGGGGGGATCCGTCAGTTATTTAAACTGGGCAGCTGGCCAACACCAGTAAAACTGTATTGTTTTGTAATGAGCTGTTGTCAGACGCAATGTCAGCTGGAAAGAAGCCTTTAGCAGAAGCCTTTAGCAGCTTGTCGTTAACAGAAGGGGACCATCTCCTTTATTTTGTGACCATCTTTTTTTGTAGTGGGTCTTTACACCGTAAGATTATCAGACAAGCGCGTACTGCACATTTACGGACCTTTGCATTCTTTTCTGCAAACTTAGTTTTACTTTCTTCTGAAAAAAGTGCTGTCCACAGAAATAAAGCTGGGCTTTTTGTTGGAGTCATTTTTGCATTTAATTCCATCTTACAATGACCGTCTGTCTCTGGTAGCTGGGAGGACCTCCAGTTGGAAGAGGGAGGGGCTGTGTAGATTGTTCCATCTTGTTTGCAGATCATGAAACCTTGTATTCCTTCAATAAATATTTGTATTTCATTTGTGGAATGTCTTGATAATGGTTCCTGAAATTGTTTAATTTCCAGTCCAAGCTGTTTTTGTCTGGTTCTGTTATTGCAGTTTATACGGTATGTGGGTTAAACCCTGTGCTGAAGTAAAAATGCGTCATCTGCGCACGGAAACATCAATAATTTCCACTTGTCATTTAATGGGAGAAGCTGACCTTTAGCTGCACATGTTGTCTGCCTCTGTTTGTCCCATTGCTCTGTGACGTGCTGAGGAGAGATGGTGAGTGAGGTTTTTCAGATGCAATTCATGGAGGTGATGGTTCTTATCTTTGATTTCATGAAGAATTTCATTGATCTCCTCTGGGAGATTTTTTTTGCGTTGTAGTCACAAAAATTGGGTTTTTATTAATGTTTCTGGGATTTTTTTTTGAAGAAAACTTTTCAAAGATTGGTGTTTAATATTGGGAGCCGCTGTTGGACGCTAATCCTGTGGGTACGGCAAGTCCTTTTAAAACGGCCTAATTAAGATCCCTCCCCCCCCCAAACTCCTCGTGTGGGAGTCAGTGAGCTTACACTAGGCAGCTGATTTGACAAATCTTTGTTTCTGATGCTAGCCTGTTGCCCGGGGCTCTCCCAGAGGGGAATGACCTTGAAATTACAAATGGCCAGGTCATGTCGGGCTTTCGTTGTGTTCAGTACGCTGTGTTCTTTTGGCTGGTTCCCTGTCAGGGCCAATTGGAAATGACTTCGACGGACATTTCTTTGAGCTATTTAATTGTGTTGGAATGGTGACAGTGCTGTCCGTTTGTATTGGACAGCGACTCGGTGTGGGTTTTTGGCTTTTTACTCCAGCAGAATGTGTTTGAAATCGATGCTCGTGTAGTCAAAGTAGAGACGGTCATCTTTGACTCACAGGTATTTTCATCCATATTATGCGAACCAAGTTGGAATTTGCTGTCCTTTCCAGCACAAATATCCCTCTTGCAGACTGCATTATACACTGCTGGGATTAGCCTCTGTGTGCAAGGTTGCTGGCCTGTGTGTGATATTTAAAATTTGCTCACCATGTAAATCTGGAAAGTCTTTCTTTATTTGCATGTTGTGCCCTTAAGGTGTTGTGATACTGATGAGGCATCAGGTTTTTCCTCTGCAGTTGCCTTCCTGTGCTGTGCTGAATAATGTCCTCTGCCAAACCGAGCTCCAATTAGACATGTAAAAAGCGCGGCTGTTTAAAGCCTTTATTCGCTGTGTATTGTTGCATGAACACCACACATCCCAGGAGACACTGCTCTATAGTAGCAGCATTAGGTCTGTATAGTAAACATCATTTGGAGCCTCTTGTTCAGTTCCCTCCGCCACACTGCAGAGAGAGGAGGCTACATGCCACCCAACAAGCTTGTCTCGCCAGGAACGTCGCCACGGGAACCTCAGTTGCCCACCCGGTGACCATGGCTCCCCGCTGTGATGTCGCTGTCACTCTTCATGCATCGGAGGCCTGGAGATCGGTGAAGACAACTATTACCTTTTCATGGTGCTGTTTTTTTTTTTTTTTTTTTTTGGTGACGTTATTTGTTCCTGCAGGTCCTGAGAGTTTGAGTAATAATCTGACTTGGATTGTGAGCGGGTAATGAGTTGTTCAGGGCGTTTAAGAATTAAACCCAGGATGAAGGGACTGTTGTGAGTTTATATTGGACTGCATTAGGGTATATCACTGGAATCTTTATTCTGTTCAATCAGAATAAACCTGCTCCCAATTTGTATGGGAATTAGAAGCAAGCCTGGATAAATAAGGAAATGAAATAACAACTCAAAGCGCGGAAAACCCTACTTTGCCCTCGGTGATGGAAGTGAGAGATGCGGATCACTCCAGACACTATGTCGCTGGTGATGGGTATCGCGCCTCATACTTGTTTTGCGTTGAGCTTGGCTTTGCGCTTGCGCGCTTTGCATAACTGTGAAGGACTGTCTCCCCGTCAAAATTGTTGTTTGTCTGTTCAAGGGCACGGAGCAGAATTTGCGTACTGGAATTACGAGAGCGGAATGACATCACATGAAGCAGCTCTGGCCTCCTGCTGCAGATGCGTCGGTGGTGCCTCTGTTGACTCCTGTTTTCCAACGAGACCTGAAAGATCATGGAGAGCGTTTGGTTTAATTCTCTTCTCTACACCATCCAACCCCTGAAACTGGATTCTCCTGTATTTTTGGTCTTTGAGGCCTGTGTAACTGAAGAGGCGGTGCATGTGCACTGACCTGATATCTGGCGTCTCCTTTGAGCTCAAACCCCGCTGATTGGAGCTAAAAGGCATAACTGATCCCAGAGCAGCACTATTACTCCTCAGACGTGCAGTCTTGTTGTTGTCGTCCTGCTAACTGCACAAATTCTGGCCACATGTTGAGTCATTCATCACCTGCGTTGCTGTGCTTTTGCAAGTGTAATAAAGAATAACAAGGAAGACATTTTGAGGAACTGCATCCATTGGGCAATCTGGTTGAAGTAAGAGAAGGAACCATAATTTAGGGATGGACTTTCAAGCCACTGGAAAGTGATGGAAGGATGATTACTGGCAGAAAAGTTGAAATATGATTTACTGACCTTGGGAAGGATGGGCCTCCTCAACATTTATTCTGTCTCCTATCTCAAGTTCTGGTCTTCTGGTAAAGTTTCCTGTCTCTGCAGGTTCTATAGATGATTAAAAACTTGAATTTTTATGACCATAGTTGATGTCAGTTTAACTTGGTCCATCTCCATGAAACGGTCTCTCTAAGACTGTATTTATCACAACGGGCATGCTGGATGATGGTATGGGTTTTTGAGCAGGTCTGGTTTTGTAGATTTAAGAGGGGGCATAAATCCATGTTTTGGGTAATGGGTACGCCAGCAGAATTTCCTCTGGCGTTCAGCAGTTTTCAGTGGCTTTCAGACTCTCTTAGGGCCGTTTGCTGCCAAGTTGCCCCTGATTTACGAGCCGTCGGGTTGGCGGTTGTCACATCAGCTCAAGGTGGCCTATTGTTCTGGGAGCCCTGCTGGTCTGTGGGGGTGGGGGGGGGGCTTTGCTTTCCTGTCGTCGCATGAAAATCGGGTTAGAAACCTGTCTCGTGAGCAGCGCGTGGGGAGAGGTCAGCCTTGTGTCTGTAACCCTGCAACTCCCCTTGTTATGACAATTGAGGAGTGTCTCTCTCTCTCTCTCTGTCATTTGCATACATGCTCATTGCACATGTTGTGCTTGTTGGTAAAACACCTTGCAAAGGTGTGTGTGTGTGTGTGTGTGTGTGTGTGTGTGTGTGCTTGTGAGCACGTGTTTGTGTGCTTGCACATGTGTCAGTACAGCTTAGCATATGTGTATGCACTTGTGCGCATGTGTTTGTGTGCTAGCGAGGGTGTCGGCACACCTGTGTGTGTGTGTGTGTGTGTGTGTGTTCTTACAGGGATGTGTGTGTGTGTGTGTGTGTGTGTGTGTGTTCGCGCTGGCGTGTGTTTTCGCACAGCTTGGACCGCGTAGCGTGCCAGTCTTTGCAGTGCCAGCAGAGCTAATTATACCCTGTTTGCCGGTTGCCCGTTCCTGTGGAGGCAGAGGGAGGCTGCGCTCTGTAAGTGTCGCTGTAACGGTACAGGGCTGTAGTCCATTACGTTTGCGCGCATCTGTGGGAGTGAACGCTGGCTCTTGTGGAGTTACAGGAGTTAATTTTGGAAAGCCTGGTAAGCCATTGCGTTAACACCTGTGTGAGGTGAAACAGAGTAGCCTTTTCTGTCAGTACTCTGTGTACACAGGCCTGTCCCTCCACCGGGTGGGAAAACTGGTGGGAATATCATGCCATTTTTCTTTTAGCTGCTGCAGCTGCTGTATATTGTTTGCTAATGAGGAGTTGAATGATCATATTTCTCAGTTTAGCGGTGCTGCATGTGTACACATGTGCATTAGTGGTTTGAGGTGAGTGTGGCAGCAAATTGTTATTTTAAACTCGAGCTAGTCTGCAGCTTTCTTTCAGTTGAACTGATCGATCCAAAATGGTTTACGAGTTGCCAATATGGTGGAGTATCTGGAGTGTCTGCCATTTGGTTGAAATTGGGGAGCACCCTAGTTAGTCCACCGAATAGGGAAATTTGTGGACGGGTCTGGAAGCAGCTCTTGTTACATGACTTAATTAATAGAGCCAGCTGTAATTTCCAGCTGTCTCCCTGGCGTGGAGAGTGTGGAGTGTCGCAGTGTGCTAGAGCTCTCCATTTTACCTTCTCAACGTCCAGGTAGGGATTGTGACCCTACTTCACTCTTGTCCTCTGCCTCCTTTTGTCTGACTGTTAAAGGTGCTGTTAGCGAAAGAGGCATTTTGGCTAACTTCCTGTCCGTTATTGCAGTCTCCTCCCCCAGTCGCCGTTTAAATGCAGTGGTTGCACCGCAGTGCCATGCAATAATAGCCACAGCAGTGAGAGCCTACTACCTCATAACACTAACTACAATAAAATCAAACACTGGAAATGGAAGTAGCCTTTCAGTCGTCTACTGAAATCAGTGACTAACGATACGTTACGTAATGGTTACTTCAGTACAAATATTGATCTTGTAAATATTGCCTACTTGGCGTCTTACTGGTTAGTTCAAACGGTGAGTTCAAACTCCTGCAAACCTGGTTGGAAATCTGTCCAGAAGCAGTAAGGCTTTCTGCACATTGCATTTCAACCCCTTCAAAACTCGCCCGTTTTTTGACTGATGAAAGGCTGCACTGAAATAAATGCAGGTCTTGCATGACTCCTCGCTCTCTTGGTCCTGGCAGCTTTCTTATTTTTATCCCAGTATTCTCCTGGGATATTTGTTTGTATGATTATTCCTGGGAGCGCCGGAATCCGTAGCTTTGCCTGTCCGCCGTGGTCACTCGCAGTAAATGTATGCTGGCTGCCCAGGAGTGTCAGAGAGAACCACCTCATTGCAGGGTTCTGTCTCCTGACTGGATGAAGGGGGAACAGGATACTGGAAAATGTTCTGTTTACGGTAGGACAGAGGCACGGGGAAGCTGATGCTGCTGATCAATCTGTGCCAGTGATGGCTGTCGGAATTTAGGGCTATTTAACTCTTATTTGTACCAAAAAATCACTCTAAGCATCTTTGTAAGTCACTGAGATCTTGTGGGAACCGATGCCTGGAGGTTTTGCTCAGACTGAACCTTGAAGCTGAGGAATGACGACTCCACCCACCCCCCTCCCCTTCATGCATCTCAGTTTTTAGCTTGGATGTACGCGCGCGCATGTTTGTGTGCTCTCTATCGGGATATTGAAATCCCCGCAGGGATTTGCATGATATTTTGCCTGCGCTCCGAGCCTATGGTTGATCTGGGGTCTCTTTGCCTTTCAAAGCAGTCCCAGATTCTGCTGAGCTGCTGAGCGTTTCCTTATCTGAATCTGCAGGCTGACACGGAACAGGACTCTTTCCACTCCCCGGCGGAAAGGTCTTCAGCTCACTTGCCCATGAACTACTGTATTTGTAACTGTAACTTGGTAACTTAGGAAATTTGCCAAATGGATTAGGCAATTGTAATCCTGAAAGTAGAAATATCTTTGTTGCATTGCATTAAAAGGAATATCTTAACTCTTAAACATTTGCATTACATGGTCGAGGAGCACGGGGAGGTCCGGCATTGCAGTGATTTCTGTTGTTGTTTTTCAGTAAGGCGGCAACTGGATTGAGTCCTCTGAGCTTTTCATATTCTTGCTGCGTTTGCATGGGTTTCGTCTGGGTACCCTGCAATGAAAACATGCATCATGGGAACTCTTCTGCCAAAGCCCCTGACCAAGGCCCTGGCGAGAGTGGCCCCCGTGTGCTGCCCTGTGGTGACACACTGTTGCCAAGTTACTACAGTGGGTCAAACGCAGAGAGCAAGTCACTCCACTGAGTTTAATTAAGAATTTCTTATCTTACTACAGATGATCAAACATAAACCACAGGAACTGTCCATGAGGAGTGCTCTGAAACTTTGTGCCATCACCTACAGGTCGGCACAAAATTGGGGAAAGTACTAGACTCTCAGCCATAGTCTGCCCATGTATCGGTCTGAACCAGATTCTGCACCATGTGACGCCTCACTGCTTGATGGACATATTCTTAATTGGATCTTGTGGTCACCTGAGCCTGCAGCTACATCTTCCAGAACAAGGCCTCACGACTTGACCTGGAAGCCAACAACCAGATTTCTTTGTTTTCTGGCGTACTTACTTCACACTCTTACCATAGGAAAGTTAATTCGGTCCTATAAAGGCTGTGATTGGTCAAGATGAGCTGATGAGCTGTCGAGGCTTGCCCTTTCACCCCACCTCACAGGTCACCCCCGGTCTGTAATTACTGCTGGGCTGGAGCTGCCAGTGGAGACTGGCATTTCTGATAACATCTGTTCACGCCGGCCTCGAGACCCTGCTAAGGGTAGAGTAATCTATCCAGAGCGCCGAGCAGGCAAGGGAATCTCAGCAGATGCACTTGAGCTCGGCTCCAGTGTCTTTGCCCGTGTGTGCATGTGCGCAGGAGTGGCTTCTCGTCAAAGAGCAACTGGATTCTGATTTTCTATTGACCATTCTTAATGTTTACAATTGATGGTGTGCCTGCCCACCGCGTGCTGGCAGAAAGCTGCTCAAGAGTCAGTTGAAGTGTGTGGATTTTTCTTTATTTTGAAAGCTGCCGAGCCTCTGGCGGTCTTCGGCAGTCCTTCTTCATTATAAACCTGCAAGCAAAGTGAATTCTGCTCAGTCATGAAATTCCTTCGCCTTGTCATCTCACGAATAAAAATTACACTCTGAGGCACTCATGTTTAACTACGGGGCCAAATAAATGAATTGATCCATCGTCCTCTCTGACTTTTCTTTGGGTGTTTGAAACCAAATTCAGTGACCACTTGGGCGCTTACCTGTTGAGACACAAAGTGTATAATTTATATAAGATAAAGACTTATCGATCACTCGATGCATTACAATAGTGTCATTTGCCACTTCGTTCAAGATGCTTACCAACTGACTTCTCTGCTGTGCGAAAGCAGGTATTCCCAAGTTGGCTTTTATGCCACCAGACAGGGTTTTCAATGCATTTCTCATGGAGAGAACTGCATGATTGGGTAAATTGAGTTGGAACTTATCACCGTTAGAGATTGAAATTTGTTTTCACCAATGTGATAGCTGGTCTAGCTAGACAGCAAGGTTGCTAGGTCCCCGTGGCCTTGTTAATGAGACGAGGCAGGCAATGGCTATCAGTGAGCAGAATGCACTTATACAGAGCTTCAGTAAGTGTTCGCAACTGGAATTTTCTCTTAATATAGCTTGCTAAATATATCCTCAATAATTTAAGGCAAGGTTAAAGCTGTGATTCTGGACCGCAGCTAGCTCCACTTGCTAGCTTATATTTAACTTTTAAGTTGAGCTGTGTGTGACGATGAGCTGAGTGGAGAAAGCAAGCCCTCCGGTCGCCTCAAAGTAATTTTTATTGGATCATATTCTTTAAACAAAATGAAGCTTTAGGTTGGTGGCATTGCATTTCAGACATCTTGCTTCACAAAATATGTTCATTTTGCCAATACCTTGATTATGCCTTTTCTAACTTGCTCTCTCTCGTCTTTCGTATTTGTGGAAATCTGTTTCTGCCACCACTTCTGTGAGTGAGGTAGACAAACTAGTGGTCTTTGTAGATATCGGGTTAACTGGAGCAAGACCTTGAACCGCTAAAACTCCTGAGTCTTGCTTGATCTTTACATCCCTTTTCCCATCTTGCCCCCTCCTTGCGGCTCTACTCTCAGGACATCATCTATCCCGGTGGCTCATGGGGCGTAGGGAGCAATCGGGGGTCGCTGTGGAAGAGTGGGCACTGGCTCGCCCTGGCAGTGGAGGTTGAGTGAAACAAGGATCAGTGGTCAGAGCTCTGCCTCCACCAGTCCACTTTGAAGAGGCGCCCCATCTTGCCTCAGAGTGGCAGTTAATGGTCAGGTCTGGCCCTCGAGTCAGGGCTCTTCCCCTCGTTGACATGTCTGGAAATGTGTGTCGAAACTGCTGGTGGAACGATAAGCTCTACAGGAAGGGTGCCTCTCCTTTTTCTTTTCTTCTTTTTTTTATAGTTTGTTAATTAATGACAAAGTCATAATCTTCGTTTCAACTTGTGAGGCAGTGGTGGAATGCAGTGCTGTGTCTTCATTTGCCGAGCCGTTTCTCCAACACGTCTCCTGGAGCTCTGCAAGTAAATTGCTCAGCTGTTACGGGCTTTTTTTCCTCTTTAGGAAATTGAGGGGCACAGTAATTCAAGCCTGTTAGATGTGCTTCCAAATTCAGTTGTTCAGCAAATGCAGAGACTGCAGACAAGCTTGAGATTTGCATCGTTTTGTCTCATGATGGCAACAGCAACACGGTTCAAGACTCGCTTTGTTGACGGTGGAATAATGTGAGAGGAAATCATAGCCTCATAATGGCAAATTTCTGAATCTGAAGACTTCTCAGAACTTCTGAGGCTGAAATTTTTTGAAAGGGATTTAAGTTGAAAGGCAGCATAGCATTGAAATTTTTGTCCGTTCTCGTCCTTGGCAGTGTTGTGTAGAGGAACAGACAGTGAGGGGGTGGCTTAGGCCAGATATCAGAATGGGCGTATTGAGATAAAAACCCACACTGCAGCAGGGCTGACTCACCCATCGGAGCCGTATCCCAGGAATGAGCCTTACTGCAGTCCTGCACTCGGATGTTTCAGTTGCAGTGCTACTGAGATGCGCGCACACACAGACACCCACAAATGTGCTCGCATGCACACGGACACCCACACACTGCGTGCACACACCTGCAGTCCATCTTTCACCGCTGCTATACTGGTGTAGTCTCAGTTGGCGGTTGCTTATCACTTGCCAAACAGCCAGATGTTTTAAGGCGGTAGGTGAGCCACAGTGTGCTGGTTGTGTCCACTGAGAGGCTCTTGACGCACAGATGTTGTTTCAGAGGGCAGAGTTCATGCGCGTACTGACTGACTGGGCTACGACAGTCTATCTTCTGTGCATGTGCTGGCATGGTGGAGAAAGGCACGCTCTGTTTCTCGCCTCCAGATCGGTTTCTTTATATGCTGTGGATAATATGGAGGATAATACTGCTTAGAGCCACAGTTGGGATGAGCTTCTGTTTGTCTATACTCAACCCTATCAGACCCCCCCCCCTCTGCCGCTGCCCCATTGATCAGATTAGGTTTCAACTTCACTGTGGTGCTACCAGTGTAATCATTTACTTGCTTTTTTTTTTTTTTGCATTTCACTGGCAGAATAGATTGTGCATTAAGTACACGCACACAGGCGTACATGCACACATACACATGGCTCTGTGCTTGCAGTGTGTCTTTCTTTTATAGAACAGCGCTGGTAATCATTGGTCAATATTTCTATCCTTGGACAAAGTGTATCTAAACCTGAATTTTGTCACACATTGTTTTCACATCATCGTGAGTTTGGATAAGCCTGTTTGCTAAGCCAATTCTGACCGTCTAGTTTCACCACACCCTGGTAGGGATCTTACGGCTTCTTCGATTGAATGAGAGGCTTTGAATTTTAGTGTGGAACAGGTGTGCTGACAGAGCTATGGATTAGCCAGAAAGACTCTGCATTTCCATGTTGCTTTCTTTAGCCTCCAGTATTACTACAACGTCCTCGGATATACTGAGTATAGTTAATGAATAGTGGGCCTCTATGCTCACGATCTCTACACCGGGGACCCCGCATGCTCGTTGTCAATTTTAATGGTGCTTTAATACATTCAAATTGGATATACAGGCCCAGCTCTGGACTGTTTTGATTGGGGGGCAGTACAAGCTGTTTATTGGACACCAACTGCTGCTGTGTTCTCAAGTGATGACTTTTTTTGTAGGCCAACCCAGACATGGCATCGCTGTAATTACAGAGGCAAAAGTGTAGTGGTATTCTGGGCTGATTCTAAACTGATGCAGTTTAGTCCACAAACATATTTTCAGTTTAAATGGTAAGCTGCTGTGTGAAAGTACCTGTAATAATGTCATGAAATTATATCAAAATAATCACTCTGAATCCATCTTTGTTTGGCTAGGCCAATCAGTCAGATGTAAGTAAATTTTCATGATGCCAGTGTGGCATGTTTATGATTTGGCAAATCCACAAGGATGAAGCAAATAACTTTGCAGTTATTTGATATTTTGGGAATAACTGGGGCGAAAGTGTGTCAAGATGTGCCCGGGTGCAAGAATTGGTGGGTTTGATGAACCAGTCTGACAGATATGAAACCAAGGATTGATTTTGATTTCACTTTTTTAATCTCACGTAGTCATTCAGTTTAATTTAGGAAGGTGCATGGAAGGTATTTGATGAAGCATTGTGTGCTGATGCATTGATTTGTGCTGGATTGAGGCAAAGTGGTGCCGGCAGTATAAATGTGCGAGTGAGTCAGCTGAACGCTTTTGCAGTGAGAATACAGCCTCATGGTTCAGCCGTACACGAGCTGTTGACCTATTTATGTTCAGTATATTTTTGTTTAGAGGGGGGCCGCCAAGCTAATGTTGACATGGAGATAAAAAAAAAATTTTGAAGTATGTATTATGATTGGTCATTATAAGTGGAAAACTCATTGTAATATATTGCTAAACTGTAAAAATGTAAATAATTTTGTATATATGTATAATATATTGAAATAAATACATTGAAACTAATTAATACTATTGTTGTCATTCCGTGACAATTTGCCTCTTGTAATTCCATGACATTGACTTTTTGAATTTTCTTGGCCATAAAGCAGGGTTGAAGTCAATATTTGTTTCTATAACTTACAGTATTAACAAAAAACACCTTAAATATGAACATATTGAAGTTTCACAGGGGTGTCAAACTGACCCGTAAACGCGAAAAGAGGCTGCAGGTCTTCAATCCTACCAAGCAGAAGCTCACCTGAAAGCACTGATTTAATCAACTGATCTAGGCCTGCACAACTGATTAGTTGTATCAGGTGTGCTTCTGCAGTGTTGGAATGAAAATCTGCAGTCTCTTAGCCCGTTTACGGGTCAGTTTGACACCCCTGTTGTAGACCGTGTCGACTTGTTGACCATGGTGCCCTGTCTTTCTGTGTGGACACCTGTGCCTCCTGTTGCTGGTGATGCTCTGATTCTGTCCTGTAAGTCCCTGACAAAATCCAATTCGTAGAACAACTCTAGTTTCCCAGAATCCTCAATACCTTTCTGATCTCCCATGATGCGTCGCTGTTTCGTTCCGTGTCTTTAGCGAGATTAAAAGGGGGGAAATCGGCCCAAGTTCTGCAGATGCTACAATTCACAGATGTGGGATAATCCTTAAACCCGCTCTGTAAGCAAATTAAATGTCACCGATCGCCTGCCAGTCTTTAATAGGATTTCCCAGATGCAGTCTGTTTTGAGCCACCGTGGATTTAGTCTGTGTCCCCTTTTGGTCTAATACGCCACACTGCTTTCATACAGATGTAACAAAACCTCTTATACCTGCTCCTGTGGTTTATTGCAGATTTTTCATTAGTGTCTTGAGGGAGAGGCGTAGGTCTGATGTGTCCCGAAAATTGAAGACACTACCCTGTGAAAGTACTTCTGTTTGCTACGGATTTTTATTTAAAAAAATGTTTTACATTTTTTTGGTGGCGGTGATGCCAGTCCTTAATGCAGTTCAAGCTCTCTTTGGTTTTGAGTCAGCGTGTGTGATGGCAACAGACTTGTTTCTGTACAGTGCTAATTGGCAATGGCTTTGCATGGAAGTCTAACAGAGTCTCAGACATGGCCCCAAACTGAGGAGCACCAGGCCTTACCCCTGTTCAGAGCCGCCTCTCGCTGGCTGTGTGTACGTGGCTGGAGCCATGCTGGCTCCTGTTTTTCCTGTAGCGGTTGTCAATACGCCCCAGATGCTTTGCGGCAAGGGCGCACAGAAAAGAGCAGGCTGCCTTTTACCATCTCTCTATTAGCCACCAATTTCCTATGTTGTCTCCTAATGCACTCAGGGAATCGGCACGGTACGGTGTTTGAGATGGAGCTGCGATGCTGCTCGATACAGTCCCAGGAGATGATTAAAGCTTCCATTTGCCCCCCCACCACCATTATCATGCTCTAAAAGTGCTCTGGGAAATTGATCGATGGAAAGGCCTGCCATCATTCTTGTTCTTAGTGATGTGGCTTGTGGAGCTTGATTCTGCTTAATCTTTTGAGTGAAAATCCCTGCTCTAAATCATTTACTCTTTAATATGTGTTGGAATTCTACCCTCTTCCAGTTCTGAGTGTGTCCAGCAGAATATTAACTTACTGCAGATAATGCATCCGCAGGTCCACAGGTACATTGCATAATGGCTTTAGTTATTCCTCAAATACGCAAATGACTTCAGCTCTCCCCTGTATCAGCTGTGCATCAGACTGAAGCTAGGGCTCATGTGTCGCATGTTCTCACACACACACGCGCGCGCACACACACACACACACACACACACAGAAATGGCCATTCCCCTTCTTCCGCTGTAGCATTACTCCAGAACATTAACTGCACGATGCTTGACCATATTGAATTGGGATGAATTGTCGAAATTGACGAAAAAAGACCCCTGCAGCAACTGAATTTGTGCTCATTTTCAGTCATCGCGCTGTATAAAATGGGATTAGGGTTTACTACTGCAGAGTCAGATTTGTCAGTGGTGATGTGTCACATTCTGATTGGTTCTCTCTCCCTGCAGGTGATTCTGAGGGCCTTACAGATGTTTGACAAAACGGAGTGCCAGCAGCCTCGATCCACAGAGATCTGAATTCTGGGAGCGCGAGGTGAGGAATAAAGATTCTGGAACATTCTTCCTCAGTCAACCAGAGGTCTGAGAATTTTTTTAATTTTTTATTCTTATTATTATCATCTATGCAATTCTGTCTGAAATCAGGCTGTTCTGAACTGATAGAATGTGTGAATCCATGTGTCAGAAAAAAATGGTGACATTCATCACTCAAAGACATTTAAGTTCATTTTCAGAAAGGAGGAACCGTTTGATTTTTGTGTGTCCATGCTTGTGAAGTAGTGTGGTGAGCTTTTAACCCATCGACAGACGGAGGAGTCACAGATGCGGGGTGTGAAATAAAATGGCCGAATTTTGCCCTGGTAAACAAAGGGAATGAGAAATTACAGCTGCCTCTGGGACAACAGGGCCAGTCCCCTCAGGCCCCTCGGGGTCTCGCTGAAGAGTTTATAGCCCATAAAGCAGTCTCGAGTAAGAGTGCTGATCTGGAATCAGTTCTGCCTTTTAGATTATAAAGGACAAAATCCAACCCTGGAAAAACGGATCCGAGATCTCACATTTCATGTATGCAACACCATATGCGTTTTACTGTGGATTAGGAAGAGACAAGATTTGGCATGCTTGTGCAGTCTTGGATTGCATCTGTCAGCGTGATCGCTATGGGCGGGAGATGGCAAAACTGGCCTGTAATAACCAAAATTGGAAAATTGTAAAACTTTGTGAATTTAATTCCGAAAGGTGCCTCTACCCTATTGGGATATGCAAGGCTCCGCTGCCTCGGCTTTCTGTAACCTTATTTTTTCATTGTTTGACAATGTATCAACGCTCCATAACTCTGCTCTTTTGTGACCTTTGCAGGGAAATCATATTTTCAATTCGGTTTTATCCCCTTATTACTTGATGTAGAATTCCATTATTTAATTAATGAGTCCTAGCCTCTGGAACAAAAGGATTAAATAAGCAGTCAAGTGAGATGATGATAAACATAACCAAGTATGATAATGCACATGCATGCCTTATGTGTTTCATCCAAACCTCAATAATTGTGTGACTGATGTAGGGGGCGGGATGTAGTCTGGTGTGATAGACTGACTGGGACCACCCACCTCTGAGCTGAGGTGGACTAATGTGTTGTTGCTGTCTAGACATTAAATTGGCTTTCCACCGTGGCTGGACAAGCTTTGGCTATGTTTGATGTTGTGGCATCTCGAATAGAACCACTTCCCCAGAACCTTTAACCCTCTCCAGCCCAATTTATTATTTGGAGATATGAAAAATCTTTCATTCATGGTGAAATGCTCTTATACACTAGTGGCTGCAGGTGGAACTAACGTAGTATTTTTGCAATACTGAGCTGGAATTGTAACTTTATCAAACCATTTCCCATGTGGTCTTTATATTTTATTATCAGTCATCAATTGATTTATTGTTGCAAATTTGCAACATGAGCCTGGAGAGGGTTAATGTCTATGGACGCATTAATCCATTAAATCTGCTTTTTGGCAAAAAACATTGGAGCGTGAGTGAGGTTCATGGGAGGACAGCATTTTCGCTCTGTTTGTTTTATATGGTGGCCTGAACTGAAACTAGCGCGTGAGGGGGAAAATAAAGTTGTCTCGTAAACACTGGCCTTTCTACTTACACTTTAATGCACATTTTGAAACATATTCTTTTTATTGGCCATTACAAGCCCCTGTGCATTTTTCTTGCAATACCATAGTGACTCCTCATTCCCTTATACACCACTGTTTAACCACCCTTTTGCATGAGTAAATGCTGCATGCAGGCTTGTAAGCATTTCGATTTCTCACGCATCCTTCCAAATGTGGTTTCGAGGTTTACTTGGGAAAGGTAACAGTTCCCCTCCGGTGACGAACAGGACAATGCTCTTCTTTCTCTGTCGATTTTCCTGTCTCTGCTGTAGGAGTGTTTGCTCCGGCAGGGAAACGTGCGCATTTGCATTTCTCCGTGCTGTAGGTTTCTGTGCACAGTCTGTTGGTAACTTGGGAGGCTCGGTCCTTCTGGCATCGCCACATGCTGTCATTACTGCATACTTTCTTTGAAGAAGTTCTGTTTTTTAAATGACGGTCCAGCTTGTAACTCTAAAATTTGGTCATTCTCCTGGTCATTACCTGCTGGGCCTGTTTAAAATGGCTTCTTCTCATCCCCCTTTGCTGTTATTATTTGTTATTTTTAAGTTGTATTTGTGGGCCTGTCCTGAATTCTGCTCCATATAGTCTTGAGAATGTTGACCAGCGCTTGCGTGCCCTGTGATCCATGCAAACAGCTGCCTTTTTTTTTTTCCTTTCAGTTCCCACCTGAGCTTTGTGATCTTTGACGTCCCAGCCGTGCGCTGTGGTCTCTGCAGTTCCCATATGAGCATTATGGTCTTTTTAGTATTATGGCCCCTTGTAGTCCCTTTGTAGAGCCCTGTGATCTTTGCAGGTCCTACCTGAGCATTATGGTCTTTGTAGGTCACAGCTGAGCATTATGATTTTGTCGGAGATGTGCCTCTTTATGTAACGGCGAGGATGAATAACTAAGATGCCTCTGCTTAGTTATACTCCTGCAGGATAGCAATTTGGTGTCGCAGGAAACATGAAAAGTTATTTATCAGTCTCATAAAATTTGTATTATAAGCAAAAATATGTCATTTTTAATTAATTATTAAAATGGCCAATATTAATTGAATAAAATATAATTGGATCAAAGATTTCTCATTTGAAGGATTTTTGGAGTTCTAAACAAGCCATTTTGACATGGATTCCCACACCATACAGCACCAAAGCAGACACCGGATTTAAAACAAACACGGAACATACAGGGACTAATCTAACAAGGGTTGACCACACAAGCTGTTGGAATGTAAATGATATTTATGTGTGTGTATGTGCGTCAGATGCACATGCATGCTGTTAGGCAAGCATTTCTTTGTCCTAAGACAAACAGAGAAATGGCAGATGATGTGCTGGCTGTGACTGTATTTCGCAATGTGTAGGTTGGCATATGCATGGCTGGATAACTCAGTTTAGCTTCCACAAAATACTGAGAGGATTAGCTAGCCCCTGCTCATAAGTAATTTGTATCACTAATCTGGCTGTCCATCCGCTATCATCTGTACTACTGCAAGTATGTTAATTACAGTGTTAGAAAGTTCGCTAACGGGAGACAGAAAGATAATGCACGCAGCTGTACTTAATCTGTGAATGGCTAATTTGGTCATTAAAATAGATTCAATCGTGACTGTTCAGTTACATCATTTAAAGACAAACTGCAATGCTGTACAGTCTCTGTGAAAACAAGGTTGATCTGCATTACCGCCTGAAAACTTTAGTGAATCTTGCTGAAAATAATACAGCCTTGGTGTCCTCCCCTGGCCCGTTGAACAATGCAGTCCTGACTAGATTTCCTGTGGGGATCCTTGGAGATGATGCATAGATCTGAGGTCCTGTGTCCACGTGGGGTAGCAACGCCGTTCCGCTGTATAGTTTGCAAAAGTAATGTCCTTATCTATAAGGGAAATGTCTGTAACGGAGTGTTTCTGTGATTAGCTAGCAGCAGCACTGGGCGTAAGCTAGCTAGTGAAATGAGACTTGCTGCCCTCAATGTAAACGGAGTTCCTCTGAGTTGTGAACACTGTGCAGATAAGCTGCATGCAACTGCACTTTGGGTGCAAATTCCAGACACAAGTGCCGTCCTTGTAACCCAGTTGGAGGAGGGGAATCATCGCACCTTTCATGCAATCATCGCTATGTGACGACAATACATTGTGAACACAGATGACGTCATCACATGGGTGACACGTTCTTACAGGTGGTTACTGTGGTAGATGAACTGTCAGTTGGTAACAACTGTGACGACTGTCTTTTCAGTTGCTGCTTGAGTATTATGGTCTTGGTGATCACAGCTGAGCACTGTGGTCTCTGCTTTTCCTGCGTGGGCCTTATGAGCTGCCTCTGAATTCTCTAAGGCAAGGAACCTTTGTTGCTCAGCAGAATGAACCGGAAATAGTTTTGCTGGTAGCCATGACAAGGGGTGTCTAAAGGATCTATTTCATGGATGAAACGGCTCTTCTATCGCTTCCTTCCTGCAAGGAAACGCAGGACCAGCCTTGGAAGAAAGGGAAGACTTGATATGGACAATAATGTTTTGCAGCTTTAGCGATTGGATACGTCATTCATTTCCCAAAATTTTTAGGTAAATTGCAAAGTTTATCTTTGTCATCGAGCTAATGATATATTCAAGGGAAGGACATTGGATTTTTCTCAAACATATCCCAAGATTCGGTTAAAATGTCCCTGAAACTTTTTCTTGACCAGTCATTTTCTTGCTTGGTCAAGGAAAAGTGTAGAGAAAAGGAAAAATGCCGTCCGCCTAAGAGAATTGAGATGCAACCATCGTCTTTTTAGTTTCCAGCTGAGCTCTGGTTTTTGCGGTTTTATGGGCTTTACTGTCAATGGAAGAGCTCCATGGTAGTGGCAACAACCAGCCTGCTTTTCCACCAGCCTTTTTATTCCACAAGCCCGCATCTCTGCTGTCAGTGTTGATATGGAACCCTGGACCAAGACAGTCTTTGTGATTTATAGCCTACTTTCAGACGCTGTTGTTTTTGGGAATTTTGGGGCTTGTAGGTTTAGCTACCGTGGCTAAATGACTTGAGAACCTCGCTGTTGCCTCCTTAGCTGACGGTCGTTCAGTGCTCCTTTAGCAGGAACATTTCAGGAAGCACCCAAGATATTTAATAGGACGTAAATTGTGTGTGCTCTGTTATTTTATTGTTTCATTTTGGAAACCAAGTTCATCTACAATAATGATCACACCCTGTACTGATAATTATTCACGGGGCAAAGATTAGATGCTCATGCGTAGGTATGTGTGCGTACACGTATATGCTAATATGGTTTTTTTCACAATCACTTTGGTGCACATTCAGCTATGGGTGCGAATTTGAGAAGATGTCATTGCTTATGGCATGTAAACCACAACATTTTTCTCTGTGAATCTAGCTTCACTTGGTTTATGTTTTGATAATGTATTATTTGGCCAAGCAAACATATTGCATTCAAGATGTATGTTAGGCCTTTACGTTAAAACTGGCATATTTTGAAGTCTTGCCCACCCATGTAACCATGAGGTTGAAATTGCAGAAAGAGAATTAAATTCAGTGGAGGTCGGGTACAACCTATTCCTTTCATGGTAAGATGGTATGAATTTTTGCCCAAATCCCGTCTGACAGTTGCACCCTGCGCAGTCTGTAGTTTTTTGTTTTGTAATGGTGGCAGTAAGTGATTCATCATAACCACAGAACTAGACTTGTTCCCATTCCCAGGAGGGGCTGTAGAGAATTGTTTCACTAAATATCCTGTATTTATGGCATTAGTTATGTGCAGAAAGCTCCCTGGATAAGCTTGTCTGCCAAATGTGCAATTATGTATGTGGTGCTGTTAGTGGTGACTCATGTCTGGGATTCAGTATTGCCACAGGAATGAGTCAGGCTGATGATGCTGAAATGCCCTGCTTGTGAGCTGCAAGTTTTTTCACGACTTGTCCTTGTGGAAACTGTTTGCAGGCCGCAGTGATCTAAATCGCCTTTGGTCGAAGGAGTGGAACTGCAGTAATATATTTAATTTGTGCTTAAGAGCACTCATTCACCTGAGACCAAGTCTAGAGTGACCGATCCTAATTGCCTTTTGTTCGTCGTGCGTCCGTAAACAATTTACATTTTCGACTTCTTCTCAGGAACCGCTAATTCAATTTCAGTAAAATTTTGCAGGAACCTTTCTTGGTCAAATATGCACCAAAATTGTGAATTATAAGGTGCCCACCCCCAGGTGCTCTGAGGGGCGGAGCTAAAACTAGTCAATACATTTTCAATGACTTCTCAGACATCGTAGATCAGATTTCAATAAAATTTAGCAGGATTCTTCCTTGGTCAAATATGCAACAGAATTGAGAAATACATGGTGCCCACCCCCAGGGGCTGTGAGGGGCGGGGCTAAAAGTGGTCAATACATTTTTGATGACTTCTCAGAAACCGCTGATCAGATTTGACTCTTTTTATGCCCCCGTAAATGAAGTTTCAGGGGCATATAGTTTCTCACCTGTCCGTCTGTCCGCACTTTAACATGGCTATAACTTTTGATCAACTCATGATAGGACTTTGATACTTGGCATATGCATTGCTTGTGAGAAGGCATTTCAGATGGGGTCATGACTTTTGACCTTGTGACCTTGACCTTGGAACATGACGCTTGGTGACAAAAACTTAAACATGGGCCACATGGGCATCAGTGTTTCACAAACACATCTTGTTTTGCTTTAAAAGCTATCTTCAGATTATTGTGTTTGCACCAAGCTGGTTTGATGGGATGAACCCCTACCATAGAGGGTTTTATCTTGGCCAGGTTGGCCTGGTCCCTGGGGTGAGACGCCCTGAGATTCCATTCTGGCCAACCCTATGGTAGGAACTTTGCTCTGGATACAACCAAAACCAGAGCTATTGCAAGAGAACCTCCGCAGTCTACTTCCTGAGTAGTTTGCCTACTTGAAAAGTAGTAGGGTTAACCCCTTAAATCCTTCAGACCTGTTTGTGGGTCTGTACAAAGCAGCTGCTGTATTCAAACCTGGGGCGGCAGGGTAGCCTTGTGGTAGACCTTGTGGAGAGATGAAGTTGTAAGCAACTCTGCCATGAAGGGCCATGAGCAAGGCCTCGAACCCCAAAATTGCTTCAGGCGCACTATCGGTGTCTCTCTGTCCGTCCTCACCTGCAGCTGTTCGGTATGGAATTTGAAAAATTCAGAGTGAAATGGGTGAACAGATTGGCTTTGGACGGTGTTCTTCTGGTCCTGACGGTGTCTCTCTCTGTCCTCCTGTCTCCTCCGTCATTCCCTCAGAGGGAGGTGTCCTGCGCTCTGCGGAAGATGCTGGGTTCAGAAAGAGGAGTCGTGGCAGAATGGCTCTCAGAATTCAAGGTGAGCTCACAACTGAAAGGGTTTTTCCAACACAGGTTAATTTATAGCCAGGTGGATGGATTTTTGTGTGGACAGTCTATTCAGCCTTGAATTTGGCATCGGACAGGGCCTGCTGTTTGCGTGAGACATTGAGAAATTTTAGTGCTCTGCATTGCTTCTGTCCTCGGGGCATATTAAGTGAGCCTTTGAATCGATGCACGGAGTTGTGGCTCGGCTAGAAGACCATGTTGCTGGCAAAGATTTGGCCATTCAATTTTGAATGGAAATTCTTCATTTAAAACTTGGTTTTTTCCAGGATATTCTTCACGTGTTTGAAAATGACCCTGATTTTGCCTCATGCTTTGTCTTTGCTTGTCCATCATAATTCAATTTGAGCTTCGCTTGTTTAGGTCTTTCGTCTGGTCCATTTCCAGATGGTTATGGAGGTCAAAGAGATGAAACCTCCAGTCAGATTTATACTGCTGTGTTTGCTAATCCATTGTGTGACAGTCCCAGGGATTTTCCGCAGGTCCTTATTGCACGACACTTCGGCTTCGGATAAATGCATCTGCCGTGTAAAAGTATTGTGAGACGTGACCGTCTTCTCCTCAAACCGCAGGTGTTACCTGAAGCCCAGATATCCAGCTATGCAGCCAGTCTCCACCTGAAGAAGGCCCTGGTCCCAGCACTTTACAGAGTCATTCAGGACCCCGGCAATGAGGTGAGCATCTTACTGTCATTTATCTCACTCCGCTGGTCTGCTGTTCTTCAGGAGGCCCGAACACTCAGGAAGAGCACAATGATGGTTTATAACTTATCCTGGGTGACTTATTGATAGTGGTTTTATGGTGGTTAATATTTAAGCTGTTTTTTTTTTTTTTTTTTTTTAATGTGTCTAGTTTCAGGTCCGCACGCGCACGCGCACACACACACAAACACAGACAAGCACATGCGCTCAGACACAGGCATACGGACCGTTTGCCCAGCATGAATAATTGCGTAGCGTGCAGCAGGGTTGTGTTCTGTCACACTCCCAGCTGGAGGGAGGTTCTGCAGGGGAACAGTCATGCGGGCACCTTTGTTTTTTGAAGAGGTGAGTTGGGAGGATAAGGGCTGTAGTTTAGTGCAGTTTTGCGCGCGGGCTTTCAAGCGGAGGGAAGCAAAGTCTTCATTTCAGATACCATTTGAGACTTCAGGGGAGTCAGTGTACTTGGAGCTGAACATGGACTCTGCTCTGTCGAGGCACGCTGTCATGGCAACCCTGGTGTCGGCCCATTCTCCGCACCTGTGAATGTGCATTCAGCTCTTCAGTTAAACTGACATGTGGATTGTTCAAATCATCAAAAACTGAAATAAATGCGGTTTTCATTTCATTTTGGTGCGGTTTTTTTGGTTTGGTAAACATAATTTTTGGCTCCGTTCCCCTTGTCACCTTCGATAATTTTTCTGTTTAATTTGCAATCACTGCGTTCAGATGGAATGCCTTTGACCAGTTTGGAACTCTGTTCATATTTATCTTACACTGGACACCTTTCTCGCAAAGCACTGCTGCCTTAGACCACTTTTTTAAGCAGACATTTCACACTAATTTGAATTCAAATGAAAGGACTTGTGCGTGTTGATGCTTTTGTATTTCTTGTTTAGACGCTTCAAAATTAGAGCCATTTTTCTGGAGTGCCTCCAATATTCTATTCACCACCTGTAGGAGCCGAATCATAAACATCCAAATGTAATTGTTCGTAGTCGCAAGTCATTTATCCTTAAGGCTTTACCCATAATCATCATTTTTCATCTGAATGACTTTTTCATGGGTATTGGTCATAAAAACCCAGCGTCTTTCACGGTGCATTAAGGACAGAGCCACTTGTGATGTACGGATTTACAAATTAAAAGACAGATGAACATAAAGTGTGTAAAGATGTTGGAGTGTGAGGTTCAACAAGTCTCTGGATTTAGTTCTGGAGGGATGGAATATCCCTCCGAAAATTGATATCCCCTTTTTTGTTCCTATTTATTTTTTATGACCATGTGGAGAATGTTGTCTAGCATGCGGGTCCAGTATCTTCCATTGGTGCTCAGCTGGGTGGGAGCAGCTTTCAGCTGAAGGCCCTTCCTCCTCTGGGCCTATGACACTGTCTCTGCTGGGAATTGAACCCACCAACTTGCACTTGCTGGCTGAACTTAAACCAATTAGGCCCTGTAATCATTTGAAGCACCTATTACTAAAACCCCATAAGTCACACTTGACTTGACTTGACATGGGGGCTTTAGTAATCAGTGCTTCATTTGCAACCACTGTGTGTTTCCAGGGAAAATGTATTTTGGGAAATGTAGTTTTTTTTTTTTTTTTCTCCCCCCTCCCCCACCATATTAACCCATGATTCAGAATTGCCTCCAGAACCCCTTTGTCCCTGATAATGACTGGGGAGGCGATGCAGGTGCGGTCAGCAGTGTGCGGCTGGCACGCTGCCCCGCGAGGCATCAGTCTCTGGTGAATGCAGAGCTCTCTGCAGCGGATGCACTTTCATTCTAAAAGCTCTAAACCCTGGACTGATGAGCTGCTGGTGGCAAGTGCTTGGAGCATTTCCATGTAATCATATTATACCCTCACTATTTCCAATGCCTCTTAGGAAATTACTGCACAGCCTCAGGAGTAATTATACGGCTCTGCTCGTTTGCCTGAAAGCTCATTCTCCATCTTCGTGTCGCTTTCTATCCTCTCTCTCGCCCTCTCTCTCTCTCTCTCTCGCCCTCTCTCTCTCTCTCTCTCGCCCTCTCTCTATCTCTCTCTCGCACACACGCACTCCTTCCTCTTGCTCTCTTCCTCCTGTTTTTGACCCTCCTTTTCTCGTCTTTTGCTCTGGCTGGTTTCTCTCCTCTGTCCTCTTGGTGAGTTTGCACTGATATTTATTGGAAGCTCCCAGGAATGACTGTATATAGTAAGACGCAGCCTCCAGTCATCCTCGGCTCTTGAACTGAAAAACGGGGGACGAAGGGGGTTCCTGTCGCTCTCCCATATTCTCTGTGACTGTGCCAGAGAGAGATTAAAAACCGCGACAAGCTCTTCTGCTTTATCTCCAATCCCCATGGAAAATGTGACACGCAGCAACTGCTGTCTGCTTTTATTCATTTACTTGCGTTCATCTCAGTGTCGTTCCCAATGTCCAGACGTGACAGTTTTGTGTTTGTAGCCCTTTTTTGTGTTTTTATTGTTTTTACGGAAGACTGTAAGAAATACAATTCACAGCCCAACAAACTGGCATAAGGAGGGCAAACTCAAGTCCTGAACCCCCAAATAAAGGATAAAAAATGACATCAAAATTAACCGCTCCAGAGTGGAGAGGGAAACGAGATGTGTTTCTGGAGGGATGTGGCTGTAGCGGTAAAGCCAGCCTCCTCCCGCTTACATGGCCGAAAAACTAAAGGCGGAATGGGCGCAACAGAAACGTAATCAGAAACATCTCTTGGCTAATTAAATGGATTGAATAGGTCACTATTAAGGTGATGAACCAACTCAGTCAGAGCTTCTTACTGTGTGGCGCTATATCTACGGACGTTTCAGTCTCGGGGTGCAGGGAAATGTAGTTGTTTTTTTTTTTTGCACAGGGCAGCGTTTTTATCCGCTACTACGAAGTGGATGGGGCTGTAGGAGGAAGCGTTCCCCTTCTGCCTGTCTGTCGTGCTTTTTTCTGCTCTAGATCTCCGAAGCCATTCAGTTTTTCTCAATCAAATTTTGTATTTGGATACATTGCATTATGTGGATGTGCCTTTTCATACGTCTGTTGGTCCTATTTCTCTGCCCTGAAGTCCATCTCTCCGTCCCCACACCGCGTTATGTTTCCAGGCCTGATATCTGCTTTTTTGTTCTTTCCTGGGCCATAACTCTGTAAACCGTCGATATTTCTCAACATTATGGAAACATCTTGGTGCGTAGATATGTCTTTTCGCCCATCCGCCTGCCTTTTTGTCCGTCCCTCCGTGGCATTTTGTTTCCGGGCCAGATATCAGCCATCCCATGGCAGGGGATCTGAGTGCTTGATGCTTGTTTGAGTGTTCCGGTGATAACGCGCATCACCTCTGTATTCTGTCCCTCCCATCAGATGTTGGAGCCTGTGTGCCACCAGCTGTTTGAGCTGTACCGCAGCTCAGAGGAGCGGCTCCGGCGATTCACCCTTCAGTTTCTGCCCGAGCTCATTTGGGTGTACCTGCGCATAATGGCCAGCAGGGATCGCCAGAGTAACGGGTGCATTGAGGCTCTCCTGCTGGGTATCTACAACCTGGTGAGTATAGTTCTGGAGTCCAGGAGCGAGAGGAGCGTTAACAGTTGGGCTATGAGGGGTAACCTTGACACAGGTGTGAGAGATCGAAATTGCTTTTGTGCCGAAGTCCTTTGGTTGCTATTGAAGAAGAGCCATCATGTTGCTTTTGGTGCTACTGTGAAGAATGCTTCCATTGGCCACTGTGGTAATGCTGGTTTTCTTGTCTTAATGGTTTGAGAGATTGACCAGGTATGGGATTTCCTCTTCGATTCTGTAAAGTGTGTACACGAAGGTCCTCCTCGGTATTTGGTTCCAACCACTTTCACTAGCATATAGTGGCAGTCTTCAGACAGGAGGTGGAATGAATTTGCTGAAGTTGGCAGCAGAGTTCATGCGGAAGAAGCTGACGCGGAGACGGGTGTGAGTGATCATTAGTTAACTACCTGATCCATCCATTTCACAGGAAATCGTTGACAAAGACGGAAATGGAAAGACACTATCTTTTACCATCCCTTCGCTCAGTAAACCTTCGATATATCATGAGGTAAGAGAGGGACTTGGTGTGTGTGTGTGTCTGTGTGTGTGTGTATGTGTCTGTGTGTGTGTGTCTTTGTGTCTGTGTGTGTGACATTTGTTGGGAGAATGGATTGTGGGCCCATGTTGGGATGTGTCCATCCCTTCATCAGGTTAGGCCATGATGTTCCATTGTAATGTTTATTTCTTACTGTTACCTGCACATGGTTGAATGTTATATCATCAGTGCATGACTGATTTCTGCCAGTGTAACTGTAGCGAAACTGATATGGGGCAGTCCTGTGTGTTTCTAAACAGCAAAATTGTGTTTGTAAAGGGATTTAATTTCTGTGTGGTCTTCACAATGTGGATGTTTTTGCCCACAAATAAATGCTGACTTTCTGTTACTGTGCCTCATATCCATTGTTTTCAACTCCTGTTGGCCTATAATCATTACATACTCATTGTTTTCAAATTAGTCCTGCAGTCAAAATGGGGACAGTATTCACTAACTGCTCATGAAGGCCTCATTTGCTGTATAAACTGGAGCTAATGGATTCATTTGTCTCTGATTATGTTTCTGAAAGCCAATTTGGGAGTGTAATCTGTGTGCTGCTCTCATTGCAACATTTCACAGCATTGCTGTTTGACAAGAGTTGTGAGACCAAAATCTATTCAGGCTGAGAAAAATTCAATAAGCATTCAGGAAATTATTAGGTAAAATACCTTGAGTAGACTCACAGGAACCTCCCCTTTCAGTTTCTTTTGATTTTGAGGTCCTTTAAATCGACATGAACCATGATTCCCCAGTTTTTTTTTCAGCACTGTGTAAGGCTGCATATGCGTACTTGTGCGTGTCTGTATATGTTTGTGTTTTCATTTTGTGTGTGTCTGTGCACAAGCACGTGTTCTTGTGTCTGTGATTACACGCCTTAAAGTGTGTATGTATGACTGGATGTGAGCTCACTCGTGATGCTATCTGTGTGCGCGTGTGCGCATGTGCACGCGTGTGTGCGTGTGCGTGCGTGCGTGTGTGCGTGTGCGTGCGTGCGTGTGTGTGCGTGTGCACTGGCGCGCATGTCGGACTATCCCCTGTTCCATGTCAGCGTGCGGCTTTTTGACAGCCTGTAGATCTCAGAGCTGAGGGAGAGCAGGGGTAATTTATGGCTGTAATTACAAGCTTGAAAGCGCTCTCCATCTGCAGTTTCAGGGTCGGGGAGGGGGGGGGATCCTCAGTTCAGAAGCTGCATCGGGGAACAGATTGCATTAGCATATACTCTAGCCTTTCATCCAATATAATCACCCCCGGCACACAGACACAGACACACACACACACACACACCTTTACCGATAGCTCAGATACTGTCCGCAGGAAACTGCAATCTTCAAATTCAATTACCCTCGACAGCCCCTCTCTGCGCTGTCGCAGTGACTGAGTGCGTTTTGCTCTCCACGTGACATTGCGTAGAGGCCGTGCCCACACTCCGCCCCACCAAACCCTCCCCTCACCGTCACGCCTCCGCCTCTGTCCTCCTCCCTTTGCAGTCTGTCTCTGCTGTCGCTTCTTATTCCTCTCATGCCCTCACTCTTGCTCACTGCTACCCCTCCTCCTTCTGTAACGCTTTCGGAGGCCGCAGTTGCCACATGCACCGGTTTCTTTGCTCGGCTGTGGGTCTGGTGCGGTAGTGGCAGTAGCCAGTTGGCACCCATTGTGCGAGCTCGCGTGCCAAGGCCCGTGCTTCTGAGTCGAGGCGCGTGACTGATTTGGTTTGCCGGGGGAGTGGGTGGGTGAGTTATTTGCAATGGCGTTAAATCCAGCCCTAGAAAGTAAATTCCACCCCAGTGTTTTATTCCAACACTGGATTTGCTTGGGGCCCTCTCCCTTAGTCAGAATGGAGGGCTTAATTCTGAATTAGCTAGCAGGACTCATGGGTGGTTATTTGGACGAAAACAACAGTAACAATGGTGCTATATCTCTTAGCCTTCAAGTCTGGGGTCCATGGCTCTGACAGAAGGGGCGCTCAGTCATCATGACCTCATCAGAGTGGTGTACAGCGGCGTCCACCCTCAACGAGAAACCTTCACTGCCCAGAACAGGTACCTCGCCATTATTTTCTCCTGTTCACATGATGTTTTAAACCAAAGGTCTGAGATGCTTGGAGACCTCTTCCCCATCACAGGCACATTAATTTTTTTTCTTGTGCTCTGCCAAAGTGACTGAAATTGTATGCAATATCCAAACATATTATCCATTCATACTGTGATTTAGGCTTGGAATTTGGTTAACAAAACAAGTGTCCCATCAGAAACTACACGCCAAGTATAAGGGTACACTCAGGCCATCTTTTGACTTGGATGGAAATCGGTAGTGACCTCGTGTCGAGCCCCATTATCATGACACGGCACCCAAACACTTACTTGTAATTTCCAACGTGGGCGACAGACGGATTGACTGACAGAAGAAACGGTTGACCAACATTAGACCTGCCTTACAGGTTGCCCAAGTCGTTAAACCTGCTTCCTTTGTTACTGGTTTACATACACTCCCTCGTTAACACAAATATTCATTAATTAATTCATTTTTTCATTCTTGCATTCCTCTATTCTGTTATCCATTCATCTATTCCTTCATTCATTCATCTGTTCTTTTACTTATCAGGCTCTAGCCGAAAACAACTTGCACTTTGGTTCCATCTCTCATTCAGCTGGAAACGTAATAAAATTCAGGCTCCGCCCCTGATGGAGACAATGGTTGTTTCGGTTGCTAAATCAGAGCCGAGCATTTTAGGAGTAAAGTTTGGTTTGCATTGTTTTATATCAATTTACTTCAACAAGAATGATTGGCCTGCTCTGATTTTTGTCATTAAAAGACAGTGTCCCTGTGAAATTCTTTTTGATTTTCTCTTGGTTCGGTTTGATTTTTTTCCCCAATTCCATGTTTTGGGGTTTAACTTTTTTTAAATTCTGTGTTTATGGTTTAAGCACATGTTATCATGAGGGTAGTGTCTAATCACACTGTAGATTAATGAAAATCCAATAAATTTGATACAATGCAACAATTAAACTCTATTTTTTTTTTTTAGCTAGCGCTTAGCCTATGACTGCAAAGAAAAGTGCTCTCCGCTGTTAATGATTACGCAGATTCACCCTCTCCTGATAGTACATTTGCCACCTTTAGGCTGGTCTTTCTCAGATCGATTTTGATTGACAGTGTTTCGGTTTGTTTTGCCAACTTGTTTCAAGGACTGACATCTGATCAAAAATGTCTGGAGGATTTCATCTGTACGAAGTATAACGTTAGACTTAATACTCTATTCTACACCTTTGAACTTCAATTCTCGATTTAATGAACAGTTTCCCACAGACGAGCGCCGCTTCAGACTCTCACACCGGATGTTTTCCCTCATTTGCTGTGAGCAAGTAAAGCACCAAACACAAGTCCACTAAATGTCATTTTTTCCTGCTTCATTGTCCGTGGCATGAAGTCATTGGATTGTCACCAGTGAGTTTATATAATTTCGTAACCACAAGAACTTCTAATACCGTTGGGTGACACAAGAACCTTGATGAATGTTCTGCGATTTCAGTTGGGGACACTTCCTCGCTCGATTACAAACTGGCCTTCAGGTACTGAAGGAAAATCCCTGATTTTCAGAAATTGCCTCCACATTTTGGCAGATTCCATGGTATTTAACTTTTTATTGACAAATCAATTTTACTTATAAATTTCCATTATTCTGTCCATGTTTCTCTCATTGTGGCGATCATGGGGCCTTAAAAGATGGCCTCAGTGCTGCTTTTTCTCTTAAAATGGAATGATTTTTCTCTTTTCGGCCAAAAAATAAATGTAGCTCTTATGTTAGGTGAGTATTGTGAAAGGAGTCCTTTGCATTGTGTGAGCACTGTGCAAATTAAAGTCATTGTTGCATTTTCCACATCAACTTGACTATAGACATGCAGATGAGAATTAAATTTGTCAGAGGGATGGCGCAGCAGCCTGACACTGTCGGAGTTAACTCTGAAATTTGTGCCTGTGACGTCTGAGGACAGTGTTTACGAGCTCAGCATCTCTGCACGATTCTTCACTCGCATGCCCTGTTTATGACTGCACTGTTCAACCCTGCTCTTCGAATCAATTACTCCCCTGCTGGGGAAATGTCCGGAGTCATCAGTCTTCGCTGTCCTTCGACCTCCAAATTCCCCCTTGACTGTTCACTCCCTGCTGTGGCCGCACTGTTATGTTGCTTGATTTGACTAACCAGGGAATGTGTGCAGTCTAATGTTGAAGAAGATATACATTCCATATTCACTTCTCTTCCCATCAGCATTTGCTTTAATGTGAAAAACTTCAATCAAACTCATTTTTTCTCCCTGACATGGGTATGAGAACATTAGTGGATTCATGCCGGTGCAGTGTGGCCGTATCTGCATATCTCTCAAACTGAACACTGAACTGAACTGTATTTGTGTGCTGCTGCATTGGTCGATACCGTTGCTTGTTCATTTTCTCAGTCTTAGCGGAACACTGGTAATGTGAACAATTCTATGAATTGTTTTGTCAATCACATTTTTACCCCTGCGGGAAACAATTTTTTGAAGTGCCATATTCATCCTCATGCATGTCTGTGCATGTGTCTCCGGAACAAAAATGTAAAAACCGTGAATGTGCACTGCTATACCTGTTTGCACAATTAGGGCTGCCGTATCATAGCAAGCATTCACCGCGGGGGCTGTTAATAACAACGTGCTTTATCTTTGATATTCTACTACTTTGTGTAATCTCTTTTTAAAGTGGCCCGCACTCAAAGCCGTGAGAGCGTAGCCATGCACACGCAGAGCATTAGAATTTGCTTGTGGACTGGCATCATTTCCAAGCCATAAGGAAGGAACTACAACCTCAATTCCGTAATAGTTGGGGCGAAATTGTGAATAAAATCAAAATGCAATGACTTTGAGATCACATGAGCCAATATGTTTTTTACAATAGAAAATAGATAACATTTCAAATGTTGAAAATGAGACATTTGACATTTTTATCCACAAAATGAGCTTATTTCAAATATTCTGGCTGCAACAGGTCTCAAAGTTGGAGCACAGGCAAAAAAGGCCTGAAAAAGCAGTTAATATGTAAGAATCAGCTGAAAGAACATTTGGCAAGTAATTAAGTTAACTGGCATCAGGTGTGTAACATGATTGGCTATTAAAGGGATGTCTTAGAGAGGCTGAGTCTCTAAGAAGTAAAGATGGTTAGAGGCTCTCCAACCGGTGAAGGCTTGCATAAAAAAAATTGTTGAGTACTTTAAATTCAATGTTCCTCATTGTCAAATTGCAAAGGCTTTGAAGGTCTCATCATCGACAGTGCATTACATCATCAAAAGATTCAGAGAAACTGGAAAAATCTCTGTGCATAAGGGACAAGGCTGAAGACGTTTACTCGATGCCCGTGATCTTGGGCCCTCAGACGCCACTGCCTCACTCACCGGCATGATTCTGTCATTGACATTACTAAATGGGCCCAGGAATGCTTCAATAAACCACTGTCAGTAAACACAGTCTGCCGAGCCATCCACAGATGCCACCTAAAAGTCTATTTTGCAAGAAGGAAGCCATTGTTGAGCATGATCCAGAAGCCCCGCAGTGTTCTGTGGGCCAAGGCTCATTTAAAATGGACTGTAGCAAAGTGTCCTGTGGTCAGATGAGTCCAAATTTGACATTATTGTTGGAAATGATGGGCGTCGTCCTCCGGGCTAAAGAGGAGAAAGACCACCCCTCCTGTTATCAGCATTCAGTTTAACAGCCAGCACCTCTGATGGTATGGGGATGCATTAGTGCATATGATGTTGGACACTTGCATGTTTTAAAAAGCACCATGAATGCTTAAAGGTATATAAAGGTTTTAGAGCAACATATGCTCCCCTACAGATGACATCTATTCCAGGGAAGGCCTTGTGTATTTCAGCAGGACAATGCAAAACCACATACTGCAGCTATTACAACAGCATGGCTTCGTAGTAGAAGAGTCCGTGTGCTGAACTGGCCTGCCTGCAGTCCTGATCTTTCACCGATTGAGAACATTTGGTGCATAATTAAATGAAAAGTCCGTCAAAGGAGACCCAAAACTCTCCAGCAGCTGGAGGCCTGTATTAAACAAGAGTGGGATCAAATTCCATTGGCTAATCTCAAGAAACTTGTCTCCTCAATGCCCAGACGCCTCCACTCTGTAGTAAAAAGAAGAGGGGATGATATACCATGGTAAACAGGCCCCTGTCCCAACTTTTTTTGACTCGTGTAGCAGCCATCAAATTTGAAATGAGCTCATTTCCTGGATAACTTTTCTAACATTTCTCATTTTCAACATTTGCTATGATAGGTCTGTTCTATTGTGAATAAAACACTGGCTGGTGTGATTTGAAAGTCATTGCGTTTTGGTTTTCGCCATTTACACTTTGTCCCAACCATTTCAGAATTGAGGTTGTATTTAAAGTCAGCTGACTGGAATCAGGGGAAGAAATGCATGGTGGGACTTTAACTCTCTGAACCTTTGATTCATGCCTCTATCTTTTGGATCAGAGGAAGACAGAGGGTATTTGTGCATTGCCACAGAACGAGCGCATTTCCTTTGTTTGGCTGCAGGTTCGAGGTGCTGTGTTTCCTGATGCTGTGTTACAACTCCGCTGTGGTCTACATGCCCGCCTCCTCACACCAGGCGGCCTGCAGGATGAGCTCACGGTAACAGCTGCTTTTCCCACAATCCTCTGCTCTCGCCCACTGGTGCGGAGACTTTTCATCTACTCTTCCTCTCCCAATAATGGGCTCTGACTGAGACGACTCTTTGCTTTTCACTATATATTGGAGGTGCTATTTTACCATGTTGCCACAAAATTTGTGGAGAACTACTGACTAAGTTATTTTTATTTTTTAATTTTTTTGTGAGACTTAAAAATCTTTTCTTCCTTCTCAATGAATGAACATTCTTTACCCCACTGAGTGGATTTGAAATTGAGTTTCATTATCTCCTGGTTTTTGGCAAGATTTGTGTTTTTTGACGACAGAAGTCATTAAATATAGACTGTTGGCCTAAATGTAAGACAGAATTGCATTGGGCTCGTTCTGTATCTCTGCACCCAAAAAAGCTTTTCAGTTGTTCACGAGGCAGCGTACCTGTTATGTTACTATTCTGGAAAGTCCCGGGATTTGAAGGTGAAATTCCTTCCTGATTTAACTATCGCCCCTTCACTGATTGGTTCTACGCCCTGGCTGCAGAATTGTGCCAATTGGCCCAACATGGTGATTTGAGTGGGGGAGGGGTGAATATTCTGGGAAGATTTTACCTCTTTCAAACCGATTATCTCACCTCAGTCCCTCCATTTCTACCAACTCACAGGTTGTGTGTATGTGGGTTCCCACGGCAACAGCAGAAGCTCTGGAGGGACCTCTGTAACAGGGTGGTACTGGACCCCGAGTTCATGGTGCAGATGCTGATCGCGGTCTATCACGCCATGTAAGTTACTCTTGATTTCCGTTGTTTGTTCTGTATCGACAGCAATACAAGTTTAAAGTGCCAAATTTCCTTCATGGCTCACCTAATGCCGACTAAAAAAAATAAATAAATAAATAAATAAAAAATAATAACAAGTAGACACGGTCAACAATATCCCCCGCCAAATGCCTGAATCGCGCACCTCATTTTCTAACTCCATCAAGGTCTCGATGGTCTGAAGCTACACACCAAGTTAAGTTGTCCTATCTCTAATAGATCCTGTGAAAAGCCTGTCCCCTTTTGGGACGGATGGACGGACGCTCGGACGGAGCTCAAACTTATATCCCCCTCACACTTTGTGGCGGGGGATAATGATGTCAAAGTTGTGGACCATTTAAGAGTATTGATACTGGTGTAGAGTTAACCTTGTAGGATGGGGATATTCGACATTATCCTGCAAGGGCTGGTGTGGGTGCAGCTTTTATTCCAACCGAGCACCGACACACCTGATACTACTAATCAAGCTCATTAGCAGAGACTCTTGGGGTTGATTAGTGGTGTCAGGTGTGGAAGTGTTTGGTTGGAATGAAAGCTGCACCCACACTGGCCCTTTCTGGATATGGTTAAATAGCCCTGTTGTAGGAATTATGTTTTTTTTTTTAAAAACAAGCCTTATTTAGTATCCAGTGCATTTTGAATGTCAGTTGGCAACAAATGATTTGTGTTTGCTTGTGCTGAAATGAGTGAAGGTTGGTTATGAATTTAATTGCGAAAGTAATGTATATCCCTCGCTTCATAAACCAGTGGACACTTCGGCCTCAACCAGTTTAATAGTCGATAAGCCCAGCTTTGTGCTTCTCTGACCTGCAGATACAGCATAAATGGGATCACATTTTACTAGAAAAATGTGTGATAATCATTTTGGGGCAGGGGAGGGGAGATGATAAATTTACAAGCTTGAGTGTTCTTTTTCTGACCCAGTGCTGCTCTTGCAGTTTAATGTTTCATATACGCTGCAGAGCATTTATGTGCAAAAGCCAGGTTTCTCTCGTTAATCCCTGGAAGAGCGTATGCCGGCTTAAAAGGACACCGGGACTCTGATTCGGCTGTGGCTGCCAGCCCTGTTTCTGCAGATCTACCCTCCTGAAGGTTTTCATTTCATCCCTTATTTAGCTCATCAGGCTGCACTAATGGGCAGCATTGCAGGATCTGCAGTCGAAGTCTGTTGAATGATTTGATCTTTGTTAGGGTTGGAGTGCAAACCCTCAGGAGCAGTGGGATTGGGCGACCCAGCTCGAGCTGTTGAATTGGATGTGCTTTGTTAGGTAGGTGTGAAGACCTGCAGGACGGCAAAATAGGTTTCTGGGAGCAGGATTTTGACGCACTTTCCTAAAGTCACAAACCCGGAACAGGCTTTCGGTGGTTGATTGCGCTCTTTCTATTTATGCAGGCTCATCTTTCCCTCACACGCACGGACTTTATGTACACAGGTGCACGTGCGTTTGTGCTGGCACAGCATGCACTGTTTATTCACAAAGATCTGCGTTCGAGTCGGTCGTGACATTTCAGCAAATGAATTGAATTTTCTATTCATTTTTTCAAAGTAAATTCAGATGCCCTTCAGTGCTGTCTCGTGACTGCCTCCTCACCCGAAGCTGTGAAAAACATTGAATGTTCTTGACTATTTCTGTAAATATGAATGTTTTTAGATCAAAGGTTTTTTGTCCACTTTTCATGACTGCTATTGTCTTGGTTGAATGGAAGTGTGGACCGACTGTGGCTTTGCGATTAGGCAGTTGCTCGTTTGTTTACAAGCTGAGGCGGAGACCTGAGTCAGACTCTCTACTCCTATTATGGGAGGATTAATGCCCTTATCTCACTTACAAACGAACACCTGCCTCTGTATCCGTCTGTAACCAGGAGGCAGCCGCTTCAATAAAGTCCCAACAGCACCAGGTCCTAAGATGCTTTACAAAAAATGAGTAATTCAATAGATACAAATCACATTTGTATCTGTAGAATTTTTGTCTTATTTGAATCTGAATTGTGGTGACTGTACCACCTATCATATTTTAATAATTTCTCATCCCCCCCCCCCCTTTTTTTTTTTTTTGCAAGCACAAATAAAATCTGTTTATTCATGAGGATGTTTTTGATGTTTTATCATGAACAGTCTTTCTCAAGGGCAGGACAACAGAAAACTCAATGCATTCATTTCGCAAGCCCAGGTCAGGTGTTCGAAAACTTCAGGGCACGACTGAGCCGTGTCCTTAGTAACACTTTTAGTGTGAAGTTATTTATTTATTTTGGAGTTTTGGAACCACTTCTCTATAACTGCAGTGAAAAAGAGGGAAGCAGCTCTCGCCTGAATCATTTACCTCAGCTGTGGTTTGAAGTTGGGTGAGAAGCTCTTGTATCAAGTATATTCTTTTGAAAGACCTCTCTGTTTGCCATGCCATTTAATGGTCGTTACCGTTCTGCTTCTACTAACATGTTCTGAACTGATGGGGACATCATCAGGTTTGAATTTGGTGATTTTCCTTTAAATTTAAATTTGCCCCAAAGGGGCCAGTGGTTTCAGAAAGTTGAACTTTTGTTTCTCTCATTGACCAGTTCCTCTAAGTGTGCATACACGGTTTCATGATGTCACTTCCTGCGCAGATACAATGGAGAGTGGGACCTCGGGAGAGAGGCTTTGGATGACATCCTGTACAGAGCTCAGCTGGAGCTGTATTCACAGCCGCTTCTGGTAATGCTGCCTAAGCAAAACGCACCTGCTGACTGCGCATTCTTTTCATTTTAGTTGCGAAGTGGCTGGGGTGGGGGCATCTGGGCCTCAGGGTGCTGTGTGGAGGTCTTGAGGTAAAGGGAACTTTGAAAGCTTAAATCGTATAACATTCGGGCAAAAGTTGTTTCTCATCTCCATAACCTGAAGAATACGATGAGTAGTAACCAAAATATAATATTTGTTCATGTTTGAGGATTACTGCAGTGGAATGATGGGGTGAAACTGAATAAGCTTGAACTGCAGTCAAATGTATACATGGGGGGGGGGGGGGGGGGGGGGGAGTCGCCATAGTGTCAGGCTCGTACATCATGTCTTTTGTATCGTGAATTCACTGGTTGCAGTTTGTTAAACTTATTCACCCCTCATTAGGACTGATTTACCAGGTGGATTGGTTGATAACAGTTGTTGCCTTCGCCAGCGAAGTTGGGGCGAAGGTTATATTTTCGCCCCTGTTTGTTTGTTTGTATGTTTCTCTGTTTGTGAACAACTTGACTCAAAAAGTATTGCATGGATTTGTCTGAAATTTGGTCGGTGGATTGCAATTATATCAAGGATGGACCCTATTGATTTTCACCGCGATCACTGAAACAATATGGCCGCCACGGCAGCCATCTTGAAATCCTATCACACACGATAACTCAAAAAGTAATGCACAGATTTGTCTGAATACTTGTGGGTGGATTGCTATCACATCAAGCAATCCTATTGATTGAATCAATGCCTATTGAATTTGACAGCGATCACTGAAACCCTGAAATTCTATCGCACACGATAACTCGACTTTGCTCCCACTTATGCACATTTGGATTGTGCTGCTGTGGTGGAGGGTTGCACTCTACAAGTGCCTCTTTAGTGGTTGTTGTTTTTTACCACTTGTTGCTTACATTATTATTATTCACTGTGCTGAAAGGTTGTGGGTTTGCTTTAAGGTCTTTATTTTGCTTTTTGTGATTTTTCTCTAGCTTGGTCTCATGACCTTTGACCCCTTTGAGTCTTCCCCTCAGGTGGCGAATGCCATGAAGAGCTCCTTGCCTGCCAGCGCTCCTGACGGATCCCGCGGGCGCAAGGTGCTGCAAGTGGAGGTGACCCCCACTTTCAGCCGCATCTCCCGCACTGCCATCACTGCTGCCTCCATCCGACGACTCCGCTGGAGGAGAGAGGGTAAGAGCCGCCCGCCGTCCCGCCATTCACGCGGCCACGTGAGCTGCAGAGCTGAGGCGAGCTCTCGGAACAAAAACACTTGCTCCTGCACTGCACCCTAGAGTGGGTGAGGGTTTGGTAGCAGGTGCGCGACTGCGAGCAGGTGGGTTTCCATACAGTTGTTTTATTCACGTCAGCACGGAAGTATTTATAGCACATTACTCGGGTAACAAAATTTAATTGGTTTGATGTACTCCTCCCATGACCCCTGGCATTAGAACTAGTCACTTCCTGGTCACTGTCCGGTGACGGACCACTGCTGTTTACATAACTTGGTTGGGTCAGACGCAATTAACCCCATGGGCCTCAATAACGTGTTTGTGACAGTCTGTATTCTCACCTTTGGTATTAATGCGTTTACTAATGGTTATAGTGGATTAGAGTCGATTATTGAATGTTTCATAAACCTTACTGGAGTTCTTTTCATTTAATTTTAGTTTTGGTGTGTCCTTTTCCCAGGTCTTTGATCGGCATGGACATATTTTGCGTACAAAAAAGGATTAAACATCTCTTCTTTTCGCAGCGGTTGAAAATATTCTGGCCTCGCCATAGCTGATGAAGGCCTGAAGAGATCAATATGTTAAACAAAAAACATCAAACGTTCACAGTGAGAAATTTATCCAAGAAATCCAGAAAGCGAACTACATGTGTGGATTGGGGTCGCTTACAATTGCTTCTTCCCTGAGCCCCTGATTTAATCGCTCGGTCCTGGATTCTGAATTCTCTTGCAGTGCGCAAGGAATCCAAGGTTTGATTGTTTTTCAGTGCCATTATCAGTGTTGATTTTTCGTAGCACATCTTTATTCCTTTTTTTCTCCTCTTACTTTCTGTGACGGGACTTTTTTTGTCTGTTCGTTTTTACCTCCCTCTATCCATGATTGGTTTTGATTTCGTTTTTTTATTCTGTTTGAAGACGCAACCATGGTTATCGGTAGTAGAGTGACAGTTGGTGAGTGACTCAAATTCTCTCTCACCTCTATGCAGATGCAAAATCCAACCAATCCTTGCCTATGTGCGCATGGCATTATCAAAGCAAGCGGTGACGACACTAGAGACTGACTTTTTCTCTCAAAGACATTATTTTTGTTTTTACTGTATATTGCTCTCTGTCTGCTTACTTTCATCTATATTATACAACATTACATGGAATAAATACTTGAATAGTACTTGGTTTCAGATTCATCTTCATTTAGTTAAGTTTATAGTCACTGCATACTACTGTACATTGCAAAGTACTCCCTGGTTGATTCTGTTGTCGGCGGGTTGCAGATTCGGTTTTATGTGCAATTTGATTCATGCACTGTCTATATCACCATTTCAGACTGAAGAACCCTCGTCTTTTGAATAGTTCGAGGGCACCCTCTCCTCATGAACATTCGATATACAGTTATGTGCTCCAGGAACAATTACAGTCATAGCATCGTGTAGACGTCTGCGTTGAGCTTTACCGCTCCTCTGCCACAGGGGGTTAAAAAAAAGAAGGTCATTAACTGTTTCTTTGCTGGGGGCCCATAATTTGTACCTGCGCCTTCCATGTCTCCCATTGGCTGTAGATGGAGCTGCAGTTCCTTTTGAAGCATTTCCACTCATATGGGGAATGTGTGATGTACAAACAGCTGGTATGTTGGGGAACTAAGCAGCACCAATCTTGTGTTGAATCCCAGATTGTTTTGACCACTCAAGCGAAGCAGAGTTGAGCATCGTCATCACCGCACCCAGCGGCCACGCCCCCTCGGAACCGTCAGCCAACAGCGAGCGAAGAGGGAGGGGCCAGCTTGGCTTGCCGCTGGCCACACCCAAGGGTAGGCAGGAGAAGCGGCAGGGAGCTCGGAAAAAGCTTGCAGTTGGGGGGTCGCCCCCTAGTGGGGGCTGCGCTTCAGTCCACTGGAGTATACTAACGCACCCTATCCCCTACCTCAGACTTACAGTGCAACCGCCCTCCTCTTCCCCTCGGGGTCTCCATGTCATCGCTCTGGGGCCTGCACTGTTACAGTTGGTTTGATTCTGTGGTTGTGGCTGCGGTGGGAAGGTGGGGGGTCACCTGCATGGTCTTAATTTTCCTCTTCAAACTCTCAACCAATCAGAACACCTTATGCATGCCTCATGTAACCTGCCCAGAATTCCCTGCACATCACTCACTGAGCATGCTCACTACCACGGAAAGCTGAACTGGCCAATTGAAGTGATTGTAGTGTGTGCACAGAAGTAGGCCTTCAGTAGAAATTGTATCCCTTTATCTTAAGGCCCAGTCACACAGCGAAAACGCATGAATTACGCACAGATTTTCGTTTCTGCGCGGAGCGTACGTCGTATGCGTAATTCGTAGGTGGAACGAACGTGGACTGTCAGTGATTGTAAGTGGATGTGCGTCGAAGGCGGTTTGTGCGTGATTTTGAGTTTTGAACGGTTCAAAAATTTTCCGACGCACAACTGTGCGTTGGTGTGCGTAATTCATGAGTCGGCATGCGTAGTTTATGCGTCGAGTATGCGTAACTATGCGCGGGACACTCGTCGGCCGTCAGTGCTTATGCGTCAGAACTGGTTTGAATCCGCGCACGTCCACGTCCGTCCACTGATGCCCCACGTTCATATCACGCATGAAACGCGCATGTATCACGTTCATTCCACTGACATCCACTGACAATACGTGAAGCGTTCGTGTTTGGACGTGCTCCGCCGGTGATTCATGCGTCGGGCGTGCGTCGAATGTTCGTGGAATACTGCACCGTGTTTGCTATTATGCGTCGACGTGCGCGATATGTCAGTGATTGTAAGTGATACATGCGTGGTTCATGCGCGATTCATGCGTGATTCGTCCGAGATTTCTACCCCCGACACCCCGAAAAATTGGTCAATTCCTCAACGCACAAGCACGCACAAACCCAATCTGTGCGTGATTTGTGAGTGATTCGTGCGTGATCGGCTGTGTGACTGGGCCTTTAGGAAATCTGAATTTTTTTTTATTTTTTTTTTAATGTTGCATCCAAAGATTTTTCACCCATTGTTTCTTGGTGTTTGCTGTGTATCACCTGTAATATCTGTTGCTGAGGACTAGGAAGGCGGAACCTTCAACCATTTCTATTTTCAACTCCTTTTTCTGCGTATTAAGGGGAGGACAATTAACACACAGTTCTGCCCCTTTGCTGCCACCCGTGGTGAAACGGAGTGCTGCACACACTATCTTGCAGGCATTCAGCAGTGAACATGATCTGCTTTCTGGAATGCATTTCAGGTCCTGAATTAATTGGTATAAACCCAGGCATGGCGCTCTGCGCTGTCATGCACCTGCACCCCAGTCCGCAGAGGGTTTTCCTCACCGCACAATATTTTTGTGGCTGTTTATTTTATCCTCCTGTGGTGCAGCTGAGACCAGAGTGTGTTACGCTGAGTCGCCTGTGAAGGAGCGAATCACAGACTGAAGGTTAGTCAGAGTTGGATGTGAGCATGAACACCGTGTCAAGACCACAGAAATCCTTCCTTTTCACCGTCCGAAATGAGAGTAATGGCACCGCCCCCGTGTGATAATATCACATTTTTATTTGTCGCGCTTTTTACAGAATTCTGTCACAAATATGCTTTACGGAGTCGTAGAAATTTAGTAAAAAAATAAAGCATAACAAAAATTTAGCAAAAAGAGATGGCAATCGCAAGGTGAAATGACCCTCAAGCAGTGGCAAAATATTTTGAGAAGGACTCTGTAATAAATATGGTTGATTCCTTGAGCCCTGGTCTGCTCAGGGCCTGTGTCTTTCTGATTCCTCTGTTGACCACGGTAGGCAGTTTCTTGATGGATCCCACTTCCAGGTTCTCGTCTCGCAGTTTAATACTTTTCTGTCCATCCCAAAGGAGCTTGTGAATCTGTGATTCTCAGAGGTCCTTATGCCTGAAATTGTGATTATCATTTAACCCTTTCACTACCGCTTACTGGGAATAAGACAACCCCTGCTTACCATAAATTTTAGTGTCACAGCATGATATTGCTTGTGGATTTTCACCCCCTTTTTCGAACTAAAAACGCCTGAAATGGACGGTTTTATGCACCGAAAACATGTTCAAAATACATTTACCTTTCCATTGGCACATGTCTTTGATTAGTTTTTCCAAAAGTAAAAACAGAAAATCAGGATAAAAACCAGATTTCGGTTCATCAAGACAAGAAGATTTCACCTCTATAGGATTTATGTAGACACGGAGATGCACGTGCTGCAGCTCGCACTGCCTGCAATGGCGGTGACGTCAGCGGGGGACTGTGCATAACCCGAGGATTGGGAACTACGGGAAGCCTGATGACATCACTGACGTGCTGTGCGATACCAGACTCGTCCAAAGAGGTGTTTTGTTGCTTTGACAGTTTTTGTGAGGGACTTTCTCTAGGCGCAAAATGGCAACATTGGTAAGTGATGCGGGATCGGTGCGGTCATGGAAATGCCACAATGGTAATGAAAGGGTTAACCTTAGACAAGCTGCTGTTTTTTTTCTTTCTGTAGAATTTTAATTTGGTTTTCTAGAACTGCACTAATTTCCAAAATTGCTTGTTACATTGGAATTAAAATTTTCTATTAAAAGCAATCTAATCGTTTATTGGAATGCAGTAATACACTGCTGGCCGCATCTCCCCGTCAGGCCAGCTTTACGGCCACTGCCAAGGACCCAATTTAAAAAGCTGTATTCCCAAGCTCCGATATTGCAGGTCTGACGGTTTTGAATGGCAGCTGGCTGTCAATCTTTGAAAAGAACATTGGGTATTTGTTGGCAGGCATTTTGGCCCACCTGCCTAGAAGGCCTCCTCTGTTCATTCAGAATCCCAGCTGGTGTGCGCACAGACCGTGCCATTTCTGTTCAAAGCCTACGGCAGCTGTGATACATTTATTCTGCATCGGAGTAGCTGCAAATCTTTATTCATTACCTCCATGAATCGAGCTCAAGCAGTGGCTTTGGCTCCGCTCCATGGGTCAGCTGTTGCTCACTGTAATGAAAATAAAGTGATAGATTTTTTTTTTTTTCCTCCCCTGGCTAATCTTCATTCCACAAGTTTGGACATTTTGCAAATAGACCATGGAGCCCTGATAAGACTCTGAAAATGAGAAGGCATCTGTGGAGTGTGGCACGGTCTTCCTGCTTGATTGTTCGGAAGCAGGTCTGCATTCGTTGGCTCGGTGCTTGATCGCTGTCTGAGATGGAGATGTCCACAGAGCTGTGGGTGTGTACAGTCGTGGCAGTTTCTTCACATTAATTTTATGTTCTGTATTGCCACCGGGACAGAGATTTTTCCCTCTGGTCCTTCCATCTTGCCCTTACTCCGCTCGAAGGGGAATTGAATAATTAGACATGAAGATGGGAATCGAGCTCTGTGAAGTGTCATTTTGAAGATTGCTCAATTAGACGTGGCAGATTTCAAATGATGGATTCGCTGGTGTCACTCATTTGTGTCATTTGTTCATTGAAAAGAAAAGACTTGTGCGCTGGTGTATACTCACTGACCTCTCCTGCGGGACCCTCCTCGCCCCTCCGTAACGCATACAGCAGACTGGAATGTCCTCAGATGTGGCAGCCCGTGAAGAGTCCGCTTCAGGCTTTGACTGAGAAGAGGAGGATTGATAAAAGATGCCAGTGGAAAGCCTGCACGAATCTTGGTGCTGCAGGCCAAATTTCCCAAGGGAAAGGAACTAGAATACTTTTTATGGCGAGAGATTTATGACAAACCACATCCCTGTTTCTTCTACCTCTAAAATAATTATGGGTTGCCCACATAAGTGTTTTGGCTTGCATGAGTGGAGACTCGAGGGCTGGTATCGCACACTTAGTTATAACATTATAGTACGCAGAACGCCGTTTTCCTTTCAGCAATAGAGTTTTCCATTGGATACGAAATTCCATCATGGTAAATTTTTGCTTTGTTCTTTAGCTTGCTACTGTTTTTGTCAAATAATTTTACATTGATTGTATATATGGCACTCGAGTGTAATAGCAGACTGGGGAAACACTGACTGCTGCCACTTGACTTGACCAGCTGTGATGATCTGATCAACCCTTACTGTTTTTTTCCCCAGCAGGGCTCCTCCTCTTGGTTTGGGGAGTGAGACCCTAAAACTAATGGGAGCCGACCTGAAGTTTAGAGCAGGAGAGCGCGGGACATCGGGGGCTGGTCTGATTTTGCATGTCCTGTCCTGCTCTCTTCCCTTCCCTCGCTCCTCTTTCCGAGGCCTCAATCTCTGTCCACTAACCTTGTTTTGCTTGCTCAGTACTGCATGTTGGAACTTGTAGTCCTTCATCTCTTTGCTCGGGTATATATGTTTTCATCATTAATTTTCTCTTCCCTTACAGCTTGCAAGAAATTGATTATTATGAGGAATTTGAATTGACTGTTTTCATATCTGTTCAGGTTATGCATTCAAGAATGTACTTGAAACTCTGGGCGAAGACGGTTTCCTTTTCCTGTAATGAACTGAAAGATTCAATGTTTATTCTTTAAAATATTGTTTCTTGCCTCTTCTCTGAATGAAATCAGTCAAAAAAATATTGTGTTTGTGTCTTTGAAAGTCTTCAAGGTTTGACTGCCTTTTCGAATAATGAAAAAAAAAAACACTGAATTGTTGAGTTTTTAGAAATACTCTGAAAATTTTAAAATATTTTGAAGAGCGAGAGAGACCCACCCAATTGTAATAATGCCTACATTGCATCCTTGTCCATGAAGATATTTGACTGAAAACTTTCCAATCACCACCAAAATTGATTGGGATCTTCATCCCACCATTGACCCACAAAATAAAAATGGAAAGAATCCAACAAAAATTGCAGTCTGTGGAGTGAGAACATTTAAAGTGTGGACGGGCCGAAGGACAGACCAACAGTCAGACTGGGGCAATCGCAATATAAGCCCATCTGGTGCAGTGGGCACATAAAAATTGGTAGTTGGTTTGAAGTGAGAGAATCAATACTGCAGGGAGCTTCAGTGGTTCTTTACTGGCTCTCGGCATGGCAGGAGTACAGCGCTGCTTTATCTTCTGAAGCTTCTCTGGGCTAAAATCAATGAGCGCAGATCTGAGAGTCAAACTGTAATCTCGCAGTGAGGTGGCCATCTTTGATATGGGCACAGTGATGGATTGTCATGGGCACAGGCCCTGGAAGATGGCTTGAAAACATGGCTTCAGTTTGTCATGTGAGAGAAAAATCTGATCAGAGTATTCTGGCCCAAGAAAGTGTTTGCGCCCTAACCACTGTTTCCCAGTGAATGTGATGACTGAATTTTTATTATTTCGGTTAACATAAATGAAATGTGTGAATTGAGCTCACTTTGCCCAGGGAGAGGATTTACAGTGCTAAACAGCCTTGAGAGTGGGGATCAATTTAACTTGTGATGGTTTCAATTATTTTAATTCCAGCTTATTAAGGAAGGAGGGGGTGGCACAGGTGTCACATTCAGCTGATTCAGTATAATGACTTCTTTTGATTAATTGCAGAAACAGAAGTGGTAAAACCCCAGAAAATCACTTGCTTTTTTTTTTATTATTGAAATGGTCAGAAAATCTGCCCCAAAGCTGTATTTTACAAAGAAATTGGGTCCTGTTGTTTGGTCACTAACAGTGAGAAGATGAGGAACAACTTCATATTGATTTCTCTCATGAAAATAAAGGCAAATTTAGCCCTGTTTAAACCAGTCGCTTAGACTGCATGTGTGGTAATCCGAGCAATGACATCAGCAGTTTTTCACTTCCTATATAACGCTGGATATTTCGCTTCCAACTGGGCCTATTTCTTTGCGTTTCCATGACTGACATTTACACCTTTCTGTCAATTTTTTTTATATACGTTATAATGGTTTCTTCCCCTTGGCTTTTTTTTTCTGTCTTTATGTTTCTACCTCAATCTTACACGTTCTTTCACTTGTCTGTCATTTTTGTTCTGCTTCCTGCCCTCCCCCCTCTTCATCTCTTTCCCTCCCTCTCTCTGTCTTCCTGACAGATGCAGACGGGATGAGCGGAGGCGAGGACTCTTTCAACCTGAACGACCCAGACGAAGGCTTCTCCTCAGGAGCATCCAACAGCAGCCAGCCCAGCGGAATTAAAGGTGGGCCCGGAGGCGGCAGCCAAAAGAGCATGGGTCTGAAGAAGGGCCTTGTGGCACGCCTCTCCCGCGAGCGAGACCGGGAGACCACCATGGCCAAGCACCACAACAGCAGAGATCTTTTGGCGGACCCCCAGGCTGCCCTGCGCAGGCACCACCAGCGGCAGCAGTCCCCGCCGCCCCCCACCATCACGCTGGACACCGTCGAGCTGAGCCCCATGAAGAAGAGATTGAGCTTCCCTGCCGGGCCCAGCCTGGTCAGGACTTCGAGCACGTCCTCCAGCAAATCGTTCGACTGCATGAACGTGAGCCTGAACGGGAGCCAGGCAGGTGCAAGCGGGTTGCGGGAGGGGAGCCGAAGCGGTCTCAGCGTGGGTGGGGCCCACCGTTTCTCCACCATCAGCCTGCAGGACGAGCGGCTGGCACGCCCCGAAGAGACCCAGGCCCTTCTCTCGCCGGGCACGCCCCTAACCAAGCAGTCGCGCTCGCCCAGCTTCAACATGCAAATCATATCGCAGGTGTAGCCATGGAGCCGCCACCTTGCACGCTCGCCGGGGTTCACCACCTCTCCGTCCAGGTGACACCCAGCGGCTGTAGAGACTCCGCCCCTCTCCCCGCCATGGTCAATCGACTTGGGGGCATAGGTACAATCACGAGAGGGCGGAGTGAAAGTCCCATTGAGGTGCTGTGACTGAAGGGCCAAAATAGGCCTTTCTCTCTTTCAACTCGAATCGGCTTCCAGCTCCACGGTATTCTGATACAGATCTCCTGGGGCAGCCAGTAGTATAGGTTTGTATCAGACTATACACAGAGTCCTTCCGGGATCCTCTTCGACCAAACGGAACATTCCATTTCCCTTGTCTTTGTAGGGAGGGAGAATAGGGGTGGGGTGGGTCAAACACGAATGTGTATCGCAAAGCAAAATCAAACACATGAATGGGGAGGGAGGGAAAAGTCCTTAATTGCATTGATCTATTTGGAGAAAAGTAATTGTTGTGAGTCTGTTGTAATTTATCTTGAGATTCAAATAGTCTATGTTTTGTATTGAATCAGCAATAAGATTTCCATCATTTGTGAGAAAGAGTGGATTATTGTAGTTTGTCATGCCTTCTTGTTTATCGTAGGGTGATGTGCAATCAAAATTCCGATTTTTTTTTTATTTTCTCTATTTATATGGGTATGCTCTTTCAGTCTTTGTCAGCTTTCAGAATGACTTTCCAAAGACACTGCTGTTTTTCTCCAATGTTTAAAATTATTTTAAATGATTATGAAACTGAAACACATGCTGGTGTCGACTGTTCCACTGTAAACTCAGATTTTTTTTTTGTTTGTTTGTTTTTGGAGTAGTTTTAATTGTTGAGCTTATTCTTGTTGATTTAAATGTTGACTGAAACGTGAAAGCAAATGACTGGACTAGAACTTTTCCTGACTTATAATTTTGAATTTTGAAATTTGGTATGTAAGAAATTTGAGAATTTCTGAAACATGCTGCTGTATGAGTATAATTGAGGACCGGCAAAAAGTTGATCGCAGGTCTGCTGCCGTTGAAGACGATGTTGAGAGGAAGGTTGGGTAAAGATTAAATTATCTCGCCCTAAATGGAACCTCTCAAAATTATCAGGAGCCAAAACCTTCTTCTTTGCTTGCAGTTCAGTACATTGTGTACAGCTGTCAGCGGTAATGACTGTAAATCAGAGCCTGCAGATTCGCAGCCTGAGCTGGTTTTCATTCAGACAGCCATTAACCAAATAATTAATGTTGATTGACCAGTCAGGTTATTAACTATTGACGATTATTAGTAAATAGAAATAACTAGTCAAGCATCCGTATCACAGTGAAATGTGATTGGACCTTGTGGATGTTATTTCTAGAAAGAAAGATTCCTGACTGGATTACTTGATTGACTGACAGTGGCATGCACATCATAGGTGATAAGGAATGTGAATAAGTCTGGAGGTCTAGTTACGGAAAATGGCCTCTATCTGAGGAAGACGGTCTCCGCAAATGGTCACAAGCCAAGCCTGCGTTCAGTTAGATTCTTTTGACCAAATCTCGGAGGATTTGCATTGTACGGTCAGGGAAGCTTGTCATTACAGTTGTAGTTTGAAGAAATGGCTTGAGCAAAAGCTAGCTCTAATGCAGTGAATCCTCAGATCTGAATTTGGCTGGCTATGCTGTTTAGATACTGTAGGCTTGGTGGTCATCATCTTTGATTTCAATTATGATCTTTTTGCTCAATACTGTACATGAAGCGATTCTGGCCCAGCTTCATGGCCTGTTGCTGAGTTGAGAATCCTGATGAAATCAGCGGAATCCTCTTATTGGGCCTGTATGACTTTTAGAACCCCGTAAGAGATGGATTTGTTCATGAACATGAGGAAATCTTGGCTGCCAATAGCAGAAAAGTCACTAGCTGAGTAAGTTTTAAAATATAATTGCGCCACCCATTTTGGGGTTCACAAATCTTCGCTGTTCAATCATTAAATGACACTGTATGCCCGCTGTTGGAAGGGCAAATGGCCTGTGTTCTTTGTGCTGTAATCAAAAAACATTACTTCTACCTCATCTCGTTTTCCCCAGGGCTCAGAACACCACGGTTTTAAAACATCATCACTCCTGAATAAGCTATTGTTTTCATTTTACGACATGAAGCAGAGCTGATTTAGATGAATGCTGAAACCTCGAAGAGTCTGGAAGCACAAAAGGAATGAGCCGAGCTGCTTACATGCTTTTAGCACGTCTTGGTGAATTTTATGGCGGAATATGCATGTCTCTTGTCTATTTGAATTCACACCCTTTCAAAATTAGCTTGTGCTATGAGAAATATCTGTGTCACAAGCTTCAATGTCACATGTTTCTAAGCACTTAGCAGTGTACTGCACTCCTGGGTGACGTTTTTCATGGCTGTAGTTTTCATTTTTATGAAAATGGATCCTTTGTATTTGTGGTTTTTTTTTTTTTTGTGGTTTTTCTCTTTTTGCCCCAGCTGATAGCGGCTCATGGGTGTGACTTTGTCCACGCTATTTTTGTTTAAAAATTATTGTAATTGTTAATGGGGATGGTAATTCAGGGTCATTTTAGTTCAGGTTCACGTTGTCAACCACCATTGCTTCCCTCACATGTTCTGCTTGACTTTTCTGTACAAAAGTGATATTTCTTTTTCCTCACTCGTGTCGGGAGGGTAATCTCTTTTTGTTCTCGACTCATTCTGTTAAGGTTATTGTTCGGTTGACACGGGGTTGGAGCCTGTCATAGCATTCGTTACTGCTCGAGTCATTTTATATTTTAGCTCAGCATTGCCTTTCTCCTAGTAGTGAACCTTGAGGGAAGCTTGCTTCTATGCCAAATGGGCCAGTACTGTTCTAGTTTTGTTTTCATATGTTAATGTTATCGACTTGTTTCATCAGTGTCTGCAGGGACCAAAACTGATATTAGTCTTCATTCACTTCATGCTACGTTACGTTGTGTAGAGAAACGTATGCATGGCAGTGTGAAGACTGTCAACAAACTTCTGTGCAGAAACCATAATGTTCCTGTGAAGTTCGGTGTTGGTTTATTTTGCCCAGCTGTGTAAGGCGAGGGAGGGCTAGTGTTCCTCCTCTTGAACTTCGACCCCCTAGAGTGAGTTTATGGGATATGTAGTTCTCACTTCTCTGAGCAGGGCATTACTGATGTCAATCCCACATTTCATACTGGCAATCCCTCCTCTCTAGCTCTGGAAATAGAATATATATTTATGAAATGTACATTTAATTTACTCAGATTTGTGTCCCCCATTGAATGCATGCCTTTGGTGTGTGTGTCTATCAGAGGAAATGCTAGCTTTAAAAAGTGCTTCTTATATTATTTTTGTACATAAATAAAAGTCCAGGGGGGATCGCTGGTGACTTTTCCCAGACGGTGAGAAATCTCGGTAAGGGACGCAAAGTCGTGCAGTGCCCAGGGCTTTCTGCGTCGTCTGGAGCGACCAGCTCTGAGAGACTATTAACGAGGTCTTTGCTAGTTATTTCTATCCTGTTTCCCGGTGGTAGAGACGACTGCTGCTGTTGCTGAGTGAAGCTGACGTGTTCAGAATTACAGGCTCCTCAGCGAGATCCCCAGGCGGCGTCACTTCATGCTGCGAATGAGTGCATCTGTCCTGCAGTCGCACTTCTGTCGTGCTGATTAGCGTGCGTCCTTCTAGTAATGCTGGGTTTAGTAGCCTCCAATTTGACTGAACTCCTCGAATGAGCAGCCTGTGCATTTTTAGCCCGGCCAATGTGTTCTCTCTGCGTTGATGACGAGCATGTTTGCTTACTCTCGTTTCTTTTTTTCATATTGCATGCAAAACATTTGAGGTTTTCTGCTACGACGCACTTTATCAGATCCTCCCTAAAAGCCTTGTGTAAAAATGTACAGACGATTGATATTAGTGTCTTGGGAGTTGGGATCTGACTGCTCCTGACGTCATCCTCACTTTGTTCATTTGTTTAAACTGTGAAGGGGTGGGATGGTATTTTTGACTTCTTTTCAAACCAAAAAGTTGGATGCATTTGTTCTGCAGTCTTGAGGATTCTGGGGCAGAGTACTTGTCTTGACAGTGGAAAAGATGCTCCTGGGCCTCAAAATCTGGTACCATGCATTTCCATTTCAATGTTTTCTGTCAGAAAATAAGAAAAGTGATCCTATGCAACATGCTTTTATTTTATTTTTATTTTAAGCTTTAAGGCTTTAGATTGTTTTCATCTTACCAATTACACACGGCACTTGGCTTAGGATAATGTGCTAATTTTCCTCATTGTAGTAATCCTGTTGGGCAGCCGTTAGTTTGGTGCTGCAGGACTGCTTATCCTCTGTATAAACCGGAGAAAAAGGCTTCTGGATACTTGTAATAATTTAAACGAGTCTTAGCAAGCAATCTTGTATTTGTATTTGGAATAAAATCTGATTTCTATCACTTTTTTTGGTAAATAAGACAAAATATTGCCGAAAGGCTTGATTCACACCCAGTGAGGTATGCATTTCAAACAGGATAAAAGTGACTTTAAATCAGACATTCCCACTTTGAAAGGAAGGTGTACAATTTCGAGCCTCATTCAAAAACTCAAACACTGGGACCTCTTTTTCCTTCTTCGCAGTTTGGAAGACCTTAGTTAAGGTTTATTTCCACACATTGTGGAAAAGATCACCTTTTGTTATGCATTGTCTCTGTATGGGAAGTACTCGGGGTTGCTCGTGGTGTAGTAGTGTCCCTTGTGAAGAATTTGTATTGGTGGCTGCGGGGGGCGGGGACTCATGCATGCACTGTACGCCCCGCCTCCTCTGTCCTTGTACGATTCGCCCCGCTGTCTGCTTTCCAAACAAAACTTACGAATAAATGTTTGAGTTTCAAATGTGAAACGTACAGTTGATGTTGTAAATGGGGAGGGGAGAGAATATTTTAAATCACTGTAAATAAAAATAAAAAAAAATGTACAAACAAGCAGGAAAGTATGGTTATTGAAACATGTACAGTCTTTGATGCGAACTTCAGTCTTATTTGTGACATGTTGAATAAATATTGTGCTGTTTCTGGGTATGTGTGTATCGTCAGTGTTTTTTTTTAAATGTTGGGTTCACTGGCTCTTTGAGAATTGTGTGAACTGCATTGTCAATCCCCATGACCCGCCTCTGCACATGCATGTTTGCAGTATGCTTGCCTTACTAGCCGCAGTGTACTGTCAACACTTGGTGGTTTCATGGAGACACTGATCACGATGAAATGCTTTTCAATACCCCAGGGGTTCCCAAACTCAGTCCTGGGAACCCACAGTGTCCGCTGGTTTTTGTTCCAGCCACCCCCAGAATTTTAATTGGCTGCTAATTTTTACCCCTCAGCCCTCAAGGCTGACTGGGTATTGCTATCCTTCGTGTGGTTGGGAGGGCGGGCGGGCGGGCGTCTCCAAAAACTTTGACATGGGGCTGAGGGGTATTCCGTGCATTGCACACCTATTTTTATCTCCGCCAAGGAGATAATGCGATCGGGTCCGTCATTTTATTTATTTATTTGTCTGTTTGTTTCTGTCTGTGGACAAGATTTCTCGGAAACTACTGGATGGATCTTTATGAAATTTTTACCACAGATAGATCTTGGGCCGAGGACGACCCCATTAAATTTAGGTGGTGATCAGGATCCAGATCAGAGCTATTAAGTGGAATTTCTCGGAAACAACATAACAGATCTTCATGAAATTTTTACCAGTTGCAGATGATGATCTGGGAACAACTTCGTTAAATTTTGGTGATGATCCGGATCCACACCTGGAAGAGATTTTGTTTTACTATCCACGTCATACCTTGGCGGAGATCTGAAATCTCGGATTGATCTTGTTCTTAACTGTGTTACCCAATCTCATACGGATTACTTTTTTAAGCCACTTTGTCAGAAATGGCTGTTCAGGTTATTGCTGAAGAGCTGGAGTGCTGCATATCAAAATGGTACTGTATTAAAGAATTACTTTATGCATAAAAAGAGAGGAAAATGTGACTTGAAACTGAAGAATCAATTGACTTTTACTTGCTGAAAAGGCAAATTATGAGTCAAACTTGTTTGTTATTTTTGTGTTTGGAAAGAATTTGAACACCTCTGTTCAGAAACCTAATTTGCTGCTTATTGATTCACCACAGTCCTGATTTTGATCATTTAAAACTTAATACCACCTTGGCTTGGCTTCCCTACTAGGAATGTTGAAAAGTAAGCACAATATAAACATATGGAATGCAAACCATTTTTGTCAAAACGGTTTAAGAGGGTGAAACTTCTCTCTGGCCCGAAAAGTAATTAATTAGAAAAATTATCAGCTTTATTTATTCTGAGAGTATAGTTAGATCGAAAACCAGCACGGAGAGTGTCCCTAGGACCAAGTTTGGGTACCCCAGCAATATCCGGTGCCACTGAAATCAGGAGGTACACTGCTACCGCCTAGTGGCCATGTCATTTTTCCCCCAGTTCGAAATGTATGTTTTACCATTTTCGTCATTGTGTCGCCCTCGAAGCATGGCGGCACATAGGGATCACTTTGTCTGGCGTCTGTCTGTCCGGTAGTCACACTTTCAGTTGGTAGTCACACGCAGGCGTCACGTGTTCACCTGAACACTCCAGTTTTCTTTTACTCCCACAATCTTGGTTTATGAATGTCATGGTGTTTTGAAAAGTTCATAGCAAGTTTATATTGTAATTTTGCCAGATGGAACTGGCTGTATTAATTACATTTGCTCTAGGCATCAACAATATTATAATTGCTGAGAACAGAGGTTCTTGCTACTGAATCGCTAGTGTTTCACTCTACAGGGACCTGATTTAAATTAAGCGGTTTGGAAGTTTCCCCACTGATTCCTTTGCTGTCTTTTGTCTGTTAAGATGGATGCTGAATTACTTTACATGAGATCTAACCAGCCCCCAGGTTTTAGGGGCCTGTCATGAAACAGGATTTCAGGAATGGCTATTAAATCAGAACTGCTCTTTTCCCTTCAGATAATGTTCCATGGAGCAGGATTATGAAATTAGCTGAGGAAGTGCACAGGGTAAAACCCTGGGCATCTATTTTTACTTCAGGTTTGGTGGTGATATGGGTTTTACTTATGTTGGCTGTATTGCCAGTTATGTGGGAATTTCATAAAGCAGGATCATTAGATCAGCTGAACAAGCGCACGAGCAGAAACCCAGGGCAACTATTTTACCTCCACCCATGTTCCAAATGTGGGAGTTTTCTGGAGTTTACTCATAAGGGGTCCAAGCCCGAGGCAGCTTGGAGCCTCTGCTACAGCAGCAGTGGCTCCCAACATCAGCGGTGCTGGGAACCGCATTGTTTTTGTTAAAGTTCCTATTTTTCTTCGTCATTTTTATTCCTCCGTTACTAAACGTCATATTGCAGCCTGAACCGTGCAAGTGAAGAATGAGTTATTTGGAGGGCTGGTAGCTACTAACCATTGCACATACCTCAGTCACCACAAATGACATGTCCACCAGCAGAAGGCGCTATAATTAAGGACTCCGTTTTTGCACAAAACGCATACATCGAACGTCGTAAACAAATGTGATTTATTTGCATTGAAATACTGCGACATAACCTCCATTGATGACATACCTGTAAAGAAAAAAGTTTGTTATTTAGGCATCACTATTACAAAAGACAGACAAGAAAGAAGTGATCTTAATTTTAATCCAATGATACTTAAGGCAAAGAACAAATTTAATCTATGGTTACAGAGAGATTTATCACTAAAGGGGCGGGTTCTTTTATCGAAAGCTGAAGGGATATCCAGGCTTATTTATACTGCATCTTGTCTATTTCTTGAGAGTAAGGTTGCCAAAAAAATTGACCAATTACTATTCAACTTCTTGTGGAGAAATCGCATACATTACATTAGAAAATCTGTAGTTGTTAATTCTAGTAAAAATGGGGGCCTTGATTTTTTGGATTTTTCCTCTTTGAACTATCTATTTAAAATTAACTGGTTAAAGCATTTCATGAAAAATGATTCGTCAATGTGGTTTTTCATTCCTAAATTCATATTTAACCAAATTGGAGGACTACCTTTTCTGTTGGTTTGTAACTACAAAATAGATAAGTTACCATTGAAATTAGCTGACTTTCATAAACAAGTGTTATTGGCTTGGAGTTTAATTTACAAACACAACTTCTCACCACACCGATATTACATATGTAATAACCGTGATATCCTGTATAAGAATAAGAGTCTTTTCATGAAGAAATGGTTTGATGAAAACATTTGCCTATTAAGTCAGCTGCTAACTCCTGAAGGTCACTTAATGAGTCATGAGGAATTCTGTCATAAATTCAACTTTCCTGTGTCGCTGAAGGAATTTATTCAGGTTGTAGGATCTGTTCCAGAAGGCTCTGTTTGTTTATTTAGAGGTATTTCTGTTCAAGATGTGCTTGTCACGAACCCTGTTGACACCCCTTGTGGGAAAATTTGCTTCACATCCTCTCGTAAGAACAATAATCGTGCCATTCGTTCTCTGTTTCAAATCGAATTTACTTCAAAGCCATATATTATCACTTATTGGAATTCGCTCCACAGATCTATTCCTTGGACAAAAGTTTGGATGTTGCCACACAAGTATTTGATTACCAACAAAATTAGAGAAATTTCCTTCAAAATTTTACACAAAATTTACCCTACAAAGCTTTTGATGAAAAAGTTTAGAGCAGATATTGACACTAATTGTTCATTCTGTTCAGCTCACCCTGAAACTGTACCACACCTTTTCTGGCACTGTGATCTCACTACGAAACTATGGAAGGATCTAGCAGGTTTTATCTCTGACAAATTTTATACAAATTTTGTATTGCTTTATGAACATGTTATTTTTGGGTTTTTTGTAAAAAAGAAAGATGACAATGAAAAAACCCATCTTATAAATCTTCTAATTATTTTGGCTAAGTTTTTCATTCATAAATGTAAGTTTAAGAATCAAAAACCTATTTTTTCAGTATTTTACAAGGATTTTGAATTATATTTGCAATCTATCACTGCCAGCAAAAACAAGAAGGCTGTAAAGACTCTGAATGCATGTATGAATTGTAATCTGTACTTGTAAAATGTTGCATGTTCGTCCTTTTTTTTTTTTTTTTTTTCTCTCCTTTCTTGTTATTTTTATTTATTTTGTCTTTTTTCTTTTCTTGTCTACACAATGTCCCCTGGCATCTATGTTTCTGTTCCTATTCTGTACAAAGAGAAAGCATTTAATAAAAAAAAAAAAAAAAAAAAAAAAAAAAAATACATCGAACGTCGTATACACAGACGTAGGTAAACAACGCCCCTAAATACAGCCAATCAGATCGCGAGCTGGAGTACAACCAATCCACTCACAAGGCAGCCAATTCAATTCGGAAGCCTTACGTGGCCTTAAGAACATTAATTTTGAATGCATTTAATCGTCTTTTCTCATAAAAAAAAGTTAAGACAACATGCAAATGCAACAACACCTCGGTCAGTTCTCTGAGGCAACGTGGTTGGTTTCGAACCGTAATAAATCTACTCTCACACAAATTATATATATATGTGGACAATTCTGATGCCTTCAAGCCTGACAGTAGAGACCCACTCAGCATTATTGAGGGGGGCCTCTACTGAGTTGGGGCCTTCCAAGGCTAATTTAAAATCTATTTTCCAGCCCATAGATTTATTGCAGATCAAAACCAACCACATTACCTCAGTTGCATATTTATGTTGTGTGAACTTTTCACACTCTTTTCAGGAGTTCAAATGATGTCTCTGCGCCGTCATGGAGCCCTATCTACCCACCCCACTCAAAAAACAAAAACAGCCCCAGCACCCTATGGAGGATTATTTGTGACATATCTTTAATTTTATCTATCAAAATATCTTTCATTTTAAATGTCAATCTGTAGGTCGATACATTCATTTATCAGTCAATTTGTTGTTAAAAACACAATATATTATTCCATGTTTTATTCAAAACAAAATGACAATTAATTTGAAATAATTATTGTAATAAAGTATGCAATATTTTATGCTATATTGTATGAAATAACTTATGCTATAATTTATGCAATAATGTGAGCAGTAATTCAGGCAAAAGTTCATGTAATGTGTTTTGCAATGATTCATTTCACATTAGATTGAAAGATAGATTGCCAAATAGTTTGCCAAATCATTTGCCAATTTGACAATTTTCCATATGCTAATCCCGTTCTGATTGGTGAATGAAACGTTGGATAACCATCGATAGAAAGAGCTAGGCAGGCTAAAAAAAAAAAAAAAAAAAACACTGAGGTAAATGGCGACAAACACTGAAGAAGCACCTGCAGAAGTAGAAGAGGCTTTTGGCATCTTAGAAAGTCAAGGTATGTGAATTAACATGACGTAACTCTCTGCCTTATTCAAACGGCATAGTTGTTACAAGAATAGAGTGGCCTAACCACGTCTTTCCAAATGTTAGGACTTCAAGGCGGACCCTGCTACCCTATTTCGCATACCGTATTTTTGCGGTATTCTACTTTCCATAAAAAATCGTTCATGAAGTCCATTGTGGCTCAGTTAATAGAAAAGATTCTCTGAGCCACAATGGACTTCATGAACGATTTTTTTATGGAAAGTAGAATACCACAAAAATACGGTATGATATAGGTGAGTGTTTGCAACTAACTTGACAGCTCTTGGCGAAGTATGCTAACGTTATATTTTCAACCTCTTCACAAAAAAGAGAAAGGGAAAAAAACTATGCCTGAAGACTCAAAAGAAAACACACTTTAAGTCTCACCTCAACCTGTGTTTTTCCATCCGCCTCCGGATTGCTCTTGTTGATACCCCGAAAAGGGGAGCCATCTCGAGGGGTTTGAGATCATTACCAATATATGCCTCCAATGTCTCACGCGAAATATGGTAGTAGGGTTGGCTTGAAGTCCTAACATTTGGAAAGACATGGTTAGGCCACTCTATTGTAACAACTATGCCGTTTGAATAAGGCAGAGAGTTACGTCATGTTAATTCACATACCTTTTTTTTTTTAGCCTGCCAGGCTCCTTCTATCGATGGTTATCCAATGTTTCATACACCAATCAGAACGGGATAATTAGCATATGGAAAATTGTCAAATTGGCAAACGATTTGGCAATCTATTTGGCGATCCATCTTTCAATCTAATGTGAAATGAATAATTTCAAAACACATTGCATGAACTTTTGCCTGAATTACTGCTCATAAATGCTCATATTACATTAATTATAGCATAAGTTATTCCATACAATATTGCATAAAATATTGCATACTTTATTACAATAATTATTTCAAATTAATTGTCATATTATTTTGAATAAAACGTGGAATAATATATTGTGTTTTTAACAACAAATTAACTGATAAATTAATGTACTGACCAATAGATTGACATATAAATTGAAAGATATTTTGATAGATAAAATTAAAGATATGTCACAAATAATCCTCCATAGCACCCACCCCTGGCCCTGATGCCTTGAAGGCATCTGACTGAATATTATCAAAAATAACACAATATGAAATCAACATTAGCCTTCTAACCAGCCTGCAAGGCACTAGTCTCTACGGTCAGTCTGGAAGGCAATAGTGCTCTACAATCAGGTTACAATCATTTTGCTTATTGAACAAAATGTCTCACAAGTAGGCAAATTTTAAGCTTGAAACAGAGTTATACTTGAAGTTATATTGTACAAGTGTTTAAGTTAACCTTAGCTTAACAAGTCATACTTGTTAGGTCTATAAGTCAACTGAAAGACAAAAAAATAGCACTTGTCTGCATTGGTTAACATAATAAAAATAGCTGAAATATCTAACGTTACCTCGCTAATCAGTTTCTTTAATGACAAAACTCACGATTAAATGCATTTGTTTTTAATAATATTGATGTGCCCACTTACCGAGTAAAGGCTTCCGAATTGGATTGGCTGCCTCGTGAGCGGATTGGTTGTACTTGGGGGTGGTCTTAACTCAGCCTGGAAGTCAACGTCTGAAGGCAACTTCACCCTGCTGCGCATGGCTGGAGGGGAGGCTTGCCTACAGGGCGGCCATGTTAGTACAGGCTTAGTGGAAGCCCCAGTATATATACGTCCATTTGGGTAAGCTTCAGATGATGTAGGCCACGCCCACTTGACCCCTACTTTTACCCTGCAAAATCGCGATGAATGCGAAACCTACTTTTACAAACTCCTCCCGGGTTGTGCCCATGATCTGCACCAAACTTCACACATTGCATTGCCACCTGATGCTGATAAAAACATATCAAACATTTTTGATACATCCATTCATTTTGAGTGCGTAATTTTCAACCTTTTGTATTTGGGCTAATTTTTACAAAAAATGCTCATTTACAAATTGCCTACAGCAATGATCACCAAAGTTGGTTGGCACGTTTGGAACATATTGAACACTGGATTGCTGATAGGGTCCGCTCCAGTGAAGCATCTGTTTAAAGAGCCTATACACCCGGAAGTAAAATTTGCTTATAGACTTCCATTAATTTTCGCCTACTTTAAAATTACATTTTCAAAAACACTTGCGAGCGAGTCGGTGTTATTTTGGTATCGCTGTGCAGAGCAACATTTTGTCTCCCTAAATATGTGCTTTTCGGAGGATGGAAAGCGGCACACTTACTAAAGCGAAGATCGAAATGTGACTCATCTGTGTGTCAACGTTCAAGTGCAGCAGAAAAGTGAAGTTTACGTAACCAAGGCTTTTAATACCCGTCCGATAAGATAATTGCTTGGCAGTATTCGCCATAATAAGAAACGTCCGTTTACGTTATTATATTACTCTCTGGTTTCCTCACTTCATTGTGCCCTGATTGAGCACATTTTCCGTCAACTGAATTGTTTATATTGAATCATGTGGTTAATGCGCTAGTAAATTCTGGCTATTCCTTTCCTCAGCTTCCTCTTTGCCCCTGTCCCGTTAAAACACTGCTCTCAGAAATGATCACTGCTCAGCTCGGATCGAGAGAGTTCTCTTTTCCCCCCCTCCTGATTTCTAACAGCCAAGCCTTTCTCTCCTCCTTGTCTTTTGGAACTCTGTAGCCCACAAACAGACAAAGTGTCTTGTCCACTGTTTTAAATACAGTGCAGGTAAGAAATATTGTCGTTGATTTTCAAGAAGCTAGCTTGTTAGCCACTTTGTTAATTTTATTAACGGCTAAGTCAGTGCAGTCCCCGCGACGTTAAGTGTACCACGGTCGCTCGCTGGTGACAGCCGCACATCACAGCGTTTTAAGGCTTATATCGACTTATTTGAAATTGGCCACATAGGAAACCATTCATTTATATAAAAAAGTTGGGTGTATCAATATGGCGGCCGGGTGCTTCACTTTGGATAATATGCCATCATTATCCAATCTAGTGTTCTAAATATATATATATCTATGGTTTGGAACAGCGCCCATGGCATCCCCGTTTACTCATGCAATTGTACCACTAGGGGGCGCCAAAAGGCAAAAAGTTTGTTTCTAATAAACGGCTGCGTAGATTTGCACAAAATTCAGTGTGCATCATAGGCCTAAGTCAATTTATGAAATTTGCAGATGATTGAAGTGGGGGTGGCTTATGACATTAAAATCTAAATGTCAGTTCTAAATGGCAAAATTGTGAAAAATCATTAAAAAACCACCAGTACTTTCTACAGAGCTGAAATTTCTTTTGCAAATGAACTGAATGCTCACAAAACTTCTGCACTGCAACATATGGTCAATTCAAAACTCCGTCACTGTATATTTTTAAAAATATGAAAACTTCCATAATTTTCATCTCTCCACCAATCTACCAAATTCCTCCGAACTTGACGCAGGCATTCTGTAGATACTGCTTAGCAAAAGATTTCAAACAGTGTTAACTGTTCAGATCCATCAAATGCCGTGCCTGCAGCAATACTCAATTTTGTACTGTTCACTGTGCAATATGTACAATATTTTTTATTTCATAGAATTCTGACTCAAACTCCACCAAAATATTTGAGAGTACAGTGGAGATGAGCAGGATGACGCATGGTTTTCTTAGAATTTTTTCTCAAACTGTTAAATTATGATGAACTTTTCTGATAAATGGCTTTTCCTAGTTACGATAAATGCAATGCCTACTTTTTCAAACTCCTCCAAGGTCATAGATGTGATCAGCACCAAACTTGGCACATTGCATCTTCACATGATCCTAATGAAAAGTTATTAATTGAATTTTCACATCAATTAATTTTGGATGTGTAAAAAAGTTTTTAACCTAACTTTTTACAAAACTGCACATCAATAAATAGCTAATTTAATGTTTCTGGTCTCTGTGCTGTGGTCAACCCAACAATTGCATTGCGACAGTTGGCCTGCAAGTACGAATCACGTCCCCCCAGTGGTCCACCAGGAGCCAAATTGTCTCGGTGGCTTGGGCCTCACTGATGCCTGCTTCGCAGGTCTAGTTGGGATGATCAATTTGATTCTGTGGTTCAGCTTTGTGCAACAGACTTGATGAATTGTTTGTGGTCATCATGCAAAGATTCTGTTCGTATTTCACTTAACCTTTGTCTATCATGCTTTTTATTGGCTCATCTGGACCGAAGGTCCAATGGGTGTGTGTCATCACCGGCTTGTCCGTCGTCATTGCCATTCATCGGTCTTCAAACATCTCCATAACTGTCAAACGTTTGATTCATATTCCTATCCACGAGCACATCAAAGTTTGTTCATGACATTACGAACCAATGCAAAATATGGCTGCCAGGCAGCCATCTTTAGAATGCCTATTCCTGCTACATCTTAAGCATTTTGGCACTGATCAGGCTGAAACTCGGTGTATATGTAATAAGTAGCAATAATCATGACATACACTTCAGGTTTTGTCATTCAACTAATTTTGTCCTTGATTTGACCTTCGTTATTATGCAACTCTTATATGTCCTTCTATCATCAGAAAACATCTCCAAAACCATATGGCTAATGAAGCTGAAATTTGGCATAGATATTCCTACCTATAAGTACACCGACGTTTGTTCACGGCACTCTAAACTAATATTCAATATTGCTGCCAGGCAGCTATCTTGAAAATGCCTCTTCCTCATTTCTCATATCGTAGCCACTTCCACAATTATTGAGCTGAAAATTGGTATTAAGGAGCGAAGCAATAAGACTCATGGGGCCAGTTTCACAGACATGGCTTAAGCCGAGTTCTGGACTAAACAGAGTTTTGTATGGAGATTTTCTATTGAAAATTGAATTTAGTCTAGGATTAAGCTTAACCTGTGTCTGTGCAACCAGCCCATTACATATTACTGGCTTTGTCATTTGGGGCATTTTGACCTCAATTTCATCTTCGTCATTAGGCCATACCAGCAAAATGTTCTTAAAAGTTAAATCAGAAAGTGTTGCACCAAGTAAGCTGAAACTTTGCATTTATCTTCCTCCTACCCATGAATTCACAAAAATTGTTTGAGTTGCTTCCATTTTATTGCAAACATCTTGGAATTGTCTCTTCTTTTGCAGCAGCAGCAATTGAGCTGATTAAATTTTGATATCTGCTGGGTCTAATTATGTAACAACAAGAGTCCACACACATTGTCTGATTTTTACTCTATGTAATTTCAAACAAGAAAAATTTTCACCAAAGTTAGTACCTTATTGATAGAAATAATCATTCGATCAGTTCTCCATATTAGTTGCAATTACTTAATCGTTCAATTTAAATTTTGTAACTAAATATGTTTATAGACTGATTGAAGATCCAGATTTTAACCAAAGAATAATAATAGCATTTTAAACTTTTAGGTGCTAGTAATGATTCTGGTACTATCCCACAGCTTTGATGTAATGAAATGGCATTAATATATAACAAATATGAATCGACGTGTCAGAAATCAAGTGATAAATATATCAATTTTTTTTTTCACTAACTGTGGTCACTGGAGATTTATTTTCTGAATGAGCTACAGTGACAATGGCTCCATTTTTTTTTTTATCGTAGTTTGTGTCATGATCAGTTCAAGTTCAAAATTAGAGGGTGCCCTACTCCAGACCAGAAGGCTCATGTTTACCTGTTACTCAGTCTCCCTTTCGGTCCATAAACCAACACAAAGCTAAGAATTCTATTGTGAGGCCAGTGCTGTAATTTTATTCTTCTAGCTTGGCAACTATGGCTATTGTCACGTAAAATGGGAGGGATGGTATTGTACTGACTTCCACGCAATCCAGAGCAAAGAGACGACAGCTGATTTGTAACAGCCTTAAATTCCTAAAGCTCAAGTTCAAATGCCGTGATGTTCAAAAGTATCCTTTACATCCTTTAGCTTCTTGGTAAGATTTTATAATGGTTCTTTCAGGCTTTGGTTTGGAGTGGCATAATAAATGACTTAATTTTTTGCTGTCTGAGATGATGTGCTAATAAAACTGTGGGACAGACCAGGTTTGTGCCTGAAATGCTCTCTGTAAGAAGTCATTATCACCACTCTTTGCCACGACACATGCATTATTCATGTACTGATAATCCTATAATGCACCTGCTGTGCAGCCAGAGTTTAGCGCTACTGTTAATCCTGTGTGAGCTCTTGTTATTTCCCCCAGGGGGCAGTCATGTTAGCGCTCTGTCTCTGATGTATTGTAGCAAACCTCAGTGCTCCATGAAAACGATTTACAAACTTTTATTTCAGTTGTTCTAATCACAGCAATATGAATTATTTGTTTGAAATGATGGAAAATGGTTATTTTCTTGACATTGGTTTTATTCCAACAACTGAGGTGACGCCATTTTATTTTAAAACAGAAAACCTGAAACATATTTTTCAGGCATTATTTTCAGGTTCACCCTTTTCTTGATCAGTGTTATGGAGGCCACTAAAATTCTTCAAGTGATGGACTGTTGGTGGCAGTGACATGTCCATACTTAATAACTCCTGAAACATAGTGCACATTCATAGAATGCTGTCTGGCGTGTCCGACCACGCCCCGTAGCTTACTGTATGTGCTGTATGTGTGTTAAACATATTATTAGCCGGTTCCTCACACAAGGGGATCAGGCCTATCCCCCAAAGGTGTCATTTGATCTTTTTAACAATCCCATATTTCCCCTAAGATATCCAGTTCAGTCATTACCTGGCAACCATCTCTGAGACGACCATTTTAATGGTGAGGAACGCAGGTGTAGCCGAGCAGCATTGAAAAACAAAGCCCTCTCCGACAAATTTAGGAAAATCTTCTGTACATTATTTGTGACCAGCGCGGGACCCTGCTCTGCGCCTCCAATGTCTTCGCTTCATTTGTTGGTATAAGAGGGGGGGAGTGAGGGATTTTCAATGGCTGCCATGTCATTTTTGACTTCAAGTGATCCTGAATGGGGACCTCAGCAGAAGACTCCTGGTAGAAGAGCTGGCCGAGACAGATAGAGCAAAGAAGGGAAGCTGAAATGGCCGCACAATCTGACGTCTAAACAGGTACCGCTCCACCCAAGACCGTACCTGCGTCAGTTTTGTGCTTTATGACTGGAGTCCCTTCGTGTGCATAAACTTGCTTTCTCTGGGGTTGTCGCACAGGGGTGGAATATCAGCCCCAGCACCCCTCATTTGCCATTCACTGCTCATGCTGTTGGAACTGACAGGGGAGACTCCTGCCCAGAGCATTACTGAGAGGGGCTTCTGTCTAAAGTGATTGAGAGAGACGATCTATCATTATATTTTCATTATTGACATGATCTGTGAGTCATGGATGAGTTATTCACTTGATCAGTAATGAATTGTGGGACAGTATGTATTCCTTCTGCGCCATTTCTGTTGTTGTCATTTCTTTTAGTTTCAAGAATGAAATTAAAAAAAAAATCCAAATAAAATTATTAATTTGAAGAAAAATTCTTGATGAATTATATACATGTAGGTCAATCCCATGTGAGTGACGAGGCCGATGTTGAAAAATAGTTTTTTCAAGCTGGCACAGGCTCAGGTCAATGTATGTAAAAAATATTTCTATGAACATAACCCTTACAGGGACCCTCTTGGCTGGATGTAATATATACAGTGGGACTACCTTCTAAGTATGCTAGTTGATGGTCTAAAAGTTTCATTAATTCGCATTTCAAAGAGTTGAAATTCCAATTAAAAGATATAGGAAAAAAATGTAGGTCATGAAATGGCCAAACCACATGGAAATGTTAGATATGACCCCCGCACTAACGAAAAAGTAAGTTTATGAGGGTCTAGCACTATTTGGCTTGACAATGCATGGCTTGGAATGAGGTGAAAATGGCAATTTTGGGCAATTTTTTAACTTTGAGGTTCATTAACTCGCGAAATTATGGGCCGACATACCCAAATTTGCCCTTCTTTTGAAGCCCTGGAAAGTCAAAACGACTCTTAAATAGGCCCCAACATCATTTCTTGGATTGACCCATATATATTTGGTCATATCAATATCATTAAGGCACACACTATGAGTCTTACTAATCACAGTAATCACATTCAGTCGAAAACATGCCTCTGTTTCCATGGAGTTAAAGGGGACCTATTATGCCATTTTTTTCCCCCAAGTTGTAATATTCATGGATGACTTAAAGGGAAGTATATGAGCTGCCGGATAGCTCACTCGGTTAAGGCACTGCGCAGCAGTGCAGAGGTGATTATCACGTCGCGGATTTGAGCCCCGGTCGTACCCACCGGCAGGGGTCGGCAGCTTTTTCAGAGTAGCACACAATTGGCCATCGCGCTACAGGGTTTCAACTTGGGAAGGGACTGCCGGATTTGGGATGCAAAAACCAGCTTTGTTCGTTGCTCCAGCGCCTCCTGTCGTCAGGAAGACTTTGGGTTTGTTCATGTCCGGGTATCCTCCGCCCTCGTTCTGAACTTGTAAAGATTCAACCAATGAGTGTATAAGAATCAGTGGTTGACAGGCACGTGCTTCGGAGGAGAGCCGTGAACTGTCCTCACTGTCCTGTGTTAGCAGCCGGGGGTCGCATACGAGCAAGCCTTGTACATAGTTCACCAATTGGGCATTCCAGATTCGGGTGGGATTGGAGATGCCAATTTTTTTTTATTTTTTTTTTTTATAAAATGGGAAGTATATAAACTTTTTAGCCAAAAAAAAAACAAAAAAAACATGATTTCTAGGCAATTTGATTCCAAATCCTCTGAAAAATGAGATATTCTGAGTTTGCGTCCTCTTTCGAATGGGGCTTGTTCTAACTGGCAAGCGAATAGAGCCATGTCAACAGAGAATGACATCTCATCATCATCATCAGTGTCATCATCTCCCAGCTACTGACCAGGTACTGAATACAGATGACTGAATAAGATGGCTCGCTAGCTATTAAACTACACAGTGAGTATGGAAATGTAACGTCTGCAGTCTAAGCAAGCATGGGCGCTACATTCACTGATGTCACAAACTCACAATAATAGTTTTACTACACTTCTACTTCAGTCTGTAATGTTAACAATGATCCTTAGCTAACATCTGCATGGTAGTAAACATTAGCTTCAGTTTACTGCGCTAGCTACTCCATTAAAATGGCCTGACTGCTATTAAAAATGGTCACCCATTCTTGGGGAGAACGGGGTAGTGACGGACTTGGGGTGACGGACATGCCCATTTCTCCTACTTCACAGTGGCTGCATTTCATTGTTTTGTCTCTTGAGGACAATAATATCCAATCAAAAGTTAAATCTGACCCTCAAACTTTGGTTTTGAGAATGAATAGTTTGTTTTTTTGATTAAAACTGAATGTGTGACACACTGATATTACAGGTCGGATAGATTCAGTATGTGTCACTTCTCACGTTCCCATGAAACAAATGCATGTAATGTAAATCGTGTGCGTTGGTGGGGCCGTTTCCCTCATCAAGGTCATCACTGGTGTCCGCAAATGCATCATCTGGTGTTGAAAAATCCTATTCAGAGACAGTTTGTACTACACTGCTCTAATGCAAGGATGTTTTTGAAACATACATCTGTTTATGTTGCATTTTGATTTGTGCATTTCAAATCGCAAGTTTGCGACATGATCAAATTTTACACGGTGGGCTAAAAAGAGTGACTCTGCCCAAAATTTTAAATGAGGGGAGACTGGATTTTGGTATTCTGCTGACAGGCTGAGCCCAAGTTTATCATACACTTACTCTATGGTATAACCTTGTTCAAGTTGTGTGACATGCCTCTGCCCTAATTTGAAACATTATGTTTGGACACGTTTTTTGGTCAAACCTGTTGTCACCTTATAAACATTTACAATAGTGGGATTTCAGTTTTATGTTTAATTTCATTTGGCACCTCGAGGTGGCAGGAAAGCATCTTTTATATTGCAGTTTTTACACTTGTTAAGGAAGGAAATTTCCATTGACTAGTAGGCTGATGCTACACTATTTTATGTGGTACTTCAAAATTTTTAGAAGATGCTATTTCGACTGTTCATAGTTTTTACAGTTTCTTTGATTTTTAAATAAAGATTTACTCATTTATTATACAGCTTTTTGGTCATTAGTCTAATTTAACCAATAATTTTTACACATTCCGTCGTTACTCCATGGGGAGTCCATTATTACCCTCTGATGAGAGGGGAATAACCGACATGCTGAAAATTTGTGATCGAATATCTTGGGTATTTTTCTTTAGTGCATCTGCAAGGGCTACCCCACCTTCATCTAACTCTGGAAGGGATTTAACATAAAAGGGCTAGTTAAGGAGCCACAGTGCTTTCAAAAAGTAAGCCCATTATTACCCTGTTCTCCCCTCTCTGTTCCCATCCACGTATCTCATACATTGCTAATGGCTGAACTTGCAATGGTCACTAAATTCACGGATAATTTAGTAGCTAAACCATACATTGATTGTAGAATGGCAATTTGTGCATGCTGGCTGAGTAAGTAAGTTTTATTTGTAGCACTTAGCTTGCTAGCCAATTACAACAACAACCATGCCATACACATTTCATCAAAGTTACCCTTGGAATTCAGTTTGAATATTAAGAGAAATTGAAAACACTTACCTAGATAGTCGCAATCCCTTCCAATTCTACCAATTGGTCCTCATAGCTTAACAAATTAACTTTTAGTTGTTAATTTGGAAATGTAAATTTAAATCCTGGTGACATGAAGTTTTATGCTGGATTTTTTTCTCTACCTTGGCTACTGCCTGATTTCCTTTAACTGTTTTCTAAAAGAAAAAAAATCTGTTTTTCCTAGAGATGTTACCCAGATCGGAAAACAAGGTCCACCCAAAGCAAGCGAGCAACCAGTGGTCTGTTCTCGATGTAAATCAACTTCTGTTTACCATCAGGAAGGTGAGTGCTGTGCCATTCAGTCATCCTTTATCAAGTTTTGACTTACAAACATGTGACCCATGAGTATGTAGTCCAAAGGCTTAAAAAAAGTTTCTTAATTTTGTTGCTTATGTTTTATTATTTGAACTATATTTCAACATGATAATTATCTGACTGTTTTTACAATATGTTTTGTGTTGCTTTACTTCAGTCATTGTGGGGACTGGAAGAAAAAAAAATTGCTCAATGTCTGATGTTTTTGCTGTAGTTCAACCTGTTTACAGATGACAGTGTGTAACTGCTTTTTGTGGGTCTCTCCGCAAAATTAATGCAGACTTAAGCACTAAGACAGATAAACTTCAGGGTAAAAACTGTTCCTTTGCAATCGGAGCGAAATACAAGCCTGGCGCATCATGGCAACAATAAGTCTGTACTTACGCCATTTGAGAGGTGTTGTGTCGTGTCTGATTGGAATTTTCCACTATCAGCATTCTACTGCTCATTCAACAATATTCTTGAACAGCTGCGTTTGAATTTTGAAAATTAAATTAAATTAAACAAAAATCTTGAAATCCATCTCTCCCTAAGGGTTAGTTAGTGCCCACTGTTTTCTTATGATATAAAACAGCCAGTTTGACTCCTGCCCAAAATTTCCCTCTGCGATTGTAAACTGACATCCCAGACATTTCACATCTCTTTCCTGCTTTTATTTAAGGCATCGCAAATTAGTGACCAGGTGGCATCGACCCTCACAGTACAGTTATTGTAACAGAATTCTTTTTTCACACATTTAATGCAGTGTTGTTGAGGTAACAATTTCATGAGAATATTTTTGCTTGCAGTCATAGTTGCTCAGCAGTTTTTTATTTGATTATTATTATTTTATTTAACCACGGTGCTGCAAACTGCTGCTGTGGGCTATGCTTTGCAAACTGTGGTCACTCACTCACTCATTCATAGATATTTAGTAGGGTCATTTCGTGGGACACGTGCACATTATGCACCGTGGGAATACACGTTTCTCCGCATGTTTTTCGTACAGGTGATTGACGTACTTTACATTGTGAAAAGTATGCAAATGATTAATGCTGAAAACTATTTTTGAAATCATAGTGCTGCCAGAGCTTTTTATTGTTATTAATTGTACGAGCCTGACAAAAAAAAAGAAAAAACTTTTTTTTAAATAATTACTCACTCCTGTCAAAACAAGTTTATTTGACTAGGGCTTGATGTGCATATTTTTGCTTTCATGTATTCATGACCGAATTCAGAAAGGGGAGCAACGACATCTTTGAAATGCCTAAGTTTCCCCGAGCCCACATAATCATTACACCGCCCACAACATTGGCACCTTTAAATATCTGCCGTACTGCTAAAAAAACTGCAATTCTTAAGAACATCCACTGGCCAATCAGCAACTTTTTCCTCATCCCCAGGCTGCTCGGTCACCTTACTCTTGCTGTGTTTCATGGGAATTGTAGTTTTTTGGTCCCCAGTTCACCTTTGCAGCATTCCTTCATCAGCAGGCTGGCAGATTATGAGACAGGACTCCACCCCACCCTCAAAATCCCACATCCGGCGTCGACAGTGCTGTTCTGGCAGATTCCATTGTGCCTGAAGATGTTGCTTTAAGTCACGGTCAGATTTCATCCACCCCTCCCAGCTGCTTGTCCACAATGTGCTCATGACATCACTGCAGCAGGAAAAATGAAGTAACTTGCTGCAGAGCATCCTGCTGCTGACAGCCGGGGCTGAGCTCTCCTCCAGTCCCCCTCTCCTGTACTCTGTCCTCCCCTCCGTGTTCGACATCTCCCATCAGCATGGAGGATATCGAGGAGGAGCCCGTGGTGGTGCAGACCCTGGCCCCCATCACCACAGCCGCATCCCCTGAATATTTCTCTCTCTCCTTCCAGCGCAGCTTGTTCACCTCCTGGGTGAAACAGAACATCAAGAAGAAAGAGTGCTGCTTCTACGTGGAGGATGGAAGGTATGAGGACAGCCTCTCTGATTACCTCTCTTCCCCTCGGTGTCTGTCTGGGCAGGCGGGTGTGAGCCGTGTGCTGACCTTGGTGAAACTTGGCTGGTAATATTAGCCGCGTTGGAGCTCGGCGTTCGGTACAAGCATGTGCACATTATTTTGTTTCATGCTCATGGCCCGGCTGTCATCCTACAGGGAACAAATACGTGTGAATTCTCTCTCTCTCACTCTCTCTCTGTGTAAACTTCCTCTGCGTTGTGCAATGTAACTGACTTTAATACATTCAAACTCTGTCGCTTCCATTTTCTTACTGTTTTTGAGTGGCTCAGCATCACTTATATCACTGAGTTATTCAGCGTTATCAATGAACTAGTCTAGTTGTAGTCCGTGGTTAACTTGTTACTGTGGACTGTTCACTTTCTGTGCTTCTCAAGCTCTCTGAAGTGCTGTGTGGTTAAAGTATTATGTGTCCACCTTCAGGTCATGTAATACTTAAAGATAATAAGTTGCTTTTTAATATTACATTTATCGATAATGGGACAAATAAGCTGCCGTAAATGTAGGAATGCGGCTCAAACAAGAACAACTCTTAATATTTGCAGGGAACAGTTCCTGTGATAACGGCCTTTTGCTCTTCTTTTCAGTTCCTAAGATGTTTTTTATGTGAGTTTAATGGCAGAATTTATCCTGATAATGGATGCTTACATGGTATCATTTTTCTGTAAGGCTACAGTTTTGGCTCAAGAAAATATAAATAAGATTTGAATCCCTTTTTGGAAGGGACACCTGAGAAAGGTCTTTGCCACTGTGTTTTGATAAAGGAAAGGTTAAATTTCAGTGCGAGAAACAGAGTGCTGGGCCGATTTTATGTATGCTGTGTGATATTAATCTGCTGATGGGAAAACCACTTGAATGTTTTTGCCGCTCATAAATAATGCAGGCTGAAATTAAGTGAAATACATTTACGTAAGCAAATTTAACGAGTTGTATCTGTGTTCTGCCTCAATAGTGAGGTACTATGATATATTGTATAATAATATAATATATTTCATAAATTTGCCATTTTTTCTAGGTCACCTAAATGCCAGATCCTGATATTAATGATTATGGGTCATGGTCACACATCTCATCGGGATTTGCATGGAAAATTTTCACTCTTTATTGGCGGATAAAAACGTTGTGTTGTCATCTGTCTTTCTCATCCAGCAAAGGAGTCTGCATGTGTGGCTACCCCAGATTGCATCATGCGGATGATGCTTTCAAGCCAGATCAGTTTGTGGGCGAGACGTGGAGTAAGCACAAACACATCAGGGAGGTGCCCACGGACGCCTACGGAGACATCAGCTTTGATGGTCAAGGACAGAAAATGGGAAAGGTGATGGAATGCAGCAAATTTGAGTGACCTTGAGAATAACATTTAGTTTTCTGCATTTTGTACAGATTAACAGTTAACTTACCTCCTCCTCACTTCTGCAAAGGTCTGCAATAGCTTTGTTATTGGATGTGTATCACGTATTCCTTTTGGCTAATACAGTGGGCTTGAAAAAATTGGAATTAAGTTAAAGACTGTCAGCAATAATTTGTTTGTATTTGCATTTGGACTTGACCATGTAGGAAGTGTATGCAGTGGCACTGTCAATGACATACTGTATGTATGTGGGGGTGTGTGCGTGCGTACATGCATGTGTGTACATGTGTGCGTGTTCTGCCCCTCAGTATGCGCGAGTATCCACGGACACCTCCACCAATGATCTGTACCAGCTGATGACTGAACACTGGAAGCTCCGCCCACCAAACCTCCTCATCTCTGTGACAGGCGGGGCTCAGAACTTCTACATGAGGACCCGGCTGAAAGAGATGTTCCGCAGGGGGCTGATCAAAGTGGCCCAAACTACAGGTACTTCTTGACCTGTGACTACCTGCCAAACTACAGGTATATTCTGACCTGTGACTCCTGGCCAAACCACACATTATACTGACCTGTTCGTCCCTGCCAAATCACGGGTGCATCCTTAACTGCGACTCCCTGCCAAATCACAGGTACATATTCACCTCGTACTCCCTTCCAAACTACAGGTAAATCCTGACCTGTGACTTCCTGCAAAACTACAGGTGCATATTGACCTGTTTCATCTTGCCAAACCAGACGTACATCCTACCCGTCACTCCCTGTCAAACCACACATGCATAATGGCCTGTGATTTCCCGCTAATGCACAGCTGCATTGAGACCTTTGACCCCCAGCCAAATAACAGGTTCATCCTTTCCTGTGACTGTCTGAAACCACAAGTACATGCTCACCTGTGACTCTCAGCCAAACCACAGGAACATCCTTACCTGTGGCTTCCTGCCAAATCACAGGTACATTCTGAGCAATGACCCCCTGTCAAACAACAGGTACATATTGACCTGATTCCCAGCCAAACTACAGGTACATCCTTACCTGCGAGTTCCAGCGAAAACACAAGTACATTTTACCCGTGCCTCCCTGTAAAACTGGAGGTACGTAGTGATCTGTGATTCCCTGCCAAATTACATGCATGTCGTTTAAAAGCTTGGTTAAAAGAAAACGTGTTGAAGTATTGCTATGACCAATGATGGTCTTGCTGACTACATTTAATGTCGTGACATTTTCACTAGTACTGCTTAAAAAAATTGACCAACTGAAGTACTAAGCCCCTCTGTTCTCTTCTGTGATTGGTTGCTTGCCGTGAAACTGATATTAATCAGCAGTGAGTCTTCACAGAAGTCGAACAAATTTTGACTTTGGATTCTGTCGTAAAAACGCGAGAGCTGCTGCTACTGCTGAGAGACAAGATAAGAATACGTTTACCTGGTGCTTGTTACCATTTCAAATAACGTGCTGAAAAATGGACGCAGCTCCTGTGTGCCCACCCACTTATCTGTGTATCCCCGCCGAACCATAAGTACTGACCTGTGACTCCCAGCCCAACAAGTCCATGCTTCACTGGGACTCCCTGGTTTTATGGAAAATGCTTATCTAGCACTCAGTGTTGTAAATGAGTGGCATATTACATGAATTGAGAGACATTACGGCACATTGTTGTGTCTGTAGCCAGGCTGTGCATTTTTCCTGATGATCTACCATCCTTAGGTTTTCATTTGAACCTTAATTTCGCTCACCAGAATCAACTACATATTAATTCTGTACCAGATGAGCGCTGTGTGATTTATTAGTGTTGTAGAGAAGACCAACGGGTCAATGGGTTTGGGCAGCCCTGGTTTGCAGTCTTTGGGTTTTCGAGTGCTGTTTTATGAGGGGCCTATAGTTTGCAGTTGTACAAACAGTGAGATATGGTCTTTGTTCTGGTTGTAGGAGCCTGGATACTGACTGGAGGCACTAACACAGGTGTAATGAAGCATGTGGGACAAGCGGTGCGGGACTATGCCCTCACCACCAGCTCATTGGAGGACCAAATCGTGGCTATCGGTGTGGCCACTTGGGGCATTGTGCTCAACCGGCACACCCTGGTGCACCCTGAGGTGAGGTTGCATATTCACACACCTTGAACTGAACCCTTTAGGTCGTCGCTTATTTCCATCCGCCAAACTGACATGACACCATCTGATCTCCGTTTAACAACTTTGGTTTACGCAAGGCATCACTTGTTTCCCTAACACTAATCTTAACCCTAACCCCAGACCCTTGCCCAATCTTGACCATGACCCAAAATTTAAAGCTATCTCTATTCCTAAATGTCAGTTTTGGGGAGGGGAATCAGTGAGGACCAACCTTTTACCTCTGCTCTGGTCTCTCGCCTTCTCATGCACTTCCTCTTCCTGTCTCAAACTCCTAGGTAGTATTTTATGATAACAAGTTCATCAACTAGGTCAGTCCTTCGAGTATAAACCAGAACTCTCTTAAATCTGGAACATGGACCAAAGTTAAAAGCACTGTCCCAAGTTTTACTTAGTAATGTTACCCACAAACACAATAATCCTGCTCTGTGAACCAGGACCCTGGGCTACTAAATTGGCAGGATAACTGCTCTGAGTATAATCCAGACCTCTCTGAAGTTTGGAGGACGAACTAAAAGTAACAGAACTGTTCCAGGTTTTAGTTGGTGCGGTTAGCCAGCTGACTCAGTGATGTTGTTTCTTCTTTTAAACGAAGTCCTGGGCCTCTGTCACCCTTCCGTCCCACCTCACCCCTCAGGGCTGCTTTCCTGCGCACTACTCCCTGGATGAGGAGAGCCAAAGCAGGCTGTCCAGCCTGGACAACAACCACTCTCACTTCCTGCTGGTGGACGATGGCACGCACGGGCGCTACGGCGTGGAGATTGCGCTCCGCGGCAAGCTGGAGAAAGTCATCTCCCAGCAGCCCCTGGGGAACAAAGGTAAAGAGGATTGAGAACTGAACCGGTGTTTCCCGTTGCCTGAAAGTCACTGAATTTGTCAAACTTTTTAAAATTTTTATTAGTTTTTTAAATTGTATTTCAACCTTAAATTTGGCATGAAATCTTATTTTGATTTCCTTAAAAATTATTTTTTTACCATTTTTTTAGTGAGATAATATTGCAAATGAGGTGAGGCATTCTGGCATTCTGGGTAGGCGCTAAATTTGCCATTTCTGGATGTGTTCATGCACTAAAGTGCTTACTTTAGGTCACTGTATTGCTGTTTGAAAAGAATAACGAAAGAACTCACCTGGTCAACGGCCCACAGGCTGAGATGTGAGACCCTTGGTCTATGTTACACATGACGTCATGACAAACCCTCCCCAAATGAGATCAGTGAACAGTTACTGTTGGGATCCTGAATCAGAGATGTACTGCAGCGTACTCTGTTTTTCCTTCAGAAAGTGGGTTGAAGGTCCCTGTGGTTTGTGTGGTGCTTGATGGTGGACCAGGGACCTTGGATGTAAGTATCTTCAGGCCATACGATTCAATGTTCGTTGAGATGCAATAAGATTGACTCTCTCCTTTTACTGTGGGCGTGTGCGTGCAACCCCTCCTAATGTGTAGACCATCTACAATGCCATGCTCAACGGCACCCCCTGTGTGATCCTGGAAGGCTCCGGAAGGCTCGCAGATGTCATCGCCCAGGTGGCTGAGCTGCCCATTTCCAAGGTCACCTTAGCCCTCATTTGCCAGCTGATGAAAAAGTTTTTTGGCCCGGAGTACGAAAGATTCAAAGAACTCCAACTCATAGAGTGGACCAAGAAGGTAATGTTTTGGGCAATGGGGTGAGGACAGGGAGATGATTTGGATTAATGTTCACAACAATATTAAAGTGATACTTCACAAGACTGCATGATCTGATTTGGAAGTGATCCATTCACTGCAAAAAACTCTAACTTAGTTGCGATGATCCTTCAAATTTTGTATGACTGGGGTTGGCTTAACACTCAAACATAGACATGACAAAAGATGCCCAAATAATGCAATTGATGCAATACAAACAGACACGGTGACAGGACGATACCGTTGTTGTCTTTTGGGATGCAGTTTGATGTTCTCCTTTTTCTTTAGATCCAGGACATCCTGAGGACCCCCGAGCTCATGACTGTCTTCCGCATTGATGAGGAGGGGCAGAATGATGTGGACGTGGCCATCCTTCGAGCGCTCCTCAAAGGTACCTGACGAAGGTTCCTCAAACGCACTGAGGAAGGCTCTTTAAAGATGTCCGATGAAGGCTCCTTAAGGGTTGCCTATCAAGGGCTCCTCAAAGTTGCCCAACGAGCGCTCTTCGGAGGTGCCTCATGAGCCCTCCTCAAAGGTGCGCTTTGGTACACAGGGGGGCATAATTAGCTCACATCTCACTGTGATAGTAGCTCAACGCCTTGTGCTTATCATTAAAAGATGGATGGTAAAGCTGGATCTGAAAAAAATGGAGAATTGTGATCCTCACTCTGAGAAAGACTGAGAGATGGCATAACAGGATTCACTCTTCAGTGCACTGTTCTGCCTGCTGGACTTTTATTAGCTGCACTGACCTCTTCCAACTTCCTCCTTGCAGCTTATAATTTACAGTCTGAGATATGAAAGCACTCCCTGACCACTCCTCTGGGAGAACGCGTTTCCTCTGCAGTGGAAGTCTTGTTAAATGCACTCCTTGGCATTTTTAGAAACAGTTTTTAATTGGGTCTTAATGGACGCTACATTCCAGTCAGTAAGGATGCATTTTTGAACACTTTGCATGAAATCTGCCTGTTTGTTAGCAGTTATTCATCTGAGGGAAGGTCCCAGCATTTCTGCAGGTTCTCAAATGGATCTGGAAGACTTGAGCAGCATTCCCTGTCCTCACCGCTTCTCTCCGCGCTATTCCTCAGCATCCAGGAGCTGCGGTTCCCCGGGACAGGAAACGTGGGAACAGGAGCTGGAGCTCGCAGTAGCGTGGAACCGTGTGGACATCGCAAAGAGCGAAATTTTTACTGAGGAGAGCCAATGGAAGGTCTGGCACTACATCTCTGGCCCGTCATGTACCTGTTTCTTTGTCAAGTGAAATGTGCTACGTCAATGCAGTTTTGCTTCCTTATTCGCTCGCTTAGGAGAATATTGTTTTGACGATCACATATTGCATATTTGGGAGTGACATCATCTCAGGAACTGAGTCTTCTGTTCCCTATAGGATTTCATATGCTCTTTGAGTCTGAATTACTAAAGGCCCAGTCACACAGCGAGAACGCATGAATTACGCATGAATTACGCACAGATTTTCGTTTCTGCGCGGAGCGTACGTCGTATGCGTAATTCGTAGGTGGAACGAACATGGACTGTCAGTGATTGTAAGTGGATGTGCGTCGAAGGCGGTTTGTGTGTGATTTTGAGTTTTGAACGGTTCAAAAGTTTTCCGACGCTCAACTGTGCATTGGTGTGCGTAATTCATGAGTCGGCATGCGTAGTTTATGCGTCGAGTATGCGTAACTATGCGCGGGACACTCGTCGGCCGTCAGTGCTTGTGCGTCAGAACTGGTTTGAATCCGCGCACGTCCATTTCCGTCCACTGATGCCCCACGTTCATATCACGCATGAAACGCGCACGTATCACGTTCATTCCACTGACATCCACTGACAATACGTGAAGCGTTCGTGTTTGGACGTGCTCCATCGGTGATTCATGCGTCGGGCGTGCGTCGAATGTTCGTGGAATACTGCACCGTGTTTGCTATTATGCGTCGACGTGCGCGATATGTCAGTGATTGTAAGTGATACATGCGTGGTTCATGCGCGATTCATGCGTGATTCGTCCGAGATTTCTACCCCCGACACCCCGAAAAATTGGTCAATTTCTCAACGCACAAGCACGCACAAACCCAATCTGTGCGTGATTTGTGAGTGATTCGTGCGTGATCGGCTGTGTGACTGGGCCTTAAGACCTGTAGCATCCCCAAAATGTCTTTGCACGCGCAAAACCGATAACACTGGCCATGTTACTCGCTTTTTGTGGGCAAAACGCATGCGCTACAGGTCTTTGTAAGTCTCACCCCGATCACAGTCCGTTGAGTTAGCATGTGCTAAGTGCTCCATGTAATATTCTCATTGTGAAATTTCTCCTCCTTCAATGAAAACCCATTTTTATTTAGGCAAACTGGAAATACAGCACCACAGCTATTCCTTTATCCTCCCACTTCTTCCCCTCTCTCAAGGAATAACTCAGACTTAACTTGTGAAGAGCAGTATGAAGGGCTAGTTATATGTCCTGACCATAACTTGGAATTTTTTTGAGGAATACTATGGTATGCTCCACGAGTATTCCACTTCACGCTCCGCTTTATTGTACTCCACTGTACTCTACATTGCTGTACTCAACTCTTCTCCTCGCTATTCCACACTGCTGTATACTTCATCTCACTCTACACTGCCTACTTCACCCCACTGTACTCTGCTGTAAATTACTTCACTCTACTGCATTTTACACTACTTTACTTTACCCCACCATACTCTTTTCTGAACTGCTCTGCTGTACTCCACTCCGCTCACTTTATTTTACACTGCTTTGCTGTATGCTACTCCTCTCCGGTGTACTCTTATCCCATCTACAAACTCTACTCTGCTCCATCCTACTCTACACCAGTCCAGTGACCTGCACCAGGCCATGCGCTCCGCCCTGGTTGGGCACAAGCCGGACTTTGTGAAGCTTCTAATGGAGAACGGGGTGTGTCTGAGGGAGTTCTTGACGGAGGACACCCTGAGCGATCTGTACAGTAACCTGCAGCCGGGCTGCCTGTTCCTGCGGCGACTCGCCAAGCGCGTTAAAAGTGAAAAGGGCCGACGGGGCTGTCAGGATGCGCTCGGCCAGAATAAGGTGTGTCTGCGTCACGTCTCTGACGAGCTGCGTCACTACCTGGGCAGCTTCACCGAGCACATATACCCAGCCAACTCCGTCCGGCCCCGCATCGAGATGCCTGAGGAAGATATTCGTGTCACGGTGAGAGTCAGCGTGGCTGCAAATGGCCTGAAATTGTCCTTTAGATGCAGTGATGGGTTTTGACTTTACACACTGTCTTCAGTTTACACAGAAAGGCCCCTCAGAGCTCCAGAATGTTCCATCCACATGGCCAGGGAGGAGTACTGAGGGGGTTTGGGACCCAGGGAGGGACCTCTTTCTCTGGGCTATCCTGCAGAACAGAAAGGAGCTGGCTGAGATTGCCTGGGAGCAGGTACAGCTCACCTGGACGCACCTGTTGAGAGGGAAACAGTAAGGGTTTGTGGTGGTGATGTGATCTGAAGACTCCACCATGGAAGAGTTTATGAGGCTATTTTATCCAATTCAGATTATTTTAGGCTGAGCCTAAGTATGCTCTTTCTAATTACAATTTTATTTTACGTTTGAAACAGTAGGAGGCTTCGCAATGATAAAACAATTTTCAAGATATCTATGGCTACCTACCTGCTGGCTTTCACTCCAGTCCTAAAAATCACACTTCAGAAAAACAGCTGAAGATCTTATGGAGCTGTGAATTGGTCGAGTCAGGCATGGCAAATTAGGTTTGAAACGAAACCTACTAGGTTCTAGCTCTCCAAGAACAGGGTTCATTGCCACTAATAAAGGCCAGCAGCAAAGGTGCCGAAGGCTCTGCCTTTAAGTACGAACATGCTATGCAGCACAGTATGTGGCGGCCGCTTAAAGTTGTTCTTCTGTTGCGGTTTTCTGTATAGTGCAGGGACAGCATGTGCGCCGCATTAGCTGCCAGCCGGATCCTGAAGAAGTTGGCACAGGAGGAGGTCAATGAGGGGGACGAGGCCACCAAGATGCAAGAGCTGGCTGATCACTATGAAAAACGGGCCATTGGTACCTCAAACATAGCAGTATTTTTGTACTTACATTTCAATTCTCTATTATTTTCTCACTGCTGTAATCTGTTAGCAGAGGTACAGCATTCAGGAAAGGTTCTGGAGGTATAAGTTCTCCCCAGTATTTTTTTTTGCCAAATACTTACATTTAATGGTACAACCCCTCAGCCTGGAATAGAAATAGTTGGTGAAATCAGTCGGCTGTATTCATGGGTGGAATTTAGCTTTTTGACTGTTGTTCTATCTTTGGCATCTCATACTTTCACATACTGGGTAATACCATTTAGTCCCCATTAAGCTCACTAACACGGTCACTCATTCCAGCCGTGGATTCCCTGAATTCTCTCACTCTCCTCTTGCCCTGACTCCTTCTTTGGCTTCTTGACTTGTCCCTCACTTCACTCTGCAGGTGTGTTCAGTGAGTGCTACAGCCAGGACGAGCAGCGGGCCCGGAAGCTTCTCATCCGAATCTCCCGGTCCTGGGGACGAACCACCTGCCTGCGTCTGGCTATTGAAGCTGACGACAAGAGCTTTGTAGCCCACGCTGGAGTTCAGGTGGGCCCAAGAGCTAAGCCGGCACTAACATTGGCTTCAGAAAGCAGCCGTTGGAACGACTTTTGGGTTGTCCTGGCCTGTCTTTCAAGATGCTCCCACATTTCCTTCCGGAAGAATACTGAAGGCTAACATAGCAACTCATCTTTCCCAGTATTCAAAAATAGAGCACTTGATACAGGCCTCTTTAAGTGACATTTTATCTCTATTCAATGACCTCAAGAGGTTTAATCCGCCATCATTCTGCTCTCCGCATTTATCTGATTGCGGTGTTTCTCGGAACAGAAGACTGTAGAGATATTGATCAATGACTGCATGTTTTTTTTTTGTCCGCATGAGTTCATATACTGGTGCCTCAGTTCTCGGTGTTTAAGTTCTGCTAGACTCGGCGGCATAGAGCCAGTGGGCCGGCCTGTTTAGAGGGCTGTGGGGCGTGACGGAGATGTTGAGTGACTCGCCTGCTGGTTAAAGGTGGATTTTCTCCTTCCATCGGCAGGGATTGCTGACACAGATCTGGTGCGGGGAGTTAGCGGTGGATAACCGCCAGTGGAAGATGATGCTCTGCATGTTGTTTTTCCCCCTCATCTACACAGGCCTGCTCTCCTTCAGGTGCAGAGCACTCACGGCCTCAATCTCACACTACAGCTGGCTAATGACTATTTTGATAACTGTCGAAGGTATTTTATTGCACAAAAAAAGGATGAAGGAGGGCTCAACGGCTGAATATTAACGTAAACTAAGCATTACGTAATCTCTAATGGGAGGAAAATTTTGAGCTGTATTGGGCTGAGTGGTGTGCTCTTGCTTCTACAGTATGTAAGAGAACGTTATATTGCAGAATTTTAGGAATTCTTCCAACTTTTGGCACTAAAATTTGACGTTTGACGACAGCGGCTTATTAAGGATTTCTTTCATGTCTGGCTGCTTTTAAAATAGTCTCAAGGGTTTAGAGTGAAGGACATTTTATTCACAATTCTGCAATAACACTGGTGAGAGGGAAGCCTGCAGAGATTATGGAATTGTTTCGACACAAAATGGTGTTGTGATTTTCTACTGGAACCGTGCAGACTGACGCCCTCTTGTCTCTCAGGCGAGATGAGGACATACTGAGGGAGACTCAGAGGAGGGAGCGGATGCTCACAATGGAGTCTGTGACCAGGAGCTCTGTAGCATCTCAGATACGGTAAATATTAGTTTTGTAATCAGTGTGCGAAATGCCCAGTTGCAATTTGGAGTTTCCGCTGCCCAGAGCTCACATTTCAAGACGTCATTACTTAAAAAATAAATAAAATAGTAATTAACTTTAAAATCCTCATCCATAATTGCCAGTTTCAATGAAGTGATTCATCGGATTAAGTGAGTTTGCCCATTTTTATTAAATCAAGATTCTATTAAATGTAACTTGTCTATTTCATCAACATAAATACATAAGGCCTCAAATAATGATGGAATAATGATCGTGCCCATAGGCTTAGCATAATGCTACCACAGAAATGGCAATACAATATATCAAAACATACTATTCCAGTTTTACTATTCACGTTTGGCACTTCACTTTTTTTGGGATTATCTGCAATCTGAAAATGCTTACAAACCGGCCATTTTTTCAACATCTTTCTACAGTCGTGGTTGAAAGTGATGCCATCTTGATGGAGCGCAGAGAGTCAAGGGAATGCAGATGGGCATAAATGATATGATTTTTTGTTATGATTTAAGTAGCCTCATATGCAACAGTTGTATTACAGACAATTTTTTTGCCATTGGGGTCATATAAATGTAAATGTATCCTGATAGACGGCCCCTTTCACAGAGGTGTGTGGATCCCTTTGTGTATTATAAGCGGGGAAGAAAGAAGTTTTTTGACTTCAGTGAAATGTTTTTGTAAAGGTTATCTGCAACAAATATGCAACAAAGTAATTCTTCAGATAAACAAATTAATTTTAAAAATGATTGCATCAATCATTTTTCAAAACATTTAGACTTTTGGTCCACATGAACTTAAGACTCGAAAAAAGTTGTATGCAGCCACCACTGGATCTACAACAATCTAATACTACAAATACTAGGCTACACTTAAAAAATATATATATTTATGCACTTAACTAAGACAAATCATCTTATTGCCTTTACTGAGTTAAGTTCTGTGGATGTGGAGAGTAGTGAGAAACTTGACTCTTTGATTTCATAGAGCTTAACTCAGTCAAAGCAACGAAAGGATCAAGTTGAGTGAACAAATCATATTTTACAGTGTATTTTTGGCCTATTAATAATATTAGCGCCATTTATTTTTTCTTTATTTGCAACGGTGAAGACACACTCGGTTTAAATGGGTTGAGTAAACAGCAAAAACGCAGTGCAGCCTTTTGACCGCTGATTAGCAATTCAAAATTTTAAAGTCAACAAAAGAAGCTTTGAAGCATCGACCTGTTCGCTTTACAGCCCCGCAAATGAAAAATAATTTTTTAAGATCTTTGCAAAAATTCCCCAAAGTTTTGCTGTTAAAGCCTTCAAGGGTCTAAACTGTCAGTCAAGGGGTCTAAGACACCCCATATTTTGCACCCCCACTTCTGGATCCACAAGATGGATGGTTCGTCGACAATTACTAAAAATGCTGGTTTGAGCATGAATTTCTCAAGATAGTACCAGGCTCTCTTAACACACTCGGGTGTCTTTGCATCATTGAGAAGTAAAAGAACTGCTTTAGACAGGCAGACAAAAAGAAATAAGTTCAGATCTGAAGCCAGAGGTAACATAGCATTAGCTGTAGAAGGGGGCGTCTTATGAAGTTTCCTGACTTGTAAAAAACAACAAGTTTTTACTGTCCTTGTAAAAGGACAGTCAGAGTTCTTGATGTTTATTCCCTTGCCCATGATCTTCCTCTTTCCTCCGTGTGGCGTCAGAGATTATATGGATCAGACAGACCTGCGACCTCTCAGCTGCGCGTCACGTCTGGCCAGCTTCTTCTCCTCGTCGCAGATCAAGTTCTACTGGAACATCCTATCTTACTTCGGCTTCCTGTGGCTCTTTGCCTACGTGCTTATGATAGACTTCCAGATTATTCCCTCTTGGAAAGAGTACCTGCTGTATGGTTGGCTGGGCTCGCTGGTGTGTGAGGAGATTCGGCAGGTGAGTTTGGAGATTTGGCTCAGCTGGGGCTGGTACACAATGGTGGGTCGCGTCACGTAGTTCCTTCCAGAAGGGAACTGTAAGGGTCGTTTCTGAATCTTACTGTTTTCAGTTGCACAGTAACTGAAGTCTTCAGATCCTACTTTTGTGGGAAGTCTTCAGTCTTCCTCTGTTCAGTCTTCAGTGAACTGAAGATTGGAGATTGTGAACTGAGGTTTAGGTGTTTAATTGCCCCTGGATGGGGTTTTCAGACGTGAGTGGCTATGCTTGCTTTTAGATTGCATATGGATTCAAAATGCAGACAATTGACCATGAAGACAGCTGGAGGACAATGATTTTGTCTCATTCAACTTTTCTTCTAAAATACATATGGCCTGAGTATAATTGAAACAATTCATCTCCTTCTACTGCTTGCATACTTTTGGAGAGCATTGCATGACATGCGCTCGGTCATCTTTTGTGTTCAATAATTCAAATTTCCTATGTTTGGTTTATATTTATATATCCCTTGGGTTTTGGTGAAAATAAAATAAGAATAATGGATAAGCCAGTGTGATAACTCATAGAATTCTGAAAATTATTACAATGACCTAAGGCTGACCTGTAGTTCTGTGTCTGTGTGTCAAGCTGTTTGATGACCCTGATGGGTTTGGATTCAAGAGAAAGTTCACAATGTACATCACTGACCTGTGGAACATTTTGGATGTTCTGTCCATCCTTCTCTTCAGTATTGGCCTGGCCTTCAGGTAAGATGTTATCAATTATCAGTAGTTGCTCATTTATAGCTATTTGGCATAATCAATATTTGTAATATGAGACAAAAGTCTCTTCACAATTACAAAATAAATACTTTACCATGTGCCTTTTGTGGGAATTACCACCAATTAAACACTTAACTAAAACCCCCCAACCTTCCCTGTAGGTTAACCACAGTTTTGTTCTATGCTGGAAAAGTGGTCCTCTGCATCGACTTCATCGTTTTCTGCCTTCGTCTGATGGCCATATTCACCATTAGCAAGACTTTAGGCCCCAAGATCATCATCGTCAGGAGGATGGTGAATGAATATTATTTTAAACATGATGGTGGAGCTGCATTATCCTCTTGTGCCTCGTTGAGCTGCTAATAGCAGATTGCTATGAATGCAGACACACCTGGCTTCCTGTGAGGTCACATAATCGGCAGTCAACCTTTTAATTGGATCTGTGGAGTAGGACAGGATGGGATTGTGATGTCATGGTTGCACGCCAATTTACATTGTAATTCTCTAGGTCCTTTACCCAGGAAATTTTGATAAATATGATGGTTTGAGGATTTGCCTGAGTTGCATCAAGTTAATTTGGTTATTGTGATAACGTCAATTTGGCAAATGGTGACATTGATTGGTAAATTGTTATATTATTACCATCATATTTAATGTTTGGACAGCATGCGTGAATTTCACTGATCTGCAAATACAACACACCCTATGAATGTAAGTGATACTAAATATGAATTAGAGCTATGAGTTGGGGAAAATGGAAGTGATTCCAGCGCTCATGAAGGCTGGCTGACTGACTTCTCTCTCTCTCTCTCTGTATCAGATGAAGGACTTGTTCTTCTTCATGTTCTTACTGAGTATCTGGGTAGTGGCGTATGGGGTGGCCAAGCAGGGAATTTTGATCCATAATGAGGTCAGGCTGGACTGGATCATTCGGGGGGCGGTGTATGAACCCTACCTGATCATATTCGGCAATGTTCCCACCAATATTGACAGTGAGTGAAGCGCCCAGCACATGAAGCTTGCGGGTGCTGGGATGAGTTACACTAGCCCTAGAGATGTGGCTCAGTGCATGTACAAGAGTCCTGTGGTTCGCAATGAAAGTTTCATTCACTCATGTATTGACAAGACTGTCGAACGGTTTTTGCACTGTTTGTAATGTTTATTTTAATAAGCGTGTCAAGTCACTGATATTGCTTGACTGCTGAAATTCACTGTAAATTTGTCAGGAAGTACAGTCCTGACTGTCTGGTATGTACTGCTGATAGCACCCGAAACTGCTTTTTCAGGTCCTTGAGTTAGCATAATACTTCATAACTTTGTTTAACAAATAATTTTGTTTTTTAATGAGTATTGTATCTGTCTCACATGCCTTGTCCAAGTAACCCATGCAAGTTTGTAAGAACTCTGTATGTTTCCTGCAATGCGCAATGCATGCGCAATACTGGTAACATGGCCAATGATTGGTGCAAAACAGATATCCTGGTTAATCACTTGCCAGTGATAAAAAGTTTTTCAATGTGCAAAAAGCATTAGTCAATCTGGCCCACAGTCTGTGAAAAAGGCCATTAACTTGCAAGTTATTTAAATGGGTCCCCTTTCTCCGTGGTGCAGATGTGGAGTTCGACGACAGCACCTGTAGTGCGAATGGCACTGATCCGCTGAAGCCCAAGTGTCCTGTTCTGGGGGCGAACAACACACCAGCATTTCCTGAGTGGCTGACCATCATTCTGCTGTGTGTGTACCTGCTGTTCGCCAACATCCTGCTGCTCAACCTGCTCATCGCCATCTTCAAGTGAGTGCCAGCCTCACCTCTCGTCACACACCTCACTCCTCACGGATGACCTCTTTTTCTGCTTTGGCTTATCATCCTCAATGTCTACAAATTGCCAAACTTATACTGGCTCTTTTTATTATCCTCCTGGCATAAAATACGGGGGGATATAGGCATGGCCTTGTCCGTCTGTCTGTCCGTCCGTCCGTCCGTAATCATTTTGTTTCCGGAGCAGAACTGAAAAACTATGTAAGATTTCAGCACCAAACTTGGCACATGTATTCTATGAATAGTCTAGATGTGCCTTTTGCTACTTTGGAAACTTCTGGATTACTATTTTTGCCATTTCCATGGAAACAAACCTGGACTTTAACAGTGCACATCAGGCCTAGTTTGTTTCCGGAGCAGAACTCAAAATCCATTCAATATACATGTATCTTACTGAAACTTTGCATGTGTATTACCCACATACTGAAGCTGTGCCTTTTGATATTTTCAGATTTCTGTAAATCTTATTTTTTATCCCCTGGGCAGCATTGCTGCAGGGGGAATATAGTCATCAGTGTGTCCGTCCGTTCGTCCGTCCGTCCGTCCATCTGTAATAATACCTTGTCCGGGCCTTATCTTGGAAACTACGCATCCGATCTTCACAAAACTTCACAGATATACTCAGCATGATGTCTAGATGTGCCTTCAGGGGCCAGGAGGGATGTGCTGTTGCCAGATGGTTCTTGTTTTTGTTTCCGTGGAAAGCAGTTGCATTTCGACTTGCATTTTGTACGGAGATAGTTTCATTTCCGGAGCACAACTCAAAAACCGTTCATTATATCTTTCTGAAACTTTGCATGTGTATTACCCAAGTACTAAAGTGATGCCTTTTTGATATTTTCAGATTTCTGAATTTTTTTTTTGTTGTTCATGGAGACAAGTTGGATTTGGACTCTGTACAGAGAGGTTCACTTCTGGAACATAACTCAAAAACCGTTCATTAGATCTTTCTGAAACTTTGTTTGTGTATTACCCAAGTAATAAAGTGGTGCCTTTTCATATTTTCAAATTTCTGCAATTATTTTTTTTTCCTCTCCATGGAAGCGAGATGGATTTCAACTCAATCGCATGGATGGGTTTGTTTCTGGAGCAGAACTAAAACACTGTTCATTAATGAATCTTGTTTTATTAATGTCTTTGTCGACATGTGGTTCATAGTCTTTGGTAGATGTTGCCAGTACATACTTCCAGATAATTCCAGAGGAAAATCACCTCAACATTCGTTTGAATTTCTTTGAAGGTGTAGGATTGACATGACTTCCGCAAATAATCAGTGGCCGGGGGATATGTCATCTTCTGATGACTCTTGTTTTCTAGTTGCAAAAACCATGGCAATTATTGGCAATGGTATGTTGTTATCATTCTACCACAGAGTCATTATTATGTCTCCCCCTGGAGGGAGAGGAAAGATATATTGCTTTAGGCTCACTTTGCGTTTGCCTTCGTTTTTGTGTCAGCGTCGGCGTTCCCACTTTGTTTCCGGAGCATAACCAAACCGTTTGCATGATCTTAAACAAACTTTGCACGCTTATTACCCAGGTCGTGCAGTGCTGCCTTTGTTATGTCCCTATCTGTCTGTCTGTCCGTCCGTCCATCCGGTGGGATAGGCAGGGAAGGGGGCCGGGGGGAGATGTCTGTTTGTATGAGTAAAAACACATTATAGTTACAGAATATGAGTAGTTTTGCTTTCATGTTTAACATACGGACATTTTCTTTGCTAAAAGTTTCCATATTTGTTATATTGAACATTTTATAGCAGCAAACAAGTACTCGCCATATATAGTGAAGTTAATAGCATCCTGAAAAGAGAATTACGCAGTCCCTCTGAGTGAGTTGCAATCCGAGTTCCTCTGTTCTTTGCTTTGGTAGTGGGGATGGGTGTGTGTGCATGTTAGTGCATGAATGGAGAGGGAGGGCATGGATGACGCTCCCATTTGTTTTAGTTTGAGAACCTGCTGCTCTAATGTGCCGTCAAGTGGTTCCAAATATTTTATAATAACCCATTAAGGCCAGGTGCAACATTTGCGTGTATATCCCTTTAAGACCGGGAACGTCATCTGCGTGCTTCTCCCTTTATGACCAGATGCAGCATTTGCTGATGTTCGATGATTTCAAATGCATGTAGGGAACACAAAATCAATCATGATTTCATTATCAATTTCAAAAATATCTATTGATAAAAGAAAGAAGTTTCCAGAGCTGCATTTCAGACAGTCATAATGGCTGATGACCTGAGCAATGGGAGCAACATTGATGTCAAACGCTGCAGCCACTTTATTGAAAACAGTGACTTAGAAGATTCGGACCCTGATTATGATGTAATTGCTGACCCTCTAGCCAAGGCTCAGGGTGATGAGCAGGTTTCAGGGGGAGGATTGTGGCGAGTCTGTCAGATTTAAAGATGGCTAGAAACCCATATGCACCTTAGTTCTTGATGGGTTAAATGCAATTGGGTTTGATGGCGTCATTTGCTTGCAGAGCTGATTGGTTGAAGTTGGTGTTTTACACTCTGTAATTGGTCTGAATGATGACTTGAAATGTTGGAGCCCACTCGACGTGAGAACAATATTTGTTCAATCATCACCTTTTGCAGTGATGAGAATCTGTTTTGAAAATCTGAGAATGAATTGGTATACAGTTCTACAAGCCAGGTTATGCTGGAGTGCACATGAAGAATTCCCATATCATGCAGATTTTTCTTAATAAGACATTAGGTGATAGATTTTTCTGTTTTAGAGAGGTTTGTTTTAGAGCACCAAAAAAAAAAAAACATAATTTAGATCTGATTATTTGTTTGTAACATATGAAGATATATTTTGTGTGAACTTCATCTGCTTTATTTAATAATTTGTGAATCAGTAACCACGCCATAATTTAATCTAGGAAAAGTAATCAATAACTATTCATTTGGGCAAATAATTTATGATTCCATAATACGGTATGAATCAAAACTTTGCCTGACACTGAATTATCACTGAAATCAGGAAAACTGTGAATCATCCTTCCCTCCGTGTCCCATCTGAGGAATCATTCCACTCCCCATGTTTACTCTGTCCGAATATAAATGTCCCTCTCTTCTTTCCATGCGTTATCCTCCCTCCTTCCCTCTCCTCTATCCATTCATCTCTCCTTCCCTCTCTCCTTCCCTCCATCCCTCCCCCTCTGCAGCTACACATTTCAGGAAGTACAGGACAACACTGACACCATCTGGAAGTTCCAGCGGTATGAGCTGATTAAAGAGTACCACAGCCGGCCTGCCCCGCCTCCGCCCTTCATCTTCCTCAGTCACCTGTATCTCTTCCTCAGGCGGGTGGTGCTGCGCAGGCCCCCCCAAAAATACAAGCAGTTCAGTGAGTCCTCCGCCCCGCTCCTGTCCCGGGGTACAGAAAGTACAGTTCTGTGCAAAGGTTTTGGGCACCCGAAATTTTTAAAAATTTAATCTGGCTTTAAATGTTTACTTTTAATTTTTCACATTGGTGTTGCTGATAATTAAAAGTATATTAGAAATTCCTTATGCTAGTTTTTTTCATAAATAAATAGATCATCTCTAAGGATGAGCTGGAGATAACAAATTTATGAAATGAGAGTTTTAATTTTCATAAACAAAAATAACTGCTTGAGTTTCATAAATTTGATATCTCAGGCTCATGAATTTGAGGTCCCATTTATCCCATAAATGTCAGTGTCATATTACTTGTAAAATATAAAAAAGCATTAGTTTCTAGTTTGCCTTCTATTCAAGTCAATAGGATGAATTAGCTAGCTAGCATGCTCACGCCTTTCGCCATTAAGTAAATACAAGTTTCTACAAACACAGTTACTCAAATTACTTATTACTTTCATGCCAAAGAGGTCTATCATGTGAGCTAGCAAATCATTCATCCTATTGACTTGAATAAACCGCAAATTAGAAACAAACACTAGGCATGATTACCGGTTCCCAGCAGGAGGACTGGTAACGTTTCCTTGTTTGCCAATGAACGGCATCTGACCAATTGCAACTCCAGAAAACTGTATTACACGTGTATCTCGCAGGTTTTATCACACCAATTTTTCAACATTTATGGGATAAATTTGTATTTTATTAAAAACATTTGATACAGATCATATAGTTTTGACAGAGCACTGATGTCAACTTCATGGCTGTCTGCAGTTATGGGAGTGATAGATGCAAGTGAGATGGTCAGTCTGCAGAATAGAGGCAAGTTTTCCACTATGGATGGAACAAGCAAAAAAGCTACTCATGTTGTAAAACTACATCAAGACAATATCCCAAATTTTTACATGAAAAGTACTCTCATCAAATATTGGTTTGTTTTAGTCTTTAACAGTTTACCGCTCAGTATAGTACATTTCTGTTATAAGAAACTTTTAATTTAATTATTTTTGCAAGCATATTTGCTTCATGAAATTGCTTTAAATGTGTCTAAGACTTTTGTACAGTGCGGTATCCACCCTCCATGGTATTTTGTTCTAACCACCACTGTTTGCTAACTAATGCAAATGTTCAGCAGGGAAGTTGAACTCATGAACATATCATGCGGCTGAAGTTCACAAGTGGGACGAACACATGGCAGAACTTTTATTCTCTGACCCATCAAATTTATATCTCTGGCAACGTCCTCAGTAAAAAGTGTCAGCGGTGAACTCTTCCTTCCACAGAGGAAGAGCTGAGTCCGGCAGAGGAAGAGGAGTTGCTCTCGTGGGAAGCCTTCATGAAGGAGAACCATTTGGCCTGCAGTCAGAGAGACCGGAGCCATAGCATTGAGCGCCGCATTCAGGACACTTCTGACAAGTACGGGCTTGAAGCGGACAGCTTTGGCAGCGATCAGCCATTTCATGAGATCCAATACAGTGATGACTAGCCCTGTTCCTGGAGATCTTCCATCATGTAATTTTTCACTAAAGTCCAACAAAATTCCCCTCAACAGCCAATGATCTGCTTTGAGCAAAATTAATGGAATAAGGAGTGCCAAATAGGGTTGAAAAGAAGACATACTACATGGTAATTTGATTTCTAGGAACAGGTTTGGTTCCCATGATGGTAATAAATTGACACAAAATATACAGTCAAAAAACATAGACCAGCTAACTCATACTGAATTAACGACTGAATTACGTGATGTACAAGTGTTTCTTAAAGTAAGTCATCAGTGCTCAAGCTAATTTTTTTACTATTTAAAATGGATGCAGTTCCTGCACGTTTTGCATAATGTAGATGAAAATACCTTCAAATTAAAGCTCGCAGTCTCTACTTTGAGTTATTGAAACTGATTATTTTAAAGTTGAACTTCAGTCACAAAGAGCAGAAAACATGTCTCCGTTCAGATACTAATGGAAACAGTGTAGTTATGCTTGTGGACACTGTGTTTGGGCGTCTTTCTCCCAGGGTGGGGGCCATGGTGGAGCTGCTGGAAAGTGAACATGATCGAGATTCGGTTTGCATGGCGAAACGGCTGGCCGATCTCCAGGAGCAGGTTATTATCTTTTTGCAAATTTTGCACCCCAAGCACGAACAAGAAAATTAAATATTAGTTATAATAAAGCAATAAATCTGCAGACATTCTTTTTTCTACATTTTTATATTTGTATCATCAAATACATTATTAGTTTTACACTCATGATCTTCCAAATTGGATCATTATAATTCCAATTTGTTTTGTCCTAATCGAGACAAAAATATTTCCATTGGTAAGATTCACACATTTACACATGAGGCATAAAGTAATTTCAGTTAGAATTTCGCAGGTTGCAAGTAATGGACAAAAAAACGCAACTAAAAAGCCCAATTATTTTCAACTTATACTACATGTATAAGTTACATAAAAATATTATTTACAAAAAAATGAAAGTTTCATTAGGAGTTTCTTTTTGGACACATGATGTATTGTCTCTGTGTTTCTCAGAGCTGTCTGCCTGTACCCCTCTCCACACACAGAGCCTGGTGTTCACTTCAACTTCATAGTCTGAGATAAGTCCATATGACAAAAAATCATCCCCTCCCGACTGGAAAAAATGGTGCCGACCCAGTTTTTTGTTTATCTCAAAAAAATTGTTTTTTCATCGAAAAAATGTCTAGAATCGCGCAAAAAAGTGAAAAAAAAAACAGTGGGTCGGTGATTCAAACTGTGGTATTTCTGCAAACCTGCCCTCTATGGAGCGTTTGTTGAACCACACCGCCCATGCGCAAATATCTAAACCAGGGCTGCCCAACCCTGGTCCTGCAAAGCGACCCTCCTGTAGGATTCTGTTCCAACCCCGATTTAACACACCTGATTCAGCTCATTAGCAGCTCGTCAAGATCTATAACTGGGAAAGCAGGTGTGGTTTGCTTTGGTTGGAGTGATGACCTGCAGGATGGTGGCTCTACAGGAACAGGGTTGGGCAGCCCTGATCTAAACAGCCTTCAGTTAAAATGCATTTCCTCCAGTTTCAGTCTTAAAAAAAAAAAAAAGCCTCCCCACCAACTCACTTTTTTATGCCCAAAAGAATGATTACCAACAGTTTTTTTAATATGGCCTACTAAAACTTGAAGAAAACATTTATGTTGTGTGAACACCCCTTTGCTCTTTCCTCCCGAGACGCCTCCTGCTAACTCTCTTCATCAGCTGGTCTGAATTTTCTCATGCCCTATTTTAACAGGTCTCCCAGTCCACTAAAGCCTTACAGTGGATAATGGAGGCCCTGAAGTCCCAGGGCTATGTGACGCAGGAAGAAGCCCCAATGCTCTGTGAGTTGGCTTTTTTTCTGCCTGGTGTATCACTGCGCACAAATTGATATGCATCCCTTAGAGGGATCCAACCTGCCTCCTAACCTACTCACAGTCTGCTTTATTAAGTATTTGCTCAGTGACAGATTAAAACAGCTGTAATTCCTATATGATGTTGTCAATATGAATTTAAGCACCCTCAACTTAAAGCTGACAGTCTGTGCTTTAATAAGGGTGTATATGAACTGTTTTGGAAGTTCAGTCTCAGACCAAATACATACATACCTTATTGTAATAGCTGCTGGATTCTGTCTTTGAATTCGGCTATGTCTTTAATTTGGCGAGATTCAGTTCAATTCAACTCGATTACAACTCTATACAAATTTTATTTGTATAGCACTTTTTACAGAAGAAAATTCTCAAAGATGCTTTACAAAGTAACAGTTTGGCAAATGCAAGGCATAAGTCACCACATCTTGTGGTGAAAACTCAGGGGGAGAAATACTCTGACTGTCATAAGAAAGGACTCCCCAAGAAGGTGAAATCTCAGCTGGGACCTGGATCAGCATGGTAACTCACTACAACTGTTCCCTTGTTCAGCGCTACAGCCCAATGCTACTGAGACTGATCACACTGGATCCAAGATGGAGAAAATGAAAGAGAAGTTGGAATATCACATCAACGCCCGTCGTCTCCAGTACCCCAACTGCAATGTCAAGCGGTTCCCTGTGCCTGAAGAGATGGTGCCCTGGGAGGTGTCTGATTTCACTTACTTTAGCCATATTAACGTACACTCATTCAACTCATCAACGAGTTTCGTGGCTTATCGAATTACATGGTATACAAGTCTTTGATCTTACACGGGCTCAGTCTTATTGTTAATGCTGATTTTTATGCTGCAAGAACAAAAAAATAAATTATGTCAGTCTTGACAAGTCTTTTATTTTGTGAAGCACGGTATTTGAGCTGTAAAATTATATCTGTGTATATGAATAATTTAGATAGCTTTACTCTTTTAAGATTTGTATTTCTGGCCAGAAGAATTCACTTTTTAAGCAAAGTTTATCTTGTGGGATGCCAGAATTTTATATATTAGAGGGAAAAACATAGACTTTAATCCTCATTTCAGGACTGGAACACTTGAGACTAAGTTTCTCATGGTCACATGACTGACTTATTTTTCAGGTGGAGTTTCGCAGTTATGACCCACCCACATATAACGCAGACGAGGACGCAGAGCTAGATCAAGCCGGCAGGTGAGACTTGCCTACATGCCCCCCCCCCAAAACAAAAAGTATATTGAGTTTTGAAGCTTGTTCTCATGAATGAATTATTTAAATACATTTTTTCCCCCCCTTCAGCAGTGACACTGATTTGGACAAATACAGGTAAGTCATTGAATTAGATTTAGTTGAACTTTTTTTCTTGGAAGCTTTTTTATTGTGTCATTTCAATGTAGATATTCCAATTTTACAGTATTCAACTTTTACAGTACAGTTACTGTTTTCAGAAACCCTGCTGGAAGGACAGGGATGAAGGGGAAAGGAGTGCTGGGTCACCTGGGGCCAAACCAAGTCCTGGATCCTGTCCTGACGCGGTAATGGAACCCAGTTAAACTAGAGAGAGCATTTCCTCCGGAAATTGCAACATGATTGCAGCTGAGCCAAAACTTGCAATAGTTTTAATATTCAGAACAGAACCTTTTCATATAGCCGGCAAAAAGGAGATAAGAGATTTAAAAAAAAGGTAATAGCATGAGAATGATAGCATGATGTTTCAAAAAACAAAATACAAGCACTCTATATGGGAGCAAGAGAAATCTCTGAAACCATATTTGGAGAGGATGCCTGTAAAATTGTTGGAGGAGAAGTAGGTGCAATATTGGGTATCCTAATAATTATAAAGGAAAAAAACATCTCTGCAAATGATTGCTTTAGCAGAAATCACTCAAACGCTATAGATTCAGACTTTAAAAGAACACTGTATCAACTCAGATTATTTGATTTCAAAGCGAACAATAAGACATACAGGGACTTTCAAGCTCAGAACACAAATGAGGATCGCTGATAAAATAACAGATGGTCTGCATTCAAGGTTTTCTCCTATTTAACTTTTTTTATTACCTTATTGCGGAGAGTTTTTACTTAATTAGCATTGACTTCGTCAGCGCACTGCAATAAGCCATGTAGTCAGATTCCTGCAGTACATAAGACCAGGAGACTTGATACGGATTGTCAATACTTCTGCTTTTACTGTTACTCAACAGCCAATCGGGTGAAAGTCTCAACGTGATGAGACAGTGTACAGCAATGTGCAGTTGTTTTCATCATTGGCTGTGGCTTATTTGTAATGGAAAAGCCATTGGTGTAATTTTCATTTTTTATGCTGTTCTAGTTGGAAAGATGATCGGAAGTCCGCGCTGGAGTATCTGGCCGTGTGGGATAAAAAGGAGGGGGTCTGGACTATACCTGGGGTGAGCCTAATGCTTCATGCAAAATCTTAGTTCAGCTTTTAGCCTAATGGTTACATGAATAAAGTACCATTGCAGTGTAACTTACAAAACTCTGAGCATGTTTATGGTTTCTTTTTTAGCCAGTTAACTTTGATAAAGTTTATTCACATTTGGAGTGTTTTTCTCAATATGTCCAACAGCACAATTTCCCTGTCTTACAACATCAATTTTTTTTTTAAGAATATTAAGGTAGTTCATCTTATATGACCATCACATATTTCTGATTGGAGTAAGAATCGCTGTGGGACAGAGACCCTGGTTGAGACAGGGCCAATAGAGCTCTGACAGATGCTGCCTGTTGTGTGTGTGTGTGTGTGTGTGTGCCTGCGTGTGTGCCTGCGTGTGTGCGTGCGTGCGTGCGTGCGTGAGTGCGTGTGTGTGTGTGTGTGTGTGTCTGTTCCTCCAGGGTCCACTGCTCTCAGGTGAGGTTCTTCCGCAGAGACTGGAGAACATTCTGGGCAGTAATCTGTATGAGCAGATCAAAGCCCAAATACAGAGCGCAGCAGAGGTGAACCAGGTAAGCGCACTCGTGCGCACACGCCTGCACATGCACACATGCACAAAAACATACTGTATACTTCCACAGGTTTACACTCAAATGTGCATACTCTTGCGCACTTGTGCTCACAGTCACATACACACACTCTTTATCACGCATACACAGACATACAGGTGCGCGTGCCCGCGCACACACACACACAGACACACATAGCTGTCTCTGGGTAAGGAAAAGATGCTACAAGAGTATGCATCAGGATAGTCCTTTTCATATTCAGTCATCAAGGAGCATTTCAATGTCTAAGAAAATGAAATGGTATTTGATTGTTGCAGGTGTACAATGGTTATGTTGATGACCAGAGAAATACAGATAATGCCTGGGTGGAGACAACAGCCTTCAACATACACCTAGACAGGAGGGGATTGCTGATGGCAGACCTTAATAACTTGGTATGCGCTCTCTCTCTCTCTGTCAATCAATGTCAATCAATCTATCAATCAATCAATATCACATTCCTCTTTGCACTCTGCCACATCATCCATTTATAAATGTATGGTAGAGTCAACATTGCTACTGGTATAATTATGCTTATCAACTGTTGACTTTGGCTGGGAATGCTCATGAAGCAGGTACTGCGAGTAGGTACGTACCCACACGGTGTCTGATAAGAGCTGTTTCAAGCTTGCCATGGAATGACAAGATTTTTTTTTAGATATATCAATGCAGTATGCAATTGTTTGTCAAAACAAATGGACTGTTAGCCCTCCAGATCCCTGTCTTTCTGACCATTTGACTCTGCACGAGGCTGAGAATAGAAACTAGATCTCTGCAAAAAGATAGTATTTTAGTACTACTATGACATTCAATGTTAAATCTCACTCTTTCTCTCCCAGGCGGAGAGCAGCCACGTCTCAGATGAGCTGCTTAAGTGGCAGGAAGTGAGCTGCAGGACGTTGGCGTGTCCATACCAGAGAGAGCTCCTCCGCAAGGTCGCTGACTTGCACGGCGGCCGCTTCTGATGCCGACACACAATCCAAAGACTGTACAGGCTTTCGACAATCGCTGAAGCACTTTGAAACCTTCATGGTTATCATTGACATGTAGAGCACTCATAAGAAAAATTCTCCTCCATGTGATTTGCCACAAGCAGGGCCGCATTTTCAGAACTCAGTCATTCAGACTTCTTGCGTAAATTAAATTGAAAAAATGTATTTCTGTTTACATGTGTATTGGGTGTGATTCCAAGTCCGGTAAGTGTATCAATCAATGAAAACTTAACCCAGCTTCAAAGAGCCATTCATAATACAGTATATGGTACCACTTTTGTGAATATGGTAGGAATATTCAGTCCTGTGCATTAAAGTTTCAGGCACATTTAACACAATTCCATGAAGCAAAGATTCCTCCAAGAATCACAAAAAGACAAGTTTCTGAATTTTGTATGATGTTTACAAATGTACCATAAAGATCTCTTAGCTGTTAAAAACCAAATATTTGGCGTCACTACCCTTTGCGTAAAAACTGGGAACACAGTCCTGCAGTTTTACACTTTCATGAGATAATTGGCTTTTCCTTGTTCCTCGCCTATTTGAGAACTTTCCACAGTTCTGCAGGCTCACAGCCTCACATGGGTCGGCCTCTGCAGGGATTCTCAGGCAGCCTTGACGATGTTTAGATCAGGGCTCTGTCAAGGCTGAAATACCTGTATTGACTGTTTTAAGAGAAATATAAATAATATTTGAAAGTTAATTAACATGTGAAGCCTCAAATATGGTTTCTCTGCAGAAGCATTGATGAGGAATACGAAGTCAATAAATAAATAAATAAATAAATAAACATCTAAGACCAAATATAAATTAAGAAACCTAGGGAGGGTAAAACATGTGCACAGTGCTGTATGTAGCTTTGAAATGAATGCATGGTTCAGTAAAACTTGAGTGATGGATGTTGATCAGCATGTACTGTGGTCATCAGTGTTGTGCTGATCAGAGCTCTGGTGCCAGTGGGAAGTGATGACGGTGGGTTTTCAGATGCACTGCAATGAGTGGCTTTCAGCACAAGGCTATATAATGTACATTGCTGAGTAGAAGTCAGTGACCTGCTCAGATTTTACACTACCTGCTGGATAATTATGCTCAAATTTCTTGTAATTATGTGTCAGAACCCTATAAGCCTTAAATAAATGTGCTCTGTACATAAACATCATAATCAGCTTGCATTATCACACCAGAAGGCAACGCAAATGCATTATTTGACATTTTATGGGCATTTGAAATCAAAGTGATCAAAGTGTTTACTGGTTTCAATCATGTACAGATTGTTCACAAGTTTCATCATTTATTATTTTACAATGATTTAGATCACACGGCTGTATTACCATGAAATAAAATGCCATAAATGAATTAACGCTTCATGAAATATGGGTTCATTTGAAAAAGGAGAGTAAATAGGGAATTGTGCAAATGCTCGTATGTCAACTGAAGAGTTTGCTTCACAAAAATTGACTGATGAGAAGCAATGCACACAGAGTCATACAGGTGCCAGACAGGCTATGCCCATATTTGATTCATTCATTATTTTTAATATTGTATATGACATAACCTTAATAATTTGAGAGATTTTTTTTCTCTCTCTATCAGGAAGCCCCCTAGTGGCCAGCAATTGGTAACCGTTCTCTGTTGCATTTTTATTCCTTATTACCCCGCCCCGCCCGAAGGGGGAGGGCAAAGGGTATTGTTTTTGGTTCGATTTCTTTGTGTGTGTGTGTGTGTGTGTGCATGTGTGTGTGTGTGTGTGTGTGTGTGTGTGTGTTTGTTTCTTTGTTTGTTTGTTTACACTTTAGCAGCAAAACTAATGGCCAGATTCACCCCAAATTAGGTCTAGGGATTGCCACTGACCCAGAATAGATGCCTATTGAATTTGGGAAAATTCGGTGAAAGTGTGTGCGAGGGGCGGGGTTTATTGTGCCTGACACCACTGTTTCTGTTGTTTCTGTGTATAAATCAGTCCTAAAGCATGAATTATCGCCTAATTCCTTGTTAAACACTTCAGTTGTGTACTTTCATCCAGTCACCTGGTAGTATAATTGAAACACCTGGATGAAGTCAAGCAGCTGCGATGGATTCACGGTCGTCATCTTCGCCGCCTCGTCCATAAAGACTTACTTGTGTTTACTCTTCTGCCCACACATTTCATTCAATTCCTTTGACAGTGGATGTGGGCGGAGGTTATGGTGACACGTACAGACACACACACACACACACACACACACACACACACACCCTATCCGTGAACATAACTAAAACAAATCAGCCATATTCCTCTGTGAGGACCTCCCAATATGTCCTCACAACCCCAAATGTCAACAGGTTTAGGTATACAAGCCCGGGCGCGCGTGCACACGCACACACACACACACACACACACACACACACACACACACACACACAGGCACATATGCATGCACACGGTAAGCCGGTTCAGTTTGTCCCTGCCTCCACAGCACTAGGCCCCTCCCTCTTGGAATCCTGTGATGTCACAAGCAGGCAGCTTCATTCATGAAAAGCGCGATGTGGGTGAGTCCCAGAAATATGAGTAAGACACGAGGCCACTCCCCCTCACCCCTGACACAGCAGGGTCTTCCCTCTGTCAGCCTTCTGCTCCGCTCCCTCATCTGTCCATCCATCTCTCAATTTGAAGATTTTTTTTTTTTGGTTTTCTCTTTCTTTGCTCTTATTGACCGCAAAATGCAGGATCATGTGACAGAGCTGTGCAATCTGTGAGTAACATGGAGCAGCGTGTGTGTGTGTGTGTTCGTGTGTGTGAGAGAGCAAGAGAGAGAGAGGGAGAGAGAGAGAGAGAGCCTGAGGGATTATGCCTGTGTTTGCACATTCAGTGTTTCAACTTCTTTTTTTTTGATCCAATGACATGTGTATGCTTGCATCTGCATGTACGTTTGTCATATTTAGTGAATATTTAGTGATGATGTGTGTGTGCGTGTGTGTGTGTGTGTGTGTGCGCGCGTGCTTGTGTGTGTGTGTGTGTATGCGTGTATGCATGCGTGTGTACTTGTGTGTACATACACAAGCTGGTGTTTGCGTCTGTGAGCATGCATATTTGTATGTGCGTATTTCATGCCTGTGGACAGTTCATTCAGTGAAGTGCACGAGGCCGCTGGTTTGTCTGTGAGTGTGTGTGTACTTCGGCTGTACACAGTACAGTCATTCAGTAAACGTGTCTGCTTGCATGCGCATGTGTGTCTGCTACTTTAAGCCTTTTGTGTTGTAAGCAGAGGCTGGCATTGTTCTTTGAAGGATGGATGCGTTACAGAGGGAATCAGGCTGAGACCTGTGCAGGCTGGAGGGGCTCAAGGAGATTTTATTTCCCTCTGTTCAGACAGCAGGTCTCTGAGAGGAGTTACTCCTCCCTCTCTCTGTCCCCTGCTGCTGCTCTGTCCCTTCTTTCTCAAACTCATTCCTTCCCTCTCTCTCTCTCTGTCAAAGTCTGTGTGTCGCCCCAGTTTTGCGGGGTAATAAAGGTTGATGTAACCAGGTGAGCTACAGTGAGCTGACAGCTGGTGTAAATTAGGGAGCGTGAGGGAGGTAAACACACAGTAGCAGGAGCGAGGAGCACAAGTCACATGGGCCCTCTTGGGTCACCTGACAGCACTACTCTTCTACCCATGAAGTCTTTTTTTTTTTTTAACTGACTCAAACCCTTTGAAGAGTTTATTTTTTGAAAGGTCAAAATTCCACACCAGAGTTCTGGAAAACTCTTTAGCATTTATTGTAGTGACCAGTCTTATCTGTTATATCAGCACTAGAATATTCATTTCACAGCCCAATCTAAACTTCTTCTCCCTTATCAAGGTTGTTGGGGAACACGAACCTATGCCAGCCAAACCCGGGCAGCACACCAATCAATCACAAGCCTTACACACAATTCACTCACATATACTCAAACTCATGGGTAATTGATGGTTTCTCGTTAGCCTGACTTGCATATCGCTGGACTGTGGGAGGAAGCTGCAGTATCCTTAGAAAACCCAGACAAACTCGAGGGGGACGTACAAACTCCACACAGAGAGGCCCCAGCTGTGAATGTCAGAGGGTTTCTTGTTGGTGAGCCTTTGGTACCTCTTGTGGTGCCTTGAAGTTCACCATCGTCTCCTTGAGGTCTCTGTGCCTCCTCATTGGTACAG